>OY720431.1:96961039-97561039 GCA_963082735.1 Pocota personata | reverse complement strand
CGACGCACGGTTATCCGCCTTGACTGCGACTTGCTTAACTGTTTTTGTTGTGAGGCAAGCACGTGCGTAATGACCTTGCTTTTTGCAGTTGTTGCAAGTTTCCCCCTTGGCCGGACAATCATCCTTCTTGTGCTTCGTCTTACCTGCGCACCATCTGCATCGCCATTCTTGACCCCCTTGACCTCTGCTATCGCTGCTGCTAGATTTTGGCCTTATGTTCTTACTGCTTTTAATTTTTGATGTGACGAAGTCTACTGTTTTGTCCTCTGTGTCCCTGGTAAGATCTCGCAACTGCCGCTTTATGGTTTCGCTTTGTCTAGGCGGCCTTCTCCAGTGTGAGAGCATTGTCCATCTGAAGCTTTTCGGATAGTTTGCGGTCTCGCACCCCGACCACGATGCGATCTCGTATTAGTTCATCGTGTAGCTGACCGAAATTGCAGAGTTCGGCCAATGCGTACAGCGATGTGATGAACGTGTCCACTGGCTCACCTTCCTTCTGCTCTCTTGAATTGAAAACGGCACGCTCATAGATAACATTGCGTCGGATAACGAAGTAGTTGTCAAGTTTTTCCATCACTACTTGGAACTTCTTCGTGTCGGCCTCTTGCAGTCCAAAGGAGAGGAGAATGTCCTCCGCCTGGCATCCCATGATGTATACGAGAGTGTTTACCTGCTCTTCCTCTGTTTTAGCGCTCAATCCTGATGCCCGCATGAAGCGTTCGAAACGCCTCCTCCACTTTGGCCACTCTGATGAAGGTGTCGAAACTGTGAAGGATTCGGGGCACTTCACTTGGAATTGTCCAACTGCTGGTGCTGCTCCTTGGAATTGTCCCTCTGCTAGTGCTGGTTCTGCTTGTTGTTGAGCTGCGAGAGGAGCTTCGGCGTCATTGACCATGTTTTATTTCACTTTGTTAAATTACTTTGCTTCTTTCAAACGAGAAGATGAAACTGATCGAAAAAAAAGCACCGCTGCCACCATGTGTTATTCAAGTAGACTGACTCGTAAGAATGCCTCTTAGCGGTCAGACATGTCATATTTATTAGCTTGTCAAACTGTACAATGTATGGCGAAGTTAATGTGGCCTGACTTATGTATACGTTTACATAGGTTAGTATTTACATAGGTTTGCAATACATTGGTGTTGCCATTGTCTTCCGACACTGCAGGAAATGGGCTATGGCAATTCACGGTAATGCCATTTGGGCTGTGCAATGCTCCGGCGACTTTCGAGCGATTGATGGAATGTGTCCTGCAAGGGTTAACATGGAAAACCTGTTTGGTATACTTGGAGGATCTCATCGTCGTAGGAAAAACGTTTGCGCAACACCGAGACAATCTAAGGGATGTGTTTCAAAGGCTTCGAAGTGCCCACCTGAAGCTCAACCCCAAGAAGTGCGCCCTGATTAGAGCGGAAGTCAAGTACTTGGGCACATAATTTCAGCGAAAGGAGTGAGAACCGATCCAGAGAAGGTCGAAGTGGTGAAAAACTGGCCAGTCCCCAAGGATAAACACCAACTAAGGAGCTTCCTGGGCCTAGCCACCTACTACAGACGGTTCGTGAAGGATTTTGCCGGGATCGCAAAGAGCCTGCACCAGTTGGCGGAAAAGGGAAAACAATTCAACTGGTCAATTGAGTGTGAGAAGAGCTTCAAGGCACTTAAACAACGGCTATGCGATGCCCCGAGATACTAGCTTACCCCACTCCCGGGGAAACGTTCATTGTAGATACAGATGTTAGTAATGTCGGGGTAGGAGCCGTACTCTCCCAGGTGCATGATGGCCAAGAGAAGGTGGTTGCGTACTTCAGCAAGGTGCTCTCTAAGCCAGAAAGGAACTACTGCGTGACAAGGCGGGAACTCTAGCTTTGATTTTGGCTACGAAGCATTTTCGCAAATACCTTTATGGGAGAAAGTTCGTTCTTCGCACAGACCATGCAGCCTTAAAATGGCTATTACTGTTCAAGAGTCCTGAGGGTCAGGTCGCAAGATGGATCGAAAGGCTTCAAATATACGACTACGAAATACAGCATCGTAAAGGAAGGCTCCACTCTAATGCGGATGCACTGTCCCGGAGTCCATGCAGAATGGATTGTAAACATTGTGCGCGTCAGGAAGAACGGGAGCTAGTTTCCATCCAAAGAATGAGAGCCGAACCTATCACCGGCTGGAGCGTAGATGAGATCCGGAACGCTCAGAAGGAAGACCCGGATATCGAGCCGATTCTGGCCTGGAAGGAGAACATGGAGAAACCGGATCATCAGAACATCTCTCACAGAAGCCCGACCTTAAAGGCATATTTTGCCCAGTGGGACTCCCTCCATGTCCAAGAAGGTGTTCTGAGAAGAAAATGAGAATCCTCCGACGGAAAGTCGTTTGTAATGCAGCTTGTCGTGCCGCGGACGAGGGTTAAGTATTTGTTACAGGAAATGCATGGCGGGGCGCCCGGAGGCCACTTGGGAGTGAATAAGACGCTAGAAAAGGTACGAGAACGTTTTTATTGGTTAAAAGCGAAGGAAGATGTCGAAGACTGGTGCAGAAAATGTGACGTGTGTGCAGCTAGCAAGGGTCCGAGAATCAAAACTCGAGGTAAGATGCACCAATACAACGTGGGAGCACCTTTCGAACGAATCGCCATTGACATCGCAGGGCCCTTTCCGGAAACCGACAATGGTAATCGGTATATACTCGTAGTGATGGACTACTTCAGTAAGTGGCCGGAAGCGTTTCCGATCCCTAACCAGGAAGCCAGAACCGTGGCGGAGCGGATCGTCTACAATTGGGTGAACAGATTCGGTGTGCCCTCGGAATTGCATTCTGACCAAGGGCGGATCTTCGAGTCAAGAATCTTCCAAGAGATGTGTCAACTACTCGGAATCAAAAAGACACGGACAACCCCGCTTCATCCACAGTCGGACGGTATGGTAGAGCGTTTCAATAGGACTTTGGACGAACATCTCTCGAAGGTCGTAGGTGACTACCAACGGGATTGGGACCAGCAGATTCCCTTGTTTTTGATGGCCTATAGAAGTGCCGTGCATAGCACTGCTCGACATACGCCGTTCGAAATCTTGTTTGGTGGAATAGCTCGGTTACCCAGTGAGGTGAAATTTGGATCCCCTACCAATGAGCCCAGAAATGAAGAAGAGTACGTGGCGGACCTTAGGGAAAGGCTTAAGGACATACACCAAAGAACCAGAAGCCAGATTAAGATGACGAGCGACCGCATGAAGACCTGGTATGATGCCAAGGCAGCAACGTCAAGATTCCAGGAGGGAGATCTAGTGTGGCTGTATAATCCCCATCGCCAAAAGGGGAAATCACCTAAGTTGCAGCAGAACTGGGAGGGTCCCTACAGAATAATAACCCGCATCAACGATGTTGTCTACCGCATCCAGCGAGGACCAAGGGCCAAAATGAAAGTGGTTCATGTGGACCGACTGAGTCGATACAATGGCCGAAGTGAGGACGCACTTGTTCGGGACGAACAAGTCTAAGAGGGGGCAGTGTAACATAATGTAGCATAATGCAACAAATTCCGAAATGTCTTTTCATTCTGGCAGAATTTTGGTCCGAAGTGCCTTTTCATTCGAGGTTCGTGTCTGCAATTAGCCTCCACAGTTCGGCTAATATCACGGATAAGAGAGAACAAGAGATTATTGGCTACAGCCGTCATCCTGGAATTATTACATCAGAATTTTCTTATTCCAGTGGTCGAAGAATTTGCTAGAAGTTTCTGGCTATTAGAAATGCGGCTATTTAAGGACAGATGGCGATCGAGACCAGGCAGTTGGTTTAGAACCGTGGCGAAGAGATTGGAAAAGTGATAATGGGCGAAGTTGTAATTTTGTGATAAAATGAAAGTTGAGAGTTAGAGATTGGAAAAGTGATAATGGGCGAAGTTGTAATTTTGTGATAAAATGAAAGTTGAGAGTTAACAAGAAGAAGTAATTAGTATGGATTTGTGAATTAAGTAATTGAAAGGAGATAAAGTGATTTGAGAGGAAAGAGACCATGTAAGAAAAGAATTTGCGAAGAATAGTATAGTGTGAAATTGAATTGTTCTATAGACTAGAAAACAAAGAAATAAATTTCACAGAATATCGTTTTATCTACTCGAGCCGTAGCTCGCATATTACAATATTTATGTTGTCAGACATAATGGTTTGGATAACCGAAAAATTTCTAACATGCTTCAGGTAAAAGTGATCGCCTGCTGGTATTGGGATAAATAGGGCTGAAGAATAGTCTGCAATCCTCGTTACGCCCTTCGATATTTGGGTTAATCTGGAAGTAAAGAGTCATCTTAAATTAATTTCGTGCGCTTCCCTTCCATCAATTACTACGGTTGTGCTTAAATCTGCCTGTACTGTTTTTTAAGTATATATTTTAGATAATTTATTTCCTAATCTTTTATTGATTTTTAGATATACTTTGTCACCTGGACTAAATTCTTTCGGTGTGGTCCTATTATTGTGGTATTTCTGATCTTTAGTTATTTAGTTTTGAGTTTGGACGTAATTTCGTTCTTCATTTCGTTTTAGATGTCATGAAAAATATCTGAAGGCTTATAACCTGTAACTGAATGAATTGTGTTATTGTATTTATGGGTTGATAGAAGCATCAGTTCAACAACATCTGAAGTAGTTCCTTTCGTACACCTAGCAATTTTAGCAAGGGTTGAATGAAATCGTTCCACTTGCTCGTTGCTTTGGCTGTGGAGTGCTGGTACTGAATGCGTTGAAATGTTAAATTCGTTTTTTAATAACGCCTGAGTTGAGTTAGATGTAAAAGCACCTTCATTGTCTATTACAACTATCTTCGTATCTCGAAATTGAGAGATGATTTCAATTAATGGGATTTTTATGTCAACAGAGTTTCTAGAAATGATGTATTTTATAATGGCAAATTTGGAAAACTTATCAATACAAGTAATAAAATATTTTTTGTCTGTGTTGTAAATATCTAAGTGCAGGATTTCTCCTACGTAATTGGGAATTGGTATTGCACCGATTGGATGTTGAGTTTGTTTGTATTTATTTTCCTTGCATATTTTGCATTGCCTTGCATAGTTTTTTTATGCTCTGGTATGTTCGTCTACAATAATTTCTTCCTGGTCATTTGTGTTAAATACGTCTTGAACGAACTTTTTTGCGTATTTCATTTTTACGTTAGGGAACGCGTTCATAAGGTTATTCTGTACTTGTCCCTAATACTTCAAAACTGCAGTAGATTCCATTAATTGTATCTACATTAAGAACGTCACTCATTATTTCTATTAGTTCTGCAGTTGATCTAAATGTTATAGTACGAGGGCAAGGTGAAAAGTTCTCGGCCTGACAATGAAAGACTGCGATTTTCAGTTAAAAAATGATTTTATTTTTCTACATAATCTCCCTTGACTTCAACACACTTGGTCCAGCGTTTCTCCAACATCAGCATTCCTTCTCGGAAGTGAGAGTTTGGAAGGCTGTGAAAATATTCATCTACGGCCCTTTCAACTTCTGCATTGGATGCGAAGCGCTTCCAACAAACAAAAATTTTGGGAACAGATGGAAGTCTGAGGGTGCCAAATCAGGTGAATAGGGAGGATGGCCGAGCAAATCGTACTCCAAATCCCGCAGTTTTCCCATCGCCAACGCACACTTGTGTACAGGTGCATTGTCCTGGTGAAAGATGATTTTTTTCTTCTTCAAGCCAGGCGTCTTCTCGCGAATTTTGGCATCCAGCTGGTCAAGAAGGTTGGAGTAATATTCGTCTGTAATTGTTCTACCTTTCTCAAGGTAATCAATTAACAGGATCCCTTTCGCATCCCAAAACACACTGGCCATGACCTTTCCGGCAGATGCAATCGATTTCGCTTTCTTTGGCGCTGAACCACCGGCTTCCACCCACTACTTCAACTGCTGTTTCATTTCTGGTGTGTAGTGGTGGACCCATGTCTCATCCATGGTGACAAATCGCCGCACAAAATCGGTCGGATCCCTATTGAATCGGTCCAAAGATTGCCGCGAAAATCGTTTGCGCATTTGCTTTTGATCGGCATGCAGCAAATGCGGCACCCATCTTGCGCAGAGATCTCGCATCCCTAAGTTTTTGTGCAAGATGTTTTGCACCCTCTCTTTCAATATACACATAGCCTCAGCTATCTCACTAACCTTCACTCGCCTATCGTCCAACACGATATCATGCACTTTTTCGATGGTTTCGGGTGTGGTTGCGGTTTTGGCCGTCCTTCACGTGGGTCATCTTCGAGGGACATGCGACCAAGTTTAAATTCAGCTGCCAACTTTTTAATGGTTGACATGGAAGGAGCAGAGTCCCCGTAAAGTTTTGTCAACTTTGGATGAATATCCTTCATAATTCACCATATCTTTGACCTTATTGGGACAGCTTTTTATGCCTGTAGCAGATATGATGAATCCCAAGAATTCTACCTCATTCTTAAAAAACCTACATTTTTGTGGAGCTATTCGCATGTTGGCTTTAAGAAGTTTGGAAAATATTATGCGAATATCTTCTAAATGTTTTTCCTTTGATATAGAGAAAATAATAATATCATCGATATAAACGTGACAGCGTATTCCTATATCGCTCCTAAGCACGTCGTCGATTGCTCGTTGAAATGTGCTAGGCGCATTTTTCAATCCAAAAGGTAATCTACAGAACTCGTATTTCCCATTGTTAATTGAGAATGCCGTTTTTTCTCTGTCTTTCTCCTCTAGGAGGATCTGGTGGAAGCCGGATTTCAAATCGATCGTTGTATAATATTTGGCTTGTCCTAAAAGGGATAAAATAACGGAACTTTCATGAATTGGATACCGATCTGGGATAGTGCGTTCATTAAACTTTGTGTAGTCAAACACTAACCTAGCCTTTGGAGTACCATCTTCATCCATTCCTTTTTTGCCTACCACTAATATGGGGGTATTATATGGGGAATGTGATGGTCGTATTATTCCGTCATCTAACATTTTCTTAATTTCTTTATTTACAAACGGAGGTCTTGGTTTTGAATAGATTGGTCGTGAATCTAATGTTCCAATGGTTGCTTTTACGTTTGTGTTAAAATGTAATTTTTCGTCGGGTTGAGCGAAAGCTTGTGGAATATTCCTCCATTAATTTTTGAAACTCATCCCTGAAGCCCTCAGGAACTGTTTGTGTGTCGATTTCTAAATTATTTACTAGTTCACATTCAAAAAATTTAATTTGCATTTGTTACGAAGGCCTGTACCTCGTCCGATAATAACAAAAAAAAAAAAGGGTAAAAGAAAAATTAAAAGAGGTACCTGAACCCAGATGATTTCTCCAGCGATCCCACGATGATATTTGTCATCGCCGTTCTCTCGTCCTGTCTTACTGGTTCCTGTGCATCCTCGCACACACACATCTCAGGGGTGGATTTTTTGAGTCCAATTTGGAATTAGTTCCAAATTAATAGCCAACGAGCAAAAGAAAAAAAAGGAAAAAACAACGTACCTGGATCTGTGTAGTGTCCACAGGCAGTATCCCTACTGCAACTTGTCCTTTCTCCTTTTGTAGGTTTTCCTGTTTTTTTGTGTTCCTTTTTTTTGTTTCGCATACCTGCGCACCTACCAAGTTAAGGGGTGGGTTTTCTTTAATTTTTAAATGAAATAAAAATCTTAATAAAAAAAAAAAAAAATCGAAAGAAAGAAAAACACAGCGATTTGCCTCGCAAAAAAATTAAGAAAATAAAAGAAATGTCAACAATCAGCTGACATGAGGGAGGGAGATACACCTGTCTCTCTCTCGGAAGAATATTAATGGCGATCGGGAAATTATCTGTGGTTCAGGGCTAAGATAAAGAACATAGAATTCGTATGGTCAATATCTTTATATTATATGTTTATATATTTTTTTTGTTAGTCAGAAATTTTGTTTTTGGGTTACGTGAGTAGGGTCGTAGGTTATAATAGTGTTATTAGGTGAGTTAGTAAACAAGATTATATGTCAGGTTAGTGTATTTATGTATGTTATCGCTCAGGAATTTTTTTATTCAAACGAAAATTTTTGTAACATTTTGACATTTCAATGTCCCGAAAAAAAAAGGAAAATACTACCCATAGCTGACAAAGACAAAACATGACAAAGAAAAGGGGAAAAAGACTGACGAAGAGAGGACAAAGTCGAAACAAGAAAAGAGTAGCGAAAGTAGGACAATGGGAAACAGATAACCCAGATAAATGACAACTGGTTAGTGCATCGACCCCAAGAAAATCATTTTCTCAAGTTAAGTGCGAACAGCTGGTCGCCACAGCTGAGAAAAGAATTTGTCGGTGTCGTTAACATACAGTGAGGCGAAGACCCACTGTAGAGATTGATTTTTGTCGAATTTTCTTGTTAAAGGTGAGTCTGGCACAACAATTTAAAAAATAATTTAAACATGAAAACCAAAGCAGAAGGTCTACAGAGGAAGTAGGGGGAGCATATAGTAAAGGAGGTAAACGCAGGAGACAGCAGACATAAAGGTGTGTGGAATAAAATTAGGAGCGCTTGTGGGCAATTTATTAAAATAATTTAAAAACATTAGGCAGTGAGTGTAGCAGAGTGGCGTAGGCCCCAGAAATTCTGTCGCTTGCCGTTTTCCTGCCAGGCCCAGTTGAGAACCACACTGCTGTAACTGGACAAGGTCCGGTGCAGGCAGTGAGTAGCGGCGGCGGTAGTCCGATACAATGGCAGCAAAAGGTGCTCCCCCAACAATAAAATCAACGCTTCCAAAAGAGTGCTCCGTGAGACACAGTGATAGTGGAAGTGAAAAATTTAAGATTTTTAAATTAAAAATTTTTTTTTTTTGAAAGTGCTAGATATTACTCCTTCTGAGTTTGAGTCAATAGTGAACTCTTTGAGGCTGCATAGCTTTTTTTTTTTCTTGTTTTGATTTTAATTTCATTTGAATTTGTTTTTGAATTAAATTTTTTTTGTTGATCTTAAATTTTGAAGACGAGTGAAATTAATAGTTAAGTTAAATTTAGAATTAGAATTAGTTTGGTGTGTGAATTCTGCTAAGAATAGTGGTTCGGTGTTTTTTTAACAGTCGCGTATTATCTCCGAAATAGGAGAATACCTTCCTTCATCATGCTGCCGGCAGGACAACGGGGGACTGAAGTAAAAGAAGAAGAAACCGTGAGTACATTGATTTTTTTAATATTATTTTACAATTCTTGGCAGAAAGGATAGGCGATAGTAGATTTAAATAATAGTAGATTTGAGATTAAAGATTATAATAAATTGAATAGGGCGATGAGCCAACCGAAGCTTATGTAGTGTATTCATACTCAGACATGAGTGAATAGGAATCTTTTTATTTGGTGTGTGGATGGCCGGTCGGGCCGTGCTTCTGTAGATGAACGGTGACAAGACAGGACGACTACGAACAATGACGACATAACGTGACGACTGACTAACCTCCACTACAACAGACTAAGGTCGTGACTTTGGAGATCATTTAGGGGCTATCTCTCACAATCATTGGCCAGAGAGATAGCAATCGGTTCACCAGACACAAAGGGTGGACAGGCCAGCTTTTGCCACTTCCACCAGGCATACCACGGGTACTTGATGAACCCGTTTAGCGAGGAAAGAAAAGGGGAAGGACAAAGTGCGCGATAGGGAGTAGCTGTAGGATAGTTTAAAATAGTTAGGTTTTATATTAGGATTTAGTTTAAGACATTAGGTTAGTTTAGGTTTAGTTTAGGATAGGTAGGGTAAGCTTCGCGGAGTCCTCCCCAATCTTTCTCCTGGCCAAGGGCATAAGTCCTTGAATTTTCCTTTGCTTTCTTTTCTATTTTTTTTAGTTCGTCCGAAGTCTGAGTAGAGTAGCTTTCTTCTTTCTTTTGTTTTTTTTATCAAAATGGCACGAGATTTTGTTTGCTGAGCAGGTGGTGTGAAGTAAGGTGGACAAGAACCACCCCGTTAACGAGCTTAGCCGAGCAACCGCGAGCTTGCCGCCGTCCTCCTTACTCGCACCGAAGACGCCTCCGTGGCCAACCCTAGCTCACAACACATTTCACCATTTTCGTAAATTAACAAGGAACCTATAGTATCGATCTGTGCTTTTATTTGTGCGAGAAAGTCGTATTCGATTATCGCATCAAATGTTTGTAATTGAAGAAGGAAAAAAATTCGGTGGTTTTACCACACAATTGTATTTTGCATTTGTGGATTATTGTGTTGTCAACGTTCAAGGTCTTGACTTTAAATTTAAATGGTTTATTATTGGGGATGACTTTTAAAAATTGGGTTTCTTTAATACAATTCTTGGCCAGCTTTTGCCACTTCCACCAGGCATACCACGGGTACTTGATGAACCCGTTTAGCGAGGAAAGAAAAGGGGAAGGACAAAGTGCGCGATAGGGAGTAGCTGTAGGATAGTTTAAAATAGTTAGGTTTTATATTAGGATTTAGTTTAAGACATTAGGTTAGTTTAGGTTTAGTTTAGGATAGGTAGGGTAAGCTTCGCGGAGTCCTCCCCAATCTTTCTCCTGGCCAAGGGCATAAGTCCTTGAATTTTCCTTTGCTTTCTTTTCTATTTTTTTTAGTTCGTCCGAAGTCTGAGTAGAGTAGCTTTCTTCTTTCTTTTGTTTTTTTTATCAAAATGGCACGAGATTTTGTTTGCTGAGCAGGTGGTGTGAAGTAAGGTGGACAAGAACCACCCCGTTAACGAGCTTAGCCGAGCAACCGCGAGCTTGCCGCCGTCCTCCTTACTCGCACCGAAGACGCCTCCGTGGCCAACCCTAGCTCACAACACATTTCACCATTTTCGTAAATTAACAAGGAACCTATAGTATCGATCTGTGCTTTTATTTGTGCGAGAAAGTCGTATTCGATTATCGCATCAAATGTTTGTAATTGAAGAAGGAAAAAAATTCGGTGGTTTTACCACACAATTGTATTTTGCATTTGTGGATTATTGTGTTGTCAACGTTCAAGGTCTTGACTTTAAATTTAAATGGTTTATTATTGGGGATGACTTTTAAAAATTGGGTTTCTTTAATACAATTCTTGGCTGTACCCGTGTCTACTAGGATTCTCTTTACAAATTTATTATCGAGTTTCTTTTCAACGTAATGTAGAGACGACTTTATTCTAAAAAATGAATCTGATCGCCGTATCCTGGGATATCAACGGTTTGATATTCGTCTTCGCATTCGTTTGCATATTCGTATTCGCAACTATTCTTGGGTTCTTTGTCTATACTTTTGGGTTGTAGAAAATTTATGATTTTGCTGCCTAATGGTTTGTTTACTACTGGTCATCCACCTCGCATTGTATCGATATCTCGACGAGCTATCAATACTCATGTGATCGTCTTCTGCCACTGGTTGGTGGTTTTGTTTCGGTTGGTTATTAACGGGAAGAGTTTCAGCTACTCGTCTATAGTGAGGGTTGTTCCGTGGAGGACCGTTGCTAAATCTGCCACCAGCATAGAGACTGTTATCGAAAGCTCTAGCAAAATTGTACCTATGTTTGTTTGCCTCGAGTTCCTGGGCCTTAGCTAATGCAAAGGGCAAATCCTCGCAACCGGCTGAGAAAAGAATATCGGAAATGGGTTTATTAAGACCCGAAATGAAAACACGTAGCGCATCTTGTCGGTATTTCGCTCCTAATGAACTTATTAATTCGTCATTACCTGAGTATTCCATGGAAATTTTACTCACAATCAAAGTCAGATTCTTTGATTTTCCAAAACATGCAGTGGACGTTTATCTACATAAGTGTGATCTAATCGTGCAATTATGGCATCGGAATTGAGAACTGTATTAAATGAAGATACTATTAAATCGGCCGATCCTACAATTTTATATCGTACTATGGCCACAGTCTGATAATATTTTTCCGTTCCCTCATATGATTTAAATAACTCTATTGTAGTCTTAGCCGCTTGACGCCACGAAATATATTTCGCTCGCTCACCTGCGAAGTCTGGTAAGGATTTTATTAAATCGAGCGATATTGGGCATGTTACATTTGGTTTATTTAAAGAAATGGGTTCATAGCCAACGACTGACGGTGGGGGTAGCACTAAATTTACTTTGTTTGTTAATTCTACAATCTGTAAACTGACACTATCGTTAATCTGTTTATTTTCTGCCATCAAATCACTCATTTTTTTAACTATTGCAGCACATGCTGTTTCAACTGCAGCCTCCACAGCTGATGATCTGATATGTGCTGTATTTTCTGGCATATTCATTTTTTTTTATTATCTTTTTTTGAATTAACAGTAATCACTGCACTATTTTAATAATTGGGTTCATAGGCAACGATTGAGGGTGGGGGTAGATGCACTAAATTTACTTTGTTTGTTAATTCTACAATCTGTAAACTGACACTATCGTTAATCTGTGTATTTTCTGCCATCAAATCACTCTTTTTTTAACTATTGCAGCACATACTGTTTCAACTGCAGCCTCAACAGCTGATGATATGATATGTGCTGTATTTTCTGGCATATTCAGTTTTTTTTTTTAATATCTTTTTTTGAACTAACAGTAATCACTGCACTATTTAGATTCAATATTACACTTTGAAAGTCAATATAGTGTAGCATAATAATAACTACGCTCCCTAAAAGTATGACGCAACAAATTCCGAAGTGACTTTTCATTCTGGCAGAATTTTGGTTCGAACTGTCCTTTCATTCGAGGTTCGTGTCTGGGATGAAGTCTCCACAGCTCATGTCAACGAAAGAGACGAATAATATCAGGGATAAAAGGGAATTATAACTGCAAGAATTATTACATCAGAATTTCTCTTGTTCCAGTGGTCGAAGAATTTGTTAGAAGTTTCTGGCTATCAGAAACTTCTGCTATATAAGGACAGATGGCGATTGAGAAAGTAGCAGTAGTTTCTAAACTGTGGCGAAGAGATTAGAAAAGTGATAATGGGCGAAGTTGTAATTTTGTGATAAATTGAAAGTTGAGATTTAACAAGAAGAAGTAATTAGTTTGGATTTGTGAATTAAGTAATCGAAAGGAGATAAAGTGATGTGAGAGGACAGAGACCTTGTAAGAAAAGAATTGCGAAGAATAGTATAGTGTGAACCTGAATTGTTCTATAGACTAGAAAATAAAGAAATAATTTCACAGAATATTGTTTTATCTACTCGAGCCGTAGCTCGCATATTACATTGGGGCCAGAAGTGGGATAAAACTTATTCTGTGAATAACTATTTCCGTGGTGTGAAATTGCACAAAAAAAAAAAAAAAAACATTTCTGTGTTGAGTTAATTAGTTGAGCAAAATGGGTCGCAAATTGGGAAAACTAACTATAACTCAACTAAAGGCAGAACTGGGGGAAAGATGCCCTACTGATTCGTCTGGAAGAAGCAGTAACGCAGGAAGGTGAAAATCCGCATGACGTAGAGTTTGACGTGGAAGAGGAACCAGCAAGTACAGCAGCCGACCCGGGTATAACAAGTCTGCTCC
The DNA here is from genome assembly GCA_963082735.1 of Pocota personata. Classification (NCBI taxonomy): domain Eukaryota; kingdom Metazoa; phylum Arthropoda; class Insecta; order Diptera; family Syrphidae; genus Pocota; species Pocota personata. The sequence continues at coordinate 97,547,594 of OY720431.1, read as the reverse complement.
TGCAACTTAAGGTAGTCATGGACGAACAAAAGAAAGCAATAGAAGACCAAAGGAATTCTCTAGAAGTTAAGCTGGACGAACAAAAGAAAGCAATGGACGACCAGAGGAATTCTCTAGAAGTTAAGCTGTATGAACAAAAGAAAGCAATGGACGAACAAAAGAATTCTCTAGAACTTAAGATGGACGAACAAAAGAATTCTCTAGATGCTCTGGAAAGCAAACTTGATGAGCAAAACAGGAACTTGGAATCTAAATTCGAAGCGATCGAAGAGAAAATCGAGAAGGTCGAGACGCAACTCGAAAAAGTCGAAACTAGATTCGATGGAAACTTTGAGAAGCATGAAACTCAGTTCGGGAAAATAGAGACTCAGTTCGAAAAAGTAGAAAAACAAGTCGAAAATCTTACTAAGGAACTCAGCAACGTGAAGAGACAGAAAGCACGGGAATATTCCCCTGACGGTCTGAGAAGAAAGGAGATGCAGCCTCCTATCTTCGATGGTCAAACATCATGGCCAATTTATAAGAGGCAATTCGAAGCGGCCGCAATGACCAATAGCTGGGACGATGAAGAGAAGTCCATTGCACTCACACTTGCACTGAGGGGTCCAGCTGCGGAGCTCTTGCAGACCATCCCGGAAGATAAACAGCAGAACTACGACTCTCTGGTTCAGGCTATCGAGATGCGGTTTGGGGATGAACACATGCAGCTGGTGTACAGGGTTCAGCTGCGTAGTCGAGTCCAGAAAAGGGGGGAAACGCTCCAACAGTTGCAAGCGGGTATAGAGCGACTAGCCCATCTTTCATACCCTAAAGCCGGTGAGGAGCTTATCAACGAAATGGCGGTGGAAGCTTTTATTCAGGCCATAGAGGACAGACAACTGCAAATGGCTGTAAGGATGGCTGGAAAGCGAACACTCCCCGAGGCATTGGCATTCGCTTTGTCAATGAAGGCTGCGGACCAAGCATACCAGGGAATACACCGTGTCAGGGAAATGTCCGTCGTGGAATGCTCATGCCAGAGAACAGCCGTCATGGATGAAGACAAAGCTCGCGGAAGTCAAATCCGTTGCTGGAATTGCAACCAAACCGGACACCTACAACGGCAGTGCAGAAGTGCACCTAGACGAGGAAATTGTCCACATTGCGGAAGTAGGAGAAGCAGAGAGGAAGCATCTGGCTGTCAGTCAGACTTACCAAAACCAGCAGTCGGGAAATGCGTAAGAACCAACTTCGCGGGGCAGAAGTTGGTTACTGGAATCGAGGCCCCCAGGACCACCATTCAAGTTTCGCAAACCAAACGGGGTAACAAGAGCCTGACAGTGGAGGCACTAATCAACAAGAAAAAGTGCGTAGCCACCATCGACACAGGTGCCACTGCCTCCATTGTAAGAAGAGATATCGTCAGAAGCTCCTGGCTGCACAACACCAACAGCTACTGCCTGAAGACTGCAACAGGGGAAATGGCGAACGTGTTTGGAGAAGTTCGTCTTACGATTACTCTGGCGGGACTGACGTTCTCCCATGCATTTCTGGTGGCAGATATATGCGACGAGTGCATCATCGGAATAGACTTCATGAAAGCAAATGAAGTAATCTTGGACATCGGGATGCAAGTACTGAGGTATCGAAATGTGGAGATTCCGATGGTGTACGGAAACGAGAATGCCGTAACTCTCAGGACAATCATCAGCAAAGACGAAGTTTTGCCGCCGTCTTCAGAGACAATCATTTGGACGAAGCTGGAAGGTGATCTTGGGAGCCACCGATTCTACATAGTAGAACCAGACCCAGAGAAGAATTCTCAAGACTACATCGTGGGAAAGACGTTAGTCGAACCAAAGAACACCATGGTTCCAGTGAGAGTTTTGAACACAAGACCACACACTGTCAAACTAAGGCGAGGGGAGGTGACTGGAAAATGCACGCCGATTACCGCCGTCGCAACAATATCTGAACGTGATGCTCCAAAACCTCTCCCATCACCTTGGACAGCGGAAACGAGAGAGACGATTCTCCAGTCCAGTGAGCTGAATCAGGAGCAGCGAACTATGGCAGAGAATCTTATCAATGAGTACGCTGATGTATTTGCCTCACAGGACGGAGAATACGGCCGAACACACCTGGTACAACATCGAATAGACACTGGTGATACTAGACCAATTCGTCAGCCTGCTAGGCGCCTTCCATTGGCAAAGCAGACAGAAGTTGCAGAGATGGTGTCGGCAATGGAGAAAGAAGGTCTGATTGAAAGTTCCAAAAGTCCGTGGGCATCACCGGTTGTACTGGTTAAGAAGAAAGATGGCAGCACGCGGTTCTGCGTGGACTATCGGCAGCTCAATTACGTCACCAAGAAAGACAGCTATCCTCTGCCACGGATTGACGACACGCTAGACACACTATCAGGAGCCCGTTGGTTCTCCACTCTCGACTTGAAGAGTGGCTACTGGTAGGTACAGATCCATCCAGAAGACCGGGAGAAAACCGCCTTCACCGCAGGAAATGGGCTATGGCAATTCACGGTAATGCCATTCGGGCTGTGCAATGCTCCGGCGACTTTCGAGCGATTGATGGAATGTGTCCTGCAAGGGTTAACATGGAAAACCTGTTTGGTATACTTGGATGATGTCATCGTCGTAGGAAAAACGTTTGCGCAACACCGAGACAATCTAAGGGATGTGTTTCAAAGGCTTCGAAGTGCGCACCTGAAGCTCAACCCCAAGAAGTGCGCCCTGTTTAGAGCGGAAGTCAAGTACCTGGGGCACATAATTTCAGCGAAAGGAGTGAGAACCGATCCAGAGAAGGTCGAAGCGGTGAAAAACTGGCCAGTCCCCAAGGATAAACACCAACTAAGGAGCTTCCTGGGCCTAGCCACCTACTACAGACGGTTCGTGAAGGATTTTGCCGGGATCGCAAAGAGCCTGCACCAGCTGACGGAAAAGGGAAAACAATTCAACTGGTCAATTGAGTGTGAGAAGAGCTTCAAGGCACTTAAACAACGGCTATGCGATGCCCCGATACTGGCTTACCCCACTCCCGGGGAAACGTTCATTGTGGATGCAGATGCTAGTAATGTCGGGGTAGGAGCCGTACTCTCCCAGGTGCATGACGGCCAAGAGAAGGTGGTTGCGTACTTTAGCAAGGTGCTCTCTAAGCCAGAAAGGAACTACTGCGTGACAAGGAGATAACTTCTAGCTTTGATCTTGGCTACGAAGCATTTTCACAAATACCTCTACGGGAGGAAGTTCGTTCTTCGCACAGACCATGCAGCCTTAAAATGGCTATTACAGTTCAAGAGTCCTGAGGGTCAGGTCGCAAGATGGATCGAAAGGCTGCAAATCTACGACTACGAAATACAGCATCGTAAAGGAAGGCTCCACTCTAATGCGGATGCACTGTCCCGGAGACCATGCAGAACGGATTGTAAACATTGTGCGCGTCAGGAAGAACGGGAGCTGGTTTCCATCCAAAGAATGAGAGCCGAACCTATCACCGGCTGGAGCGTAGATGAGATCCGGAACGCTCAGAAGGAAGACCCGGATATCGAGCCGATTCTGGCCTGGAAGGAGAACATGGAGAAACCGGATCATCAGGACATCTCTCACAGAAGCCCGACCTTAAAGGCATATTTTGCGCAGTGGGACTCCCTCCATGTCCAAGAAGGTGTTCTGAGAAGAAAATGGGAATCCTCCGACGGAAAGCCGTTTGTAATGCAGCTTGTCGTACCGCGGACGAGGGTCAAGGAGGTGTTACAGGAAATGCATGGCGGGGCGACCGGAGGCCACTTGGGAGTGAATAAGACGCTAGAAAAGGTACGAGAACGTTTTTATTGGTTAAAAGCGAAGGAAGATATCGAAGACTGGTGCAGGAAATGCGACGTGTGTGCAGCTAGCAAGGGTCCGAGAATCAAAACTCGAGGTAAGATGCACCAATACAACGTGGGAGCACCTTTCGAACGAATCGCCATTGACATCGCAGGGCCCTTTCCGGAAACCGACAATGGTAATCGGTATATACTCGTAGTGATGGACTACTTCAGTAAGTGGCCGGAAGCGTTTCCGATCCCTAACCAGGAAGCCAGAACCGTGGCGGAGCAGATCGTCTACAATTGGCTTAGCAGATTCGGTGTGCCCTTGGAATTGCATTCTGACCAAGGGCGAAACTTCGAGTGAAGAATCTGCCAAGAGATGTGTCAACTACTCGGAATCAAAAAGACAAGGACAACCCCGCTTCATCCACAGTCGGACGGTATGGTGGAGCGTTTCAATAGGACTTTGGACGAACATCTCTCGAAGGTCGTAGGTGACTACCAACGGGATTGGGACCGGCAGATTCCCTTGTTTTTGATGGCCTATAGAAGTGCCGTGCATAGCACTACTCGACATACGCCGTTCGAAATCTTATTTGGTGGAATAGCTCGTTTACCCAGTGAGGTGAAATTTGGATCTCCTACCAATGAGCCCAGAAATGAAGAAGAGTACGTGGCGGACCTTAGGGAAAGGCTTAGGGACATACACCAAAGGACCAGAAGCCAGATTAAGATGACGAGCGACCGCATGAAGACCAGGTATGATGCCAAGGCAACAACGTCAGGATTCCAGGAAGGAGATCTGGTGTGGCTGTATAATCCCCATCGCCAAAAGGGGAAATCACCTAAATTACAGCGGAACTGGGAAGGTCCCTACAGAATAGTAACCCGCATCAACGATGTTGTCTACCGCATCCAGCGAGGACCGAGGGCCAAAATGAAAGTGGTTCATGTGGACCGACTGAGTCGATACAATGGCCGAAATGAGGATGCACTTGTTCGGGACGAACACGTCTAAGAGGGGGGCAGTGTAGCATAATAATAACTACGCTCCCTAAAAGTATGACGCAACAAATTCCGAAGTGACTTTTCATTCTGGCAGAATTTTGGTTCGAACTGTCCTTTCATTCGAGGTTCGTGTCTGGGATGAAGTCTCCACAGCTCATGTCAACGAAAGAGACGAATAATATCAGGGATAAAAGGGAATTATAACTGCAAGAATTATTACATCAGAATTTCTCTTGTTCCAGTGGTCGAAGAATTTGTTAGAAGTTTCTGGCTATCAGAAACTTCTGCTATATAAGGACAGATGGCGATTGAGAAAGTAGCAGTAGTTTCTAAACTGTGGCGAAGAGATTAGAAAAGTGATAATGGGCGAAGTTGTAATTTTGTGATAAATTGAAAGTTGAGATTTAACAAGAAGAAGTAATTAGTTTGGATTTGTGAATTAAGTAATCGAAAGGAGATAAAGTGATGTGAGAGGACAGAGACCTTGTAAGAAAAGAATTGCGAAGAATAGTATAGTGTGAACCTGAATTGTTCTATAGACTAGAAAATAAAGAAATAATTTCACAGAATATTGTTTTATCTACTCGAGCCGTAGCTCGCATATTACAATAGTTTAACTTCTTAATATTATGTCTTAGGCTAGCTTACGGTAACAATAAAATCCGCATGCTCTCCAGTTTGGATGGTTGGGTGGTTGAATGATTGGATGATTGGGAGCTTTGATATCTCGTCTCTCTTTGGTGGATTTGTCGCGTTTTTTTTATATATATATTATTGCTTTATTCTCTTCCTATGAAGATGTTTGGAGCACGCAATACTTCGCGAAAATTTAGTTGGGCGCCAGTTAATATGAAAAGATGTTTCCTTTTGAGATTCCAGTGTATGACTGATCTCTTTCTTTATTTTCTTGAAATCACTTAATTCTAACTTAACATAACATCACAATGGATCTAAACTGATCTAAGTGTGGCGCAGTTTGTTTCACACTCTACGTCAACCCATCAAACCTAACTTAACATAATAATGCTTACTCAGTAATTGGGAAATGTGCATGGGGTGAGTGACTGAAATATGCTGATAATGTAGGACTGGGTTAATGGGTGAATGTGCTTAGGTTAAATGTATGGAAGTGTAGCGTGTGACGGAAGTGCAGTGTTTAGCTAAAAAGGGAGTGTGCGGGGAAGTGAATTATGGATGTCCAAGTTGGGGTTATGCTGCGGTTAACTTACATACATACGTTCGACTGTTGTATACAGTAAACCTTTGAGTTTAAGTGGAATATTTCGGTTACAAAATACTGCGGAGTTCTCGCACCATTTTAATCGCCCCACACTCACTCGGTGTGCAATTTCATAGTCACAATTTCTGTGATCGATTACGATTGAGCCCAGGTATTAAATATATATAAGTATATATGTATTGTATATCATATATACATAGATTTGTATATATAAATTTATCACATTTCGGACCGAAAACTCCGTCTAACAGGATACAGCGTCGTGTTTATGAGTTCGGAGAAACGGCAATGCAAATGTTCTCTTTTCGTGTAGCTTATAAAACGGTTGCCTTCCAATACCTTAATCCAATTATTAAATGTTCTTTGAAGCTCTGTTGCATCACTACTTTCGACAGCACTTTCATCGGCGAAAAGAAAAGAAGTCGTGTTTCAGTTTTATCGATGTGTCCCTTCAATAACAAAAAACTTGCACGACATTGAAGAAAAGCAAAGGACTTAGGCAACTGCCTAACTACTTCTCTCACGTCGTCCAACGTTAATTCGTTAGTTTCCACTTCATGAGCAACAGCAGAGGGAATGCTTTCGCGCAGAAGTTCTTCTTTAAGTAACCCCATTAAAATGCTCTTTTCACCTACTAAAAATTTCTTTGTTGTCTGCTAGTAAGTGGCCCTACGTGTCCTCATATATTTCGGTGATAGGATCTCCTTCTATATAAATATACACGTTTAACCTCTTCCGAAGCTTGCTGTCTATCAATCGATTGCGAAGAGACATCTTTCAAATTCCGGCAAAAACCATCTGCGAGCATACGCCATGCTTAAGTTACCGCTTTTTTCGCTTCCTTTTTACACCATTCGTATTTCAAGTCGCGCCTTTCAATTCCATCTATTTGTCTTTATGTCTTTGTTCATGTTTCGAGTGCTATCTTTTTATAACTAATACCAATTTTCAATAATGTGGAGATGGCCTTGAGTAATTTGTTTGCTTTATTTATATATTCGTCTTGAAATTTGCACCATGTTTCTTGTGCACTAAGATCTTCTGCAAGATTCGGAGGTACTATCGCAAATTTACGGCTTAAAGCTGGCCCTTCCTTTATTTAAATTGTGTCACTTTATCTTTTCTACGGCTGGTGGTTTCCGTTGGTTTTTCATAGGTTCACTCCCCAAAAAATCTTTATATAGACACCTACAAGCATTTTCGTTAAAATGGAAAAAAGTGCATTTCGAGTGCTCATTAAACACTACTTTTTGCGAGAAAAAACTATCACGCAAACCAAACAAAAGCTTGACAAATATTATGGGGACTCTTCACCATCGATTGAAACCATTCACCACTGGTTTACTCAATTTCGGTGCGGTCGTTCAAGCACAAGTGACGCCGAACGCTCTGGTCTCCCAATTGAGGTCAACACACCAGAAATGGTCGACAAAATCCATGGTTTGATAATAGACGATCGACGAGTAAAAGTGCGCGAGCTTGAAGAGGCCACAGGCTTATCACATGGCTCAGTGATTTCGATTTTAAATAAATATTTGGACATGAAAAAGCTTTTCGCAAGATGGGTGCCGCGTTAGCTCACAATCGACAAACGCATTCGTTTGACAACTTGAAAGGTGTGTTTGGCGATGTTCCAGAAAAATTCGGCTGAGTTTTTGCGCCGTTTCGTAACCGTGGATGAAACCTGGATTCACCACAACACACCAGAAACCAAGAAACAGTCAAAACAATGGACTTATCCTGGTGAATCGAAGGCGAAGAAGGCCAAGGCGGGTTTGTCAGCAAACAAGGTCATGACGACGCTATGCCTCCAGTTCAGCGTCTTCAAAGGATTTTGGCCTTCCTTCACGCGAACGGTCGTCAACATCGAAATCACCGTCTTTGAAGCGACGGAACCAATCACGGCACTTTGTTTCACTTAGAGCAGCATTGTGAAATGAGATAAAGTGATTTGAGAAGAAAGAGACCTTGTTAGGAAAGAATTTGCGAAGAACAGTATAGTGTGAACTTGAATTGTTCTATAGACTAGAAAATAAAGAAATAATCTCACAGAATAACATTTTTTCTACTCGAGCCGTAGTTCGCATATTACATTGGTATCAGAAGTGGGATAAAACTTATTCTGTGAATAACTATTTCCGTGGTGTGAAATTGCACAATAAAAAAAATTAAAAAAAAAAACATTTCTGTGTTGAGTTAATTAGTTGCGCAAAATGGGTCGCAAATTGGGAAAACTGACTATAATTCAACTAAAGGCAGAACTCAGTAAGCGGAATCTCGACACAACTGGGGGAAAAGATGCCCTACTGATTCGTCTGGAAGAAGCAGTAAAGCAGGAAGGTGAAAATCCGCATGACGTAGAGTTTGACGTGGAAGAGGAACCAGCAAGTACAGTAGCCGACCCGAGTATAACAAGTCTGCTCCTACAACTTAAGTCAGTCATGGACGAACAAGGGAAAGCAATAGAAGACCAAAGGAATTTTCTAGAACTTAAGCTGGACGAACAAAATAATTCTCTAGAACTTAAGCTGGACGAACAAAAGAATTCTCTAGATGCTCTGGAAAGCAAACTTGATGAGCAAAACAAGAACTTGGAATCCAAATTCGAAGCGATCGAAGAGAAAATCGAGAAGGTCGAGACGCAACTCGAAAAGTCGAAACTAGATTCGATGAAAACTTTGAGAAACATGAAACTCAGTTCGGGAAGATAGAGACTCAGTTTGAAAAAGTGGATACGCAATTCGAGAGAGTAGGAAAGCAAGCCGAAAATCTTGCTAAGGAACTCAGCAACGTGAAGGGCAGAAAGCACGGGAATATTCCAATAACGGTCTGAGAAGAAAGGAGATGCAGCCTCCTATCTTCGATGGTCAAACATCATGGCCAATTTATAAGAGGCAATTCGAAGCGGCCGCAATGACCAATAACTGGGACGATGAAGAGAAGTCTATTGCACTCACGCTTGCACTGAGGGGTCCAGTTGCGGAGCTCTTGCAGACCATCCCGGAAGATAAACAGCAGAACTACGACTCTCTGGTTCAGGCTATCGAGATGCGGTTTGGGGATGAACACATGCAGCAGGTGTACTGGGTTCAGCTGCGTAGTCGAGTCAAGCGAACACTCCCCGAGGCATTGGCATTCGCTTTGTCAATGTAGGCGGCGGACCAAGCATATCAGGGAATACACTGTGTCAGGGAAATGTCCGTCCCTGACGTTCTCCGTTCATTTCGTTTTTAATGCATTTTTATTTTCGAAATTCATGAACTCTTAACAGCTAGACACAAAAAACGCTTAAAACTAGCTTAACTAACTTAACTATGTTATATACTAACTTAATGACCATATGCGGGCGCTCTAAGCTAAACCTAATCCTTAAAATATGTCTTTCGACGCAACATAACTTAAAATATTTACTAAATCTATACTTACAAATATTAGGAAACTAAGAAAAAATGTTTAAGCAAAAACTTAGTAAATGAGCTGTGTTTTTTTTATTTATATACAAAACTTACAAACTACCTAAAAGCTACTTATTCTAACGAACGTGATTAAACACGCAAACATTTTTTTTTGATGTACATATATATGTACATATATATAGATAAATTGTATACCGTCATATATACATATAGTATACATACATACATACATATGTATTAGGTATTTTTTTTTTAATTTCTTTTTTTTGTATTTTTTTTTTATTTTTTTAAAGCTACTTAAATCGACTATGTAAGCCGGCCAGGCTATAAAAAGCTCTACCGACTTTGCCCCTTGTGAGGCTACCCCGAATCGAAAGGAAACGACGAGAGAGTTCTGGTGCTGTCTCATTACATCTGCCATATCACGGCTTGATACCGCTCTACTAAATCGGAGACGCTCCGTGGAGTCGACGTGACGGTCGTAGTTAAGTCGCCTGTACGCAGCATTTCAGGCAACATGGTAGATTAGCGGCACCGCTACCCTATCCTGTATCAGACCTTCTCTATCTAAATATAGGAACGCCAGAGGACAGCCGTCATGGATGAAGACAAAGCTCGTGGTAGTCAAATCCGTTGCTGGAATTGCAACCAAACCGGACACCTACAACGGCAGTGCAGAAGTGCACCTAGACGAGGAAATTGTCCACATTGCGGAAGTAGGAGAAGCAGAGAGGAAGCATCCTGTCGGTCAGACTTCCCAAAACCAGCAGTCGGGAAATGTGTAAGGACCAACTTCGCGGGGCAGAAGTTGGTTACTGGAATCGAGGCCCCCAGGACCACCATTCAAGTTTCGCAAACCAAACGGGGTAACAAGAGCCTGACAGTGGATGCACTAATCAACAAGAAGAAGTGCGTAGCCACCATCGACACAGGTGCCACCGCCTCCATTGTAAGAACAGATATCGTCAGAAGCTCATGGCTGCACAACACCAACAGCTACTGCCTGAAGACTGCAACAGGGGAAATGGCGAAGGTGTTTGGAGAAGTTCGTCTTACGATTACTCTGGCGGGACTGACGTTCTCCCATGCGTTTCTGGTGGCAGATATATGCGACGAGTGCATCATCGGAATAGACTTCATGAAAGCAATGGACATCGGGATGCAAGTACTGAGGTATCGAAATGTGGAGATTCCGATGGTGTACGGAAATGAGAATGCCGTAACTCTCAGGACAGTCATCAGCAAATACGAAGTTTTGCCGCCGTCTTCAGAGACAATCATTTGGACGAAGCTGGAAGGTGATCTTGGGAGCCACCGATTCTACCTAGTAGAACCAGACCCAGAGAAGCATTCTCAAGACTACATCGTGGGAAAGACGTTAGTCGAACCCAGGAACACAATGGTTCCAGTGAGAGTTTTGAACGCGAGGCCACACACTGTCAAACTAAGGCGAGGGGAGGTGACTGGAAAATGCACGCCGATTGCCGCCGTCGCAACAATATCTGAACGTGATGCTCCAAAACCTCTCCTATCACCTTGGACAGCGGAAAAGAGAGAGACGATTCTCCAGTCCAGTGAGCTGAATCAGGAGCAGCGAACTATGGCAGAGAATCTTATCAATGAGTACGCTGATGTATTTGCCTCACAGGACGGAGAATACGGCCGAACACACCTGGTGCCACATCGAATAAACACTGGTGATACTAGACCAATTCTTCAGCCTGCTAGGCGCCTTCCATTGGCAAAGCAGACAGAAGTTCAAGAGATGGTGTCGGCAATGGAGAAAGAAGGTCTGATTGAAAGTTCCAAAAGTCCGTGGGCATCACCGGTTGTACTGGGTAAGAAGAAAGATGGCAGCACGCGGTTCTGCGTGGACTATCGGCAGCTCAATTACGTCACCAAGAAAGACAACTATCCTCTGCCACGGATTGACGATACGCTGGACACACTATCAGGAGCCCAATGGTTTTCCACTCTCGACTTGAAGAGTGGCTACTGGCAGGGACAGATCCATCCAGAAGACCGGGAGAAAACCGCCTTCACCGCAGGAAATGGGCTATGGCAATTCACGGTAATGCCATTCAGGCTGTGCAATGCTCCGGCGACTTTCGAGCGATTGATGGAATGTGTCCTGCAAGGGTTAACATGGAAAACCTGTTTGGTATACTTGGATGATGTCATCGTCGTAGGAAAAACGTTTGCGCAACACCGAGACAATCTAAGGGTTGTGTTTCAAAGGCTTCGAAATGCCCACCTGAAGCTCAACCCCAAGAAGTGCGCCCTGTTTAGAGCGGGAGTCAAGTACTTGGGACACATAATTTCAGCGAAAGGAGTGAGAACTGATCCAGAGAAGGTCGAAGGCCAAAGATAAAGACCAACTAAGGAAGCTTCCTGGGCCTAGCCACCTACTACAGACGGTTCGTAAAGGATTTCGCCGGGATCGCAAAGAGCCTGCACCAGTTGAAGGAAAAGGGAAAACAATTCAACTGGTCAATTGAGTGCGAGAAGAGCTTCAAGGCACTTAAACAACGGCTATGCGATGCCCCGATACTAGCTTACCCCACTCCCGGGGAAACGTTCATTGTGGATACAGATGCTAGTAATGTCGGGGTAGGAGCCGTACTCTCCCAGGTGCATGACGGCCAAGAGAAGGTGGTTGCGTACTTTAGCAAGGTGCTCTCTAAGCCAGAAAGGAACTACGGCGTGACAAGGAGAGAACTTCTAGCTTTGATCTTGGCTACGAAGCATTTTCACAAATACCTCTATGGGAGAAAGTTCGTTCTTCGCACAGACCATGCAGCCTTAAAATGGCTATTACAGTTCAAGAGTCCTGAGGGTCAGGTCGCAAGATGGATCGAAAGGCTGCAAAACTACGACTATGAAATTCAGCATCGTAAAAGAAAACTACACTCTAATGCGGATGCACTGTCCCGGCGACCATGCAGAACGGATTGTAAACATTGTGCGCGTCAGGAAGAACGGGAGCTGGTTTCCATCCAAAGAATGAGAGCCGAACCTATCGCCGGCTGGAGCGTAGATGGGATCCGGAACGCTCAGAAGGAAGACCCGGATATCGAGCCGATTCTGGCCTGACATCTCTCACAGAAGCCCGACCTTAAAGGCATATTTTGCGCAGTGGGACTCCCTCCATGTCCAAGAAGGTGTTCTGAGAAGAAAATGGGAATCCTCCGACGGAAAGTCATTTGTAATGCAGCTTGTCGTGCCGCGGACGAGGGTCAAGGAGGTGTTACAGGAAATACATGGCGGGGCGTCCGGAGGCCACTTGGGAGTGAATAAGACGCTAGAAAAGGTACGAGAACGTTTTTATTGGTTAAAAGCGAAGGAAGATGTCGAAGACTGGTGCAGAAAATGCGACGTGTGTGCAGCTAGCAAGGGTCCGAGAATCAAAACTCGAGGTAAGATGCACCAATACAACGTGGGAGCACCTTTAGAACGAATCGCCATTGACATCGCAGGGCCCTTTCCGAAAACCGACAATGGTAATCGGTATATACTCGTAGTAATGGACTACTTCAGTAAGTGGCCGGAAGCGTTTCCGATCCCTAACCAGGAAGACAGAACCGTGGCGGAGCAGATCGTCTACAATTGGGTGAGCAGATTCGGTGTGCCCTTGGAATTGCATTCTGATCAAGGGCGGAATTTGGAGTGAAGAATCTTCCAAGAGATGTGTCAACTACTCGGAATCAAAAAGACACGGACAACCCCGCTTCATCCACAGTCGGACGGTATGGTGGAGCGTTTCAATAGGACTTTGGACGAACATCTCTCGAAGGTCGTAAGTGACTACAAACGGAATTGGGACCGGCAGATTCCCTTGTTTTTGATGGCCTATAGAAGTGCCGTGCATAGCACTACTCGACATACGCCGTTCGAAATCTTATTTGGTGGAATAGCTCGGTTACCCAGTGAGGTGAAATTTGGATCTCCTACCGATGAGCCCAGAAATGAAGAAGAGTACGTGGCGGACCTTAGGGAAAGGCTTAGGGACATACACCAAAGAACCAGAAGCCAGATTAAGTTAACGAGCGACCGCATGAAGACCAGGTATGATGCCAAGGCAACAACGTCAGGATTCCATCCCCATCGCCAAAAGGGGAAATCACCTAAATTGCAGCAAAACTGGGAGGGTCCCTACAGAATAGTATCCCGCATCAACGATGTTGTCTACCGCATCCAGCGAGGACCAAGGGCCAAAATGAAAGTGGTTCATGTGGACCGACTGAGTTGATACAATGGCCGAAGTGAGGACGCACTTGTTCGGGACGAACAAGTCTAAGAGGGGGGCAGTGTAACATAATGTAGCATAATAACTACGCTCCAAAAGACACTTCGGAATGTGTTGCCTCATTCCGAAGTGTCTTTTCATTCGAGGTTCGTGTCCACGGTAAGAGACTAATTGTGTCTAAGACGACGTCGCGGAATTAAGAGAGAATTATAACCACAAGAGATTATTGGCTGCAGCTGTCATTTTGGAATTATTACATCAGAATTTTCTTGTTCCAGTGGTCGAAGAATTTGCTAGAAGTTTCTGGCTATCAGAAATGCGACTATATAAGGACAGATGGCGATCGAGGCAGGGCAGTTGGGTTTTGAACCGCACGAAGAGATTGGAAAAGTGATAATAGGCGAAGTTGTAATTTTGTGATAAATTGAAAGTTGAGAGTTAATAAGAAGAAGTAATTAGTTTGGATTTGTGAATTAAGTAATTGAAATGATATAAAGTGATTTGAGAAGAAAGAGACCTTGTAAGGAAAGAATTTGCGAAGAACAGTATAGTGTGAACTTGAATTGTTCTATAGACTAGAAAATAAAGAAATAATCTCACAGAATAACGTTTTATCTACTCGAGCTGTAGCTCGCATATTACAGTATTATAGATAAAAAAATTAAACTTGCTTTTTTCCTTAGGGCATATTAATTTTTTAAGTGAGAGCCGTGGCTCAGTGGTTAATTGCGCGATCACCGAGCGATAGGTTCAAGGTTCAAATCCAAAAAAAAAACCATAAAAATAAACAAAAAAAATTCTCACGGTCCCAGCTCTCGTGGGACGTCTGACAAACATCCGAGAGTAGAATTGCCATGAAAAGCATCTCTCAATCGAAAAAATTCGGAAGCGGCATAAAACTGTAGGTCCCAACCATTCGTGAGGTGCACAGCACGAGTGGCTGCGAGAACCTAATCCAGGTCCTGCATTGGGCTGTTAGCGCCACAATATTTATTTATTTATTTTTATACTCGTATTAATTTTAACTCACATTTTGTAACATAGAGAAATAATAACGGCAGATCCCTGTAAGTGTGTACATATATATGTGATCAAATTATCTCAATCTGGCAATGTTCGTCCGTCCGTCGGCCAGTTTGTTTGTAGTCACCACTTTTTTGGCCTTCAATTTTGAGCTTGGAATATGGCACTTCATATATAGGCTGTGTACGATTGGAAGTATTGCAAGTGTAATCCCTGACACGTCCACTTTTCAAGAATGCCGTTTTTTCTCTATTTTTACTAGAAACTTAAAAATATTGTCAAGTATTGTAATATGCAAGCGTTGGATTTCTCTACATTTTGTCCATACATTGTACTTGACCACACCCATATCTAGAAGCGTTTTCTTGAAAAAAAAAAAAAAACATATTGTGCTTGTGTAATGGTTAAGTGTGTCACCACTGTAGCTACTGCTAGAAATAGCTACTGCCAAACTTGTTTTTGTTGACTGTTAAACATTTTGATTTGGTTGTATAAGTATAGTTGTAGATGATTTCTTGTGGGCGTGTGAGATTTGCTTGAGGTCGTTATTAACTTTGATTTTCTAACATTCCCGGCTTGCAGTTCAACCGGATCTGCACATCGTCAGCATATAAATATATTGTAATATGCTCGCTACGGCTCGAGTAGATAAAACGATATTCTGTGAAATTTATTTCTTTATTTTCTAGTCTATAGAACAATTCAAGTTCACACTATACTATTCTTCGCAAATTCTTTTCTTACAAGGTCTCTTTCGTCTCAAATCACTTTATCTCCTTTCAATTACTTGATTCACAAATCCAAACTAATTACTTTTTCTTGTTCACTCTCAACTTTAAATTTATCACCAAATTACAACTTCGCCCATTATCACTTTTCCAATCTCTTCGCCACGGTTCTAAACCAACTGTGTCTTTTTTTGATCGCCATCTGTCCTTATATAGCAGAAGTTTCTGATAGCCAGAAACTTCTAGCAAATTCTTCGACCACTGGAACAAGAGAAATAATTCTTGCAGTTATAATTCCCTTTTATCCCTGATATTATTCGTCTCTTTCGTTGACATGAGCTGTGGAGACTTCGTCCCAGACACGAACCTCGAATGAAAGGACAGTTCGAACCAAAATTCTGCCAGAATGGAAAGTCACTTCGGAATTTGCTGCATAGACATAGGAGCGTAGTTATTATTATGCTACAGTATTAATGAGTGACGGGCGATTTGCGGGAGATCATTGATAAACATGACAGAAAGCAGTGGCCTAAGAATTGATCCCACAGTGAAATCCTAAAATTAGCTGTAAGTACCGGGATGTGTTTTCACCAAACGATACGGCTTGATTTCTTTCACTTCAAGTTGGCTGCGGAGTTACTAAAACGGAAAAAAAAGTATTCCGTGATTGGCAGAGTCAAATGCCTTTCAGAAGTATAGAAGCCCAAGAAACGATATTAATTCGTTATCCATCACACTTGTCAGATCATCTGTTATTTTTAAAATATCAGAGATACAACTATGTTTTTCTCTGAAATCTGACTGTTGGACATTCAAAAGTTTATTATTTTTAAGTTTCTCGAAGACTTTGGATAAAAACGGTAGAATAGAAATGCATAGGTCGAAACTCGGGTGTTGACAGCCGCGTAGCAGGTTTCTTTTACTATCGGTATAACCTTAGTAATCTTTTAAGAAATAGGAAAAGAGCATGTCATGATGATTATGTTAAGAATGTGTGTAAGGGTAGGAAGAATGTTATCCATACAGGGTTCGCCAACGTAGGGCAAAGTATTTTGAATTTTGCCGAATTCAGAATTTAATAAGTCAACCAACACCAAACTCTCGGATATTTTTCGACAAAGATTTTACGCGTAGAATTTTATTAAGTCGCTTTGGATACTCCCACTTCTTAGCTTCCCTTATTTTCAAAGAAGCACTGTTTCTTAAAGCCCAGAAAAGTGCATGAAACTCAGGGAGTCTAAAACGTTTGCAACGTTTGTAAGCCAGGTGTAATTGTTTTACGGCTTCTTGTATTTCAGGTGTAAACTCTCTGAGTCTGTCGTGGGGTGCGCATCTCAAAGAAACTTTAAATATTTCAAAATGAATTATTCCGTGTGTTCTCAGAAAATGGATCGTAATAGTTCTACTAAAATAGACTGTAGTGATTGTAAAAATTTCTTTCAGTATCAATGTGTGAATATCACAAAACAACATGTGGAATAAATAAAATTAAGTGGTAATCCATTCCGCTGCGATAAATGTGGAGTTTTAAGATTCCGTTCTCTCCATTTGCCTGCAGTGACCGTACCCATGCGAGACAACAACATTGCACAGGCACCAACTAATGCTAAAGTTGCAAAAATTCAAACAAAAAGCAACAACCAACGGACTCCTCCTGATCTTCGTCTACTCATATCGCCGAGATTGAATGTGAATGTACTCTTCAGATGATCTATCTGAAGCTCACAAATTTGGAGAAAATTAATGCAACAACTTAATGAGCTACAAACACAGAATGAGAAACTTGAATCAAAAGTTAATAGTCTGGAAAGCTTAATTGGCAACAGCAGCAGCATCTTGGAAATTTCATCGATATTGTTGGAGTTTCAAATGTCAATTTCAAATTTTCAACAAAGCTTTGTCTATTGAAGTCTCCGACAATAAAATCGAGAAATGTTTCATCAAAAGAGTGCATACTAAAGGAGTTAACTCTTCTCAAATGAAAACAAAATCTATCATTTGTGTAAAATTTTCAGACTTATAAACGAAGCAATGAATTATAAACGCAAAGAGGGTAAATAAAAAAAATGTGAAAATTAATGAAAACACACTTTTTTAAAATTTTTTTTTCATAATTTTATAATTTTATTAACAAGTTCATTCTTAAAAGCTACAACAAAAAAATTAACACAATTCAAAAAAAAAAAAAAAAATGCAGAAAAAAACAAAAATAACATGTTCATATTTTGAGCTGTCAATTAATTGTTTGCAAATGCAAACATAGCATAAAGAAAAGTGGAAAAAGATACCGGATTACTACGATATGGAACACCTAGTTGGATCAATGCCAAGACGGCTACAAGCCGTTATTGATGCCAATGGTGGCCACACTAAATATTAAAGCAATTATATTTCCTTTTTTCCTTTCCTTTTTATGCTATGTTTGCATTTTGCAAACAATTAATTGACAGCTCAAAATATGAATATGTTTGTTATTTTTGTTTTTTTCTGGATTTTTGTTTTAATTGTGTGAATAAATTCTGAAGTTGAACGGAACGGACGTGTTCGTTAGTTGCTCGGCGAAAAGTTAACCTGCGTACGGACCTTACCACGAAAACTAACTAAACTCAGTGTGTTCGTGAAACTAAAGTATAAAGTGAAAAGAAATTAGCAAAGAATCTTAGAGAATTATTAAATGAATATCCTATAAATGAAAACGGGTGTAATAATAGTGAAAAGAAATACGAAGTTTTAATGAGAGAAGAAAAATTAAGAGAAAAGAGAAAAATAAATTCAAGAGTGTAGTGTTGCTAGCAGTGTTGCCGGAGAGAAATATTATAAGGTAGTACTGCAGCCAAAAAAGGGGAGTATTTTGAAAATAATAGTAGTACAGACATTTTTTAATCTTTAAAAATAAGTGTGTGCACACAAATTTGTTTTTAACTTTATTTAAAAAAAAAATCATAAAAAAAAACAGTTCAAAAAACAAAACTTAAATAAATAAATTATTAATTCTAATAACGAAAGTAAGTAAATATATCTTCAATTATAAAAAAAATTGTTTTATAGCAGATAGCTTAATGCATAGTAATATTATTTTTAAAATAAAAATTAGGAATTTATTGTATCACAAGATATGTACTAAATACATTAAATACAACTGGCTTTTCAAAAGTAAGGTATTTTGTTTCATATTATATGGTAAAAGTGTAACAAAAATGTAAAAAAAGAAACAAACATAATTTTTTATATGACTTCAAAAGTTTTTTTGAAGGATTCCATTTACTACAATCAACTCCATTTAATAATTCCTTGCAACTCATAATTGCATTCAATGTATTTACCTCCATTCTGTTCCGTTTTTTATCTTTAATGAGAAACAGTTGGGAAAAAACTCGTTCTGCCGCTGCGCTACTGTGCGGAAGACTTAACAAAGCACTTACAAAAACCCTTGTCAGAGGGAAAAGTGTTTCATCAAGGGCATTTTTTAAGAAAAATAACTCTGACCAAAATTCTTCCATTTCTAAAGAATTAGAAACCATAGTTTGATTAAGTAGTGTTCGCCACTCCATGTCAAGGTTTTCAATTTAATTTTCATTAATCAAATCAGGAATGGAAGAAATTATTTCAGTAGCGCTCTCTGCTAAATTTAAAGGTTCAATGCCTTGTATAGATATCAAAATTTCGTTATCAAAATCGATTCGCTTTGAAATTTGTGCACACAGGGTCTTATAATATTGTAATATGCGAGCTACGGCTCGAGTAGATAAAACAATATTCTGTGAAATTATTTCTTTATTTTCTAGTCTATAGAACAATTCAGGTTCACACTATACTATTCTTCGCAATTCTTTTCTCTGTCCTCTCAAATCACTTTATCTCCTTTCAATTATTTAATTCACAAATCCAAACTAATTACTTCTTCTTGTTAACTCTCAACTTTCAATTTATCACGAAATTACAACTTCGCCCATTATCACTTTTCTAATCTCTTCGCCACGGTTTTAAAACTACTGCCTCTTCTCGATCGCCATCTGTCCTTATATAGCAGAAGTTTCTGATAGCCAGAAACTTCTAGCAAATTCTTCGACCACTGGAACAAGAAAAATTCTGATGTAATAATTCCAAGATGATAGTCATTTCTTGCAGTTATAATTCCCTCTTATTCGTGATATTATCCGTCTCTTTCGTAGACATGAACTGTGGAGACTTAACCGCAGACACGAACCTCGAATGAAAGGGCACCTCGGACCAAAATTCTGCCAGAATGAAAAGACGTGCCAGAACGAGGAGCGTAGTTATTATTATGCTACAATATTCTCGGCAAACACCTTTAAATTCAATTACTTGATTTATAAAAAGTTCAGCTTTAGCCCCAACATAGATATACAGAGTCAATATTTTTTTAATAGTTGTCAGAAAAATTCGGATCGGAGAGAAACTCGTCACGTATAAACTTCGATTTGATAAAATAAAATAAAAGCGGGAAATTCCCTTTTTGACGACAGTTTGAAAGATAAAAGTGGTACCAAAGTTGCATTCAATTTGAAGTGAATTAAATTTATTAAGGTTGAAATCACACTTTGCTGCAAGTGTAAGATATTTTATGTCTTTAAAAGAAAGGAGTACGAATGTGAAAGGAGAAGTACGGGAGTACGGAGGTGTTGAAAGTAGTACAATACTCCTATGGGAGTACTTTCGGTAACACTGGTTGCTAGTGAGTTGAGTGCGAGAAGTGAAGTAGTGATAGCAACTTAGATTCAAAGAGAAGAGAAAAGAAATTGATAGTGCGGGAGTACAAAAAAAGAGTAAGATGTTATTTTATGCGTGAGCAAAGGGGGATACGGTAAAGTGCAGTTATCATTTTCGCCTGTAGCAAAAAGAAGGTAAGAGATGTCGAGTGAAGAGACAGTGACAGAGGAGGGGAAAAGAAAAAGGGATGAGAGAAAAATGCCTGAAGGCTTTATAACAAGTAAGAAAATAACGAGATCTCCACTAAAGAGAGCTAACAACAGTGAAGAAAAAATAAACAGACAGAAATGATGAAAGAACTCTTAAGAGATACCAAAGAAATTAAAAAAGATCAGAAGGAATATCAAAAAGAGCTAAAGAAAATTAAGGAAGAAAACAAAATGATAAGGGAAGAAAATAGAATTATAAGAAGTGAATTAGATGAAATGAAAAAAAGTGTACAGGGAATGGAGAAAGAAAACGTAAAAAACAACATAGTAATAACAAGGCTAGATTGTAAAACAGAGAATAGAGGAGAAATGAGAAATTAAATCGAAGACTTTTGCCAGAATGAAATAGATAAAAATATCAAAGTTAAGGAAGTAATAAAACTAGGGCCGATAACATATAAAATTGAGCTTGACAGCTACAAGGAATAGCTGATAATCATGGAAAATAAACATAAGCTTAGAAACCACCAGAAAATAATTTATATAAAATATGAGCTGACAAGACAAGAATTAGAAATACAATGAACAACAAGCAAAAGCAGGAGTTGCATGTATAGTAAGGAAAAACAAGATAAGTGAAATTAGAGAATGGAGAGTAGTAAACGAAAGAATATTAACTTTAGAAATAGGAAGAAAAGAAAAACAGAAAACCATAGTGATAGCCTACGGACCAAACGAAGATGACTTAAAAGAAGGATGAAAAAGAAAAATTTTGGGAAAAGCTGCAAGAAGAATGTGACAAAAAGAATGGTGACCTAATCACAGCCGGAGATTTAAATGCAAGAGTGGGGAATGATAAAATTAAATGGGAAGGAGTGATAGGAATCCATGGAGAAGAAAAAATCAATGAAAACGGAAAAAGAGTGCTAGAGTTCTGTATCGTCAATGACCTTGCAATTGCGAATACTATATTTTCACATAAAGACATTCATAAATACACGAGAGAAATGGCAAGCAAAGGGGAGAAGTCGATCATAGATTATATAATAGTAGAAAGTGACAAGAGAAGAAAAGTGGTGGATATGCGAGTCAAAAGAGGATACGACATAGGAAATGATCACTATTTGATTGAAGTAGTGTTGAAGGAGAAACCGAAGACAGAGGGGAAGGAAAAGAAAATGGATCCCAAAAACAAAGAAAAGGAGAAAATAAAAGTATACAAACTTAGGAGCGAACAAATAAAGGAAAAATACCAAAAAGAGATAGAAGAAGAAGTCAGGAGATACGAAAGAAATGAAAATTTGGATATTAATAGTAGGTGGATAAGATTTAAAGAAACAATGTTGAATGTAGCCAAAAAGCATTGTAAAGTCTACAGAAATAAAAAAAGAACGGCTTGGTGGAACCATAGTGTCAAGAGAGAAATAACTATTAAGAAAAAGCTTTGGAAAGATTACTTACAGGAGCGTAATATTGCAAAATATGAGGCATATAAACTACAAAGGATAGAGGTGTAGAAGCAAAACAAATAGCGTGGGAAAATTTTGGAAAAAAGATGGAAACACACAGGAAAGAAAACTCAAAAATGTTCTACAGGATGCTTAAAGGTTTTAAAAATTACAAACTATCAAAGCAAAATACAAAAAGGTACTGGTAGAAGAAGAAGAAATAGTAAATAGATGGAGAGAATACTTCGAGGAACTATTGTACAAGGAAGACACAAAAGGAACGGAAGATGGAGGGCACATAGAGCTTAGCAATGAACTACCACAAAACCAAGAGACATAGCACTGAGTAAAATCAAAACCGCAAAAGCTCCAGGCGTTGATGAGGTTGCACCGGAATTCATCAAATATCTCGGAGAAAGCGGAAGAAAAGAACTCTTAGATATAATGAATGAAGCCTGGGAAAGGGAAATTATTCCAGAGGATTGGAAGTATGGAGTCATCCTACCTATCCACAAATTCAAAAGAATGCGATAACTATAGGGGGATAACGCTCCTCACGACAGCCTTTAAAGTGTACGAGACCATCCTAGAATGCAGACTCAGAGAAAGAGTGGAAAAGAAGCTATGTGATATCCAAAGTTGATTCCGACCAGACCATAGCATACAAGACCACATTTTCACCTTACAAGTGTTGGAAAAAAAGCTCTCTAAAAATAAAAAAAGTCTTTACCTGCTTCATAGATATGAACAAAGCTGACACCATAAGCAGAGCGAAAACATGGGAGAGCCTTAGGAAGAAAGGAGTAAATGAAGGAATGATGCGAGCCATCAAAAGCATCTACAAGGAAACTTATAATGTGGTAAGGACATGTAATGTGCTGTCAGAGAAATTCAAGACGTCTAAAGGAGTGAGAAAAAGAAGTGTATTGAGTCCCCTCCCATTTATCTGCGCAATGGACGACGCCATCAGACATTGCCAAGAAAGGATGCAAAGATTCAGAGTCGGGTATAGAGAGCTACAGCCAATATATCTCCAGGCATGTGCGTTTGCGGATGATATAGTACTGTTTGCATATAGTGAAGAAAATATGCAAAAGAATGTAAAAATATGGAAAGATGGGTTAGCAGCCCAGAAATTGGAGCTCAATGTTCAAAAGACAAAGGTGGTGGTGATGGGAAATGAAGCAGGAGTTGCAAGTGTAACGGTCGATGGAGAAGTCATCGAGCAGGTGCAAGCATACAAATACCTGGGTGGTGTAATAAACAGCAGAAGAAATTCGGAAGATGAACTGATGGCGAGGATCAAAGGGGGAAATAGACTGTATGCAGCATTAAGAAGAAAATTCTTGGACCACAAAGAAATTACACAAGAAACAAAAATATCAATCTTCACATCAATGTACTTACCTGTGTTGCTACACGTAGGTGAAAACTCACCGGAAGACAAGAAAAACAGATTCAAGCCATGGCGATGAAATACCTCAGGAGAGTTATAGGAGCCAGGAGAATAGACAAGAAAAGTAACGAAGATATTAGAAAACAACTGCATGTCAAATCGGCTAAACTAGATCTCGAGGAAAAGAAATTAAGATGGTTTGGACACTTAGTGTGTATGGAAGAGAATCGACAAGTTAAAAAAATTTGGGAAACAAGACCGGAAGGAAAAATAAAAGAGGAAGACCCAAAACCACATGGAACGCTACCGTTGAAAAAATCCTGATAGAAGCTGGGGTATCTTGGCACTCGGCTAAACATATAGCAAGAAATAGGACACAGTGGAGAAATTTCACGAGGAGATAAATGGACAGAACCACCGATGATACCTCGACACCTTAGGGTATATGAGGACCGGATTATGTATGTATGTAATTTTTTTTTTTTGTTGCTATTAAGAATGAACTTGTTAATAAAATTATGAAAAGAAAATTTTTTAAAAAGCAATGTGTTTTCATTAATTTTCTCATTTCAGCTGAAATTGCAAATTGACATACTGTCAATTTTTTTTTTTTTTAGATAGAAGAAACAATATTATAAACAAATGAAATACATAAAGTAATAGAAGTAATCAGAGCAAACAATCATGACTGAACTCCATCCAGCAACGCTTTCTTTATGGAAGAGAAGAAATCAATTAAATTGACATGAGCATTATAGGCTATCATAAAACCGTTAATAGAAAAGGAACAGCCGTAGTTAGTACGCGAGTGGGCTATGCTAAAGAATCTATTGTTTCGTAGATTGAGAAGTTTATGTTGAGAAGGCTTAGTATTTCCGGGAGTATCCTATGTAGAAAAATAACTCTTGCCACCGTTCTCCTAACTTCTAATGATTCTAAGCTAATCAATTTTAACCTAGATTGGTAGGGTGGTAAATTATTTGTATCGACCCAAGGAAGTCCTCTAAGGGTAAACCTATGAAATCTTTTTTGGATAGATTCAATTCTGGAGATATGAACATTGTAGTATGGATACCAAACAATAGATGCGTATTCTAAAATAGATCTAACAAAATATAGGTATAATGTTCTAATCACATCTGGGTCAGAAAACTCACAAGCATAACGATTTAGCATTCCCCATGACCTCTACTCGTATTAGCTTTGTTAGCAATGTATTCAACAGGATTGTTGAATGATAGTTTACTATCCAGCAATATACCCAAATCTTTTATTAAAGTGACACGAGAAACGACTTTACCATCAATAGAATAGGTATGCATCAAAGGTGATTTACTACGTGAAAAGGTAATAACTGAGCATTTATTAACTTTTAGAGAGAGGTAATTTCTTGAGGACCACAAATAAAATTGTTGAAGATATATCTTTTCCCGACAAATATAACTTAAAGTCATCATCAAACATTAGTATGTTACATTCAGTTAAAAATTTAACAATATCATTAACAAATATGATGAATAAAATAGGACCAATGTGACTTCCTTGGGGGACACCCGTGGTCACACAAATTTTATTGGAAATTTGATTACGAAATTTCACATATTGTTATCTGTCATATAGAAAGGATGAGAGCCAACGTAAAAAGGAAGATGGGAAACCTAATCTTTCAAGTTTATATAGTAAGATTTTGTGGTCAACACGGTGAAAGCTTTACTGAAATCCGTATAGATTGCATCCACTTGGTTTCCTTTGCTGAAGATTAGATTTCCTAGTAGAGTAGTAACAGTCGATTTCAAATTAGAGATTTGCAGAAATAATTAAATTTTTCAGTAACCAACATATCAAACAATTTTGGAATAGCTGACTGTTTGCATATGCCTCTATAGTTCTCAATTTTGTTTCTCCTACCAGATTCGAAAATAGAGACAATAAAGGAATATATCCAGACAGACGGAAAGATATTAGTTTTTAATGAAAGGTTAAATATATGGCATACAATTTTGTGCAATTGAGGGGCACATTTACTAAGGAAGCTGGAAGGTAGGCCATTAGGGCCAGGATTAAAGCTTGACTCCATTCCAGTCAAACCGTCCAAGCGGTCATTTTCCGAAATTTCAATGTTTGAGGAAGAAAAAGAAATGGTAGGAAGAGAAATGTTTATCAATAACAGAGTCTTCTTTTGAATAGGAAAATTGAAAAAAATACTCTAAAATTATTACAAATAGAAGAGGAAGAATCAGCTGACTGCCCGTTAAAAGACAGTGAGCCTGGATAACCATCATTTTTATTCTTAGAGTTGATGAATTGCCAACATTTATTCGGCATATATTTGATATTACTCTGTATATCGTTTATATAAACCAGGTACCCATAATAAAGGGACGATTTGAATTCTGACTTTAGCCTTCTGTGAAGCATGTAGTCTCCATTTGATAAACTACAACGCCATCTCCTAAAAGCTCTGTTCTTTAGAAATTTTAAGTTGCGAGTTATTTCATTATCCCAAGGACAAGAATCTACCGAAGTGATTTTTATGCAAACAACGGAGACAAATTTAAAGATTAGATTATCAATAACCCGATAAAACTTAGAGCAAAGGTTAACTCTAATGAGAGATAAGGCCGCCAGTCATAATTGTTTAGCTCAACACAGATATCATTATAGTTAGCTTTTTTAGAAACAAATTTAAAAGAATTACAACAGTAAAACGCATTTACATCAAGGGTACAAAATAAGTATAGAGAAGGATGAAACATATCTTCGGAACAAGAGGTGTATAGCTCCTGGAGATAAAACTTTCATCACAAATATTGGAGAAGATGAGGTCCAAGGTGCGGTCTTGGCTATTTTTTACATTATTAATCTGAAGTAAACCCAGAGACTGGAATGTATCGACAATTTCAGCAGCATCTCTTAAAGCATCTCTTAAAGCCCATTTAATTTTGGATTGGTTGAAGTCGCCCAAGATGTATATATTATCTGACGCCGTTAAGAGACCATCAACGTAGCGAATGGCGTCTAAGTATCTATTCACCACAGATAACTGGGACGAAGGAGGAATATATAGACAAACGATGTATAATACAGCTGAGGATGTTAAGTAAATTTTGCTACAGCAAATTTCAATGTCCGAAAAACCACTGAGACCGACATCCACCGTCTTAAAGTAATTTTATGGCAATAAGAACACTACCCAGGCGCTGGAAAACACTATTATCCGGTGATCTATCACGACGATTAACGGAGGAATTGGGAGGGAAAATGACAGTATTATTAAAGCTATCATCTAATCCAGTCTCCAGATTATCAAAAATTGTGTGCATTTTGTCCTTAGTCCTCTTACGTTTTGGTAGAAGAGGGCAACTTCCTTGAATTTTTTGATGAAGAGGTTTTTGGGATACGACTATTTCTGAATTCATACTGACACTATCATATCACTTAGCCAAAAGTACGGATTCACAAGTATTTTCCCAGTTGATAAGGGAGTAAGTAATTTAAAAGATGCAGACATACTGGAAGATTATCAGCTATTAAGCATTGGCATCAATGCTATCAATTTCGATACCCTTTTTTGAAATTTAGTTTATAATATCGGATGTCGTTGTGCCATCTCCAGACGTGATAAAAACACTGCAAACGGTGGAGGTACAACCCTAAGAGTACAATTGTCAACTGCATTATTAACTGGGGGTAGGTTGGGACCCTTAATAGCATAGTCAACATCTCTGCCATTAGAGAGGCTTAAAGCAGGGTAGGTGGTGAAGGAAAAGGAGAAACAGCGATCGGAGATTTATCTGATATGTCGATAGAAGGAAGCTCACGAAGTGCAGTCGAAGTGGACCATAATACTCTTTGTTCATTTTGTTGGGGTAATGGTTGTTGATTATGTTGTTGTTTCTTTTGTTTTGGCAGTTGCGGTTTTTGGTGTTGTTGTTTTTGTTGTTGATAATGTATCATATGTGTCGGTTCTATGTGTAATTGTTGCTGTATTTGATGAATTGGTTTTGGTTGCTGATGGTTTTGTCGATTATGTTCTTGTTCCTCTTGTTGTTGAGGCTGTTGCTCCTGATGTGTAATATTTACTTTTAGCTCGTGCTGTATTTGTTGAAACTGCTGCTGCTGATGTGATTGTTGTATTAGATGTTGTTGTTCAGTTTGGTAGGGTAGTTGATGTTGAAGTATTCGATCGATATTACTAAAACTCTCAGACATTTTTTCAATCCTAGAGGAATCGAAATTAAATATTTCTTGCAATTCCGAGAAAACCACATGCAAGTTATTAAATGTCTTTTGAAGTTTAATGATCTTCCAGTGCAGGGCATGAGTTGATATTTTGCGATGTTTTTCGCAATAATAGCATAGGCCAGGAGTTGCAATAAGCTTATCTGCATCTTTACCTTTAATGCCAATGCACTTTGTCCAAGCAAATTGCACAAGAAAGGTTAACGTCGTTAGTGTTTTTCTTGAATTTTCTTAATTCGTAATTATCCATTGTTCAAAAAGACGTTTATGATAATACTCGATAGGTGTATTGGATAAGTTAAAATAATAAACAATAGGTGTGGTTGGTGTCCAATCTTCGTTTCGCTCAATTGACTATCGATGGCGTTAATTTATGAAAGTAAATTAAGAGATGTGGTGAGGGTTAGTCTCAACTTGCTATGAATGGCAGAACGTGTACTAAATATTGTACTCACTCGAGCAAGAGAAGGGAAGACCAATATGCCGATATAAAAGCAGCTATCTGTCCAAAAGAAGAGAGGAGATGGGAGTATTCCTTGTTCTCGATCACTCAATTGATGTTACAGTTGGCCTACGAAAATGATACAGTAAAGTGTGGTGTAAATCACTACTTGCTATGACAGCAGAACAAACACTAAAATTGTACTCACACTGCGGGAGAGTTTCAAGATGGAAAGAGATGTAGAGAGGAAAATAAAGCACAATCCACTCAATATCCACTCAAAAATATTTGAATATTTAAGCTATGTATTTCTATTGTTTTTTTTTTTTTTATTTATTTATTTGTTTAAACAATTTATTAGAGATTAAGACCCACTCAAAATAAAAATGAGAGGCACAAAAGAGGATTAAATGAGATACTACTTGGAATTAAAACACAAAGTTAAGTAGGAAAAATTTATAGTTTTTCCGCAGCAAAAATGAAACACGATGTTAAACACTCACTCACTTATCTTAATATGTACTTGTACATATTGTACTTAAGTTGTACTTCAGTACCAAAATACTTAATTGCTTTACAGGTCTGCTCTTACCAAATACACCCGGTACTTTTTATGTAAGCAAAAAAAAGCAATAAAACAAAAAGGCGTTAAATATGTATTGGTATGGTTAATAAAAACCAAATTCTTGTGAGAAGGTTGAGGGTGGAAAAGTAACTTCAATTAGATCTTTTAATGATTTTACACTTATTTATATTTAAATTTAAAAATCAAAATGAACGATGTATATGATCTAATTGAAGACTTTCCTGCCCTTGAATCTAGTAGCTCCAGCTGTGATAGTATATTTAAATTTAGTTCCTATTGCAATAGCAAACTTTTTATTGTACATCAGAATGTCACAAGTTTGAAAGAAAAGATATTGATTACTCCCGGTTTTAATTTCTTTTCTAATACAAATGAAAATTATGTTGCGGGTGGTGTTGGGTGTTTTTTAAAGAAAGGTTACCAGATTAAAGAAGTTTTGTGTGTCGATTTTGTAAGTGTGGATGTTTTAATTGTAGTTAACAATGAAGTGTTCGTCTTCTTATGTGTCTACAGACTTCATATGTTTAATGTTTTGGTGATTATAAATGAATTTTCTGATCTTTTAGTTAAAGTAAAAGCAAACAATTTAATTGTTGTAGGAGATTTTAATATGAAAAATTTAGAGAGCAATGAAACTGTTTCAACATATTTAGCCTTATTAGCTTCTCATGGCCTTGAGTCTTTTATTAATGAGCCTACTAAGATTGTGTCAGGGAGATGCTTGGACCACATTAATGAGCGATTCAAAAGTGTTTCATCCGATAACTGTGAGAAATGTGTTCTTGATTTATTGATCACTGACCACTGCATGACAGGACTCCTTGTAGAAACCTCTAACAGGAAGAACAGCAGTTATTCAAATTCAAACAATATTATGAAAATTAACTTTAGCAGACTCAAAAACAAGTTGGTTTTTGAGTTTTTGGGATGACATTTATTCGTGTAGAGATGCGTCAACTTCCTACACAATATTTATTGAATGCCTTAAAAAGCACATTTCTAATTGTTTCTTTTCCTTGCCTCTGAAAGAATTGGGAAAATTACTTATGCCTTGGATCTCTTGGGACTTACTTTAATAAAGTCAGTGCAAAATAGACTTAGAAAAAATATAAATGCTGTTGATACCCTAGTAATCTGATATTAAAAAGTAAATACAAGAAGTTGTGTGCTGAACCGATAGGGATATTCCAATTTGCCATGATACCTATTACCGTAATAGTTTTAATTCTGCCAGAGGTAACCTTAGAAACGAATGGAAAATAGTAAACAGTTTACTTAATAAATCTTCTTCTACAAAAAAACCTTCGTCTTTACGTATCAGAAACTGTTTAGCCTCTGACAAATTTAAATTCGCTGAAGCATTTAATGATTAATTCACAAATATAGCCAGCAGTCTACAAACTTGTCCAGTTTCTTCAATTTGTGATCTTTGTCTGTGTGCTGAACCAAAGAAGCAGTGGAGCGGATGGTATCTCAAATCTGATTAAAAAACAAATTGTATGGATCGTAGCGTATCTTCTTAACGAACATCTTCAATGGTTGCGTTTTCGCAGGGGACTTTCTTGACGCGCTGAAATGTTGTTATACTATAGTTCAAAAAAGGTTCTGCTGTAGAAATGTGAAACTACAGGCTTTTCTCTCCTCCTTGTGTTAAGCAAGATTTTCGAAAAACTTATGAAAGACCGAATAGTAAATTTTTTAAATTTTAAAAATTACTGTAGTCCTAAATAGTTCAGCTTTCGGAAAGGGAAATATACTGAAGACACTACAGTTTTGTGTCCAAACGATGTCTAATCTTGATGATAAAAAGTGTACAGCTGGCTAGTTAATTGATATATGACCAAAGGCTTTGACATGGTCAACCATAGTATTTTGGTGGCGAATCTGGAAAAAGCTAGATTTCGTGGTTTTATGTTTGATTGGTTCAAGTCTTACCTTAAAAATAGGTAACAGAGAGTGAAGATAGATGAGATAAGGAGCGAAAGTACAATTTTTAACCTGGGTGTACCTCAAAGCTCTGCCCTGAGTCCAATTTTATTTCTTATCTATATTAATTAACTCTCTGCACTTCAAAGGCTTACCAAATGCTTTCGCGGATGACATAGGTTTTTCGTATGGTCAGAATAGTCCTTTGGATCTTGTTGATGACATATATTGGGATTTGAATTTATTGAGAAAATGGTTTGCGAATCACAAGTTGGTAATTAGCTCCAAAACAAAAATAATTTTGAAGGGAATGTTTACTCTCATGCAGCAGAGTGTCAAAAATGTTATACAAATTGTCCAATTGCAATTGTACCAATATACATTTCTACTTCTCCCACTTTTTGTAGTACTCTTAATTGTAGTGATAACTATTTCCTAATCGAGAAAGTAGATGGATTTAAATATCTAGGGCTTATCATCGACTCCAATATAAGCTTTTCACACTGAATCTTTAAGGAAGTATTACCGTTCCATTCTTAGATACTTCTTTTATTTGCGAAGCGTCTGCTCCACAATGCTTTTAAAGAAAATTGACTATGGTATTTTTCACTCTAAGCTGCAATATGGAATTACTTGTTGGGGAGGTACTTATTTTAACAAAATACAACATCTATTAGTTTTACAAAAGCTTGTATTAAGAAATTTATGCCGTAAACCTGTCATATATCCTAGTTTTCTCTTTGTTCTGTGACCTAAAAATTCTTCTTGTTCATCATGTGTATTGTTTAAAAGTATTGAAGACATTCTTTATGAAATCTGGTGATCGAAATTTTCAATTAATTTCAAATTAAAATTTACGTGGAATCTTTTCGCATATGGTATCTGTTCCTTTTGCTCGTATTACTGCATACCGTAATTTTTATTCTGTTTTGTCATTTCGCCTATTTCATAAACTTCCGTAGTCGATCAGGGCAATATCAACACCTGGAGCGTTTTTAAAAAGTGTCAAAAATTGGATTTTCAACTTCAATTACGCTAGTTTAAAATCAATTACTTTCGACATTCTGATTTAACTCTCGTTGTTGATTTCTTTGTTTTCTTTGATTTTTATTTCTGAATCTATTTGATTTTTCTCTCCTTCTTGTTTGTAGTAATACTTTTTTTAATTGAATTTTTTTTTTCTTTATGAATTAGCATAATTTGTTTCTATATGGCCACCCCATCTTAAACTTTAATTTGAATTCAATTGAAGTGGCATTCAAAACTATTTTATTACTTTTGTAAGTAAAATACAGAAGGTGTCAACTTTTTGATATAATTTACATATGTACCTTAAACTTAAAAAAAATATTCTGTGAATTTCATTTGAATAATACTTTGTAATATAATACTATATGAAAAATAAAGAATTATCTATCTATCTTTCTGTCATGTCACAGTATTTGTTCGAAGACATTTTGTTTTTATCGGAACGTGTGAACTATAGAGATGAGTATGGCATTTTGCAAGAAATCAATTTGATCACCAGCAGAAATCATAAAATAAAAATCTTGCTAATTCACCTGAAGAATGTCCTCTTCCAACTGATTTAAGTTGATTCCCCTATAATCCCTACATCTATACACAAAGCGTGTTGTTTGCGGCAGAGGGTGTTTGAAAGTCGTAAAGAACAAGTCGTGGTTTGAGAACGCAGACGCTGACAAGTAAGTGTATAAAAGAGTGTTTTCGGAGTTGCTTGTAAGGAAAAGATCCAACATAGTTGATGAAGTATTTGCGAAGCCAAGAGTGTTGATTTTGTTTGTAAATAACTGCGCATTATTTTCAAGCAGGTCAGAATTAGAATCTCCGCACAGGATGATGTCCGTGTAAAGGGATGACAAGTTTTTTGGGACTGAGTATAGATCCACACTTTTATTATAGCGGTAAGCTACTCCAAAGAAAAATTAGTTTGGCCCATCATTAAATATTTCCACAAGATAGTAAGCAATTAAAGGGGTAGCCTCCGATTTAATAACAAACTCAAAATTTTGTATTTCTTTTTATAGCTTTTTATTAATTTCAATTCATTATCATACTTACATGCTAGACAAAAACGCTTAAAACTAGCTTAACTAACTTAACTGGCTTACTCTAACTTACTGGCCCTATGCGGGCGCTCTAAGCTAATCTTAATCCTTAACTATGTCTTTCGACTTAAGCTCTTACTTATTACTATTTTATTTAGAGAACAAATTACGACTAAGAAAAATTTGTATTTAAAAAAAAAAACTTAGTAACAGTACTTTTTTTTTCATCTTATATATATTTTTATTTTTTTTTTTGGTTGCGCCTGGAGGTGCAAGAATCTTCAAAAGATACCAATGGTCCGTACCATTGGTTATGCCCGATTCATATATCTGACCGGATGATTCATAAGTGTCGGCCAGTATATGCCTACGGGCTAAACCTCACCCCCCAGAGAGGCACTATGAAAACCGGCTGCTCGTGCTCATAGTAGTAGGAAATTCGTTCCTCTCATTTTTTTCGTTTTGTGGTGACTACGACTAAGTTACCTTAACAAGTAGTTTACGCTTCTGTAGTGTTAATCGCGTTAGGTAGGTAGCTTTCCGAAGGAACCTACTAATACCGTCATTACATGCGGTTTTCCCTTACTGCGCCAGATCGTACGGTCTTGTTCTTTGTAGTCGGCGCTCGAGGTTTGTCACGTCCAGAATACGGATTATTTCATTATTGCAATGATCATGAAGGCGAGTACGAAGTTTGTGAGCAAAGTTTGTTACTTCATCCCTCACGGTAGCAATTCCTAGATCTCTGTGAATATCACTATTCCTTATATACCGTGGAGCATTCACAATTGCTCTTAGTGTTTTGTTTTGGAATGTTTGCAGAACAGTCACATTGCTTGGCTTGGTACAACCCCAAAGTTGTATACCGTATGTCCAAGATGGTTTTAGCACTTGCTTATACAGAAGCAGTTTGTTGTATACACTTAACTTCGAGTATCTCCCGAGTAGCCAGTACATTTCTCTAAGTATTATTTCGAGCTCGTCGCGCTTCTTTTTAACATGTGACTTCCACTTAAGTTTTGCGTCTAGTGTCATTCCTAGATATTTTGCCTCGTTTGCGTACGTTATTTGTACCGAGTTAATGGAAATAGGTAAGTTGTTTAACTTTTTGTATGTAAAATTGACATGCGTTGACTTGGTGTCGTTAAGGAGGATTCTCAAGGTCTTTGTCCACTCGCATACTTTGTTTAAAGCTCGTTGGAGTTTTCTAGTTGATGATTCGACTGACTCATCTGTTGCGAGGATAGCCGTGTCGTCTGCGAACGTTGCTACGATAGTCCCTTCATCTTGTGGTATATCTGTTGTGTTGAGCAGGAACAGGATTGGGCCGAGAACGCTTCCTTGCGGAACACCGGCAAGGATTTCTTTGAATTCCGAATATTCTGCCCCATGTTTAACACGAAAGAGTCTATTATTAAGTTAAGATTCCAATATTCTGTAGAATTTATCTGGTAAGATTACCCGTAGCTTATATCTCAGGCCTTCGTGCCATACCTTGTCGAACGCTTGCGATACGTCGAGAAAAGCGTACTAGAACTTTTTCAATTTCATTTGTTATTCGATACACCTGATCGATTGTGGAATGTTTAACCCGAAACCCGAATTGATAATCCGGGATCAATCGCCTTTCTTCAATTACTGGGTGCAATCTTTTTAGCAGAAGTTTCTCAAAGACCTTAGATATTATCGGCAGAAGCGAAATGGGTCTATATGATTTCTTGTCGTTTGCGCATTTCCCCGGTTTCGGAACCATTATTACTTCGGCGACTTTCCATTGTCTTGGAACATATAGAAGTCTCAATGAAGCATTTATAATGTAGAGTAACTTAACTAACGCTTTTTTCGGTAGCTCCTTCAAAACTTCGCCAGTGATTAAATCATATCCTGGAGCTTTGTTATTTTTCAGTTTTCTTATTGTCATTCGAAGTTCGGACAGGGTTTTAATTTAAAGTTGTTGACAGTTTTTAATTTAAAGTTGTCGGGTGCCGTATTTGCATTCGGATCTTCGATCAATGGTTGTCCATCGAATGGCTTGAACGTTTCCTCTAAATGTTCGACAAATAATTCCGCTTTCTCTTTGTCTCCTTTTGCCCATTCGCCGTTAGCTTTCCTTATTGGTGGCGAGTGCATTACGGGTTTCCTTATGGACTTTAAGGCTTTCCATAGAGAGTAGTTTGAACACTTATCAGCGGTCAAGCTCTCGAGGTAAGTAGAAGTCTCGCGATTTCTTAAGTCCTGCAGCACATTTTTTAGCTTGTTGCAAAGCCGGTTAAGATAAGTTTTATGCGGTGGCGCCCGGGATTGTTGCCATCTCTTGCGCGCTCTTCTCTTTTCTCGTATGAGGTCTTCGATATCAGACTTGTATTTGACTTTGCTGTTCCGTGTTGCTGTTTTTCGAAAAGGGGTATTTTTCCATGCTGCGCACTGAATGGCTTCCACGAGCTTGTCAATTTCGTCTTCTGTTTCAAGTGGTGTCTTTAGCGGCACATTTAGAGCAATATTTTCCTTGCAGTCTTTTCTGAAAACGTCCCAGTTTGTTTTGTTACTAGTTAACTTATGTGGTCCTTCTTTTTTTGCTAGACTTCCACCGATTTTCAGAGTGACTGCTGAGTGGTCTGAGCATAAATCATAGCATTCTTCTACTTCCGGTAGATTTTTAGTTAGCGCTTAGAAGTCGACGAGGTCAGGGATTTTATTATTGTTAGTTGGCCAATACGTTGGCTTTCCCGTCGAAAAAAATTCCACACCACGTTTCATACTGGCTTTGTACAATAATCTGCCTTTCGTTGAATTACATCTTGAACCCCAGAAAGTGTGTTTCGCGTTAAAGTCACCACCGATGATAAAATTAGGCCCGAGTGAGTCAAAGAGGCGAACGAGGTCGTTGTCCACCAGCCTATATCCCGAAGGGAAGTAACACGATCCGATCTGGTAGTCTAAATGATTTATTTTTACTGAAACTGAGCTTATATGCATAGAATCCAGTTCTACTTTTATGTTTTCAGAGTGCTTAATGTATTCTTTAATGTACATAGAGAAACCGCCTCTCGCATTTTCCGAAGGATGATGCGCGTGATAATCACTGTAGCCTTTTATTCTGGGTCCAGGTCCTTTTTTTAAGTGGGTTTCCGATATCAAGCATATATCAACATTGTTTCTCCGTAAAAAGATTTCTAATTCGTCTATTTTTGCCAGAATGCCGTTTGCATTCCACTTTAGTATCTTTAGCAGCTGTTTCATATTCATGTTTTGTTGTTTGTCTTGCGAGGCTTGAACTCGAGCTTGCTCAATTTGTCGAAAATAACTTGATTAACCTTGGTTTGCTCCCCAAGTTTTTCCAATATCACAGCTAGTATTTGGCAGACCGGATCTGTTGTGGCTGACCTTGATGTGACTTGCGCGTACGATTTCGTACTTCCAGCCAGTGGCAGTTTTTCCATTGGACTTGGACCAGCGACGTTCTCTTGTGCAATTTTTATATTTTCCTTTATCGGTCTCGTCCTTTTGACTGGCTTAACGGTCTTAGGCTTATCGATTTTAGGATCTTTTAAGTTTGGTTCCGGGTGTAGCGGTTTTTTTTAGAGTATCGCGTCTTTTCTGAAATTCCTTGGCGATTTCGCAACCTCGATAGTTCGCTGGGTGGTTTCCCATGCAATTCGCGCAGACCGCTGGGACCTTATTGGTTATGTTGCACTCTTCCGAGAGATGTGTACCGGCACATTTTACGCACCGTGGTTCTTTCTGGCAGTATGCCTGCGTATGGTTAAAGCCTTGGCATCGCTTACACTGAGGTATCGATCTCTTGCCCTTACGCATGGGCTCGACTTTTGCCTTGATGTTTAGAATGGTTTTCATTTGGAAGATTTCGTCCACATTCTCGGTCCTATCAAAGGTAAGCATAAAAAGTGGGAGACCGCGTTTGATGACATTATCTTTGTCTCCTTCCGTACGTTGCTTTTCCTTCTTGATAATATTCACGTCAAGAATTTTCAAGCCTTGGCTCTTCACGTCTTCCATAACGTCTTCTTTTACGCACGACGGGTGAAGTCCCCTAACAAAGACTCGCAGTGGTTTTTCGTACTTATTCTCGTAAGTATACCATTGGATTTTCTCGGTGTTTAATTTTAGAGACAGTGCTCGGTAGCGTTGATTTTCCACTCGTTGTTTCGGCGCGAGGTTATATTGTGTTTTGTCCTCAGCGTATTTTTGAGAAGATTACGAAGTTTTCCATAGTCCGCTATCCCGACGACATTTATTGCGGGTGGAGGGCGATTTTTCGCTTGGGTTTTTGCCCGGCGGGCTTATCGGGCTTCGGGTGAAGTAACGGCCTTACTTTTTTTGCTAGGCCTTTTTTTGGAGGCCGGATTGGTTTCGTGGGCAAGTTCTTCCTCGTCCGTAAAATATTCACTTGCTGGACGGTTTGGCGTTGTATCGGGATCTGTCGGTACATGAATGTTCTTGAGATCCTCGTTTTCTTTGCGCAGAGCATCTACTTCCTTTTTGATCTCGTGGAAGAGTCACTCCATTTCATTAAGTTTAGCTCGTAGTTCGTTGTTCTCTTTTACGAAGCATTTCGTTTTCATTGAGTCCTGGTTAGTCGGCGGACTACTTTTCCCGGAGATATTCGATGTAGGTGGTTGGGTTTTCGCTTGTGAATCAGTTTTATGTTCACTTCCAACTTTACTGGTTTCAGTTCCAGATTTCTGTTTTTGTATCTTCAGAATACTTATAATTATAGCGCTATCTTTGGCCGAAAGGCTTTTTTGCGCTAACGCTTTTGGTGGAGTTCTCGGCATGAGTGAACTCCTTCTGGTGTTTTGTTGGAGAAGCAATAAAAGGTCCCCCCAGAATCCATGGGACCGACCTCTGAGGAGGGTGGATTTTCCAGTTTACCTGGTCTGCCACCTGGGGTATTTGTATCGTTTGTTTTATTCATTGCCATATTTTGTAACCGTATTAGTTTTATTGGGTAGTACAGTTATATCTACTCACAAACCCCCTGCCAGAAGTGCAAAGCAAAAATGGTGGGACGGCGACCTCCATGAAATAAGGAAGGTTGCTAGACAACGCCTAAATAAAGCTTTAAGAACTAACGAAGAAGCAGACTGGGAATCCTATAAAGAAAGTAAAAGGCTTCAAGAAGCTCACCAGGGCTGTTAAAAGGGAATCATGGAAAACTTTCTGCACCAACATATGCAATAATAATGGAGCAGCGCGATTAAAGAAGATCCTGTCCAAGGAACCAGCAAGTTATCAACTTCTACAGGCGGGCAATAACTTGGCAACCGCAGCTGATACCTTGGAGACGCTGATGTGTGTATACTTCCCAAATTGTTTCAGCGAGGCAGCTACACCTTCCAAGCGTGGGGTCACTCGAACTGATACAAAATGGGAAGACACTGAGAACCTAGTTGGTGCAGATAAAGTGACCTGGGCTATTAACTCATTTGCGCCATACAAATCACCGGGCTTGGACGGAATACTTCCCATCTTCTTGCAAAAAGGGATAGAATTGGACACCCTAAAGAAAACCCTGGTCAATATATTCAGGGGATGTCTATATCATGGATACACACCAACACAATGGCAAGAGGTGAGGGTGGTGTTCCTACCGAAACCCGGGAAAGATTTGTCGACAGCAAAGGGCTACAGACCTATTAGCCTAACGTCCTTTTTACTAAAATCAATGGAGAGAATCTGTGATAACTACATCAGAACACAGATTACAATTCCGCGGCTGTGTCCTAATCAACATGCATATCTCAAAGGAAAATCAGTTGAGACGGCACTACACCAGGTTGTATCCACAATAGAAGATGATTTTGAAACCAAGGAATCAGTCGCAGGCGTTTTTCTAGATATCGAAGGGGCATTTAACAATGTGAAAACTCAAAAAATTGTGGAGGCACTCTCGATATACTGTAATAACCAAATAATAAACGATTGGCTAGAACACATGCTTACAAACCGCATTATCACAGCTTCACTGGGAGACGACACAAGAAGGGGAACAGTCCGTACGGAAACACCTCAGGGGGGGATAATATCTCCTTTTCTGTGGGTGCTCACAATGGACAACTTTTTAAAAGCACTGGATGGAACCTGTGCGAAATGTGTAGCGTACGCAGATGACGTAGCCGTTCTGATAAGAGGTAAGCACCTGAACATCATAGGAGAGCTTATGCAAAACACACTTCGAATCATAAAAGAATGGGCGGAGGAGAGTGGATTAGAAATAAATCCAAATAAAACGGAAATGGTTCTCTTTACAAAGAAAACGAAAACTAGTGACTTTCACATTCCACAACTCGGAGGAGTATCACTACAACTCCGCGACAGCGTCAAGTATCTGGGCATTATATTAGACAGGAAACTGACCTGGAGAAAGAACCTGGAAGAAAGAGTCACCAAAGCAAAGAGAGCATATTGGATATGCAGGAGGGCCATCGGGAAGTCATGGGGCTTGAAACCGAAACAGGTCCACTGGATATACGAATGCGAAATAAAACCCATCATCTTCTACGGAGTAGTTGTATGGTGGCCAGTGATGAGCAAAAAGTATGCACGAGACTTGCTAACTAAGGTGCAGCGTATGGTCGGCCTGGGTATTACAGGAGCACAATCCTCAACACCAACCGCGGCCATGGAAGCGATACTTAACATTCTACCAGTGCACCTCGAAGCGAAGAAGATTGCCGGTATTTCAGCCTCACGGCTTAAAACTATCGGCCATTTCACCGATGGTGCAAATACGGGACATCGAAAAATCACCGAAATGATAAGAGTAATGACACCACTCATCGATTGCCCCGGTGATGTTGTTGGGAAATCGTACACATTCTCCAACAATTGCGAAACAATTTTTCCCGCAAGAGAATATTGGACGTATGAAAGAACGACAAGAAACTCCAATGGGATATCGGTTTATACAGATGGCTCTAACATATCAGGGGAATCAGGGGCTGGCATCTTTAGTGCTAACCCACCGATTGAACTTGCTATTCACCTAGAACCATTTGTATCGGTGTTCCAAGCAGAAGTCTATGCAATTATGAAGGCAACCGAAATACTCGCAGAAGACACCAGCGAAGAAAGGCAAATTGACATCTGCTCGGACAGCAAAGCAGCAATTAGCGCGATCACAAACCCCATGTCGAAATCACTACTAGTAAGGGAGTGCAAAACTAAATTGAACTTACTTGCCAGACGCAATAGAGTCCGTCTCATATGGGTACCGGGGCACGAGGGTGTACCGGGTAACGAAAAGGCAGACGGACTAGCAAGGAAAGGAGCAGGCAATACAGAACTGAACCCGGATAGTACAATAGGGGTCCCTCTGACAACTATTAAAACAATAATCAATGATAAGATACGACAGGAGTTCAATAACTACTGGACGAACCTAGACACGTGCAAAGTGGCTAGATCTGTAATAACCAAACCGAGTAACAACACAGCAAAAAGAGCTCTTAACTCAAGCAGAACACAATTGAGATTGATGGTGGACTTTTAACAGGGCACATCAATCTCAACAAACATTCGTTCAGACTCGGGATAGCTGATACAGCAATCTGTGCCAACTGTGAAGAGGAGGAGGAAGATATAGAACACTTCCTCTGTCACTGCCCCGCTACAGCGAGGCTAAGGCTGAAAATTCTGGGATCTCCAAGGATTCCGGTTATTACACACCTCAATAAGAAAGGAATCGGGGATATACTGGAGTTCGCCAGACGAACACTACGATTCCCCGATCACTATACGATATAGCTGATACTACCCATGATCCCTAGACCTAAATCCTCTCAATACATAATTCCCAAAACACATCACTATTCCTTACAGTTACGCAGATGAGGGGAACAGAACGGGCCCAATGGAGGCCTAAGTGAAGAGCATAAGCTCACCCTCTCAAACCAACCAACCAACCAACTCCCTGCCAGGAGGATCGGGTCATTTGTTTTTGTTTGCCAGTTTTTCGAATCTTATATATAAAACTTAAATGCTACCTTAAAATAAATATGCACTTTTTTTGTGATTTTTATGATATTTTTTTTGCAGTCGGGTCTGCACTCTCAGTCGAGCTAGACGTATTCTAGCATTAGTCAGTTTCAATTTACCACAGTCCGCAATTATTTTGGGCCTCTTCAATCGCATCCAGACACGGATAATGAAGAAGAAATGTCCACAAATCACAATCAACAAGTGTCAAAAAAAATATCAATTCCCCCTATAAAATTTTGCACAAAAACTGTGAATTTGTTCATCCACTCTTTAAAGAATTAAAGATCACAGACTATTCGATTCGAAAGATTTCGTTAGGCATTAAAGTTTTTTGTGAGTCAATTAATTCATACAACTCTGTACTTAGTGCTTTAAAATTAAATAAGTGTCAGTTTATCTCTCATGACCCTAAAAGTGAAAGGTCATTTAAAGTTATTCTTTTCAGTCTGGATGAATACTCTACCGACTCTCTTAAAATTGAACTATTAACACTTGGACTAAAGTGCAAAGAAATAAAAAGAATTAAAAAACAACATGAAAAATATTTTGAATTCTTTTACATCGTCTACTTCGAAAATGGTTTAATTCGTTTAGCCGATCTCCGCAAAAACATAAAATCAATTTTCCGCCCACAAGTCAGATGGGAATTCCAACGACGTGTTAAAAATAATATCACCCAGTGCCACAATTGCCAAATGTGGGGGCATGGTGAAAAGCATTGCAATGTGAAAATCCTCTGTGCAAATTGCTCAGGTAATTACAAAACAAACACCTGTACTTCTACCACCATCTCCTGTGCACACTGCGGAAGAAATTGTAAATCGACAGGCGAAACATGTAAAAGTCGCGCAGAGTATATACAAATAATTGGAAAATCTACTCAAAAATCTCGCATACGTTTTCCCATCCCGTCGCGACCAAAAGCACAACCAGCAGTGACACCCAAGTCGTTTAACTTCAACAGCGTTGAAGATTTTCCTTCTCTTCCAAATTCAGCACGTCAGCAGCAGCAGCAGCAGCAGTGGCCAAATCAACAACAACCACCAATTCAGCACCGTGTACCAGAGCACCCATCATACGGATCCTATTCTTCAGCGCAAAATGATTTATTCTCTCATGAGGAACTCTCCTCTCTTATGATAGAAATGATCTCTGAGCTTGAAAAATGCAAAACAAAAACACAGCAATTTAAAGTGGTAGCACAGCTTGCAAATAAATATCTATATTCTAATGTTAATAATAGGCAGTCTAATCTTAAGCTCTTATGTTGGAATGCAAGAGGCATTCGAAACAAAAGCATTGAGTTTTTCAATTTTCTATCCAATCTAGATGTTGGTGTCTGTCTTGTATGCGAATCAGGTCTCGATTATAGTATTCCATATTACCAACAATATATACTACGGTTATAGAAAACATTGGAATCGAAATTAAACTAAGAAATAAATTCTGGTTTGAAAGTTTTTTCAGTTTATTTTCCAGGAGAATCATCTAATGTAAACAAAGCACAATGCTTGAGAAACGACTTGAGACAACTACTCAATGGTGATTATTTTATCATAGGAGGTGATCTAAATTGCAGACATCGCAATTGGGGTTGTTTAAGAGCAAATTCTTGGGGGAATGCGCTTAACAATTTATCAATGAGGCATAACTTTACAATTATGTATCCTTCTAGTCCTACTTATATAGCAGCTTCTATTAGATTTTCTACGTCTACATTGGATTTTTTTTTTTTTGACAAATACACCTACTTCATTAACCAACCCTATCGTCAATAATGCATTAAGTTCAGACCATCTTCCTGTCAGCTGTGATATCTTGTTCAGTCCTATATTAATTAATGTGCATTACCTAGATTATAGAAACGCAAATTGGGTTGTGTTTAGATACCATCTTACTAATAATATTCGTAATTGTCCTAAAAACTTAGAAAGTGTAAATAACCACCAACAGATTGACAATTATATTGAAACTTTCGTAAATAAAGTAACTCAAAGTGTTCGTGCATCAGTCCCTTTAACAACATCTCCTAAAAGAGCAATCGTACTTCCTCGCCAAATATTAAACCTAATTAAAATTAGAAACTGTTATAGAAGGCATTGGCAGAGGGATAGATTACCTAATGATTTCAAAGAAATTAATATTTTAACTCGCCTAATCAAAAATAAAAGTTCAGAAATTCCTCATGGAATAAAAAATTAAGCTTACTCGATCACAATTC
Source organism: Pocota personata (assembly GCA_963082735.1). NCBI lineage: Eukaryota > Metazoa > Arthropoda > Insecta > Diptera > Syrphidae > Pocota > Pocota personata. The sequence continues at coordinate 97,504,920 of OY720431.1, read as the reverse complement.
TAGGCCTTTCTGGAACGTTGGTAAAATATTGAAAAAGAAAAATACTTATATGCCAAGTTTTGAAGTGAATGGGTCCTTAATAACATCCAATGAAAAATGCCAAGGTTATTCCCCTCTTAAAACACGGAAAGTACCCGTCTAATCCAACCAGCCTCTTAAATGGATGTAGCAAAATTCTAGAGAAAGTCATCAAAATGAAGCTTGATGCTTTCATGGGGTTAAGAAATATACTGCCTCCGGAACAATTTGGTTTCAGAAAACACCACAGCACTTCTCACCAAATTTTAAGGATTTGTAAGGAAGTTAAGTTAACCAAGTCGATTGGTTTAGTTTTACTTGACATCGAAAAAGCGTTTGATTCAGTTTGGCACAACGGACTAATTTACAAGCTGATTAAATTTAGTTGTCCGAAATATTTAATTAAAATTATACAAAGTTTTCTATGTAATCGGACATTCATAGTCTCAATAAAAGAAAGTTTTTCTTCTCCAAAAATTTTTTTAGCACTTTATGCTGATGATTGTGCTATATACTCATCACACGAGCTTGGTTCAATTATAGAAAGTAATTTACAAATCGGTCTAAATACAATTTTCGAATATTACAAGCATTGGAAGATTAAAATAAATGCCAAAAAGAGCCAAGCTATCTTTTTCACGAGAAAAAAGACTAAGTTGCTTTTTTCCAAATGACACTCTTAATTTGGACAATTGTGATATACCGTGGGTTGGTTCTGTTAAGTACCTCGGGGTGTACTTAGGCCAGAAATTAACCTTCTCCATTCACATCAAACATATCTTAGAAAAGGTCGATATTGCAATTAAAATGCTATATCCCTTGATAAATCGCAAGTTACTACTGAGTAAACAAAATAAAATGGTCATCTTTGAAGTTGTTTTCCAAGCATTGATGACATATGGCTCTCCTGTTTGGGGGAACTGTGCTAAAACTCACATTAAGAACCTGCAGATTGCTCAAAACAAGATTTCGAAAATGATGTTGGGTCGACCGTGGGACTTTTCAACAATTGTTCTGCATGAAAGAGCCGGAGCTATCCAGATTGCAAAAATTATTGAGATTCTCAATGAAAATTTTGTCTCTAAATATCTAAATGTAGAAAATCATCTAGTCAATAAGCTAGTACTACGAGTATTATAACTTTTGCCTTTTATTTAATAAATTTCTATTTTTTGTTTGCATTTCTTTATTAATGTTCTAATTTTTCATAACTATTTATCTAATTTACATCTTAATTTATTTATTTATTGTTAATCAATTTATTTGTTATGTTATTTATTTACGTGAACATCAAGTCTCGTACTTATATATTTATTTACCTGTAATTTTTTTTTGTTAAATTCGTATTTACTAATTTGTTTATGCATTTTCATTTATTTACTTACTTATTAATTTATTAATTTATATATTTAGTTACTTATTTATTTATTTATTTATTGATTTAACTATTTATTACTTTAAGTATTTTTTTATCTATCTACTCTTAGTGCTTTTGCTGTGATAATATAGTTTTTAATATCTATATAATATGACATATATGTATGTTTCCTCTATAGTTTTTCCTCTCAACATACTCGTTAATACAAAAAGCATTTAAAAATCAATTGTATCTTTCAGTAGTAAGGTATCAATAATCATATCTCTGTGCAAACTGTGCTAAATATAAAAAATGAATGTAAACGTTTAACTATAAAAAAGAAAAAAAATATCTATCTCTCTATCTATCTTATGATTTTTTATTTTTTGCCAAGTGCTGTGCTTATTTTTGTGTTTTGTGCTCTGTTGTTTTTATTTTTTTTTTTCGTATAAATAAACTTAAACTACCTAATTCTAGACACCTAAAAAACTATGTAAGCCGGCCAAGGCAAAAATATGGCGGCCAACTTTACCGTACTGGTCCTACACCGGATCATGCATACTGGTGCTGCTTCAACACATCTTTACGCCCTGAAACCGATTTACTGAATCGGAGACGCTCCTCAATGCTCTGTGCGACGTCTCGGCTGTAGTTGAGCTGCCTGTCCACAGTTATCTGGGCAACGTGGCGGCACCGCTGATCTATCTTGGATCAGACCTGCCTGATCGAAATAGAGGAATGTTTCTGGGGGAACGATAGCCGTTAAGGCGCACCCTCTCAGACCTGCCTGATCGAAATAGAGGAATGTTTCTGGGGGAACGATAGCCGTTAAGGCGCACCCTCTCATGGTACCTATAGTTGGGATAATAAGCCCCGAAGATCAGGTTATTCATCGAAGTCATTGCTCCTGCAATGCGCCTTCGAGTCATCTTGACCTGTAATTTGTCCACTCTTGTCAGATTCGCCCTGTTGTATAGGACCTTGTTAGAATAGAATTTTATGTACTGAGACTCTGGTGTCCTGTAAAAGTGAAGGCAAGCCCGAAGGCAGGCCCTCACCCGAATCTTTTCCATCCTACTTGCCCCAATGTTGAACCACATGGGACATCCATATGCGAGCATGGGCCGAATGAGAGCCGTGTAGCAGATTACCTTTACCCTTGCTTGCTATAAAAAGTTGTAGGGGCGAAGGCAGCTCGGGCTCTGGCCAAAGCAGCGTCTACACGTTTGTTAAAATATACATATTGGTCTAGCTAAAGTCCAAGGTATCTGACCACGTTTTGACGTTTTGACACGCAAGTGGACGTCCGTGCTGTCCAATTATAGAGAACTTTTGTCAATTCTTTCTGGTATCCCTATAGACTAGCGACAACGGCGTTCTGAATAGAATGGTTTCCGACTTCTGAACGTTGATCTTCAACTTCCAAGCGTCGCAATATCGCTGAATCTTATCGAAGTCACTCTGCAAGAGTGTTGCTATGACGTCGATCTTATGTCCTGATCTGTACGCAATCAAATCGTCTGCGTACGCTATTGTGTCCTGAAGAGATCCTATCAGATCAGCCATGTAAATATTGAAAAGTATCGGTGAATTAACCGCACCCTGTTGCAGACTATTTTTAATATGGAACATCCCAGCAGAAGTCTAATTGCCGTTTTCCACAACAAACTTTCTACTGGTGAGCATATTAAGCAACATGTACAGCAGTGGTTTGCTTATGCCCAACCTGCTCAACTTGAAAAAAAGCCCTTCCAACCATACGGTAGTGAAGGCGTTCTCCAAGTCAATCAGGCACACCCCCGTGCATTGGTTCTTGCTTTTGTTTCATCAGATATCCGACACCAGTTTAGACGCGGCATGTACTGTATCATGCCCCGCCTTGAAACCGAATTGGTTATCCGGAACTATGTTATTCTCCTCAACCCCCTTAATCAAGGCTTTATTGATCACTTTTTGGAATACCTTGCTGATATTCGGAAGGAAAATTATCGACCGGAGATTTGCCGGATTGAAGGAGTCCTTTCACCTTTTGGGGATCAGCTGTACCACAGCTGTTTTCTAATGCTCTGGAAAAAGGACATTATTCAGTGCATTGTTGAACAGGGTGGCGTAAACTTCCACCGCTCCTGGAGGAAGATGTCGGAGCACAGTGTTCGGTATTCCATCGATTCCCACTGATCTCTTCTTTCTCAAGGATATGAAGATCGTTTGGAGTTCTACCTTCGATATGTACGGGGGATGAACCCTTTCATTGGCGATGGCATTGTGTGCCAAGTTTTCATCATAGAACCCATTAAAACCAGTATTCTCTGATCCCCAGTGCTCTATATCATTTCGAAGGTAGAAGTTGTGCACAAGGACCCTATTCTTCAGGCCGTGGTTCGGGCGAATGCTGGCATTTATCTTGTACACATCATCGAAAATAGATCCTATAGCCTCCACCTTCTCCTGCGAATGTTCGATCACAAAAAAGTCATCATCGTCGACAGCGTCCTTTGGATCTATTCCTGCTGCTGTAAATAAGCGGCCTGTCTTTGTTCTTCAGAGGATTTTCAGACACGGTATGTTCGTTGACATACTCGAGTTATCAGATTTGATAGCCAAAATCTTGCAGTGGGGCACTGCAAATTAGCCGACCGCCTATAATTTGCTCTAATTAGTATTTGGAGGTTTTTTATCAACAATTTCAGCGTACTAAGCTCCGAGTTTTGTCTGTCGGTAAACTGTCTATACAAGTTTTTTAGTCTCGGGAGCAGTCTATTTTTTGTATATGCAGTGCGGAGCACGTCGTCAGTTAGTCGATACCGAGGTATCGTACTGTCCATCGTTCGTTTGATTGTCTCATCCATTTGTTTAAGGTTCCTATTGACCGGTGGGTAGAGCGAGTTCGAGGAGAGTGCTTTTGTCAAATCTCGGGCGGAACGAGTCCAACGAGTCCTACTGTAGTTGTAGGAGTACTTTTGAACAAACTCTTCCAGTTCCGCAATTTCGTTGGGAATCGTTATTTTGGCACTAAGTCCGCAATAGTCACTGTCATACACAAACGTGCGCAGACAGTTTATCATATGTCGGTCCACGTCGGTCAGTTGTAACCGTTCGTCGAACAGAAGTGGATCCAGATAGGAGCCGCTTCTGGGAAACGACGTAGTATCTATAGCCTTCAAATCGAGCCGAAACTCGACATTGTGTTGACCCCACCAATTGAATAGTGAGTTCCCTCTAGTATTTGGTGTGTGATTTCTCCAATCTCTATGTTTGGCATTTAGATCTCCGGTCATGAGGAAATAATTTTCCCCCGACTCCAGTAGCAGACATCGAAACAATGTCTCGAGCTCTGATATAAATAACGTAGATTGAACAGCTTCAGCAGCGCGGCCACGTACATCTTCTTTCCACTACGGAGAGGGATGTACACAATACACGATTCTAGCCCCAGGAACCTTCGCACCACTGTACACGGCCTTATACCTAAGTTCTTTACGAATGAAAATCGCTACACCTCCTCCTTGAGTGGAGTTGGGTCGGTCCCTTCTTTCTACAATATATTATAGTCTTTATGCCGTAACTTGCGTTTCTGGGTTAGCTTAGTTTCGCTAACCAGACACACGTCAGGGCTGTGGTCGTCGACTAACTTTGTAGAGCGATTCTTTACGTTCGATCCTAATCAATGAATTTACATTCACCACTAGAATCTTCAAGGAACTTTCAGTCGCGGTCGTACCCATCACGATTGAAGATGCCTTAGGCTAGGCAGAAGCGCGTAGATCCTGTCCACACGGATTGCCTGTTCTTGTAACTGGCGCTGTAGCTGTCTCATCTGCCCCTGGATAGAGAGCAAGATGGTCAGCAAGTCGCCTTGTGCCTCGGGTGACTTAGGCACTGGGGCCTGTGCAGCTGCCTTTGGTTGTTGCTGTACCGTAGTTCCCCCACCAGACGCCATTTGGGCGTAGGTAATTTGGGTTGTTGTTGCTTTTTGAATTAGACCTGGTGGGACTTTCAATGCACTTTTCTGCTTACGAACCAGATTTGCTGTTTTAATGCATTGAAACTCAGGTCAACCCCGATAGTTTGCGGTGTGTCCCGAGTTCTTGCATAGCACACATGTGAGCTGGCCCTTATCTGCCACTCCCTCCTTACCTTGAGGACGTTCCTCTGTCGTGTGATTATTTCCACACTTCACGCATCGAGGCTGTATATTGCAGTTCGAAGCAGTGTGCCTGAACCTTTGGCAGCGAACGCATTGAAAAATACTTTCGCTGCGCTTTAATTTATCCCATGAGGCAACCTGGTAGTCTAGTACTCTGATACTCCTTAGACCATCCAGTTTGTTATAGGGCGACAGCTGAATCAGGAAGAACGGTAGTTTCCGTTTCTCCCTTTTGGCCCTTGCTGTGGTGAAAGGCTTAACCCCTATGGCCTACTTACACAGTTCTATGGTGTCCTTGAACTCCATTTTGCAGGTGTTGACAGGCGGAGCTCGCACCTTCCCCGGCTTGTTCTGATGTCGTTGTTGCTCCTGCTGATTCGGCTGCGGCTGTTATTGTTGCTGTTTTGGCTGCTGCTGCTGCTTTTGCTGTTCCTGTGGCTGCTTTATCTTTTGTTTTTGTTGCTCGTTAGGCTGCTTTTGCTGTGGCTGTTATTGTTGCTGTTGCTCCTGGGAGGTCTGGAGCTCTGGAGCTCAGCCTGTCTCTCCCTCTTGCCTTGCCATTTGCGTGGCTTTTATGGCCAATTCTTTTTGCTATAGTTGTCTCATACTTTTGTTAAGGCACTCCAGATCATCGTCTTCGTCGTCCGAGTCCGATTGTACGAGGGAAGCGAAACTGTTACTTGCCCCCGTATATCTTCCTTCCCCACCGTCGGAGACGTATGGGAATTCCTCGCAATGTGTTGCTAACTTAGTGTCCATCGCTGGACGCGCAAATTATTATTCATGCTGTTAGTTACAGAAACATTGGAACCACTAGTCATTTTCAAAGAAGAAGAAAAAAACTGCCGTAGGACATGAGAAAAGCACAACGCCAAAGAGGAACTAGCAAAACAGATATTTGTCCAAAGTACTTCTAAGAGTTCTACATAGAGTAAAATGAAGCCAAGAAAAGAGAGTTTGCAAGCATATAAAATATATAAAATAAAGAACACACATGCGATGCACCAGCATGATCATCTCCATCCGCAATAAGCAACTGAGTTCAAGCTTTTCAATTAAAAGTGCTTTATCAGTTGCAGTAACTTTCCCACCTCTCGTAAAAACACTCGAAAGCTTCTCACGTCGCTTCAGCACAAGAGCATTAAGAATAATGTTGTTGCTGTATGACGTTAAACTTCCATTGATATGAATGCGGCTGCCATAATCTATTCCAACAACAGAAATTGAGTGAAGTGGGAGTAAAATATGGCGTAGGGTTTTAAACATTTGCCAACCATCTCTGATGTAATTTTGGTTTTGAGTTATGTCGGACATGTAGACATGAACATCTGTCATAGAGAAATAATAACGGTAGATCCCCAAAAGTATATTTATTTGTGATCGGCATCAAAGGTTATGTCGATCTAGCCATGTCCGTGCATATATCAACACTTTTGGGCCTTAAATTTTCAGCTAAGAACATCAAATTTGGTACATACGCTTTTTAGAATCCGAAGCAGTACAAGTGTAATATTTGGTTGAGATTTGGCTAAGATTTATTATGAATATATCATCAAAATATGTGCACTTCAATTACAAATAGTCCACACTTACTTTCTGCTAAGAAAAAGTTGTAGCAACAGATATGCGATAAAATTTCTTAAAATTGTAAAATTGTAAATTGAATAGAAAGATATCATTGCATCTGTTTTAAAAATTTCGCAACGCCACGCTCACTTTATAATATCATAGGTGAGTTAAAGTTATCATACAATTTTTTTTGGCAAATTGTAACTTTCCTTATGTTTTATCTTCGAAACGGTTAAATTTACAAAAAAAAAAAAAATTTAATTCTTGATACAAAAGATAATTATCCGGCTTTGTTATTAAAAAAAAAATATCTACTATCGGGACACTGAAAATCCTTCAATCTTTACATCCTTGTAGAGTTACTGTATGGTGCGTCATTTAGGCCGGCGGTATCATTGGGCCACATTTATTTGAAGTTGTAAGAGGCAATGCTGTAACAATTACTGGTATTCATGACATGTTGCAAAACTTCTTGGTGCACGAATTGAATCGACTAGGCCTACAACACATGTGGTTCCGTCTATGTATATGCCGTATATGTCAAACACAGTCGATTGGCCGTCTCGATTTATTTTCATTTCTAATGCATTTTTATTCATCAATTCATTTTAACTTACATGCTAGACAAAAAGCACTTAAAACTAGCTTAACTAACTTAAATATGTTATTTCATCATAATTTACTGGCCCTATGCGGCCGGTCTAAGCTAAACCTAATACTTAAAACTATGTCTTTCGACGATCTTACTTGAATTTTTTTATTCATTTCATTATTTTACTATTGACACTTACTAAGAAGAAATTTTTAATAAAATTAAAAAACTTAATGACTGACCTTATTTTTTTATAAAAAAATACCTTTAAATAAATGTTAAAAACTACCTTATTCTATCTTACTCTATCTTACGTAATTCTATACGTACTTCTTCTTTTCTTTTTTTTCTTTTTTCCTATCAAAGTGTTGTGTTTTCTATAAAAAAAAAAAAAAACTATACAACCTACCTAAACTATCTAAACCTAAACTACATATGTAAGTCGGCCATGGACAAAAACAACCAAAACATTCAAAACATCAGACAGGCTTCCCTGGATTATGAGGAAACGACGAACGAGTTTCCTCTCTTTCGGCTAGCCACCAGAAGTGTTCGTACTGACGTTCAACGTGCTTCATATCGTGACTTGATACCGCCCTACTGAACCGGAGACGTTCAACACTGTGTGGAACGTCTCTGTGTTCAACGTCTCAGCCCCAGAGATCAGGTTATTCATCGAGCTCTTTGTTCCTGCAATATGCCTTTGAATCAGCTTAATCAGGAAATTATCCACCCTTATTAGGTTAGCCCTGTTGTACAGGACCTCATTGGGATAGAATTGTATGTACTGGGACTCTGGTGTTCTGTATAAATGAAGGCAAACCCGAAGGCAAGCCCTCTCAAACACCCGAATCTTTTACAACAATGCGGAGCTGCAGTTATAGTAAAGAATATGATCGATCACCATGCAGAAGCCAAATTCCTATCATTTGCGATACAAGGAATATCTATAAATATAAAAACGAAAAGTGGACAAATAATATCAGTTGCATAAATTTACTGTTCTCCCAGTTATAGTCTTAGGACTCTTCTCCACAACTTGTATTTCGCAATAGATTTATCGCAGGTGGAGATTTTAATGCCAAAAACAAGTATTGGGGATCTAGGTTGACAAATACGAGAGGAAGAGAATAATATGAAGTAATGAAAGAAACAGAAGACCAATTAGAAAAGTCTGTTCAGATATTTACAGTTAATGTCCAAAAAGCTGCATGGGCTGCAACACCTGTAACTAAAACTAAAATCCAACAAAACTTATATCCAACAGTGCGGAAAAGAGAAAAGCTAGAAAACATTTGCAACAATCAAGGGGGGCGCCCAGCGACAAAACAATGCTGAATAATCTAAACAGTAAGCTTAAAAGATCGATAAGAGAATTTAAAAATGAGTCTCTTAAAAAATACCTTACCAATCTTACGAATCATGCTAGTACCGAATATTCACTCTGGAAGGTAATAAAGAAAATGAAAAGGCCATTTGCACACCTTTCACCAGTTAAAAACAGAGAAAGTTACTGGGCAAGAAACAAGCAAGAAAAAACGAATTTATTTGCTGAGTATCTCGAAGGCATCTTCCAACCATATGAAGTGAAAGACTGTCAAGAAACGGAAGAATTGTGCGTAGAGGAGAGACATATTAACCGGTAACGGCGAAAGAAATTGTCAAAGAAATACAAGAAGGCATCAATACTAAGAAAGCCCCAGAATTTGACTTGATATCAGGGGAAATTCTAAAGCAACTCCCAAAAAAAGGCTTAAAGAAACTAGCACAGATTATAAATGCTGCATTCAATATAAGGTATGTACCTAGCATGTGGAAAATCGCGGAGGTAATTATTATGATACCAAAACCAGGGAAACCACCTAGTGAAGTCACCTCCTACCTAACTATTTGAAAAGATGTTAATTAAACGTCTGCATAAAATATTTGAAGAATAATCGCTAATCCTAAACCATCAATTTGGTTTTAGAAATAAGCACACCACGATTGATCAGGTGCGTAGAATAACTGATAAAATAGAAAAAGCATTTGAAGAAGAAAAAGATGTGCTCTACTATATTTCTTGATATAGTTCACGCTTTCGATAAAGTATGAAACAAAGGACTGATACATAAATTGCAAAAGCATCTACCAAAGGAATACTCAGAAATCCTAGAGTCTTATATATTACAGCGATTTTTAAGAATCAAACAAGGAGATGACTACTCCATATTGAGAAAAATAGAAGCTGGTGTACCACAAGGCGGTGTGCTATTATATCTCTTATTTACCAGTGACTTGCCATTTAGAAATGAAACAACGACATTTGCAGACATTTGCAGATGATACTGCTATCCTTCCTGTGGGAGAAACTGTAGAAGTAGCGACGAAAAAGCTACACAAGGCAGTGAATAATATATCAAAATGTACCAAAAAATGGTAGATTAAATTAAATGACCTAAAGTCGATCCATATCAACTTTACAAATAAAAATGTTCCGCACATCCCAGTAATAATAAATGATAATGAAGTAGAATGCGCAAACACAGCCAAATATCAAGGCATGACACTAGATGCAAAACTGCGCTGGAAAACGCATGTAAAGAAAAAACAGAAGAATTGAACATGCGTTACGGTAAAATGTATTGGCTTATAGGGAAATACTCTTGTTTGTCCAATTACAATAAACTACTGCTTTATAAGCAAATTTGAATACCAGTATGGACCTACGGGCTCCAGCTATGGGCATGCACAGCAAAACCAATTTAGAGAAAATACAAACATTTCAAAATACACCATGGTACATAAGAAACACTGACCTGCACAAAGATCTAGAAATTGAACTGATTGAAGATGAAGTCAAAAAAGTATGAGTAGCTAATAGACACAAACTTAGACGAACTTAGATGAATTATTATCATAAACACCTTAAGATATGAAAGACAAATTGCTGATTGGTCTAACAACTAGGTGCAATAAGTGGAAGTAGTGGGTAAAAATCCCACACTGTTACTGAGTACGGGCTCAGTTTCGTCTTTTGAAGATTACCACCTCTTAGCGTAAAAAAAAAAATTAAATTTTTTTTTCCAACAAGCTTGCTCACACGTTGAACCAGACGGTGCATCCATATACGAGCATGGCCCTGATAAGGGACGTTTAGCAGATTACCTTTACCCTTGCATCGAGTTGCTTGCTGTAAAAAAGTCTCTTTATAAGGGCAAACGCACCTTTGGCTCTGGTCAGAGCAGAATCTATATGTTTGTTAAAATATAGATATTGGTCTAACCAGAGCCCCAGGTATCTGACTACACTTCGACACGCAAGTGGCTGTCCGTGCGGTCCAACTATTGAGAACTTTCGCCAATTCTTTCTGGTATCCCTAGAGGCACCAGACAACGGCGTCCTAAAAAGAATGGTTTCCGATTTCTGGAAGTTGATCTTCAACTTCCAGTCATCGCAATATCGCTGAATCTTGTCGAAGTCACGTTGCAAGAGAAATGCAATGACCTCGATTTTCGGTCCTGATCTGTACGTAATCGAGTCGTCTGCGTACGCTATGGCATGGTGTAGTGAACCTATGAGATCGCTTGTGTAAATGTTGAAAAGGATCGGTGAATTAACGGCACCTTGTTGCAGACCGTTTTTAATTAGAAATGTTCCAGCAGAAGTCACCTTGCCATTTTTGACAATGAACTGCCTACTGGTGAGCATGTTATAAAGTATGTACAGCAGTGGTTTGCTTATGCCCAGCCTGCTTAGCTTGTAGAAGAGTCCCTCTAACCATACGGTGTCGAAGGCCTTCTCCAAGTCAATCAGACAGGCACCCGTGCATTAGTTCTTGCTTTTGTGCCATTAGATATCCGATACCTGTTTAGACGCGGCATGTATTGTATCATGCCCCGCCTTAAAACCGAATTGATTATCCGGAATTATACTATTGTTTCAAGTCCACTTCAGCAGGGCTCTATTGATCACTTCGCCAGTGCTCTATATCATTTCGAAGGTAGAAGTTGTGCACAAGGACGCGATTTTCCGGGTCGTGGTTCGGGCAAATGGTATCATTCACCTTGTACACTTCCTGGAAAGTCGCTCCTATAGCCTCTACCTCTCCTGCATATCTTCAATCACAAAGAAGTTGTCATCCTCTACTGCGTTATCTGGATCTATACCTGCTGTTATAAGTATTCGTCCATTGTTCGTCGTTCGGGGGATCCTAAAACACCGAAGGTCGTTTTGATTATTCCTCCGAAATATTTTATTTACTTGCTGGAACATACTCGGGTTGTTGGATTTTACAGCCCGAATTTTGTTGTTCCAATGCAAATTTACAGAAAGTCTGTAGTTTTCTCTAATTAATTTCTGGAGGTTTTTAATCAACGATTTCAGCGTCCTAAACTCCGAGTTTTGTCTGTCAGTAAACTGTCTGTACAAGGTTTTTAGTCTCGACAGCAGTCTACTTTTGTGTTGGTGTAGTGCGTCAATTGTTGCATTACGGAATATGTGTGCGTTGTCAGTATGTTGATACCTAGGTATCGTATTGTCCATAGTTCGTTTAATTGTCTCGTCCATTTGTTTTAGGTATCAGTCAATCTCCTCGTTTGACAGATTCATATTGGACGGTGGGTAGAGCGAACTCGAGGAGAGTGCTCTTGTCAAAGTTCTTGAGAAGCGAGTCCAACGCGTCCTACTATAATTGTAGGAGTACGTTTGGACAAACTCCTCAAACTCCGCAATTTCGTTGTGAATCGTTATTACGGCACTGAGTCCGCAATGGTCACTGTCATACACAAACGTGTGCAGGCAGTTTAAAGTTTGTCGGTCCATGTCGGTCAGTTGTAAACATACGTCGAACAGCATGAGATCCAGATAGGAGCCGCTTCTAGGAAACGACGGACTATCTGTAGCTTTCAAATCGAGTTTATACTCGACACTGTGCCGACCCCACCAATTGAATAGTAGGTTCCCTCTAGAATTAGGTGTATACCCGATATTAAGAAAGAAATCGCAGCCTCCTACAAAAGCCGTATTTTAGTTAAAAATAATATTAGTCAGAAAGAAGAACGGCCAAAGGTTCTGATAACCAATAAAGTCCTTGTTCTACGCCTAGATTAACGGAAGTAAATGGAAATGGTACCCGCGATGGACACACGCCGATTTTCCCATGATTTTGCCATGTGAAAGCTCTCATAGTAATAATAGAAATCAGAGATATACAAATAAAAGTTTTAGTTTTAGAAATAGTTTTCATAAAGATGAAGTAAGTAGTATGTTTTGAAACTGAAGTGAAAAATTTCGATTGAAGTGACGACTGCAGAACTGCAGTTGAATCATTTCTGATGAAATGATAACATCTACATATAGTAGAACCAGATAGATCCAAATTAGTGGATTTTATTTTTTATATTAGTAAGCAATGAGTATAGAGATAAACGCATAAAATACTCTTTACTATTTTCTTCTTCTTTCAGATTATTGAATCTCACAATTGAAGCAACTAATATGGCATCCTTATCGTCACAATCTTCAGCTATAATACATGTATTGGATCAGAATGATAACAGTCCACATTTCTTAAGAAACAACTATTGGGGGGAGATTTCCGAGTCAGCACCAATAGCATCACTAATATTGTCAAAGGACCGGGAGAATGTAACCGACTTTATTACCACTAATCAGTCGTCGATATTAACCAGATATCGAACCAAAGAACATGATCAATTTGCTGTAATTTCTAATCAAAGGTATGTTTTAATTTCCATGTATTCACTTAATCATACATATGTACATTTAACTATTTGATCATATTATGTGCATAAATAATTGTACAGGGAGACTCTATTTCAGACGATAAAATTTTGGGAGGTGATAGACTGTAGCACAAAAAAAAAAAAAATTGCACAATTGTGTAGCACGTATCACTTCTTTTTTTTTTTTTTTTTGATTCGCCAATGGATGTGGTAATCTTATAAAGATACTAATAGCCCGGGCTACCAGCATGCACGATTAGCAAATCTGAATAATATTTAGATGCCTGGAGTGCGCCTACGTACTAGTCCACACATTGCACACTTCTACCACTATCCTAGCGGGACTGCCGTTACGTATTACTTCGCGGGGCTGGTTAGCAACTTATGCTATATCATCTGCATTTGCCGTTTCGGCTCTTCTTAGTCTTTCGACTCTTCTCAGCTCGTTATGAGGGTACAGGCTTCCAGCCAGTCGTCCCCTGACCTCGTCATATGACTTATTAGAAAGTGTGGGCTTGGTAGGTTCATTCTTCCCTCTACAAATCGCCTGTAGTTGAACACTGCTTGCTCCACGTCGGCACCCGCACTTTTTGGTGAAACAATAGAATTCTCTAAAGAGATCAAATACCATGACCTAACTCGACGAAAAACTTGCTTCACCTCACAAAAGCCACAAACAAAGCCATAATCGCATTATCGACCAGCGAAATCTCATTGGCAAAAATTGGACCTAAACCCCAAAAGCGATAGCAATATCGATCGTCATATACTTCAAAGTCTAGCTTGTGTATGCACAACAGCTGCAATAAAAACTACTACTGCAGCGCTGGAGGTTATTCTAAACCTACCACCAGTACAACTTAACAGTAATGAACTACTAGGAATAACAATCGCAAACAAATGTCTGCCAAGATTTATTATTATTACAAGTTTATTAATACGAAAGTAAATTACATAATTAATATAAATTACCACCAGCTGCCAGGGCTTTTGGCTAGTTATGAAATAAATTTAAATATCATTTTCTAACTTAATAGCTAATATGAGTCTACCTATTATATATATATGTACATTCATGTACATCTTTTTCTATTATAATGTTTAGAAGTTCGATAAGATTTTTGTTAGAGATGTTTTTACAAATCTTATTTCTTTCTTTATATGTAAAAATATAACCTATGGTAAGCGTCGGGTGGTCTTTACAAAGCTGTAAAATTAGTGCTGGCTCTTTGGTGATTAGGTGTTTGTGTGTTAAATTGGTATGACAAAGCCTTAGTGTAATATTATATACAGGGTCTTCCAATAGGGACTTCCGAACTTTGACAGTTGATAGCGGCCATATTGTTGAAGCTATATCTGTCAAATTGGCTGTCATTTATTCAGTCTGTTTTGCCAAATCACCATGGACGGATATAGCGTTCAACAACACGTGCAAATAATAAAATTGTTTTGGCGAATTTTGCGTCGTGACTTGGGTCTGCACCCGTACAAAATCCAAGTGACCCAGGAGCTGAAGGTAAACGACCATAGACAACGACGTGTGTTCGCTGAATCATCTTCAGCAATGAGGCCCATTTCTGGATGAATGGGTACATCAACAAACAAAATTGTCGAATTTGGGACGATATCAATCCACATGAGATTCAAGAGCGGCCAATGCGTCCCCAAAAAGTCACTGTTTGGTGTGGATTTGGGCTGGCGGCGTCATCAGTCCATATTTCTTTGAGAACGCCGTTGGCCAGATCATCACCTTCAACGGCGAGCGCTATAGGTCTATGATTACAACGAGTGATTCGAGGGCATGGTCATCTCACGTGGAGGTGATGTGACCTGGCCACCGATTTGACCCTGTTAGACTTTTTCTTGTGGGGTTTTCTGAAGTCGCAGATCTATGCGAATAGGCCACAAACCACAACGGCCCTCAAAGCCAACATAACCCATGCCATCGGTCAAATTCAGCCTGATTTATGCGCCAGAGTCATGAAAAATTGGACATTACGGATGCACGCCACCCAGAGAAGCTGCGGCGGACATTTGAACGATGTTATATTCCATACGAGTACATAATGGCATCGATAGGCCTTTCAAACGAATAAAAAATTTCGATGATATCTCATACACACTTTGTTTTATTTAAATTTAAAGATAGGAAGTGCTTAATGAAAAACCCTTTATATTTTCGTTTTCTTCTGTAAGATGTCTTTAGGATACAAGGCTTTCTCAGCGTTTGGGTTGAATTTGGTGTATAGATGCTAATAATTGCATCAGATGGCTTTTCTCTTGTATTTCCAAGTAGTGAGTAGATAATTTTTTTGTTTTTTTTGTTTTTTTTTGTTCTAGGGGTAACATTTTTTTATCAGAGGCTCTTTTAATGTTACCTTTGCTACACCGTCTGTATCCTCGTTACCATTTGAAAATAAAATCAATGAACATCAACAAATAGTCACACGCAGAGTTTCAATTATTGAACTTTATTCAATCGCTTAAACTTTCGGTATAATATTATATTTTTGACACTGGTGCATGAGAGTAAACAATCGCTTCAAAATTATTTTTGTTTTGGAGCTAATTACCAACTTGTGATTCGCAAACCATTTTCTCAATAAATTCAAATCCCAATATATGTCATCAACAAGATCCAAAGGACTATTCTGACCATACGAACAACCTGTGTCATCCGCGAAAGCAGATGGTGAGCCTTTGAAGTGCAAAGGGTGAATTAATATAGATAGGAAATAAAATTGGACCCAGGGCAGAGCCTTGAGGTACACCCAGGTTAAAAATGTTACTTTCGCTCTTTGTCTCATCTACCTTCACTCTTTGTTACCTAGGTAAGGTAAGACTTGAACCAATCAAGCATGAAACCACGAAATCTTGTTTTATTTTTTTTCCAGATTCCCGCCCCAAAATGTTATGGTTGACCTTGACAAAGCCTTTGGTCATATATCAATGAACAAGCCAGCTGTACACTTTTTATCATCAAGAGTATACATCGTTTGGATACAGAACTGCAGTGTCTTCAGTATATTTCCATTTTCGAAAACTGAACTATTTAGGACTAAAGTAATTTTTAAAGTTTAAAAAATTTACTATTCGGTCTTTCATAAGTTTTTCGAAAATCTTACTGAACACAGGGAGGAGATAAGTGGGCCTTTAGTTTCACATTTCTACAGCAGAACCTTTTTTGAACAACAGTATAATAACATTTCAGCGCGTCAGGAAAGTCCCCTGCGAAAACGCAACCATTGAAGATGTTCGTTAAGAAGATACGCTACGACCCATACAATTTTTTTTTGAATCAGATTTGAGATACCATCCGCTCCACTGAAACTAGTATTCTTTAGACTGCGAATCGCTTTTAACATTTCTGGAGAAGTTACGGGTTTATAAACAAAACTATTTCTTTGATATGGTTCAGCACATAGACAAAGAGCACACATTGAATTGACTGGTCAAGTTTGTCTTGACTGCTGGCTATATTTGTGAATTAATCATTAAATGCTTCAGCGAATTTAAATTTGTCAGAGGCTAAACAGTTTCTGATACGTAAAGACGAAGGTTTTTTTGTAGAAGAAGATTTATTAAGTAAACTGTTTACTATTTTCCATTCGTTTCTAAGGTTACCTCTGGCAGAATTAAAACTATTGCGGTAATAGGTATCATGGTAAATTGGAATATCCCACTAGGGTGTCAATATCATTTAATTCTAAGTCTATTTTTGCACTGACTTTATTCAGTAAGTCCCTAGAGATCCAAGGCATAAGTCATTCCCTCAATTTTTTCAGAGGCAAGGAAAAGAAACAACTATAAATGTGCTTCTTAAGGCATTCAATAAATATTGTGTAGGAAGTTGACGCATTTCTACACGAATAAACGTCATCCCAAAAACTCAAAAACCACCTTGTTTTTGAGTCTGCTAAATTTAATTTTCATAATATTGTTTGAATTTGAATAACTGCTGTTCTTCCTCTTAGAGGTTTCTACAAGGAGTCCTGTCATGCAGTAGTCAGTGATCATTAAATCAAGAACACATTTCTCACAGTTATTAAATGAAACACTTTTGAATGGCACATTAATGTGGTTCAAACATCTCCCTGACACAATCCTAGTAGGCTCATTAATAAAAGACTCAAGGCCATGAGAAGCTAATAAGGCTAAATATGTTGAAACCGTTTCATTGCTCTCTAAATTGTTCATATTAAAATCTCCTACAACAATTAAATTGTTTGCTTTTACTTTAACTAAAAGATCAGAAAATTCATTTATGATCATCGAAAGATTAAACGTATTGTAATATGCGAGCTACGGCTCGAGTAGATAAAACAATATTCTGTGAAATTATTTCTTTATTTTCTAGTCTATAGAACAATTCAGGTTCACACTATACTATTCTTCGCAATTCTTTCCTTACAAGGTTTCTGTCCTCTCAAATCACTTTATCTCCTTCCAATTACTTAATTCACAAATCCAAACTAATTACTTCTTCTTGTTAAATCTCAACTTTCAATTTATCACAAAATTACAACTTCGCCCATTATCACTTTTCTAATCTCTTCGCCACAGTTTAAAAACTACTGCTCCCTTTTGATTGCCATCTGTCCTTATATAGCAGAAGTTTCTGATAGCCAAAAACTTCTAGCAAATTCTTCGACCACTGGAACAAGAGAAATTCTGATGTAATAATTCTTCCAGTTATAATTCCCTCTTGTCCGTGATTTTATCCGTCTCTTTCGTTGACATGAGCTGTGGAGACTTCATTGCAGACAAAAACCTCGAATGAAAGGACAGTTCGGACCAAAATTCTGCCAGAATGAAAAGACACTTCGGAATTTGTTGCATCATACTTTTAGGGAGCGTAGTTATTATTATGCTACACTGCCTCCCTCTTAGACGTGTTCGTCCCGAACAAGTGCATCCTCATTTCGGCCATTATATCGACTCAGTCGGTCCACATGAACCACTTTCATTTTGGCCATTGGTCCTCGCTGGATGCGGTAGACAACATCGTTGATGCGGGTTATTATTCTGTAGGGACCCTCCCAGTTCTGCTGCAATTTAGGTGATTTCCCCTTTTGGCGATGGGGATTATACAGCCACACTAGATCTCCTTCCTGGAATCCTGACGTTGTTGCCTTGGCATCATACCTGGTCTTCATGCGGTCGCTCGTTATCTTAATCTGGCTTCTGGTCCTTTGGTGTATGTCCCTAAGACTTTCCCTAAGGTCCGCCACGTACTCTTCTTCATTTCTGGGCTAATTGGTAGGAGATTCAAATTTCACCTCATTGGGTAAACGAGCTATTCCACCAAATAAGATTTCGAACGGCGTATGTCGAGTAGTGCTATGCACGGCACTTCTATAGGCCATCAAAAACAAGGGAATCTGCCGGTCCCAATCCCGTTGGTAGTCACCTACGACCTTCGAGAGTTGTTCGTCCAAAGTCCTATTGAAACGCTCCACCATACCGTCCGACTGTGGATGAAGCGGGGTTGTCCTTGTCTTTTTGATTCCGAGTAGTTGACACATCCCTTGGAAGATTCTTGACTCGAAGTTCCGCCCTTGGTCAGAATGCAATTCCAAGGGCACACCGAATCTGCTAACCCAATTGTAGACGATCTGCTCGGCCACGGTTCTTGCTTCCTGGTTAGGGATCGGAAACGCTTCCGGCCACTTACTGAAGTAGTCCATTACTACGAGTATATACCGATTACCATTGTCGGTTTCCGGAAAGGGCCCTGCGATGTCAATGGCGATTCGTTCGAAAGGTGCTCCCACGTTGTATTGGTGCATCTTACCTCGAGTTTTGATTCTCGGACCCTTGCTAGCTGCACACACGTCGCATTTCCTGCACCAGTCTTCGATATCTTCCTTCGCTTTTAACCAATAAAAAATTTCTCGTACCTTTTCTAGCGTCTTATTCACTCCCAAGTGGCCTCCGGTCGCCCCGCCATGCATTTCCTGTAACACCTCCTTGACCCTCGTCCGCGGTACGACAAGCTGCACTACAAACGACTTTCCGTCGGAGGATTCCCATTTTCTTTTCAGAACACCTTCTTGGACATGGAGGGAGTCCCACTGCGCAAAATATGCCTTTAAGGTCGAGCTTCTGTGAGAGATGTCCTGATGATCCGGTTTCTCCATGTTCTCCTTCCAGGCCAGAATCGGCTCGATATCCGGGTCTTCCTTCTGAGCGTTCCTGATCTCATCTACGCTCCAGCCGGCGATAGGGTCGGCTCTTATTATTTCGATGGAAACCAGCTCCCGTTCTTCCTGACGCGCACAATGTTTACAATCCGTTCTGCATGGTCTCCGGGACAGTGCATCCGCATTAGAGTGGAGTTTTCCTTTACGATGCTGTATTTCGTAGTCGTAGATTTGCAGCCTTTCGATCCATCTTGCGACCTGACTCTCAGGACTCTTGAACTGTAATAGCCATTTTAAGGCTGCATGGTCTGTGCGAAGAACGAACTTCCTCCCATAGAGGTATTTGTGAAAATGCTTCGTAGCCAAGATCAAAGCTAGAAGTTCCCGCCTTGTCACGCAGTATTTCCTTTCTGGCTTAGAGAGCACCTTGCTGAAGTACGCAACCACCTTCTCTTGGCCATCATGCACCTGGGAGACATTACTAGCATCTGTATCCACAATGAACGTTTCCCCGGGAGTAGGGTAAGCTAGTATCGGGGCATCGCATAGCCGCTGTTTAAGTGCCTTGAAGCTCTTCTCGCACTCCATTAATCATTTGAATTGTTTTCCCTTTTCCGTCAACTGGTGCAGGCTCTTTGGGATCCCGGCAAAATCCTAGTTGGTGTTTATCTTTGGGGACTGGCCAGTTTTTCACCGCTTCGACCTTCTCTGGATCGGTTCTCACTCCTTTCGCTGAAATTATGTGCCCCAAACACTTGACTTCTGCTCTAAACAGGGCGCACTTCTTGGGGTTGATCTTCAGGTGAGCACTTCGAAGCCTTTGAAACACATCCCTTAGATTATCTCGGTGTTGCGCAAACGTTTTTTCTACGACGATGACATCATCCAAGTATACCAAACAGGTTTTCCATGTTAACCCTTGCAGGACACATTCCATCAATCGCTCGAAAGTCGCCGGAGCATTGCACAGCCCGAATGGCATTACCGTGAATTGCCATAACCCATTTCCTGCGGTGAATGCGGTTTTCTCCCGGTCTTCTGGATGGATCTGTACCTGCCAGTAGCCACTCTTCAAGTCGAGAGTGGAAAACCATTGGGCTCCTGATAGTGTGTCCAGCGTGTCGTCAATCCGTGGCAGAGGATAGTTGTCTTTCTTGGTGACGTAATTGAGCTGCCGATAGTCCACGCAGAACCGCGTGCTGCCATCTTTCTTCTTAACCAGTACAACCGGTGATGCCCACGGACTTTTGGAACTATCAATCAGACCTTCTTTCTTCATTGCCGACACCATCTCTGTAACTTCTGTCTGCTTTGCCTAGCAGGCTGACGAATTGGTCTAGTATCACCAGTGTCTATTCGATGTTGTACCAGGTGTGTTCGGCCGTATTCTCCGTCCTGTGAGGCAAATACATCAGCGTACTCATTGATAAGATTCTCTGCCATAGTTCGCTGCTCCTGATTCAGCTCACTGGACAGGAGAATCATCTCTCTCGTTTCCGCTGTCCAAGGTGATGGGAGAGATTTTGGAGCATCACGTTCAGATATTGTTGCGACGGCGGTAATCGGCGTGCATTTTCCAGTCACCTCCCCTCGCCTTACTTTGACAGTGTGTGGTCTTGCGTTCAAAACTCTCACTGGAACCATGGTGTTCTTTGGTTCGACTAACGTCTTTCCCACGATGTAGTCTTGAGAATTCTTCTCTGGGTCTGGTTCTACTATGTAGAATCGGTGGCTCCCAAAATCATCTTCCAGCTTCGTCCAAATGATTGTCTCTGAAGACGGCGGCAAAACTTCGTCTTTGCTGATGACTGTCCTGAGAGTTACGGCATTCTCGTTTCCGTACACCATCGGAGTCTCCACATTTCGATACCTCAGTACTTGCATCCCGATGTCCAAGATTACTTCATTTGCTTTCATGAATTCTATTCCGATGATGCACTCGTCGCATATATCTGCCACCAGAAACGCATGGGAGAACGTCAGTCCTGCCAGAGTAATCGTAAGACGAACTTCTCCAAATACCTTCGCCATTTCCCCTGTTGCAGTCTTCAGGCAGTAGCTGTTGGTGTTGTGCAGCGAGGAGCTTTTGACGATATCTCTTCTTACAATGGAGGCAGTGGCACCTGTGTCGATGGTGGCTACGCACTTCTTCTTGTTGATTAGTGCCTCCACTGTCAGGCTCTTGTTACCCCGTTTGGTTTGCGAAACTTGAATGGTGGTCCTGGGGGCCTCGATTCCAGTAACCAACTTCTGCCCCGCGAAGTTGGTCCTTACGCATTTCCCGACTGCTGGTTTTGGGAAGTCTGACTGACAGGATGGATGTTATCACCACCAAATGCTTCCTCTCTGCTTCTTCTACTTCCGCAATGTGGACAATTTCCTCGTCTAGGTGCACTTCTGCACTGCCGTTGTAGGTGTCCGGTTTGGTTGCAATTCCAGCAACGGATTTGACTTCCGCGAGCTCTGTCTTCATCCATGACGGCTGTTCTCTGGCACGAGCATTCCACGACGGACATTTCCCTGACACGGTGTATTCCCTGGTATGCTTGGTCCGCAGCCTTCATTGACAAAGCGAATGCCAATGCCTCGGGGAGTGTTCGCTTTTCAGCCATCCTTACAGCCATTTGCAGTTGTCTGTCCTCTATGGCCTGAATAAAAGCTTCCACCGCCATTTCGTTGATAAGCTCCTCACCGGCTGTAGGGTATGGAAAATGGGCTAGTCGCTCTATATCCGCTTGCAACTGTTGGAGCGTTTCCCCCCTTTTCTGTACTCGACTACGCAGCTGAACCCTGTACACCTGCTGCATGTGTTCATCCCCAAACCGCATCTCGATAGCCTGAACCAGAGAGTCGTAGTTCTGCTGTTTATCTTCCGGGATGGTCTGCAAGAGCTCCGCAGCTGGACCCCTCAGTGCAAGTGTGAGTGCAATGGACTTCTCTTCATCGTCCCAGCTATTGGTCATTGCGGTCGCTTCGAATTGCCTTTTATAAATTGGCCAAGATGTTTGACCATCGAAGATAGGAGGCTGCATATCCTTTCTTCTCAGACCGTCAGTGGAATATTCCCGTGCTTTCTGTCTCTTCACGTTGCTGAGCTCCTTAGAAAGATTTTCGACTTACTTTCCTACTATCTCGAATTGCGTATCTACTCTTTCAAACTGAGTCTCTATCTTACCGAACTGAGTTTCATGTTTCTCAAAATTTTCATCGAATTTAGTTTCGACTTTTTCGAGTTGCGTCTCGAACTTCTCGATTTTCTCTTCGATCACTTCGAATTTGGATTCCAAGTTCTTGTTTTGCTCATCAAGTTTACTTTCCAGAGCATCTAGAGAATTCTTTTGTTCGTCCATTGCTTTCTTTTGTTCGTCCATTGCTTTCTTTTGTTCATCCAGCTTAAGTTCTAGAGAATTCCTTTGGTCGCCTATTGCTTTCTTTTGTTCGTCCAGCTTAAGTTCTAGAGAATTCCTTTGATCTTCTATTGCTTTCTTTTGTTCGTCCATGACTAACTTAAGTTGCAGGAGCAGACTTGTTATACCCGGGTCGGCTGCTGTACTTGCTGGTTCCTCTTCCACGTCAAACTCTACGTCGTGCGGATTTTCACCTTCCTGCGTTACTGCTTCTTCCAGACGAATCAGTAGAGCATCTTTTCCCCCAGTTGTGTCGAGGTTCCGCTTACTGAGTTCTGCCTTTAGTTGAGTTATAGTTAGTTTTCCCAATTTGCGACCCATTTTGGGCACTAATTAACTCAACACAGAAATCGTTTTTTTTTTTTTTTGCTGGTGCAATTTCACACCACGGAAATAGTTATTCACAGAATAAGTTTTATCCCGCTTCTGACACCAATGTAATATGCGAGTTACGGCTCGAGTAGATAAAACAATATTCTGTGAAATTATTTCTTTATTTTCTAGTCTATAGAACAATTCAGGTTCATACTATACTATTCTTCGCAATTCTTTTCTTACAAGGTCTCTGTCCTCTCAAATCACTTTATCTCCTTCCAATTACTTAATTCACAAATCCAAACTAATTACTTCTTCTTGTTAAATCTCAACTTTCAATTTATCACAAAATTACAACTTCGCCCATTATCACTTTTCTAATCTCTTCGCCACAGTTTAGAAACTACTGCCCCTTCTCAATCGCCATCTGTCCTTATATAGCAGAAGTTTCTGATAGCCAGAAACTTCTAGCAAATTCTTCGACCACTAGAACAAGAGAAATTCTGATGTAATAATTCTTGCAGTTATAATTCCCTCTTATCCGTGATATTATCCGTCTCTTTCGTTGACATGAGCTGTGGAGACTTCATCGCAGACAAAAACCTCGAATGAAAGGACAGTTCGGACCAAAATTCTGCCAGAATGAAAAGACACTTTGGAATTTGTTGCATCATACTTTTAGGGAGCGTAGGAGCGGATTATGCTACAATATGAAGTCTATAGACAGACAAGAAGACGAACACTTCATTGTTAACTACAATAGAAACGTTTAAAACATCCACACTTACAAAATCGACACACAATCTGGTAACCTTTCTTTAAAAAAAACCCCAACACCACCCGCAGTATAATTTTCGTTCCTATTAGCAAAGAAATTAAAACCGGGAATAATCAATATCTTTTCTCTCAAACTTGTGACATTCTGATGTACAATAAAAAGTTTGCTATTGCAATGGGAACTAAATTTAAATATACTGTAACGTAATGTGTCATAATAACTACGCGGTGCCGTGAAATAGCGCAAATCGAAATAAGGCCAAATCTGGGAATTTGGCATTATTTCACTTTGAAATAGTAAAATAAGACCATATTTCAACATTTGGCCTTATTACACTTTGGTAAAGTGAAATAAGGCCAATCCCATTTGTGAAATAAGACCAAATATGGCCTTTTTTCGCTTTACAAAAGTGAAATGGAGCCATACGAAAAAATATGGCTGTAGTTCCGAACTTTACATACAAAAAACCTCGCACCCACTACAAATCCTACATTGACCCCAAGCAGGGGGGTTGCAGGGGGGCAGCATGCCCCCCATAGATATTCAACTGTTGTATATATATATATTATATCCACAATGCATAAACAGTAGAATTCGGGCTCGTTTCAATTCTTTAAAGTGAAATAAGGCCAAATGAGGTAAAAGCGAAATAAGGCCAGATTGGCTTTGTTTCACTTTACCGAAGTGAAATAGGGCCAAATGTCGAATTACGGCTTTATTTCACTATTGCAAAGTGAAATAAAGCCAAATTCCCAGATTTGGCCTTATTTCGCTTGGCGTTATTTCACGGCACCCTATATCTAGCTCAAAGGCTCAAACCGATGAAACAAACAACAAAAAAACACCAATCATCCGCACGAAAGTAGACAATACAACTCCAAACTCAAACAATAAACGATCAAGAAATTCGCCAAATAAAACAATAGACTCATTAACAAAGGAACCAAAAACGAGGGACCAGCCTACACTTAACTACTGGTTAAGTATACCCAAGCAAGACAACTCCCAAAACCGCTTCGACATCCTTGCTGTAAATGATGATGACATAGAAAATCCCGACAAAATTAATGGGGAAAAAAACCGAGCCCACCCAAAAACAAAACAAACCTCCACCAATCTACGTCCAAGAAGTCGAGTGCATCAAAACACTAACAAAGGCTCTTGACGTGGAAGCAAAAGAGAATTAAATTAATATGAATTAAAAGTGCTGTCGAAGAACCAAGTTAGAGTTCAAGCAGCCGAATCTGCTTTTTACACAAAAATCGTGAAAATGCTAAAATAAAAAGGAACAAAATACTCACATATAAACCGAAAGGAGAGAGAGGTTTTAAAGTAATTTTGAGAAGCGTGCACCCATCAACCGAGCCAAACGATATCAAATATGAACTTGAAGTGCTTGGACATAAAGTACTTCACATACATAACATGCAACAAATAGGCACCAAAAACCCCCTTCCCCTCTTCACAGTCGAGTCAGAAAACAGTAACAACAATAAAAATATATACAGCATTACGAGCTAACTCAAATGTAAAATATCCTTTAAGACTCCTTACTACGAGAAAGTAATATCTCAATGCACTAACTGCCAAAGATATGGACACACTAAAAACTTCTGCACAATGGACCCAGTTTGCGTTAAATGTGCAGGCAAACACAAGACAATCGACTGCCAACTGACAAAACAAGACAATAACGCTAAATGAGCACTTTGCGGAGGCAATCACACCGCTAACTTTAAAGAATGCGAGGCTTACAAAACCCTCAAAATTCAACGTTTCCCCCCTCCACGCCAAAGAGAAAATACAAATGCAGGTATTCAAGCCGAAGCTTCATCAAGCGGAAACGAAAGACACGCGACACTGATAACTACCACAAGTTATGCTGACACTGTTGCACAAAATTTTCCACCAAAACAAAACTCGCAGTCACAACTACCGTCAATTACCAAACAAAATAATCAAACTCCCCCACAAAAACCCATAGAATCTCTGCTACCACCACAAACACAAAATATAGATACCGAACAAACATAAAAGAATTGAAAGAAATGAAGAAACAATTAATCTTGCAAATGACCAATATGTTACATATTCTTACCTTACTAATTAACAAACTTGATGATTGTAGATCCTAACCACTTAAAAATCACTGTATGGAATGCAAACGAGCTCCACCAACACTACCTGGAGCTAAAGCAATACTTAACGGACAACCAAATTGACATCATGCTAATTTCTGAAATCAATTTCCCTGGCTATGGAATTTGCAATACAAATCACCCAGATGGAACTGGGCATGGGGGATCAGCAATTATAATTAACAAACACATAAAATGTATTTAACCCAGCGGCTTCCAAACTGCTCACATACAATCAACATCGGTACAACTAAAGGAAACATATGGATCCTTGGCAATATCCTCAATTTACTGTCCTTCAAAACACAAAATCACTACCTGCCAACACGACTACTAACTCAAATCCCTAGGAAGTCGATTCTTAGCAGGTGACAGGTGACTTCAACGCTAAGCACACAGACTGGGGCTCAAGACTAATAACCAAAAAAGGTATTAACCTACTGGACGCAATCAATGCAAACAACTGTAAACACATTAGTACCGGAGAACCCACCTACTAGCCCACAGATAGGACCAAAAAGCCCGACCTCATTGACTTTGGCATCGTCAAAAATACGAGTATCAACACGAACAGCATAAAAATTAAATCCTCCTTCGATCTTTCATCAGACCATTCTCCTATAATAATAAAGTACTCTACTCACCTCGAGAAGATAACAAAATCTGCTAAACTGTTCAACTCTAAAACTGACTGGGATACTTTTCGTCAATATATATACACTAACTTATCCACTAGCATCCCCCTTAAAACACAAAACGACATTGAAAGGGCCATAATATACTTTAATGATACACTAAACGAGGGGTCATACAGAGCAACGCCCACAATAAAACAAACGACTAGCAACTTTTCATCAACTCATGTCATTAAAAAATTAATACTTACAAAGAGGAAACTAAGGAAAAGGTGGCAGATGACTCGAGCACCAAACTACAAAACCCAGTTAAACAAGATAACCAAAGGACTCAAACGAAAATTAAGAGAGGTCCAGAAAACTAACCTGGCAAACTATTAAAAAAATCTTACCCCGACATCTGACACAAATTCTTCACTATGGAAGGCTACAAGACACACGGCAAACAAGATAAAACATCTCCCACCACTCAACAAACCGGACAACACGTGGGCTAGAGATAATTTTGACAAAGCATCAATCCTCGCAAAGTACTTCGAGGATACCTTCACCAACACGGACAGCGATAAAGACTCAGCAATACTCCACTACAACAGTATCTCAGAGAAGAACCACATTAACAGGATGACAGCAAAATAAATTGAGGCCTGCGTTAAAAACGAAATAAAAAGTAAAAACGCACCGGGATACGACCTCTTAACTGGAAAAATATTAAGGGAACTACCACAACTAGCCTTTATATTTCTACGCAACCTATTCAACAATATAGCAAGACTCAAACACTTTTCAAAACTTTGGAAAGTCGCAGAGGTAATTGCTATTCCAAAGTCAGGGAAGGACGCCACGAACATTACATCGTAAGTGTGGCGTCGCGTGAATTATTTAGATGGGTGTGCAATTCGTGAAAATTATATATTTTTTAAAAATATCAACAAATTGCGATAGTGGCAATACATTGCCCGAAATCACTTCCTATTTATTGTTTTGTCAATCAAAATTTAAAAAAAAGAAAAAATTTCATAAATTTTTTTTTATTATAAATAAAAAACGTAACAAAAACTTAATAAATTATACTCCATAAAAACTTAATATGAACATAATAAATTACAATTTTTTATAATTTAAATCGTCTTCGATTACCTTCTGAACAAAATTAAAACTTTGGCAACTCCGCAAAGATGTCAGGAATTCCTTTTCAATTGTAATGGAAGACAACGCAGAAAGGCGGTCTTCCCCCATAGTGCTTCTATTCGAAGTTTTTATTCTTTTTAGAGTCGAAATACTCCTTTCTGTTGTTGCTGTTGTTGACGGAATTGTCATGCAAAGCTTTGATCATTCCGAAAATGTTTGCTTTAAATTAGCAGATGTAATGCGGTTGGAAATTTCCGTTACATTTTTTTGCTTATAGCATTCTGAACGATAAAGAACTTTTAGTTCATTTTCCAACTTTAAATAATTCATTTTTAAAAAATTTGCATAGGTTTCCTTAATGGAAAGTAAAAGTTCGATAGGGAACATAGCATCGTAGGCTGAAAATTTGTCACTATCTAATAACTGTACAAACTATATATTTCTCAAATCTTTGTACCGCGCATTTATTTCAAATAAAACTTTCGAATATATTATTATAGATTTGCTTGAAAAAGTCCTTGTTTTCAGAACGTGTGATTGGCAAACTTCCGAATAAATCGACAGCTTTCTGAAAATTAATTTCGAAGTCCTCAATTCCACTGATTTTTTTTATGAATTCGGTACAGTTCGCAATTTCTTTTATACACTTCTCACTATCCAAGGATTTATGTTAAAGCAAATTATATAACACGTCAGTTTGTGCGAATATAGATGAAAATAAATAAACAAAAAAAAAATGGTTTTAAACTAGCTTAGGAACTGTAAGTTACCGCGAGCAGTAACAGATGTATTTTCTCCCCAACTGTGTACTGTATCATCAATTATGTATTCGAACACAGCAATTAAGTTCAATCTTTCTTTTTCAACTAAATTGAGTAACCGCGAGTTAAAGGACCACTTCACATTACAAACTGATGGAATTTTTTTGTTAAGCGTTTCTTTTAATAAAGCATCTCTCTTTGCTGATGTTGAAAAAAATGATGCTAAACTACTTAAAGTTGCAAAAAACTGCTTTGTTTCTTTAACACTTTGAACTGATTTAGAAAGCACTAGATTTAACACATGAGCATTGCAGTGGATAAATAGAGCATGACTATATACTTTTTTTATCTGAGCCTGCACTCCATTCATTGGACCAGACATTACAGGTGCACCATCATAGGTCTGAGCAACAAAGTTTTGCACCAATATCAAGTTCGTCAATTACATGTAAAACTACTTTTGTAATTGCATCAGCACTTTGGTCATTACTTATATCAAAAAATTTATAAAAACGTTCTTCACACTCTCCGTTTTCCTTAACGTAACGAACTATTGACGAAAGCTGTGCTTTTCGAGTGATGTATGTAGTTTCGTCAAATTGCACTGCGACAAACTCGGTTTCTTTTTTAATCTCCCTTGTCAATACATTACTTACTGATTCAATTAAGTCATTTGGAATAGTTGCAGAAGTTCCCTTAAAAACTGTGGAAGTTTCCAAGAATTGTTTAAGTGCTTTGTATAACCAATAGTGCTCCACACTTTTTCTTTTTCATTAGTTTGAAAAATTAAACACGGCCAACAAAATAGTTTATTTCTCTTAACCGACTCCGTCAACCAATCAAGTTGTTTATATAAATCGAAATTAAATTTTCGCGTATACTCCTTTCCACTTCTTTTGTACGTTGATTTTAAGTTTTCTAAATTTGGTGTAGGCCTACCGGCATCAGTGATTGTTTTGTTTTCGTCATACGTGTGAGAACTAAACGTTTTTTCTAATAAATTATTCACACTATCTTCAACTTCACTTTCACTCATTGGTCTGATGTTATAAATATCTTATTTTCTTCAAAATTAAATTTAGAAAAACAAACTTTCGCATAAAAAAGAAAAAGCACCGCACGAAACTGTAACCACTTGAAAAATAATACCTAAACGAAAAGCAAAGTTCATTCACTCATAATTCACATTTTTCTTATGAAACTTGGTGTTGGTGTATTGTACATACAACAGAAAACAAAATAACATCCCAGACTCTCGTGCATTGCTTTTTTTCGCACGATCGTCGATGTAATGCATTGTATATTTGACATATGAGCTAAGACCCTTTACGGAAACAAAACAGAAAAGAATAGATACAAAAGAAAAGAAAATAAGAATACAGGTGCACAGAAAACTGTCGCACGAGTTCACTACAAATTCGTGTATTGCTTTTTTTCGCACGAGCGTCGATGTAATGCATTGTATATTTGACCTATGAGCTAAGACCCTTTACGGAAACAAAACAGAAAAGAACAGATACAAACGAAAAGAAAATAAGAATACAGGTGCACAGAAAACTGTCGCACGAGTTCACTAAATATTCATCAAAGTAAAGATTTTATGTAGGTATGTCGTGCGGGTGACGAACGACGATGGGGATGCATACTGCGAAAATCTTGTAGGTATATAGTTTGGAGTTGGATGAATTTGTTTGATGAAATCAACAGAATACGTGCACAGCGAGATTTCGTGCGAGTTTATTTTTTTTTTTGTTTCTCAACCATGAAGGAATTTTTAAAGAAAAATTATAGGAATTAGGATTATGAATATGGTTTAGGCTAATTGATGGAGGTTTTATGGGATGTGTAATTGTGCATATTTGTGTGCGTTATTATTATTACACAGTGTTCGTTAAGGTTTTTTTTTTTCGTTAGAACAGGGTGTGCAATGCACACCTTGCGCACCCTGACGAGATGCCACTGGTATAGACCTATCAGTCTACTCCCCCTAATTTCTAAAATATTTGAAAAACTTCTACAAAAGGGACTCCGACCAATATACTCAGATTGACTACCGTTTGGTAGCCAGTTTCATGAAGCTCCGGGTTAAAGATTGCAAAGTGATTCTGGGAGAGGCGATCGCCCAGCAACACCGTCTCCTTCTGATAGAAATTTTTATGGAGACGGAGAAGAAAACAAATAAGCAAACAAAGGTGGTTGAGAAAATCAATTGGTACAAGCTGGATAAAAGAAAAGGCGAAGCTTTTATTACAAATTACCTGTTTACCATCATCGATGAGGTCGGTGATGAGGAGTGCAGAGCACAAGGTATGTGGGATTCCCTACAGCGATCTTGCTTGGAGAGAGCTAAATCACTGCTTGGAACGTCGAAAGGCCCCTGCAAACACGCCAAAGAAACATGGTGGTGGACATGAAGCTAAAGTAGTACATGAAGCTGAAGTAGTGATACGGGAAAAGAAAACGGCTTTCAAGGCTTGATCAAAGTGCAAAGTGCTCTTCTTCTAATAGAGATGAAAAAGCTCGCCTTAAAGTGATATATAGATGTTGCAAAGGTCTCGCGAAGTAGTTCGCCCAATTTCAAGCAAAAAGTATGAAAGGCCTCTATCGGGAGTTGGAGGAAATCTCATCTTCGGCGTCTGATAGGAACCAGGCTACCCCAGAGCTTCCACAAAACAACTTGAATAAGGGGACAACTATCTTCAAAATAGTCGCCCAGAGAAGAAGAAATGCTCAGGAGATTCGTTCTCCAAAGTTCATTAACAATGCTGAAGGCCAGCTTCTTGTGGAAGACGACAAAGTTCTCCACAGATGGCGACAGTATTGTGAAAGACTTCTGAACGAAAAGTTTCCCCGGGTATACTTTCCAAGAGCCGCTGCTAACCATGACAAAATATCCAACACTACTGTCGGAGGAGTTAGGAATGCGGTCAAATACTCCAAAAAAGAAAAGGGGTTGGGCCAGACGAGAAGAAGATGAGAGACATCTGGTCCAGATGGCTCATGATTCTTATCTGCAAACTTATGAGCAGTGATCCAATGCCTCCTGTGTACAAAGGAAAGGGCGATACGCCAAACTGCGATAACTACCGTTCTGTCAAGCTAATGTCACACACCATGAGGATAGTTGAGCGGGTATCGGAAAATAATACGGCTGTCTGATGACCAGCGGGGGTATGTTTCGGGTAAATCAACAACAATTGCATTGAATGCAATTGATAGTATAAGGATCGTAATGGAAAAACATCGTGATTCCTTAAAGGACTTGCAGATGGTGTTGGTTGATTTTAAAAAAAAGCCTTTGATAGACAACCAAGAGATCTCTTATGAGTGGCGCTAAGATAACGAGGAGTTCCAGAAACCTACGTGCTCATGATCATGGACATGTATGAGGGAGCAAGGAAAAGAGAAGGATGTCCCGCAGGAGTCACCGAAGAGTTCCCAATCAAAGTCGGTGTACATCAAGGAAGCGTTCTCAGTCCTTTGCTATTTATTGCAGTCCTTGATTATCTGGTTGAAGGAAAAGTGACGGACCTCAAAGTGCATCAGTTATTCGATGGAGCTGTCATAAGTGAAATCGAAACGTCCCAGCAACGAGCACTTGATGTATGGGTGGATGTTTAGGAGAGTAATGGGTACCGTATTAGTTCAAAAAAGACAGGGTATCTGTGTTGCCCGTTCTCTGATCCACACCGGCCTATTCCAGATATTTACTTGAATGGAAAAGTGCTTCCCAAGTGCGAAAAGTTCAAAAATCTAGGACCTATGGTCAATAGCGAAGAAAATTGTGATGATGACATCAATAATCGCGTAAGCGTAGTGTGGATCAAGTGACGGAAAAACTCCGCAAATCTTCTGTAATCGAAAAATATCCCTTACGCTGAAAGGGAGGCTCTACACCGCAGTTATACGTTCGGCGCTCACATACGGTTCACAATGCTGGACAATGTACAAAAAGTATGAGGGCAAATTAACGGCAGCTGCAATGAAGATGCTTCGCATGACAGCAGGAATAAATAATAAGATGACTTTTTTTTATAATCTGCGCGCGCCAAAAGGATAATGAATACCCTTATATTTTTTCAGGTCACGGGCCTGTAGGAAAATGGGGAAGTGGAACAAAGGAGAAGCCTGTGCAAGTTGGCTTTAAATGTTTGAAGGTTGCAGGGATGGGGAAATAGAGAGCCTGGTAGATCATTCCACATTCGTGTTGTTCGGCTTATAAATGAATCCCTATATTTGACAGTACGATCGAAGTTTGGCTTTAGGGTAAACTGATGTTGATGACAGGATTCGAAGCATGTCGCGTATTGCGGGTGAAATTTTGAAGGGGAGGAATGCAACTGGCTATTTCGCTGGAGCATTTTTTATTAAAATAGCTATAAAATAGGGAGAGACACGAGATATTTCTCCTATGTTCAAGTGCATGTATGGAAATCACAATGTTTCTATCACCTATAAGATTTAACGCGCGATTCTGTACCCTGTCTAGAATGTGCAGAACGGTTTTGGGTGCACCAGACCAGATATGGACGTTAAATTCCAGCTTAGGGCGGATGAATGCTTTACAAATTGAGGCCAGATCAGACGGGGTAAAATATTTCTCCCACCATTTGAGGTATCCTAGACATTTTGCAGCATTTTTGGCGACCTTGAATATGTGATCCATCCATTATATCACATACCGAGAATGGCAAGACTTTCGGTTTCAATGATGCAAGTACCATCCGTGGATAATGGTTGAGGGTTTTGGTTTTGCTTAAGAGACATAACATTGTGTTTTGGAAGCATTAAATTCCAATCTGTTGGTTGAACCCCATTTGATTATGCTGCCCAGGTCGGAATTTAATGTGTTTAACATACGTTACCGTTCCTCTTCTACGGCCGAAGAGCAAGGACGTGAGTTAGGGAACGAAACATCTGAGGGTACTGTTATCAGAGAAGGAATGGATTGGATTAGAAGTTGCAGACAAGAGATCGTTTATAAAAATATGAAAGAGAGTCGTAGACAAAACAGAGCCTTGGGGAACACCAGCATTTAATTGGTGAATTGCAGACTTGAAGCCATCCAAAACAACTTGTATTGAACGCCCCGAAAGGTAATTTCTAATCCATTGAAGAAGAGACTCATCGAAGCCATATGCACGCATTTTCGACAAAAGAGCCTGATGAAATATCAAGCGCAACCATCTTAGTTTCGCCGAAGTGATTTAGCGTATCCACTTCTCGGTGAGATATGCCATCAAATCATCAGTTTTTGTTGCTACGACAACCATACTGCCGGTCATTAAGGAGTTTTCGTGAATCGAGATATTTCATAAGCTGACGATTTATCAGCGTTTCCATGACCTTGGAAAGAAGGGACGTAAGTGCAATGGGTCGGTAATTGGACAGGGAGAAAGATTCTCCTTTTAAGGGACGGGCTGGACAAATGCTGTTCTCCATCTACTCGGAAAGAGCCCTGAAATGTAGGATAGATAGAAAAGCTTACGCAGACGTTTTGCCAGCGTAGAAGAACACCTCTTCCGAACTATTGGAGGATATCATCTGGACCAGCGGATTTGTGTATGTTAAGACCTTTGAGCACTCCTACAACTGTACGAGTGCGAAAGTGGACTTGTCCCATGGAAAATATGACGCTCTTAAATACAGGTGGCGACAAAGTTGCATCAATTTACTGTTCCCCTAGCTAAAGTCTTAAGAAAAATTACTTTTTAGGCCTCTTCTGCATATTTCGCAATAGATTTATCACAGGTGGAGATTTTAGTGCCAAAAACAGATCAATCTAGATCGACAAATACGAGAGAAAGAGAATTATATGAAGTAATAAAAGAAATTAGCGACAAATATCACTCAACGGGAAAACCTACGTATTGGCCAACAGATAGGAAGAAAACCCCAGATCTTATCGACTTTTTCGTTACAAAGAATATCTCGTCAAATACTATAAAATTAGAAGAAGGACCAGATCTTGACTCAGATCATTCCACAATAATTTTTTGATGAATGACCAAAAATTTTTACTACCTTTGGGACATCGTAGGATTTTGTGCCTCAATTTTTGATCATGGAATTGTTTGGAACTACTTCAGACAGAATCTAGAGGATAGTATTTAGCTCTCAGAAACAATTGAAACAGAAGACCAATTAGAAAAGGCTGTTCAGATATTTACAGTTCATATCCAAAAAGCTGCATGGGCTGCAACACCTATAACTAAAACTAAAATCCAACAAAACTCATATCCAAAAGAAATATGTGCGGAAAAGAGAAGAGCTAGAAAACATTGGCAACAATCAAGGGGTTCGCCCAACAACAAAACAATACTGAATAATCTAAACAGTAAGCTTAAATGATAATATCTCGAAAGTGTCTTCCAACCATATGAAGATAAAGACTGTCAAGAAACGGAAGAATTGTGTGAAGAGGAGAGACATTTTCAACCGGTAACGGCGAAAGAAATTGCCAGAGAAATACAAGAAGGCATCAATACTAAGAAAACCCCAGGATTTGACTTGATATCAGGAGAAATCCTAGAGCAACTCCTAAAAAAAGACTTAAAGAAACTAGCACACATTTTAAATGCTGCATTCAGTATGTACCTAGCATGTGGAAAGTCGCGGAGGTAATTATGATACCAAAACCATTGAAATCACCTAGTGAAGTCACCTCCTACCGCCCCATATCCAATCTGCTTATGTTGTCCAAACTATTTGAAAAGATGTTGATTAAACGTTTGCATAAAGTAATTGAAGACAAATCGTTAATCCTAAACCATCAATTTGGTTTTAGAAATAAGCACTCCACGATTGATCAGGTTCATAGAATAACTGCTAAAATAGAAAAAAACATTTGAAGAAAAAAAGACATGTTCTACTATATTTCTTGATATAGCTCAAGCTTTCGATAAAGTATGAAACAAAGGACTGGTACATAAATTGCAAAAGCATCTATCAAAGGAATACTCAGAAATCCTAGAGTCTTATATATTACAGCGATTTTTAAGAATCAAACAAGGAAATGACTACTCCACATTGAGAAAAATAGAAGCTGGTGTACCACAAGGCAGTGTGCTAGGCCCTGTATTATATCTCTTATTTACCAGTGACTTGCAATTTAGTAATGAAACAACGACATTTGCAGTCATTTGCAGATGATACTGCTGCAGGAGAAACTGTCGAAGTAGCAACGAAAAAGCTCCAGAAGGCTGTGAATAATATATCAAAATGTACTAACAAATGGCAAATTAAATTAAATGACCTAAAGTCGGTCCATATCAACTTTACAAATAAAAATTTTCCGCACATCCCAGTAATAATAAACGATAATGAAGTAGAATACGCAAACACAGCCAAATATCTAGGCATGACACTAGATGCAAAACTGCGCTGGAAAACGCATGTAAAGAAAAACAGAAGAATTGAACATGCGTTACGGTAAAATGTATTGGCTTATAGGGAAATACTCTTGTCTGTCCAATTACAATAAACTACTGCTTTATAAGCAAATTTTAATACCAGTGTGGACCTACGGGCTCTAGCTATGGGCATCATGTGATGGAAGGGGCGCCTGGTACAGCAACAGCATCAGAACAGAAGAGGCAAAGGTCATCAGATGACGATGACCAATACCCATACGTCTCCGATGATGGTGAAGGACATTGTATAGGGGACAACAACATCTTCGCCGCTCTGGTTACGTCAGAGTCAAAGGACGAAGACTACGAGCTGGAGTGCCTTAACACTAGTATAAGGCAGCTCCAGGAGAAAGTACTGACCATAAAAGCCAAGCAAATAGCAAGGCGGGAGAGGGAGAGGCATTCTGTGCTCCAGAGCTCCCAAGAGTAACAACAACAACAGCAGCCACAGCAAAAACAAAAGCAGCCTAACCAGCAACGACAACAAAAAACAAAACAGCCAAAGCAACAGCAACAGCAACAGCAACAGCAACAGCAGCAGCAGCAGCTGAAACAGCAACAACAACAGCAGCAACAACAGCAGACACAACAGCAGCAGAACTAGCCAGGGAAGGTACGAGTTCCACTCATCAATACATACAAAATGGAGCTCAAGGACACCATAGAACTGTATAAGTCAGCCGTATGCAATAACTTTACAATTAAACGGTACAATGATAGTAGACGCTCCATCCAACGCAATACGGTGGAGGAGTACAATAAAATAAAGAATCTGTTAAATGAATCGACGACGGAGTTCTTCTCTTTACCCCGAAGGGGGAAAAGTTGCAAACGATGCTCTTGAAAGGGATGGAACCGTCACCGAGCCGGAGGAGCTCCTTAAGACGCTCCAAAAAATTAAGTGCGACGGTTTCAATTATGTAGGGGTTAAGCCTTTCACCACAGCAAGGGCCAAAAGGGAGAAACGGAAACTACCGTTCTTCCTGGTTCAGCTGTCGCCCTATAACAAACTGGATGGTCTAAGGAGTATCAGAGTCCTAGACTACCAGGTTATCTCATGGGATAAATTAAAGCGAAGCGCAGCGATGCGTTCGCTGCCAAAGGTTCGGGCACGCTGCGTCGAACTGCGATATGCAGCCTCGATGCGTGAAGTGTGGAAATAATCACAAGACGGAGGAATGTCCTCTAGGTAAGGAGGAAGTGGCAGATAAGGGCCGGCTCACATGTGTGCTATGCAAGAACTCGGGACACACCATAAACTATCGGGGTTGTCCTGAGTTTCAATGCATTAAAACAGCAAATCTTTTTCGTAAGCAGAAAAGTGCAGTGAAAGTCCCACCAGGTCTATTTCAAAAAGCAACAACAACCCAAATCACCTACGCCCAAATGGCGTCTGGTGGGGGAACCAGGGTACAGCAACAACCGAAGGCAGCTGCACAGGCCTCAGTGTCAGAGCTCGAGACATTGTATCGATGTCTTCGACTGGAGTCGGGGGAGAATTATATCCTCATGGCCGGAGATCTAAACGCCAAACATAGAGATTGGGGAAATCATACACCAAATCCTAGAGGGAACTCATTATTCAATTGGTGGGGTCAACACAATGTCGAGTTTCGGCTCGATTTGAAGGCTACAGATAGTCTGTCGTTTCCCAGAAGTGGCTCCTATCTGGATATACTGCTTTTCAACGAACGGTTACAACTGACCGACGTGAACCGACAAACGATAAACTGATTGCGCACGTTTGTGTATGACAATAGCCATTGCGGACTTAGTGCCGAAATAACGATTCCCAACGAAATTGCGGAACTGGAAGAGTTTGTTCAAAAGTACTCCTACAACTACAGTAGGACTCGTTGGACTCGTTCCGCCCGAGATTTGACAAGAGTACTCTCCTCGAACTCGCTCTGCCCACCGGTCAATAGGAACCTTAAATAAATGGACGATCCAATCAAACGAACGATGGACAGTACGATACCTCGGTATCGACCAACTGACAACGTGTTCCGAAATGCAACAATCGACGCACTGTACATACAAAAAAGTAGACTGCTTACAAGTCTAAAAAACTTGTATAGGCAGTTTACCGACAGACAAAACTCGGAGGTTATTACTCTGAAATCGCTGACAAAGAACCTCCAAATACTAATTTGGGTGAGTTCGGGGAGAACAAATTATCGGCGGTCGGCTAATTTGCCCTGGGGTAACAAGATTCTGGCTATCAAGTCTGATACCCCGAGTAGGTTCCCCCAGATTAATAAAATATATTGGAGGAACGATATCAACGACCTTCCGTGTCTGAAAATCCTCTGAAAAACAAACAATGAATGCTAACTTACAGCAGCAGGAATAGATCCAAAGGACGCTGTGGATGATGACGACTTTTTTGTGATCGAACATCCGCAGGAGCAGATGTAGGCTATAGGGTCTATTTTCGAGGATGTGTACAAGGTAAATGCCAGCATTCGCCCGAACCACGACCTGAAGAATAGATTCCTTGTTCACAACTTTTACATTCGAAATGATATAGAGCACTGGCGGGTTCAATGATGAAAACTTTTCAAACAATGCCATCGCCAATGAAAGGGTTCACCCCCTTACGTATCGAAGGTAGAACTCCAAACGATCTTCAAATCAAAAAAGAAGAAGTTAGTGGGAATCGATGTAATATCGAACATTGTGTTTCGACATCTTCCTCTAGGAGCGGTGGAAATTTACGCCACCCTGTTCAACAATGCACTGAGTAATGTCCATTATCCAGAGCATTGGAAAACAGCTGAGGTACAGCCGATTCCCAAAAGGTGAAAGGACTCCTTCAATCCGGCAAATCTCCGGCCGCTAAGTCTCCTTCCGAATATCAGAAAGGTATTCCAAAAATTGATCAATAGAGCCTTGATTAAGTGGGTTGAGAACAATAACATTGTTCCGGATAACCAATTCGGTTTCAAATCGGGGTATAATACAATACATGCAGCGTCTAAACTGGTGTCGGATATCCGTTGAAACAAAGCAAGAACCAATGCACAGGGGCCTGCCTGATTGACTTGGAGAAAGCCTGCGATACCGTATGGTTGGAAGGGCTTTTTTTTACAAGTTGAGCAGGTTGGGCATAAGCAAACCACTGCTGTACATGTTGCTTAATATGCTCACCAGTAGAAAGTTCGTTGTGAAGAATGGCAATGTGACTTCTGCTGGGACGTTCGAAATTGAAAATGGTCTTTCTTTTCGATACTTTTCAATATTTACACGGCTGATCTGATAGGATCTCTTCAGCATACGATATAAGCAGACGATTTGATTGCTTACAGATCTTGCAGAGTAACTTCGATACGATTCACCGATATTGCGACGCTTGGAAATTGAAGCTCAACGTTGAGAAGTCGGAAACCATTCTATTCATAACGCCGTTGTCGCTGGCCTCTACTGATACCAGAAAGAATTGACAAAAGTTCTCTATAATTGGATAGCACGGACATCCACTTACGTGTCAAAACGTTGTCAGATACCTTGGACTTTGGCTAGACCAATAACTATATTTTAGCAAACATGTAGACGCTGCTCTGGCCAGAGCCCGAGCTGCATTCGCCCTTACAACTTTTTATAGAAAGCAACTTGATGCAATTGTAAAGGTAATTTGCTACACGGCCCTCATTCGGCCCATGCTCGCATGTGGAAGTCCCGTGTGGGTCAACATAGGTGCAAGTATAATGGAAAAGATTCGGGTGTTTGACTTCGGGCTTGCCTTCACTTGTACAGAACACCAACGTCTCAGTACATAAAATTCTATCCTAACAAGGTCCTATACAACAGGTCGAATCTGATAAGAGTGAACAATTTACTGGTCAAGATGACTCGAAGGCGCATTGCAAGAACAATGACCTCGATGTATAACCTGATCTTCGGGGCTTATTACCCCAACCATAGGTTTCATGAGAGGGTGCGCCTTAACGGCTTTGCCCCCCCAGAAGCATTCCTCTATTTCGATCAGGTAGGTCTGATCCAGGATAGATCAGCTATGCCCTTAATGTTTTTTTTTAAAATAACAAATTTTCTTAGTCATATTTGTTATTCAAATAAAATAGTAATGCTCTTAAGTAATATGTCGAAAGACATAAATAGGGATTAGGTTTACCTTAGAGCGCCCGCATAGGGTCAGTTAGTTAGAATAAGATAGTTGTTGCGGCGGCACCTGAATTGTCCTGACTGAACTGCTTGAAACCCTCTGTGCCTATGGAATGAACCTACTCGCAGCAAAATAAAAGTCCGTAGATTGTTTGGTGACGTTTATTCTGTGTGATTTTATACATGAATTTATAAATGCGAATATATACATATGTACTTAATACTTTTGGCAGACTCGTGGTGGCAGCGTGGGCTTCAGCTCTACAGGCAAAGAATAAATGGTGGAAATGTAAAACTAAAGTGGCGTAACTTCACTCAGTCTGACAGCTTACATAGGTTACAAATTTGAAATAATACTAATGATACAATTCCCAACATCCCGCCCCCCTTGAGGCACCCTGATCCCCGACCAAAGCATCACCAACGTCTAAAACTGCCAGTTTGACAGCTGATCTTATAAACGGCGTAACACGGTCCATCGACAGCTGTCCCATCAACGACGGCATCGGCTGAGCGTCTCGAACATGGCAGTACGGGCACTCAATTTTGATTCTTCGGACGGCGAAACGCAAATGTGAAACCCAGAATCGTTGTCTTATCTCATTTGTGATGACGTCATCGTTTTGGTGATGTAACAGGCGGTGATAATGGTCTACCAGAGACTTCGTTACAGGGTGGTTCTTCGGCATGATGATCGGTCGTCTAGAATCGAGAGGTATACTTGTGGCTGCGTCTATACGCCCATGCACACGGATCAAACCATCATCATCGATATAAGGTGTCAGCTTAAAAATGCTACTACTCTTCACTGCGAGGTTCTGCCTGAGTTGAGCAATCTCTGGCGCGAAAATATCCGCCTGTGCTTGGAAGCACAAGAGTCGTTCAGCTTTATCAACCTCCGTAGCTGAAAGTTCTCCTTGTTCATCTGTTTTTCGCCGACAGAGTTTCACAAATCTGAGCACCCAGGCTACCATTCTCTTCATCTTCGAATACTTCGAAATTCTTGATATGTGAAATTTTGGATTACTTACCACGCTGTGTATAAGAAACTTCGGGCTATCCCTTCCGGGCATACGTGACCAATAATGTCATCTAGCAGCGAAGACCACTCTTCTTCGGGAAGCACGAGGAACGATGGACCACTCAACCATTTGTTTTCTGCCTCGAACTTCGGTGGATTCGTGTCCGTGTCGCTTCATCTGCGGGGTTCAGCTTCGTTGGCACCCAGCGCCACTGCTTCATATGACTGCTCTCGAGCACGCTAGCAATCCGAAAAGCCACGAACAGTTTATGTCGTTGTGGCTCCGAACGGACCCATGGAGTCGCCCCAGAAGACTCGATCGTCCAACTGCAGTTTGTGCCATTTCACAATTGAGTTGGTGAGCCTGACACCCGCGACCGCTGCTGATAATTAGAGACGCGGGATGGACATAAGCTTCTGTGGGGTGCATTTCGTTTTCCCAAAGACGAACGACACAGATACTTCATCGGTAGACTCGATGCGGAAATACCCAACCGCGCTGAAGGCTTCTTCACTGGCATCGACGAAATTGTGAAGAATGGTTTTGTCCACTATTGACAAGTAAGAGTAGCATCTGGGCACGCACAACTGCAGCAAGGTCGGAAAATTCGACTTCCACTGCCGCCAACGAAGGAAAATTTCCTCGGAAATCTTCTCATCCCAGGTGACAGCACTTTTCCAGACTGAGCGCAGTAATAGCTTGGCATAGATGGCGAAATTTGCGATCATACCAAACAGGTCGAAGATGGACATCGCCATGCACAAAAGTTCTCGCTAGGTGGGGCACTTGTCGGTCTCCATAACGTCTCTGTTGACTCTCGGAAATTTTCTCCATCACAGTTGATTCGAATCCCGTTGGTTCGGATCTGCTATAGCTAGCAAAACCTCTCTCGAGTTTTATTTGAGGGTCTTCTTCTGTTTCTCGCCAGAGAAAGCGCTGCAAATCCTGGTCTTCAGGCCGAACAAGCACTCTATCGGCCTCATCCGAAAATTAAATAGCACAGCAACTAGTGGTGGGCAGTCATCAGGCCCCTTCAACAGGATTGAATTCGGGGATACGTTGTTAGCTTAAGTGGCTGTGTCGAAAACCAAACGGATTTTTCGGGGCTTGTTCGGATTTCTTACTCCGAAGTGTGGCAGGTACGAAGTCTTACGACTTTTCGTTTCGGTTTCAACCCTCGACAGCTTCCTGGGATATCTCTGCTTCACGTAACCTGCGATGACATCTCGATAGGCGGCTACAAACACAGAATCCTTTACAAACCTCCTTTCCAAACAATGGAGACGTCGCCACAGTGTGCAATTTTGCACATCTAGCGGAACTTAATTAAAAAATCAAAGTCGTCCAAATGATAATTTTTTGGTATAAGATGATAGCTAAAATCCCAGACATTAGCATGTAAACAACAAAAATGTTATAAGAACAGTATTTGCCGTTGTGTAACATCACAAACAGCTGCAAAACATTTCTGAAAAAATAGATGAAATCAGTGGCATATTGTGGGTCAAGTTGGCCGTTGTTGTTGAAAGTGATAAGCATAGCTAGTCTACATAATATATTTTTTTTATTGTTTTGCTATAATCTACTAATTTTTTAAGGTAAGTCAAAATTAATTATTAGCTATGAAAATGGAAGAAATAAATGTTTTGTGATAAGACTTTAGGATTGTTGGTTTTTTTATGTTTTGTGACTTTGTGAAGACTTTTAAAAATGTATCCGAATGAAATGTGACTTAAAATGTTCTGTGGTGTTAAATTAATTAGAATCCATTCACACTTTTTGCTCTTGAGTGCTCACCCCATACAACTTTCTTTTTTTTTTTGTTAGGTCTATAGCAAAATGAAAATTCAAGTGCCAGTCAGACTATACGGCGAGGACGTTGTACTACAGGAGTATACATTATTGGACGAGGGGTCTTCGGTAACGGTTTAAAAAGTCATGCAAAGGATCTCACACTGCAGTGGTTCGGTGAAGATACTTCCGCAAGAAATTCATACGTAGTCGATGTCCAAATCAGTGAAGACAAGCAGGATGCCGAACGGTATGAGATGAAGGAAGGGAGGACGGTGGATGACCTGAATTTACCTGTGCAGACATTGAGTGATATTGATCTACGACAATTTTTTTTTTTTTTTTGTTGCGCCTGGAGGTGCAGGAATCTTCAAAAGATACCAATGGCCCGTACCATTGGTTATGCCCGATTCATATATCTGACCTGATGATTCATAAGTGTCGGCCAGTATATGCCTACGGGCTAAACCTCACCCCCCAGAGAGGCACTATGAAAACCGGCTGCTCGTGCTCATAGTAGTAGGAAATTCGTTCCTCTCATTTTTTTCGTTTTGTGGTGACTACGACTAAGTTACCTTAACAAGTAGTTTACGCTTCTGTAGTGTTAATCGCGTTAGGTAGGTAGCTTTCCGAAGGAACCTACTAATACCGTCATTACATGCGGTTTTCCCTTACTGCGCCAGATCGTACGGTCTTGTTCTTTGTAGTCGGCGCTCGAGGTTTGTCACGTCCAGAGTACGGATTATTTCATTATTGCAATGA
The DNA here is from genome assembly GCA_963082735.1 of Pocota personata. Classification (NCBI taxonomy): domain Eukaryota; kingdom Metazoa; phylum Arthropoda; class Insecta; order Diptera; family Syrphidae; genus Pocota; species Pocota personata. Next base: position 97,461,094 of record OY720431.1, on the reverse strand, counting down.
TCATGAAGGCGAGTACGAAGTTTGTGAGCAAAGTTTGTTACTTCATCCCTCACGGTAGCAATTCCTAGATCTCTGTGAATATCACTATTCCTTATATACCGTGGAGCATTCACAATTGCTCTTAGTGTTTTGTTTTGGAATGTTTGCAGAACAGTCATATTGCTTGGCTTGGTACAACCCCAAAGTTGTATACCGTATGTCCAAGATGGTTTTAGCACTTGCTTATACAGAAGCAGTTTGTTGTATACACTTAACTTCGAGTATCTCCCGAGTAGCCAGTACATTTCTCTAAGTATTATTTCGAGCTCGTCGCGCTTCTTTTTAACATGTGACTTCCACTTAAGTTTTGCGTCTAGTGTCATTCCTAGATATTTTGCCTCGTTTGCGTACGTTATTTGTACCGAGTTAATGGAAATAGGTAATTTGTTTAACTTTTTGTACGTAAAATTGACATGCGTTGACTTGGTGTCGTTAAGGAGGATTCTCTAGGTCTTTGTCCACTCGCATACTTTGTTTAAAGCTCGTTGGAGTTTTCTAGTTGATGATTCGACTGACTCATCTGTTGCGAGGATAGCCGTGTCGTCTGCGAACGTTGCTACGACAGTCCCTTCATTTTGTGGTATATCTGTTGTGTTGAGCAGGAACAGGATTGGTCCGAGAACGCCTCCTTGCAGAACACCGGAATGGATTTCTTTGAATTCCGAATATTCTGCCCCATGCTTAACACGAAAGAGTCTGTTATTAAGGTAAGATTCCAATATTCTGTAGAATTTATCTGGTAAGATTACCCGTAGCTTATATCTCAGGCCTTCGTGCCATACCTTGTCGAACGCTTGCGATACGTCGAGAAAAGCGTACTAGAACTTTTTCAATTTCATTTGTTATTCGATACACCTGATCGATTGTGGAATGTTTAACCCGAAACCCGAATTGATGATCCGGGATCAATCGCCTTTCTTCAATTACTGGGTGCAATCTTTTTAGCAGAAGTTTCTCAAAGACCTTAGATATTATCGGCAGAAGCGAAATGGGTCTATATGATTTCTTGTCGTTTGCGCATTTCCCCGGTTTCGGAACCATTATTACTTCGGCGACTTTCCATTGTCTTGGAACATATAGAAGTCTCAATGAAGCATTTATAATGTAGAGTAACTTAACTAACGCTTTTTTCGGTAGCTCCTTCAAAACTTCGCCAGTGATTAAATCATATCCTGGAGCTTTGTTATTTTTCAGTTTTCTTATTGTCATTCGAAGTTCGGACAGGGATACAGTTTTTAATTTAAAGTTGTCGGGTGCCGTATTTGCATTCGGATCTTCGATCAATGGTTGTCCATCGAATGGCTTGAACGTTTCCTCTAAATGTTCGACAAATAATTCAGCTTTCTCTTTGTCTCCTTTTGCCCATTCGCCGTTAGCTTTCCTTATTGGTGGCGAGTGCATTACGGGTTTCCTTATGGACTTTAAGGCTTTCCATAGAGAGTAGTTTGAACACTTATCAGCGGTCAAGCTCTCGAGGTAAGTAGAAGTCTCGCGATTTCTTAAGTCCTGCAGCACATTTTTTAGCTTGTTGCAAAGCCGGTTAAGATAAGTTTTATGCGGTGGCGCCCGGGATTGTTGCCATCTCTTGCGCGCTCTTCTTTTTTCTCGTATGAGGTCTTCGATATCAGACTTGTATTTGACTTTGCTGTTCCGTGTTGCTGTTTTTCGAAAAGGGGTATTTTTCCATGCTGCGCACTGAATGGCTTCCACGATCTTGTCAATTTCGTCTCCTGTTTCAAGTGGTGTCTTTAGCGGCACATTTAGAGCACTATTTTCCTTGCAGTCTTTTCTGAAAACGTCCCAGTTTGTTTTGTTACTAGTTAACTTATGCGGTCCTTCTTTTTTTGCTAGACTTCCACCGATTTTCAGAGTGACTGCTGATTGGTCTGAGCATAAATCATAGCATTCTTCTACTTCCGGTAGATTTTTAGTTAGCGCTTTTGCGATAAAGAAGTCGACGAGGTCAGGGATTTTATTATTGTCAGTTGGCCAATACGTTGGCTTTCCCGTCGAAAAAAATTCCACACCACGTTTCATACTGGCTTTGTACAATAATCTGCCTTTCGTTGAATTACATCTTGAACCCCAGAAAGTGTGTTTCGCGTTAAAGTCACCACCGATGATAAAATTAGGCCCGAGTGAGTCAAAGAGGCGAACGAGGTCGTTGTCCACCAGCCTATATCCCGAAGGGAAGTAACACGATCCGATCTGGTAGTCTAAATGATTTATTTTTACTGAAACTGAGCTTATTTGCATAGAATCCAGTTCTACTTTTATGTTTTCAGAGTGCTTAATGTATTCTTTAATGTACATAGAGAAACCGCCTCTCGCATTTTCCGAAGGATGATGCGCGTGATAATCACTGTAGCCTTTTATTCTGGGTCCAGGTCCTTTTTTAAAGCGGGTTTCCGATATCAAGTAAAAAGATTTTCCGTAAAAAGATTTCTAATTCGTCTATTTTTGCCAGAATGCCGTTTGCATTCCACTTTAGTATCTTTAGCAGCTGTTTCATATTCACGTTTTGTTGTTTGTCTTGCGAGGCTTGAACTCGAGCTTGCTTAATTTGTCGAAAATAACTTGATTAACCTTGGTTTGCTCCCCAAGTTTTTCCAATATCACAGCTAGTATTTGGCAGACCGGATCTGTTGTGGCTGACCTTGATGTGACTTGCGCGTACGATTTCGTACTTCCAGCCAGTGGCAGTTTTTCCGTTGGACTTGGACCAGCGACGTTCTCTTGTGCAATTTTTATATTTTCCTTTATCGGTCTCGTCCTTTTGACTGGCTTAACGGTCGTAGGCTTATCGATTTTAGGATCTTTTAAGTTTGGTTCCGGGTGTAGCGGTGTTTTTTAGAGTATCGCGTCTTTTTTGAAGTTCTTTGGCGATTTCGCAACCTCGATAGTTCGCTGGGTGGTTTCCCTTGCAATTCGCGCAGACCGCTGGGACCTGCTTGGTTATGTTGCACTCTTCCGAGAGATGTGTACCTGCACATTTTACGCACCGTAGTTCTTTCTGGCAGTATGCCTGCGTATTGTATTAAAGCCTTGGCATAGCTTACACTGAGGTATCGATCTCTTGCCCTTACGCATGGGCTCGACTTTTACCTTGATGTTAAGAATGGTTTTCATTTGGAAGATTTCGTCCACATTCTCGGTCCTATCAAAGGTAAGCATAAAAAGTGGGAGACCGCGTTTGATGACATTATCTTTGTCTGCTTCCGTACGTTGCTTTTCCTTCTTGATAATATTCACGGCGTCAATAATTTTCAAGCCTTGGCTTTTCACGTCTGCCATAACGTCTTCTTTCGCGCACGACGGGTGAAGTCCCCTAACAAAGACCCGCAGTGGTTTTTCGTACTTATTCTCGTAAGTATACCATTGGATTTTCTCGGTGTTTAATTTTAGAGACAGTGCTCGGTAGCGTTGATTTTATATTGTGTTTTGTCCTCAGCGTATTTTTGAGAAGATTACGAAGTTTTCCATAGTCCGCTATCCCGACGACATTTATTGCGGGTGGAGGGCGATTTTTCGCTTGGGTTTTTGCCTTATTTGATACGGCGGGGTTATCTTCCTTTTGTGAAACTTCGGGTGAAGTAACGGCCTTACGTTTTTTGCTAGGCCTCTTTTTGGAGGCCGGATTGGTTTCGTGGGCAAGTTCTTCCTCGTCCGTAAAATATTCACTCGCTGGACGGTTTGGCGTTGTATTTTTCGGTACATGAATGTTCTTGAGAACCTCGTTTTCTTTTCGCAGAGCATCTACTTCCTTTTTGATCTCGTGGAAGAGTCGCTCCATTTCATTAAGTTTAGCTCGTAGTTCGTTGTTCTCTTTTACGAAACATTTCGTTTTCACTGAGTCCTGGTTAGCCGGCGGACTACTTTTCCCGGAGATATTCGATGTAGGTGGTAGGGTTTTCGCTTGTGAGTCAGTTTTATGTTCACTTCCAGCTTTACTGGTTTCAGTTCCAGATTTCTGTTTTTGTATCTTCGGAATACTTATAATTATAGCGCTATCTTTGGCCGAAAGGCTTTTTTGCGCTAACGCTTTTATGGAGTTCTCGGCGTGAGTGAACTCCTTCTGGTGTTTTGTTGGAGAAGCAATAAATGGTCCCCCCCAGAATCCATGGGACCGACCTCCGAAGAGGGTGAATTTTCCAGTTTACCTGGTCTGCCACCTGGGGTATTTATATCGTTTGTTTTATTCATTGCCATATTTTGTAACCAATGAAGAATCCACAGAAAAACTACAAATTGGCATGAACAAAATCTGTGAATGGACTAATAAGTGGAGAATCAAAGTAAACGAGTCTAAGTCAGTCCATGTTGACTTTACTAATAAAAAAATTTAATATATACCAATTAACCAAAAAATACAATAGTTCCATGCGCTAATACTGCGAAATATTTAGGTATGACTCTAGATGCAAAGTTGAGATGGAAAGAGCACGTAAAAAAGAAAAAAGAAGAGTTAGAAATCAAATATAGAAAACTGCACTGGCTGATAGGAAGAAACTCATCCGTATCAATTGGAAATAAAGTGCTTTTATATAATCAAATTCTGAAACCAACATGGACATATGGAATCCAACTATGGGGTTGTGCCAAAAAGACAAACATAGACAAAATACAACGTTTCCAAAATAAGTTGCTTAGAAATATAGTAAATGCACCTTGGTACATAAGAAATACTGACCTTCATCCAGACCTGAAGGTAGAAAGTGTATCTGCAGAAATTCTAAAACATGCAAAAAAACACAAAGAAAAGCTAGAAGAGCATATAAACATAGATGCAAGAAAACTAATGCATAATGAAAATCAATTACGAAGGCTTAAAAGAACAAAACCTCTCGATTTAACTTAATATAAGAAAAATAAAAATGTATATACTTGCTTATAAATACATACACACTCGAAATAAAGGATCACCAGGAGGTGTAACTCATACAAAGACTAAGATGTCAGAAAAAAATTGCTTATTAGTCAAAGTGACTAGATCGTAATTATGTGGGAGGTGGTTTTAGTCGGTAAAAATCCGGCATGCTGATTACTCGGATCATCGGTATCTTTTGAAGGGGAGATCTTTCTTCCTCTAAAAAAAAAAAAAAAATTTGTAACCGTATTAGTTTTATTGGGTAGTACAGTTATTTCTACTCACAAACCCCCTGCCAGGAGGACCGGGTCATTTGTTTTTTTTTTTGTTTGCCAATTTTTCGAAGTTTTCGTCTCCGCTTTGTGGATTTTAGTCGCCTCTTGCGACAGGCATGCCTACCTCGGGTATATTCTGTCCCCTACCCGAAGGGTCCTACGACAAATAGGACAGCATTGGAGTCCAGGTATGTTCACTCAGTACGAGAATGCGAATCCTCAAATTTTGATTGGTCTTGTCCATTGCCAACTTGGAGTTAACACCGCTTCAGCATCAACCATCGTAGACTTCCGTCGTATCTATTCAGGAGTCAGCATTGTCAACACGCAAACAACATATAACAGACCTGATGTGCTCAACAAGCAATTGCCCCCCTATGCAATTGGAATCTCCGCAGCAGAAAAGATTTCTACGTTCATACACGAATTCACTCGCGGGTCTTCCCGCTATTGACGTATCAAGCGATAAATCTCCGACTGATGCCTCGTCCTCGTTAATTCCGCCATTTAGTTGCAATGACGACTCTCTACCTCAACCTAATTCTCGTCAGGAATCGTCGCATCTAACATCTTCATCCGTCAATCTAGTGGTAGTGAAAAAGTCTCCTCGTAGAACAATCTTCATCTCGAGACTTTCTTCTGCTGCCTCTGTCAACGATATTATGAACTACATCAGGAGCAAAACATTGGTGCCTTCATCCCTCAAATGCATCAAATATAATTTTAAGGAACCCCGCGAAATAGCAGCTTTTAAACTACTAACTCCTGACTCTCACCTTGAACTGCTACTATCGAAAGAATTTTGGTCAGATGGAACTTCAGTCCATGAATATGTTTCTCGGACTAAGAATACGTCATTCATAAAGACTCCAGTTCCTGCACCAGTAACGTCGCATCCAAAAAACGATTAAGTATTCATTTAGATATTCCTTATCTGTTTGTAACTCCCCCTGAGTGTCTTTTTGTATACTATCAAAACGTCCGAGGGCTTCGAACTAAGACATCCTCTATATACCTTAATTCCCAAAAACTCCCCTAAGACATTTTCGCCCTTGACGAAACTAATCTTACTCAAGATTCTTACAACAATAAATTGTTGACGTCCGATTTTAACGTCTTTCGAGATGATGGTCTTGAGAAAGAGGATGATTCCTATATCAGTTAACTGCGTTGTTTCAGCAAGTAACCACCTTTTATCCATTTTGGATCATTACCACCCTCCTCTATCCCTTACATTGTCTTGTGAGTATTGGTATAGCTTTAATTTTCGCAAGGCAGACTTCACAATACTCAGTAACCTTTTAAGTGCTGTCAATCTCAACAGATTTTTTATCAGTACACACATTTCTATCGATGATGCACTTGGATTGTTCTACTCTGAAATTTCAGCTGTTTTATGCAATCCATCCCATACATGCCCCAAAAGAGTTTCTCGTCATCTCCACCTTGGTATACTAAGGAATTACGCTCTCTTCGCAACAGAAGAAATAAGTTCTGGCGTATCTACCTCGAATTTCGCTTTGATTTTAACTTTTCCAATTACCTCCTTGCACATACGCATTTTTCCGAACTTTGTGAGTTTCTTTATATCAAATATATTGACCGTATTCAATCTGACATCATTGCTGACCCCAAACGATTTTTTCACTTTATTAATACCAAGAAAAAGTCCGGCAGCTACCCATCAACTCTGATTCTTCAGTCAATCATTCTCTAACCACACATGAGAGCCCGACCATTCTTACTTCTCCTACATGAGAGATTATGCCCAAACCTCTTTAACTTCAATCGATATAACAGTGGCTCTCGTGAAAGAAAAGATCGAAAGACTCAAATGGGAATACTCCGCTGGTCCGGATGGTATACCTGCTGTAGTTTTAAAAAAATGTGTAGACTCTTTAGCTCAACCCCTTACAGCTCTGTTGCAACTGCCGCTTTCACAGTCCGTTTTCCCTAGGCTTTGGAAAAGCTCTTTTATTATTCCCCTTCATAAAGAAGGCCCGAAAAATTAAATTTCTAATTATCGTCCCATAGCTAAACTCTCTTGCATACCTAAGCTATACGAAAGTATTGTTTACGATGCAATGTTTTTTCCATTTTAAGTCTATATTTTCCCCTCACCAACATGGTTTCTTAAAGGAAAGGACAACAACCACAAACCTAACCGAATTCGTATCCAGCACCTTGTGCGCATTGGAGGAAGGCAAGGAAGTCGATGTTGTTGCTACCGATTTCAGCAAAGCCTTCGATAAAATTTCGCACGCAATTGTTTTTTTGAAACTCAAAGCTCTCGGTTTTCAGTCTGGATTTATTGCGTGGATCAAATCCTACCTTCACGAACGTCAATAAGAAGTCCTTTTTAGATCGTTTATATCTGATCCCGTTATGGCCCCCTCTGGTGTCCCTCAAGGTAGCCATCTTGGTCCCCTGATTTTCATTTTGTCAATTAAGGATGTTGATGGCATTATTAAATATTCCCGTCTGTCAGTTTATGCGGACGACATGAAAATTTTTGCACACATCTCCACTCCCACTGACTCCCGTGATCTTCAATCTGACTTGAACAGCTTTTCTACTTGGTGTAATAAAAACTTTCTTGAAATGAATGTGAATAAATGCCAAGCTATTACTTATTCCCGGAAGCGTCTTCCGACAGCTCCTAAAACATACGTGATTTGCGGTGAGCCTGTTCCCACTGTCACCTTTCTGCGTGATTTGGGTGTCATTTGCCACAGTGAGCTTAATTTTCGTAGTCATATTGACAATATTATTAGCAGAGCAAATTCTGCGCTAGGTTATGTGAAACGTTGGTCCAAGGAATTCTGAAATCCTTACTTCACGAAATCTCTGCACTTCACATTTGAAAGACCAATTCTAGAATATGCCTGCCAAGTTTGGTCTCCTTATCTCGATACACATTCGTATCGTTGTGCTCTACGTGGACTCCCGTGGCCTGACAGATTCAACCTATCTCCTTACGAGCATCGCTTGAACTTGCTGAACATGCAATCGCTTGAAAATCGTAGAAAAGTTGCCGATATACTATTTCTGCATCAGTTATTAGCAGGCAGCATTGATTGTCCTACGCTGCTCCAAACCATCTCACTTAGCACCAGTCCGCGTATTCTGAGGTCAGTACCTCTCTTCCGTCTCAAGTTTCACCGTACGAATTACGGATGTAATGAGCCTATGTGTCGAATGCTACGCATGGCTAATGACTGCCATAACCTTTTTGATTTTCAGTCCTCACTCAGGTCTTGATTTAAATTTATGAATACTAGCTATTAAGTAAACATTGTAAATAATAATTTATAAGTCTCTTTACCGCTTGCAAATAAATAAATAAATAATACAAGCAGCTCCAATTAGCTTCTGAAATCGGTTGAATTTCCCTAATCTTGTTTAGCTGACTTCGGATTAAACATTCGGAACCAAAGTTGAACTCCAACGCAGACATCACACGATTGACATTATTTGGATCGATTAACTTTCGACTTCCCATTGAACTGTGTTGATATATTCGTTGACTCGCTGAAGGGAATGTTGTGGTCTCTGGCGGATCTCGGTCAGTCGGTTGGTTGAATGGCAACATTGCGTTTATTGGCGACATGGAAGTTGGCACTCTAGGAATGGTTGAGTACATTGTCGTCGGCTGCCCCATGTATGTTGCTACCGTGGGCTGTGGTTATTGGCAGAATTTTTTTCATTTTTTTTTCATTTTTAATGGATTTTTATTATATAAATTCAATTAAACTTATAGCTAGACAAAAAACGCTTAAAACTAGCTTAACTAACTTAACTATTCTTATTCTAACTTACTGGCCCTATGCGGGCGCTCTAAGCTAAACCTAACACTTAAACCTATGTCTTTCGACGTAAAGTACTTGAGAATTTTCTATTTATTTTATTTTTATTAATTTTAATTGTAACTAAGAAAATTGTACAAAAACTTAGTACATGAAGGTTATTGGGAGAAACATAGGTCTGGATGCTTGCGTACGCTGTGTTGATTCGGCTCCGGTACACATGGCTGTTTCTGTTGCGGTTGTGCTTGTACAACGGATAGGTTGTGTTGACATTGGCAGAATTGTCAGCTTGACTTTGATTTAATATTTCTGCCTTTTCTTTTGCTGCATTGGATTCGGCAGCCTCGAGCTTTGTACGTAGCTCCTGTAACTGTTTGATGATTTCTTCCATCGCCGTCGTCTCTCTTTCCAGGAGTGTGTTGTTTGCGTCTGAACTACTTCCTTCACTGTCGCTGTCTTCTTCGCTTATTCCTGGAACGCTAGGCATGCGATCTTCCGTACTTGATGTGAATTTGGCCAGTCGAGAGCTTCTTCGTACTTTCGGCTTGTTTGGCATTGTCTACTTACTGGCAGTGAGTGGCAATGAAACTTGACTGGTACTCTCGGTCTCAAAAAAAAAAAAGATTTGTGGAATATTCCACGGCTGAGTCGCAGGCGGCGACTATTTCCACGGATGGGTGCTTTCGAGATCCCCAACCGAAATGAAAATTCCGTTTTCTTTTCGTCAAAGGTGTAAGTGGATAATAAATCCACTTGCTTGTCGCAGGCGGCGACTTTCTTGGGCCAGGAGGAACAAGGCTGCAAATATGTCGCAGGCGGCGACTGCCTCGTTGGCGAAGTGGTGCATGGCAGCAAATGTGTCGCAGGCGGCAACGATTTTAGACCACGAGGGAACAAGGCTGCAAGTATGCCGCAGGCGGCGACTGCCTTGTTGGCCAAGTGGTGCACGGCAGCAAATGTGTCGCAGGCGGCGACGTTCTTAGACCACGAGATACAAAGCTGCAAATATGTCGCAGGCAGCGACTGCCTCGTTAGCCAAGTGGTGCACGGCAGCAAATGTGTCGCAGGTGGCGACGTTCTCCTTCTCGTTCTCGTTGACTACGAGTGCACGGCAGCAATCCTTTATCGCAGGCGGCGATTCGTAGAGATCTCGCTGTCAACGAGACAAAAGTAAGAATAAAAATGTTGCGTTGGCAACTGAATTGTCTTGGCTGGACTGCTTGAAACCCTCTCGAGCCTGTGGAATGAATTCACCCGCAGCAAAATAGAAGTCCGTAGATTGCTTGGTGACGTTTATTCTCTGTGAATTTATCCATGAATTTATAAATGCGAATATATATATATGTACTTACTACTTTTGGCAGATTCGTGGCGGCAGCGTGGGCTTCAGCTCTACAGGCAAAGAATAAATGGTGGAAATGTAAAACTAAAATGGCGTAACTTCACTCAATCTGACAGCTAACTTAGGTTTCTTTCTTTTAACATTTCATGAGCCACGCACTGCCGCCAGGGTCGTTACGAATTTGAAATAATACTAGTGATACAATTCTCAACAATAGTTAAGTTAGTTAAGCTAGTTTTAAGCGCTTTTGTATAGCATGTAAGTACAAATGAATTAAATTAATAAAAACCTATAAAAAAAAGGGGGATTCCTGAGGTATACCGTTATGAAGGTTTTGGATTAAATAGTAAGTGCTGTTTATTTTTACTCTGCATTTTCTATTTGTTAAGAAAGATTTTATATAGTTGAACATTATTGCCCCAATCTTCCACTGGTTTGTTCAATATTATATGGATCCCAATTCTATCAAAAGCCTTTTCAAATCTAATGCAACGTATTCATCAATGTGGAAAAGTAAATATTATATAGCGTCCATGTCTGAAAGCAACCTGATTGGTGTGAATAAGGTTCTTGTTCTCGAGGAGCCAAAGAAGTCTGTAGGAGGTAATCCTTTCTAAGATTTTGCCTGAATATGGGTGTTGCGGTGAAACTTGGCAGCACTCTATCACGAAAATCGCTGATTTCAGAATGCTTCTTATTAGGTTATTTATTTAGGAAGTTATTCCTTGTGCGAAAACCTGGTTGTAAAGTCCTAATAAACGATGTTTCAGAATTGTTTGACTGTTTTTGATGATGATTTTCTTTTAGATCTATTCAGGGCATTTTCAAATTCCAGTTCTTTTATAGGGGATAAAATAAAATAAATTTGGTAGAAGAATCGGTATTCCAGGTAGACGGGTCGAGTGTTTCTGCTCACAATTTAAATTGGAGGAAATCAGAAGAGAAATTGGTGTCAGCAGAGTATTTAGACCAGATCTTCGCAAAGAGTTGCGAAATTTCAAAGGGGTTGGATAGGGTTTGTGAGTTGGTATTCACGATGTTAATCGACCACCGTTTTTTTGTTGTAGTTTTGGGGCTTATGTTTACAACTAACCGACATGGGCCGACAAACTTTAAACTGCCTTCACACATTTGTGTATGACAGTGACCATTGCGGACTCAGTGCCGTAGTAACGATTCCCAACGAAATTGCGGAGTTGGAGGAGTTTATCCAAACGTACTCCTACAATTATAGTAGGGCGCGTTGGACTCGCTTCTCCAGAGTTTTGACAAGAGCACTCTCCTCGAACTCGGTCTACCCGCCGTCCAATAGGAATCCTTCAAACGAGGAGATTGACTGGTACCTAAAACAAATGGACAAGACAATTAAACGAACTATGGACAGTACGATACCTCTGTATCAACATACTGACAACGCAGACATATTCCGCAATGCAACAATTGATGCACTACACCAACACAAAAGTAGACTGCTGTCGAGACTAAAAACCGTGTACAGACAGTTTAGGACGATGAAGTCGTTGATTAAAAACCTCCAGAAATTAATCAGAGAAAACTACAGACTTTCTGTAAATTTGCATTGGAACAACAAAATTCGGGCTGTAAAATCCAACAACCCGAGTATGTTCCAGCAAATAAATAAAATATTTCGGAGGAATAATCAAAACGACCTTCCATGTCTTAAGATCTCCCGAACGACGAACAATGCACGAATATTGATAACAGCAGGTATAGATCCAGATAACGCAGTAGAAGATGACAACTTCGTTGTGATCGAAGATCCGCAGGAGAAGGTAGAAGCTATAGGAGCGATTTTCCAGGAAGCGTACAAGGTGAATGATACCATTTGCCCGAACCGCGAATTGGAAAATCGCGCCTTTGTGCGTAACTTCTGCCATCGAAATGATATAGAGCACTGGCGATTCGAGAACATAGGTTTTACCGAGTTCAATGACGATATCATGGCAAACAATGTCATCGCCGATGAAAGGGTACATCCCCCGTACATATCGAAGGTGGAGCTCCTAGCGATCTTTGAATCATTGAGAAGAAAGAAATCTATGGGAATCGATGGAGTGTTGAACATTGTGCTTCGACATCTCCCTCTAGAAGCGGTGGACATTTACACTACTCTGTTTGACAATGCGCTGAATAATGCACATTATCCAGCGCATTGGAAAACAGCAGTGATACAACCCATCCCCAAAAGGGGTAAGGACACCTCCAATCCGACAAATCTCCGGTTGATAAGTCTCCTTCCGAACATCAACAAGGTATTCGAGAAAGTGATCAATAGAGCCCTGCTTAAGTGGACTGAGAACAGTAATATAATTCCGGATAACCAATTCGGTTTTAAGGCGGTGCATGATACAATACATGCCGCGTCTAAACTGGTATCGGATATACAATGGAACAAATGCAAGAACCAATGCACGGGTGCCTGCCTGATTGACTTGGAGAAGGCCTTCGACACCGTATGGGTAGAGGGACTCTTCTACAAGCTGAGCAGGTTGGGCATAAGCAAACCACTGCTGTACATACTTCATAACTTGCTCACCAGTAGACAGTTCATTGTGAAAAATGGCAATGTGACTTCTGGTGGAACATTTCTAATTAAAAACGGTCTGCAACAAGGTGCGATTAATTCACCGATCCTTTTCAACATTTAGACGAGCGATCTCATAGGATCACTTCACCATGCCATAGCGTACGCAGAGGACTTAATTGCGTACAGATCAGGACCGAAAATCGAGGTCATTGCAATTCTCTTGCAACGTGACTTTGATAAGATTCAGCGATATTGCGATGACTGGAAGTTGAAGATCAACATCCAGAAATCGGAAACCATTCTTTTTAGGACGCCGTTGTCTGGTGCCTCTAGGGATACCAGAAAGAGTTGGTGAAAGTTCTCAATCGTTGGACCGCACGGACATCCACTTGCGAGTCGAAGTGTAGTCAGAGAACTAGGGCTTTGGTTAGACCAATATCTATATTTTAACAAACATATAGATGCTGCTCTGGCCAAAGCCAGAGGTGCTTTCGCCCTTACAAAGAAACTTTTTTCTAGCAAGCAACTCGATGCAGGGTAAAGGTAATCTGCTACATGGCCCTCATTCCGCCCATGCTCGTATATGGATGCCCCGTGTGGTTCAACTTGGGAGCCAGCTTGTTGGAAAAGATTCGGGTGTTTGAGAGGGCTTGCCTTCGGGCTTGCCTTCATTTATACAGAATACCAGAATCCCAGTACATAAAATTCTATCCCAATGAGGTCCTGTACAACAGGGCTAACCTAATAAGGGTGGATAATTTCCTGATCAAGCTGACTCGAAGGCATATTGCAAGAGCAATGAGCTCGATGAATAACCTGATCTCTGGGGCTTATTACCCCAATTACGAGTACCACGATAGAGTGCACCCTAACGGCTTCGTTCCCCCAGAGGCAATCCTCTATCTCGATGAGAAAGGTCTGGTCCAGGACAGATTGGCAGTGCCGCTAATCTTCCATGTTGCTCGGACAGTTGCGGATTGGCGACTCAACTACGACAGAGACGTTGAACACAGTAGTGTGGAGCGTCTCCGGTTTAGTAGAGCGGTATCGAGTCGCGATATAGATGACGTACAACTTCAGTACGGACATTTTTGGTGGCTAGCCGAACAAGGGGGAACTCCTTCGTCGTTTCCCCATAATCCAGGGTAGCCAGTTTGAAGTCGGCTGGTTTTTATATGGCCGATTTACATAGCTTAGGGTTAGGTAGTTCTTAGGTAGATTTATTAGGTAACGTATATATATATATATATATATATATATATATATAAAAACATAACACAGCACTTGGATCTATTAAAAAAAAAAATAAAAAATAAGAAAAAAAGATTACGTATATAATTACGTAGTTAGAGTAAGTAGATTAAGGTAGAATAAGGTAGGTTAAGATTTATTTACTAAGTTTTTTCATTTAAATAAAACTTTTCTTAGTAATTATTAGTAATAAAAAAAAACGATATAAATACAAATTTAAGTTAGGTTACGTCGAAAGACATATTTTTAAATATTAGGTTCAGCTTAGAGCGCCCGCATAGGGCCAGTAAGGTGCAATAACATAGATAAGTTAGTTAGGCTAGTTTTAAGCGTTTTTTGTTTAACAAGTAAGTTATAATGAATTAATAATTAATAAAAATGCAAAAAAAAAGCAGGAGAACAGATTTCCCACCGCGCCATGACCCCGTATAGTGCAGTAAGACCATGGCTACTCTCTGATGGGGCCTAGTATCAGAGAGGCTCCGTTAAAATAAAGCCGGAATACCCCCTGGCTGCAAACCATCCAATGGGCAAACACCCTCTTCTAGAAATAATCCCCGAGAATTATTGCCCTTACTCAATCACTACACTACGACAAGGTAGGCAGTCAAGTATATATATATCCACCTTAACTCAAAGATGGAATTTGATAAAAATTGTTTGAGCCGTTTTAGAGCGAATCGACCTTCTTCAAAATCGATCATTTGTAAAGTACCGTTAATTTTATGATTAGAATAGAAATGTCGATTGGGCCTCGAATTGTGATCCTCGAATACAGATCCCAGACATTAAGTTTGAAAAAAAATACGTACAGCCGTTCAGGCTGCAGTCGTGCGTACAGGCGGACACAGAATTGAGAGACCCACTTTATTGAGTTTCACATTAATGTCTAGTTTGATCAAAATCTCGAGATCGAAAATTTTCAAGAAACCTTTAAAGGTGCAAAAAATACACTAATTTCAAAAATTCTTGTTGCATGATATTTGCCTTAGCGAAGACTGAGGCCGTAATGTTAATGATGTCAATTAGACTAGCTGTATGGAAACATAGTTAATTTTGTGCAATTTTTTCATGGTTTTTGTTTAATACAACTTTTGCAAAACTACTCCGGAAAACCTATTGATTTTGGTGTCAGACGAATAAGCAGCTTTAAAAATACAATACATCGAGCCCTGAAAATTTTTGGTGATAATCGATTCAGCGGTTTTGAAGATGTGTACAGTAAATTTAGCGAAATTTTGCAATGTTTTTTTTTTTTAAATTTACGATAACTTGTGCAATACTGCACCGATTTAAATGATATTTTCCTAGAACTAGAACTAGAACCTAGGACTTGTTTTTGTAGTGTTAATAACATTAGTAGTTTTGGTAAATCCCCAATTTTTCACTATAATTGCATTTTTTTAAATTATGCTTTGATCACGATCACTTCTATCAGAATGCACAAATTTGAAAGAGTCGTTTTCTACTTAAGAGAACCTTCAGCATGCCAAATTTTGAAATGATGAACAATTTCGTAACGTCACCCCTTAAAATTTCACATATTTCCGTATGTGTCGTACATGCCACCTACATATGAGATTAAACGAATTACCTAATCAATGACTTTCTGAGAAATTCTACCCAAATTTTACATACACAACATTATTTTAAAATTTAATTTTCTAACATGCAAATCAAGTAGAGTATATTCATACTAATATTTTTAAGTACCTCGTGTTATTGTCATGGAAGTTTTAAATAGTAATTTGTAATTTTTTTTTTTCTGTTTTGTTTTATTATTTATTGTATTTTCTTTTTGTTCCTTGTATTTTTGCCAGTATTGTTATTAACTTTAACTTACTCTAATTTTGCATGATTATAAATCAAATGTACAGCCTAAGACGAGCGTAAGCTCTTAAGGCCCAATATCTGTTATTAAATAACAAACAAAAAACAAGAAATAGCTTGTTCTGTGGTGATGTAAACTCGCTGTTATGAACTTTGATATTTTTACATACGTGTGAACATCCTTTAGATAACTGACCATCATCTTTCTGTTTTAATTTGTTCGCATAGGTAACTTTCTTCTCTTGACGTATTCAGAAGGAGATCAATCTACTGAGAACTTCTCGGAAATATGTCGACGAGTAACTCATACTTCTTTTTCTTCTTCTTCTTCTTCTTCTTCTTTTCCTTACGGCGAAGTTAGGATCCGGAGTAGAAAGATCCTGCATCCCTACTGGTTCGCCTGTCGGGTTTGCCGGTTTGACCTCAAAAATCACTTCGCCACTGAGGCCAATCAAATGCTGATGTTTTTGCATATGTGTGATCCAGTTGCTTTTTGTCTGACTCTTTTGAAAGGATCGAAGGATCTCTCCTTTGAACATGAGAATACCAACTGAGCCGGTCGTGCTCTATCTTGCTTGTGATGGGTTCTTTTACATGAAGGCTTCCTCGAATCTTTGAACTTCTCATTCTATCAAGCTTTGTTACTCCTGGTGTCATCCGAAGCATCTTCATCTCAGCTGCCGTTAATTTGCCCTCATACTTTTTGTACATTGTCCAGCATTGTGAACCGTATGTGAGCGCCGGACGTACAACTGCGGTGTAGAGCCTTCCTTTCAGCGTAGGAGATATTTTTCTTTCACAGAAAATTGCGGAGTTTTTCCGTCACTTGATCCACCCGACGCTTACGCGATGATTGATGTCATCATCACAATTTGCTTCGCTATTGATCATAGATCCTAGATTTTTGAACTTTTCGCACTTGGGAAATACTTTTCCATTCAAATAAATGATTGAAACAAAATTGTTTACGTCAAGATAGTAGTTTAAATATCCCTAACTGCTATCCTAGTTATTCGACAATCTTCTTCTTCTTCTTCTTAGGGCGAAGTTATGATCCGGAGTAGAAGGTTCACAACCCTCCCACTTTACTGTATCCCTACTGGTCCGCTTGTGGGGTTTGCCGGTTTGACCTCAGAAAGTACCGGCACGCTTCCCCGTTTCGGATCACTTCGTCACTGAGGCCAATCAAATGCTGGTGTTTTTGCATTAGTGTGATCCAGTTATTTTTTGGTCTGCCTTTTTTGCGTGATTGCGTAGGAACGTTGATTGATATTGCCTTTTTGACGGGGTTCGAAGGATCTCTCCTTTGAACATGACAATACCAACTGAGCCGGTCGTGCTCTATCTTGCTTGTGATGGGTTCTTTTACATGAAGGCTTCCTCGAATCTTTGAACTTCTTATTCTATCAATCTTCGTTACTCCTGCTGTCATGCGAAGCATCTTCGTCTCAGCTGCCGTTAATTTGCCCTCATACTTTTTGTACATTGTCCAGCATTGTGAACCGTATGTGAGCGCCGGACGTACAACTGCGGTGTAGAGCCTTCCTTTCAGCGTAGGAGATATTTTTCTTTCACAGAAAATTGCAGAGTTTTTCCGTCACTTGATCCACCCTACACTTACGCGATGATTGATGCCATCATCACAATTTGCTTCGCTATTGATCATAGATCCTAGATTTTTGAACTTTTCGCACTTGGGAAACACTTTTCCATTCAAATAAATGTCTGGAATAACCTGGTGTGGATCAGAGAAGGGGCAGCGCAGATACTCTGTCTTCTTTGAACTAATACGGTACTAATTTCCCTCCAAAACATCCACCCATACATAAAGTGCTCGTTGCAGGCACGTTTGAACTTCACTTATGACAGCTTCATCGTCGGCAAAGAATAACTGATGCACTTTTGGGTCCGTCACTTTCCCTTCAAGCAGATAATCAAGGACTGCAATAAATAGCAAGGGACTGAGGACGCTACCCTGCTGTACACCGACTTTGATCTTCGGTGACGCCTGCGGGACCAATCGGCCATCTAATACCCGCTCAACAATCTTCATGGTGTGTGACATCAGCTTGACAGAACGGTAGTTATCGCAGTTTCGCTTATCGCCCTTTCCTTTGTGGAAAGGACTTTCCCTCCACTGATTAGGCATTAGATCACCGCTCATAAGTTTGAAGATAAGATTCATGAGCCATTTGGACCCAATGTATTCCATCTTTTTCCAGAACTCAGAGGGTATCTCGTCTGGCCGAACGCTTTTATTTTTTTGGAGTATTTGACGGCATTCCTAACTTCTGATAAAATATTCAAAATAATCACCGTAAATAAATAAATAAATTATAAACAGGCACCAAAATGTGGGCGTGTTTTTGTACAATGTAGGGATGAATTGTAAAGAATATATTTGGTAAAGTTAATAGTTTTCAGTGTACAGTAAACATATTTAAAAATATTTTTTTTTTTTTTTTTCAAAAGTATTGGTGGGCGAATTTCATAAACGTTTACACTTTAGAGATCTTTTGTGCTAACCCTATAGGACAGGGTATATAGCCATAGAACGAACAAAATAAAAAATCAAAATTAAAATTTTCTTTGTCAACGGTTTGCACCAGACCCTTCAAATATTTTACAACAGGATCGGTAGGTTCAAATTTAGGACAACTATAAAAAAAATACTTATGACTTTTTAATGCAAGTAACTGAAAAACATTCTCAACAAAAAATTGTCGAGATATTCCAAGGGCCTGCTGTATGTTCTAAAATTCATTTAAATCTATTTATAAACAAAATAAAATAAATTTTATTAAATATATGTATTATTTATAAAACAAAATTGCCGAACAATATGGTATTTACATGCGGTATGTAAGAGAAGACGTGCAATAAGACTAAACCAGAGACCATGTGTATGTGATTTTAACTCAAAGCTAGAGAAACGAAGTAACAGAGAAGGACAAATAATAGGACCCTGTGGATATGCACATAGGAACAAGAGAGAAGACAGTTTGATTGGATGAGTGCGGAAAAGGCATTTAACATTTGGAAATTCATTATTTAAAAAGGAATACACGAATAAATGGATATCACCGGATGGAAAAATAACTAAGTAATAACAACGAACAAACTAAACACAGTCAGCGACATTTCAATACTAAAGAGCTCAAAATTCGACAGCAGCCATAGGATGATTTGAACAAGAATAAAAATCTATCATAAAACAACAGTCCCTACATACCAAAAACTATTCCATCAGAAAATATATTAATTCATAAAGAAATGCATGACAGAAAGAATAGACAACCAATAAATATTACCAATATTTCAATATTTCAATAATATTCGGGTCACATACGACAAACTATAACTAATTATAAAGCCTACAGTAAGAACTACAACAATAAAAGCTATAAACGAAAAGATAAAAAAGGACAAGAAATATCTAAACAATGCAAACGAATGGATACCCTTAGTGAAAAATAAGACTAATGACACCACAAATTGAAAAGATTTCAACGACACCGCAACGACCCTTTCGAAACTTTAGTTGTGTCAAACAGAAACCTGTCGCCAGGAAATTACGGTGAAGCGAAAATGCTTAAATACGAAAAGGACGATCTCATACCCATCATGACGATTCCATTTAACCAGTTTGTTCAAATACAGCAAATCCTGATCAATGAAAATAAAGGGCACGACGGGGCCGCACGTACCTGCTCCATAAGCGCTGCTCATTTCTAATTATTTGGAATTCAACAAATTGATAAAACGCAACCAAAAGGACTATTTGGTAAAATGAGTTAACAAGCCAAAAACTTGTTTGGGCATATGTCCAAAATTAGAATACCAAGTCCTTATATACACTGCCGTCGATAAGTTTCTGAACAATTCGTTCTGTCATAGATTTTGAACCAGTAAGGAGATCTTTGGGGCTAACCCTTTGGATGGTGTAGTTTTGCTGCCTAGCTAATGTTAAGTTCTCGAAGGAAACTTAGAATTTGTTGTGCTGGGAAGGAGATGACGTGAGATGAAAAGGTGAGTTCCAGTGGGAGAGCTTTTCTTGCTGTTTCCAGCGATTTATCTCTACTTTTAGTTGGTTAGTAGGTAGGCCAAAGAAGAGTTCAGTGTCAGTAAATTGAGATTAAGAGCCTGATCTAGCCAAGTTGTCAGTAATATCGTTGGCAGTGATACCCTTGTGACCAGGAACCCAGACGAGAGAGAGATTATTGTGAGCAGCAAGCTGCAAGAGGGTTTGTAGACAATTCCAAACTAGATTAGACTCAAATTTGAATGATTTGAAAGCTTTAAAGTTCGCTTGACTTTCTGAAAGAACGTTTATACTTCATCTTCGAAAGTTTTTTTTGATGCATTGTTTAGCACAGACCTCGAAAGCATAAACCCCTGCTTTGAAGATGTAGGTGGCGCAACCCAGTGGCACAGCTAATTTGAAGTTCATGCCAAATACTCCGGCACCTACTCTATTTGCCATTTTCGATCTGTCGATGTGCTAGTTGGATCGGTACTGCATTTCAGAGATTTGAGATTTCCCAATAGGAATATTTCGGAATGATAACAATTAATGCGTATCGAGCCTAAGTTTGTTCTTTTTCCTATCGCACAATTGAGGCATTAGTAATAATTGGGGTGACAATGGCGATATACACTGCCGTCCTTAAGTTTCTGAAGTATACATTTTGTTAGAGAAATTGATATAAAACCCTTTGTGAATAGCTTCATCATTATTATATTTACTCGTATCTATTCAAATGAGCAAATTAATTGAACCTTATAAATGAAAAGACTTGGGTAAAAATATAGAGTTAGAACCCTTTTTCGTAGAAGAGTCCACCTGGTGTACTGGGTGGCCATGGTGTAGTGGTAACATCATCGCTTGTCACGCTGCAGGTTCACGGTTCGAATCCTGATGTCAATAATCATGTATTTATTTCGCATGAAATAAATAAAAAAGTCGATCAACTGCGAAAGCTTATGTCAACTCTACTGCGAAGGCATAATACTGGCAGTAGGGTGGTCATATAGCAAAAATGCAACTTGATCGTCATGATGGCATCAGGAGGACGGTCAAAAAATACTGTGAATCATAAGCAACGACAATAACAGCGAAACAAAAAAATACTCCCCAATTATCTGATCAGCCTTGGAGTTTACTGAAAACTCAATACCAGCGGAGTTTCAAACCGACTACACCAATCTATCTTTCTCTCTGTCTCTTCCTCTTTCCTCAAAAAACGTCTGTGTCCTAAAATTAGTAGAAGGGTATTCATAACCCCTTTCACACGTGCAAATTATGAAAAAAAAAGAATCCACCTCGAACTTGCACCACTTTTGCCATCAATTTAGGCATTGCTCAGTTTCTTAATAGTTTCTAATGTTATTGTTCTCCAGGCTACTTATAAGATCTTCCAAAGTTTGTCTTTCGATGTTGGACACTGTCGTTGCACCTCTCTGTCAAATTCGTCCCAAGACAGTTGAGGGTTGAGGTCGGGTGGTTGGGCAGGCCATTTGGACTTGGAAAAATGTTGCGGATCATTATCTTACATTAATGTGAATCCATAGCCCATTAATCGCAAACCAAAGGTCTCCAATACCGGCGGAAGAGAAACATTCCCTGACCATTACTGAACCACCACCGTGCTTGATTGTTGAGACCATACAGCTACGGCGTATCTTTTCTTTAGAAGACCGCCGAACATAAACTCTCCTTTTTTTGTCCAAGAACTTCAAATTTGGACTCGCCCGTCCATAAAAGTTTTGACCAGCCGGTTGATGTCTACTCCTGTGGCTCTATTCCACAATCCAGCCGCTTGGCTTTGTTTTGAGGTCTTTGCAAAGTGTTCGTACTGCTACTCGACCGTGAAGGCGTGCGGCAGCCGAACGCCTTTTTGTCGTTGTTATTGATATCTGCTTTGAGTGCGAACGGTTTAACTCTGCACAGATTTGTGGAGTATAGCTCCAGCCTTCGATCCCTTTTGCTTATTAATGTTGTAGTCTGGTGCTCCTGTTTTTTGTTAATTTGGGCCTTACGCTTCTCTTCCGGGATTTAAGATTCGATTATTCTTTAAAGCGAAGTATGGTACCGTGCACTGTCGACTTCGATATTTTAAGCGTGTCGGCAATATCACGCACTGTATGCCCTTCTTTATGGAAGGTTATTATGCCAAAACGTTCAACTTCACTTATTTCCATGTTTTCTTCAATTTTAGGTTATTTTTTTTTACTCTTTATCACTTAACTTTAAATATTGAAGCTTCAAGACTAACTGGCGCCGAAAGAATACGCAACCTGCTGCCGCTATAGTTAGAAAGGAAACCTAATTTTCTAAAAAAATTCAAATTTATGCCTTAATTCCTTTTTCTTAAAACCCTTTAACTGTTTTGAGATGTAATAATGTCTATATCGACCCTAACGGGATTAGAAAGAATTTTATTCATTTGAATCCTACACAGAAGACAAACGTATAATTGTGGTAAAAAATGGTTTGTCCGGAAACGTATGGGCGGCAGTGTATGCGCAATGTAACTTTGATATAAATTTTGAATAAAATCGTCTCTCCCATATTCGAGAAGTAACTAATTTTATCAAGTCCGCTAAGTACCGTTATTCGAATTTTCAGCGCAAAACTGAGTATGTAGTCTTATTGAGAACGTCATACTACCTCAGATATGAATTCTTATTGAATTGATATCTGAGGTAGTATAGAACAAATAGGCAAACACTGAACAGCAACCAACCAAGAGAACAAGCCGAATTCAGACCTGGATTTTTAATAACGGACCACCTGCAATCAGACAATTAATACAAAAATGTAATGAATACACAAAACCGCTCTACCTACTATATGTTGACTTTAGCAATGCATTCGACACTGTGGAACATTAAATATATGGAGAGCTGTAACAAGTCAAGGTGTTGACATAGTTTTTCATTGATATCCAAAGAAACGTCGACAAAAATAACAAAATAGAAACTGTAAGAATAGAAAGATGTTTCAACGTCGGAAGAGGAGTACCTACTCTAATACCAATATTAAATGTATCTAATGGCCGATTTAAAAAAAAATTGATTTTCTCGAAACCGGTTAAAACGATTTTGTTCAAATTTGATATTTGAGTTACGATGGATATATGCCAACAGATGGTATATTAATTTTTTATTTTTTTTTGGCATAAAGTACGTGTAAAAATAGTTACGTGGGTACAATTTCCGATTTCACCTTCAATTGTTACAGATCAGAGATGTATGTTCGAAGAAAATCCATAAAGTCGTTAGGCTGCAGTCGACCATACATAAATATATACTCGTATGCCCATTCAAGCAGACAAAATACCCACTTTTTAAGATTCTCTTTTATAGTAATAAATGCCGAGACTGATCAAAATCTCCAGATCCAAAATTTTCACTTGCCCTTACAGGTGCCAGTAAAAAAGAAAATATAACGTTTATTATAGTGCAAAGCCGCCAAAATTGATATGGAAAGATGTCAACAAACAGCAATGTCAAACAAAACTAAATGATAAAGTACCAGTTACCTTGTTCATTTTGATGTTCCTTATTGATATTAAATATTGTTAGTTAATGCTATCTGTACAATAAATTACTAGGCTTGTTTGATACTAGACTCCTTATGGGGGAGGCACTTTTGGAGTTTATTCAAAGAAACAATTAACAGCTTCAATGCAATGTGCAACACAATTATCTGGGACGATTTTCAGACAACGTAAAACGAATTTATTTCTTCAAATGATTGCTATTGAATGTTTACCGTTTGCTTACTCCAACGGAAACAAAACTTAGCAGAACAGAAGCGATCATTTTCTTGTGTGTGTTTGAATTCGTTTTTTTTAGAATTTCAAATTTGGTACATTCAAAAACGAAATTCTGATTTCCAAAGTGTATCGATTACTGAAAAGCGAGTACACTCGGAATCGAAGTAAATTTGACTTGAAATTTTGTTAAGAGGAAAATTATAGAAAAATTGTATGAAAATCTGGGTGTCTATAAGACAGTTGAAAAGTCTGGGTCTGGCATCACTGGCGCTGAGGCAAAAAATAATAACAAACTTTGTTTGTGGTGACAAAGTGACCCAAATTAACTAGTATCGAAAGATCGGCCATCTTATGAACGTACTTATTGATGAACGTACTTATTAACCATTAATTAGTAAGCGCAAAGCAGATTTCTGTCCAAGTCTTGATCATCATTCGTACCGATCCAACACTTGACTACTATTAACATTCCCGAACGTATAGGTGATATACCACTAGCACCATTCGACTTTAACTCTGAAATTGAGTAAGTAAATAGCCTGAAGAAGATTCTGCAGCAAGTATACGACGACGAACAAGTCAAATTGAAGCATAGGCACCACTTCACAGTAGGATATACGGATATTTCTTTCACTCTTACCATTAGCGTTAGTTGTTACCTACTTTTGAGATGTATAGTGAGCCTCCGTTCCAAGACGCCATCAAAAGCGTCACTCGGATTTGATTAAAACAATGAATGTTAAATGCAGCATTCAACAGGGTGAGTATGTTTGCATCCCACATTACACTATCGTAATTCGCAGAAAATCCTATAAAATGAAGAAATTCACATTATTTGCACGTCATCCATCATACACTGCGAATCACTTGATTGATGCCACTTTTTTTGCAACCGTTTTTCGCGATGTATGTCTATTGGAAATTTTTTACCCGGAAATATTTACTATCTGCGAGTAAGTACATATTTTCCAAAAACAAAGCCATAAAATTAAAGATGTAATTAAAAAAATCCATCGGAATTTCCCAAATTCTATTAATGAACTGCTAAAAAAAGGATTATTCATTAAGAAATTTAAAAATTGGCCTATATAGTATCCCTCTCCTGGGGTAGTACTATAAACGATCCGTGGGCGACTATAGCTCCCGCAAATTAGAATCTTAGAATGCAGTTTCTTAACAAATTGTATAATCGTATATATTTTGAAAATCAAAAATTGTTCCAGTACAGACCCTTCTTTGGATTGCACTATAGGCTCACAAAATCTCATAAGTCCGGGCTTTGCTAGCCTTTGGAAAGACACAATTTAGGAGACAATTTTTTAGTAAAATATGCCCACATTATTGTGAATACTGTCTAACACACTGTTTTTGAATCAATGACCGGGCTCTGTTTAGAACCTCTTGAGCAGTAGTATAAATGTGCCAAATGTTAGCTCTCTATCTCATCCGTGGGCATTTGCAGCCCTCGGTAAGACACTATTTAGAAGATAAATGTTTAGCATATTACGCAATATTTGTGGATACTTTGCAACTCATTGAATTTCGAAAATCATAAATCGGGCTCCTTACAGATCTCCCTTTTGAGTCATATTATAAGTGCGCTCCATCGTAAATGGGCTCCATCTAGACCCTCTACTTAAGTTCTCTAGGTCATCTGAGAACTACAGAGGACACAATTTAGGGGATAATTGCTTGGCATGCTGTTTGGGGATTTTGAAAAATCAAAAATCGGACTGCTATGGACCCTTCCCTCGATTTTTACTATATGTTTACCAAGTTCAAGCTCTGTATGTCATACGAGACCCTCTGTAGCCCCAGAAAAGACACAATTTAGGAGGCATTTTCTTAGCAAATTAAATGCTGTGGAACACACTGTGTTAGAAATCGGGTTATATACCGACCCTCCCAATAGGCAGTACTACAAGTGTGCAAAATATCAGCTCTCTATTATCATCCGAGGCCTCTGCAGCCCTCGAAAAAGCATAATTTAGCAGGCAATTTCTTAGCACATTATAAAATGTTAATAGTGTGTAACACACGACATTTAGAAAATCAAAAATTGGGGTACATGCGGACTCAGCCAGCGTTACCATTCGAAACATTTCCTTCCAGTCAGAACTTCTGAATCATTCAAACAATTTAGGAAAAATATTTTTCTTTAATTAGAGGGGAGATTTTTTTTGGTCTCTACTCTCTGTGTACAGGCACGTGAGGAAAATATATGAAATAAAAAATCGGTTAATGGCATGATAAATGTGATATCTCGAAAATTAATTGGAACGTAAAGTTCGAACTTATTTGTCGTTATACAATAGATCTGAAAATGCTCTATTACCATTTTTGTTTTTAAAGTTAAGCAAAATACTGTGAGCGCAAGTTTGTAATTTTAAATTGAGCTCAAAGAGCTCTTTTCAAAGGTACGTATATGGTGTAGGCAATTAACGGAATCTCTATACAAACTTTGCTCTCTATGGGGTCACTCTGGCAAGCAAGAGCGAGGCAAAGATCATAAGTAGACGTGGACGACGTTGTCATATTAATAATAAGCCAAAGAAAACTAATTATTGAATTTTAATCTATAAGTTGTTTAAACTAAAGAATTGCATATGTGCGTAAATTTAATCTTGAAGTGCTAACCAAACTATTAAGTTATAAATATTAAAAAGCGGTTTGTTGTTTCATTTGCGGAAAAGATCGTGGACGTGAACGTGGACGACGTTGTCATATTAATAATAATCTAAAGAAAACTAAACACTGAACTTAAATCTATAAGCTATTTAAACTAAAGAATTACATATGTGCGTAAATTTAATCATCAAATGCTAACCAGAAGTAATAAAACTATTGAATTATAAATATTAAAAGTGGTTCATTGTTTCATTTGCGGAAAAGATCCCACACGTATATGATATGTCTATACCACTTTTTCTTGTACCATCAAACCACCAATTTTTTTTTTTTTTTTGGGTTATTGTTTTACGCGCCAAATGGGATATGAATACCATTAAATTATTTCAGGGCACGAGCGTTTGCAGAAATTGAGAGAGTGGGAAAGAAAGATTGGTGTAGTGGGTTTGAAACTTAGGTGGTATTAAGTTTCAGTAAACTCCAAGGGTGGCGTCCAGATAACTGGGGAGCTTGTTTGTTTTGCTTTTTGTCGTTGCTCATGATTCACAGTATTTTTTTCCCTCCACCTGATGTCATCATCACGATCAAGTTGCATTTAAGCCTTATGACAACTCTACTGCCCAGTCGTTCACAGACTTTCAGAGTGTGTACACGTGTTTCGGCTTCTCATTTAAAATCGGGTTGATTTGAAGTACAGTATTAGACATTGTTATTTCAAGTGGCGAGTTAGCCTAGAGGTGGTGGTGGTGAACCGGCAACCCAGGGACCTCGGTTCAATCCCGGACTGGGAAATATTAAATTGTGGACTTTTTTTTTCATTTAACAAAAATAAGTGAAAACCAAACAAACAAAAACAAATATCAGGCGATGGAGAGTGAGCGGTCCGCGCTCCCATTAGCGGGACCAGCTGGTGGGGTGACAGCATCATCCGATGCAGTGCAGGCAGGTCACTCAGCAACAGTGGCAACCGCAAGTAAGGGGAAAAGGAGAAGGAAGTTAAAACCTTCTCCCAACCTTGTAAAGCGTCCCTCCACATCAGCTCCAACTGAACAGCTGCCCGGTGGAGTGAGTGAAGGGACGCCGAGCACAACAACAACAGTAGCAGCAGAAAAAAGCGACAGAGGTCCGATGACTCTGTCGAATTATCGTACATCTCCGACGGTGGGGAAGGCCACTACGTTGGAGAGAAGAACAATAGCTTCGGAGTTCTGGCGTCCTCCGAATCGGATGATGAGGAAGAAGAGGTCGAGAGTCTGACTAGCAGCATCAGGCAGCTCGAGCAGAGGGTGCGTGCCATAAAGGCCAAACAAATGGCTAGGCGAGAGAGGGAGCGGCAGCTAGAGCTACAGCGCGCTCAACAACAACAACTACTACAGCAGCAGCCGCCAGAAAACCAGCGGCAACCGGCAATACAGCCGCAAATGCTGCAGCCGAAGCAGCAGCAACAACAACAGCTGAAAAAACAGCAGCAACTACAACAGCAGCAAGAAATTAAACAACAACCGCAGCAGCAGCAGAAACAACAGCAGCAGAAACAGCAGCAACAGCAGCAGCAGCAGAAACAACAGCAACAGAAACAGCAGAAGCAGAAACAACAGCAACAACTACCACAGCAGAAGCAACAAAAGACGACTACAAAGGAGAGGGTGCCGCCAATAAATACCTACAAGGTGGAGTTGAAGGATACCATCGAACTATGTAAGTCGGCCATAGGCAAAAATTTTAATATTAAAAGATTAAATGAAAATAGGCATGCTATCCACTGTAATACAGTGGAAGATTATAAAAAAATTAAGCAGTTACTTAGGGACACGACGACGGAGTTCTTCTCCTTCACCCCGAAGGGGGAAAAGCGGCAAACAATGCTGCTGAGGGGGATAGACCCGTCTACTGATCCGGAGACGCTCCTTTTTTTTTTTTTTTTTTTTTATAATCTGCGCGCGCCAAAGGGAGTATTAATACCCTTTAATTGTTTCAGGGCACGGGCGTCAGGGAAAAGGGGGGAGAGGAACAGAGGAGGTACCTATGCACGTTGGCTTTGAATGTTTGAAGGTTGTAGTGATGGGGAAATACAGAGCCTGGTAGATCGTTCCACATTCGTGTTGTTCGGCTTATAAACGAATCCCTATATTTGACAGTACGACCGAAGTTTGGCTTCAGGGTAAACTGATGTGCATTCGAAGCATGTCGCGTATTGCGGGTGAAATTTTGAAGGGGAGGAATGCAACTGGCTATTTCGCTGGAGCATTTTTTGTGGAAAAAACGATAAAACAGGGAGAGACAGGAGACATTTCTCCGATGTTCTAGTGAATGCATGGAATTCACAATGTCTCTATCACCTATAAGTTTTAACGCGCGATTTTGTACCCTATCAAGAATGTGCAAAACGGTCTTGGGTGCACCAGACCAGATATGGGCGTTATATTCCAGCTTAGGGCGGATGAATGCCTTATAAATTGAGGCCAGATCAGACGGGGTAAAATATTTCTTGCACCGTTTAAGGAATCCTAGACATTTTGCAGCATTTTTGGCGACCTCGAATATGTGATCATTCCATCGAAGATGGTTATTAATACACATACCGAGAATGGCAAGTCTTTCGGTTTCAATGATGCAAGTACCATCCATGGATAATGGTTGAGGGTTTTGGTCTTGCTTGAGAGACAGAAGACAGCATTGTGTTTTGGAAGCATTAAATTCCACTCGGTTGGTTGAACCCCATTTAATTATGCTGTCTAGGTCGGAATTTAATGTGTTTAACATACGTTGCCGTTCCCCTTCTACGGCCGAAGAGCAAGGACGTGAGTTAGGAAACGAATATGAAAAACTGAGGGTACTGTCATCAGCGAAGGAATGGATTGGATTAGAAGTTGCAGACAAGAGATCATTTATAAAAATGAGAAAGAGAGTCGGAGACAAAACAGAGCCTTGGGGAACACCAGCATTTATTTGGTGAATTGCAGACTTGAAGCCATCCAAAACAACTTGTATTGAACGCCCCGAAAGGTAATTTCTAATCCATTGAAGAAGAGACTCATCGATGACATATGCACGCATTTTCGACAAAAGAGCCTGATGCCAAACTCTGTCAAATGCTTTTGAAATATCAAGCGCAACCATCTTGGTTTCGCCGAAGTGATGGAGAGATTGGTTCCACTTCTCGGTGAGATATGCCATCAAATCACCAGTGGACCTGTTGCTACGAAAACCATACTGCCGGTCATTAAGGAGTTTTCGTGAATCGAGATATTTCATAAGCTGACGATTTATCAGCGTTTCCATGACCTTGGAAAGAAGGGACGTAAGTGCAATGGGTCGGTAATTGGACGGGGAGGAAGATTCGCCTTTTTTGGGGACGGGCTGGACAAATGCTGTTTTCCATCTACTCGGAAAGAGCCCTGAAAAGTAGGATAGACAGAAAAGCTTACGCAGAGGTTTTGCCAGCGTAGAAGAACACCTCTTCAGAACTATGGGGGGGATACCATCTGGACCAGCGGATTTGTGTATGTTAAGACCTTTAAGTACTCCTGCAACTGTACGAGTGCGAAAGTGGACTTGTCCCATGGAAAATTCGACGCTCTCAAATACAGGTGGAGACAAAGCATTATCTGGCAGCGTGGAGTTCGCTGCAAAATGAGTAGCAAGCAGATTAGCTTTGTCTAAGGAGCTGACAGCTGGAATGTCATTGGAAATGAGTGTGGGGATGGCAGACGAGGCAGAATTTTAAATATTTTTGACGAATGACCAAAAATTTTTACTACCTTTGGGACATTGTAGGATTTTTTGCCTCAATTTTTGGTCATGTAAGAATTTTACACGTCGAATATGGGCATTGCAGTCTTTTCTGGCTTGTTTAAACTTTTTTCGGTTTTCCTCAGATTTGTTGGCTTTATAAGACCGAAAACTTACTTCTTTCAACCTGATAGCCTCTTTACAGCTCTGGTCAAACCACGAGTTTACCTTAGGTTTAATGCTCTTTATTCTGTTAGGAATAAAGTCATTCATACCTAAGAGTATGGTGTTAGTGATCATATCAGCAGCGGCATCCACGTCGCTATCGAGGAAGCATAGCGACCAGTTAAAACTCCTAAAGAAGCTATTGAGGCCGCTACAGTTGGCTTTCTCGTATTGCCATACTTTCCTTTTAGGAGTTTTTTCTTTAACTGAGTGGTCGGAGTACGAGAATTTAGCTGATACGATATTATGGTCAGACCGACCTAGAGGCGCTAAAACATCAATAGTGTATTTATCAGGGTGCGAAGTAAGAAACAAGTCCAAAGTGTTGGCGGAATGACTTACAATGTCCGGTATACGTGTAGGCTCATTTACAAGCTGAGTCAAATTGTTTACCTCAGCGAAAAGTTCAACATACCTTCCTTCGGGTGTTATCTGGCCACAATGTTGAAGCCAATTCGAATTGTGTATATTGAAATCGCTCGCAATAACGATTTCAGTATGAGGGTACAAGGAGACAATTCGAGTGATGGAATCAGACAGCGCATCAAATTCGTCAAAAGTTGAGTTGCTGTCCGTACTAGGGCTTCTATAAATAAAGCAGTAGTGAATTATTTGCTTACGGACGGTGAATTTTAGCCATTTGAAATTAAATTCCGGGTTGGAACAGTGGCCATACTGTGGTGGAACTTGGTAAGCAATATCACTACGGACGTAAATGGCGAGGCCACGGTGGGGAAAGAATAATGACACTAAGTTATACCCAGGCAGTTTCAAATCGGAAGATTCTTCAACTACCTGTGTTTCACTTAGTGCCAAAACAGCTGGTTTATGGGAATAGGCGTGGGCGTACACATCAAAGAAATTCATTCGAAGCCCACGAATGTTGGTAAGATCAACCCTAAATTCCCTCATCACTACAACAAAGAAGCGCAACCGCGGGTGAGAGGAGGTGGAAGATGGAAAGCACCGGCACTGATTTATTTTCTTTATTTTTTTTTTTCTTTTTTTTTCCACTGCACTTTTAGCACTGGTTTATTTTATTTTTTATTTTTTTTATTATTATTATTTATTTTTTTTTTTCCACTGCACCACACTGAATGTAATTTGACGGGCGCGAAATATTATTATTATTTGATGGAATTATTTTTTTTTTTTTTTTTGTTTTTTGTAGCGATCGTAATCTACATGCGCGCGCGACGACAGGCAGTAGGCAACTCCTTGCGCTGCTTAAAGAGAAAGAGTGCAACGAGCTCGAATTCGTAGGGGTCAAGCCATTCACCACAGCTAAGGCAAAAAAGGAGAAGCGGAATAGCAAGCTGGATGGTCTAAGGAGTATTAAAGTCCTAGATTACCAATTTGTCGCATGGGAAAAATTAAGAAGGAGCAAAAACATTTTACAATGTGTTCGCTGCCAAAGGTTCGGGCACGCCGCGTCGAACTGCGAAATGCAGCCTCGATGTGTTAAGTGTGGAAAGAACCACAAAGCAGAGGAATGCACTCTGGGTAAGGATGGAGTGGCAGATAAGAGCCAGCTCTCGTGTGCTTTATGCAGGAACTCGGGACACACCGCAAACTATCGGGGTTGTCCTAAGTTCCAGTATATTAAGAAAGTAAATCTGGTTCGTCAGGAGAAGGTTGTAGTGAAACGTCCACCTGCTCCAATTCAAACACCATCCGTGACTCCCCAAGTGACCTACGCCCAAATGGCGGCAGGTCGGGGAAACGCGGAACAGAAAAGACCAAAGGTTGCTTCTCAGGCCCCAGCGCCTAGAGCACCGGAGGCTCAATCTGACTTGCTTACCATCTTGCTCTCTATCCAAGGGCAGATGGAGCAGCTTCAACGTCAGGTACAGGAGCAGGCGAAGTGGATGGACCAGATCTACGCACTTCTGCCGGGCTTAACGCACCTTCAGTCGTAATGGGTACGAACATGGAGGAGCAATCCTTGAAGATCCTAGCGGTGAATGTGAATTCACTGATTAGGATCGAGCGAAGAGCCGTATTGTTTAAGTTGCTTGAAGACCAAACCCCTGATGTGCTTATGGTTAGCGAAACAAAGCTATCCCAGAAGCACAAATTGGGGCACAATAAATACAATATTGTCAGAAGAGACCGACCCAACTCCACACAAGGAGGAGGTGTTGCGATCTTCATACGCAAACAACTGCAATTTAAAGTTATGTACAGTGGTGAAGTGCGAAGGTTCCAGGAGCTGGAAGCGTGTATCGTGTGCATCCCTCTCCGTAGTGGAAAGAGGATGTACTTGGTCGCACTCTATGCACCTGAAGCTACTCAATCTACTTTATTTATTTCAGAGCTCGAGACACTTTTTCGATTCCTAAGGCTGGAGTTGGAGGAGAATTATTTCATCATGGCCGGAGATCTCAATGCCAAACATAGAGATTGTGGAAATAACACACCAAATCCTAGACGGAACCTACTATTCAATTGGTGGGGTCGGCATAGTGTCGAGTATAAACTCGATTTGAAAGCTACAGATAGTCCGTCGTTTCCTAGAAGTGGCTCTTATCTGGATCTTATGCTGTTCGACGTACGGTTACAACTGACCGACATGGACCGACAAACTATAAACTGCCTGCACACATTTGTGTATGACAGTGACCATTGCGGACTCAGTGCCGTAATAACGATTCCCAACGAAATTGCGGAGTTGGAGGAGTTTGTCCAAACGTACTCCTACAATTATAGTAGGACGCGTTGGGCTCGCTTCTCAAGAACTTTGACAAGAGCACTCTCCTCGAATTCGCTCTACCCACCGTCCAATAGGAATCTGTCAAACGAGCAGATTGACTGGTACCTAAAACAAATGGACGTGACAATTAAACAAACTATGGACAATACGATACCTCGGTATCAACACACTGACAATGCAGACATATTCCGCAATGCAACAATTGACGCACTACACCAACACAAAAGCAGACTGCTGTCGAGACTAAAAACCTTGTACAGACAGTTTACTGACAGACAAAACTCGGAGGTTAGGACGCTGAAGTCGTTGATTAAAAACCTCCAAAAATTAATTAGAGAAAATTACAGGCTCTCTGTAAATTTGCATTGGAACAACAAAATTCGGGCTGTGAAATCCAACAACCCGAGTATGTTCCCGCAAATAAATAAAATATTTCGGAGGAATAATCAAAACGACCTTCCGTGTCTTAAGATCCCCCGAACGACGAACAATGGACGAATACTTATAACAGCAGGTATAGATCCAGATAACGCAGTAGAAGATGACAACTTCTTTGTGATCGAAGATCCGCAGGAGAAGGTAGAGGCTATAGGAGCGACTTTCCAGGAAGTGTACAAGGTGAATGATACCATTTGCCCAAACCACGACCTGGAAAATCGCGTCCTTGTGCACAACTTCTACCTTCGAAATGATATAGAGCAATGGCGATCCGAGAACATAGGTTTTACCGAGTTCAATGACGATAACATGGCAAATAATATCATCGCCGATGAAAGGGTACATCCCCCGTACATATCGAAATTAGAGCTCCAAGCGATCTTCGACTCATTGAGGAGGAAGAAATCTGTAGGAATCGATGGAGTGTCGAACATTGTGCTTCGACATCTCCCTCTAGAAGCGGTGGACATTTACACCACTCTGTTTAACAATGCGCTGAATAATGCACATTATCCAGCGCATTGGAAAACAGCAGTGATACAACCCATCCCCAAACGGGGTAAGGACACCTCCAATCCGGCAAATCTCCGGTCGATAAGTCTCCTTTCGAACATCAGCAAGGTATTCGAGAAAGTGATCAATAGAGCCCTGCTTAAGTGGACTGAGAACAGTAATATAATTCCGGATAACCAATTCGGTTTTAAGGCGGTGCATGATACAATACATGCCGCGTCTAAACTGGTATCGGATATCCAATGGAACAAAAGCAAGAACCAATGCACGGGTGCCTGCCTGATTGACTTGGAGAAGGCCTTCGACACCGTATGGTTAGAGGGACTCTTCTACAAGCTGAGCAGGCTGGGCATAAGCAAACCACTGCTGTACATACTTCATAACATGCTCACCAGTAGACAGTTCATCGTCAAAAATGGCAATGTGACTTCTGCTGGAACATTTCTAATTAAAAACGGTCTGCAACAAGCTGCGGTTAATTCACCGATCCTTTTCAACATTTACACGAGCGATCTCATAGGATCACTTCCCCATGCCATAGCGTACGCAGACGACTTGATCGCGTACAGATCAGGACCAAAAATCGAGGTCATTGCAATTCTCTTGCAACGTGACTTCGATAAGATTCAGCGATATTGCGATGACTGGAAGTTGAAGATCAACTTCCAGAAATCGGAAACCATTCTTTTTAGGACGCCGTTGTCTGGTGCCTCTAGGGATACCAGAAAGAATTGGCGAAAGTTCTCAATAGTTGGACCGCACGGACAGCCACTTGCGAGTCGAAGTGTAGTCAGATACCTGGGGCTCTGGTTAGACCAATATCTATATTTTAACAAACATATAGATGCTGCTCTTGCCAGAGCCAAAGGTGCTTTTGCCCTTACAAAGAGACTTTTTTATAGCAAGCAACTCGATGTAAGGGTAAAGGTAATCTGCTACATGGCCCTCATTAGGCCCATGCTCGTATATGGATGCCCCGTGTGGTTCAACGTGTGAGCAAGCTTGTTGGAAAAGATTCGGGTGTTTGAGAGGGCTTGCCTTCGGGCTTGCCTTCATTTGTACAGAACACCAGAGTCCCAGTACATAATATTCTATTCCAATGAGGTCCTATACAACAGGGCTAACCTAATTAGAGTGGATGATTTCGTTATCAAGCTGATTCGAAGGCACGTTGCAAGAGCAATGAGCTCGACGAACAACCTGATCTCCGGGGCTTATTACCCCAATTACGAGTATCACGAGAGAGTGCGCCTTAACGGCTTTGTTCCCCCAGAGGCGTTCCTCTATTTTGATGAGAAAGGTCTGATCCAGGACAGATTGGCGGTGCCGCTAATCTTCCACGTTGCTCGGACAGTTGTGGATAGGCGACTCAACTACGACAGAGACGTTGCACACGGCAGTGTGGAGCGTCTCCGGTTTAGTAGGGCGGTATCGGGTCGCGATATTTATGACGTACAACGTCAGTACGGTCGTTTCTGGTGGCTAGCCGAAAGAGGGGAAACTCCTTCGTCGTTTCATCCTAATCCAGGGTAGTCTGTTGCATATTTGAGGTTGGCTGTTTGTTGTCCATGGCCGACTTACATAGTTTTAAGGTTTAGGTAGTGTTATGTAAAAAAAAAAAAAAAAAAAACAGCACTTGGATGCAAAAATACAAAAAAAAAAAAAAACACAAAAAACACAAAAAACATAAAAAAAATAAAAAAAAACAGCACTCGATAAAAAAAAAAAAAAAAATTAATAAAAAACAAAAAAAAAATTACGTAGAATAAGATAGGCTAATTTAGAATAAGATAGCTTAAGATTTATTTTAAGGTAGTTTATAAGTTTTATATATAAGAACATTAAAAACAAAAAACGTTCATATACTAAGTCTTTTCATTTGATTAAACATTTTTCTTAGTAGTAATAGCCAATAGAATAATAAAATAAATAAATAAAGAATCTTAAGTTAGTTACGTCGAAAGACATAGTTTTAAGTATTAGGTTTAACTTAGAGCACCCGCATAGGGTCAGTAAGTTAGAATAAGAATAGTTAAGTTAGTTAAGCTAGTTTTAAGCGTTTTTTTGTCTAGCAAATAAGTTACAATGAATTTAATAAAAATGCATTAAAAATGAAAATGAATGACAACTCTACTGCCAGTGTTATGCCTTCGCAGTAGAGTTCACTAAGCTTTCGCAATTGATCGACTTTTTTATTTATTTCAGACGAAATGAATAGATGATTGTTGAGATCAGGATTTGAACCGTGAACCAAGAGCGTGACAAGCGTTGATGTTTTTTTTTTTTTTTTTTTTTTCATTTTTAATGCATTTTTTTATTGGGTAATTCATTATAACTTACATGCTAGACAAAACGCTTAAAACTAGCTTAACTAACTTAACTATTCTTATTCTAACTTGCTGGCCCTATGCGGGCGTTCTAAGCTAAACCTAACACTTAAAACTATGTCTTTCGACGTAACGAACATGAAACTTGTTTATTTATTCGTTCTTTTAAAATTTAAACTAAGAAAATTGGTCAAAAACTTAGTGTCTGAACATTTTTTTGTATTCTTATAAATAAAACTTATAAACTACCTTAAAATAAATCTTAAAACTATCTTATACTAAATTAGCCTATCTTATTCTACCTTACGTATTCTATACGTAAATTTTTTTTGTTTTTTTTTTCTTTAAATTTTTTTTTTTTTTTTTTACGAGTGCTGTTTTTTTATAATTTTTTTTTATGTTTTTTGTGTTTATTGTGTTTTTTTTTGTATTTTTTTCATCCAAGTGCTGTGGATATATTTATAATTTTTTTTTTTTTTTTTTTTATTATTCACTACTTACACCTAAAAAACTACCTAAACCTAAACTATGTAAGTCGGCCATGGGCAAGAACAGCCAACTTTCAACATCAAACAGGCTACCCTGGATTAGGAGGAAACGACGAAGGAGTTTCCTCTCTTTCGGCCAGCCACCAGAAACGACCGTACTGACGTTGTACGTCCTCAACATCGCGACCCGATACCGCCCTACTAAACCGGAGACGCTCCACACTGCCGTGTGCAACGTCTCTGTCGTAGTTGAGTCGCCTATCCACAGCTGTCCGAGCAACGTGGAAGATTAGCGGCACTGCCAATCTGTGCTGGATCAGACCTTTCTTATCAAAATAGAGGAACGCCTCTGGGGAACAAAGCCGTTAAGGCGCACTCTCTCATGATACTCAGAATTGGGGTAATAAGCCCCGAAGATCAGGTTGTTCGTTGAGCTCATTGCTCTTGCAATGTGCCTTCGAATCAGCTTGATAACGAAATTATCCACTCTTATTAGATTAGCCCTGTTGTATAGGACCTCATTGGGATAGAATTTTATGTACTGGGACTCCGGTGTTCTGTATAAATGAAGGCAAGCCCTCTCAAACACCCGAATCTTTTCCAACAAGCTTGCTCCCACGTTGAACCACACGGGGCGTCCATATACGAGCATGGGCCGGATGAGGGCCATGTAGCAGATTACCTTTACCCTTGCATCTAGTTGCTTGCTATAAAAAAGTCTCTTTGTAAGGGCAAAAGCACCTTTGGCTCTGGCCAGAGCAGCATCTATATGTTTGTTAAAATATAGATATTGGTCTAACCAGAGCCCCAGGTATCTGACTACACTTCGACTCGCAAGTGGCTGTCCGTGCGGTCCCACGATTGAGAACTTTCGCCATTTCGCCCCAGACAACGGCGTCCTAAAAAGAATGGTTTCTGATTTCTGGAAGTTGATCTTCAACTTCCAGTCATCGCAATATCGCTGAATCTTATCGAAGTCACGTTGCAAGAGAATTGCAATGACCTCGATTTTTGGTCCTGATCTGTACGCGATCAAGTCGTCTGCGTACGCTATGGCGTGGTGTAGTGATCCTATGAGATCGCTCGTGTAAATGTTGAAAAGGATCGGTGAATTAACCGCACCTTGTTGCAGACCATTTTTAATTAGAAATGTTCCAGTAGAAGTCACATTGCCATTTTTGACGATGAACTGCCTACCGGTGAGCATGTTATAAAGTATGTACAGCAGTGGTTTGCTTATGCCCAGCCTGCTCAGCTTGTAGAAGAGTCCCTCTAACCATACGGTGTCGAAGGCCTTCTCCAAGTCAATCA
Organism: Pocota personata; assembly: GCA_963082735.1. NCBI lineage: Eukaryota > Metazoa > Arthropoda > Insecta > Diptera > Syrphidae > Pocota > Pocota personata. The sequence goes on along the minus strand of OY720431.1, from coordinate 97,422,980 downwards.
GGCAGGCACCCGTGCATTGGTTCTTGCTTTTGTTCCATTGGATATCCGATACCAGTTTAGACGCGGCATGTATTGTATCATGCCCCGCCTTAAAACCGAATTGGTTATCCGGAATTATATTACTGTTCTCAGTCCACTTAAGCAAGGCTCTATTGATCACTTTCTCGAATACCTTGCTGATGTTCGGAAGGAGACTTATCGACCGGAGATTTGCCGGATTGGAAGTGTCCTTACCCCGTTTGGGGATGGGTTGTATCACTGCTGTTTTCCAATGCGCTGGATAATGTGCATTATTCAGTGCATTGTTGAACAGAGTTGTGTAAATGTCCACCGCTTCTAGAGGGAGATGTCGAAGCACAATGTTCGACACTCCATCGATTCCTACAGATTTCTTCCTCCTCAATGAGTCGAAGATCGCTTGGAGCTCCACCTTCGATATGTACGGGGGATGTACCCTTTCATCGGCGATGACATTATTTGCCATGTTATCGTCATTGAACTCGGTAAAACCTATGTTCTCGGATCGCCAGTGCTCTATATCATTTCGAAGGTAGAAGTTGTGCACAAGGACGCGATTTTCCAGGTCGTGTTTCGGGCAAATGGTATCATTCACCTTGTACACTTCCTGGAAAGTCGCTCCTATAGCCTCTACCTTCTCCTGCGGATCTTCGATCACAAAGAAGTTGTCATCCTCTGCTGCGTTATCTGGATCTATACCTGCTGTTATAAGTATTCGTCCATTGTTCGTCGTTCGGGGGATCTTAAGACACGGAAGGTCGTTTTGATTATTCCTCCGAAATATTTTATTTATTTGCGGGAACATACTCGGGTTGTTGGATTTTACAGCCCGAATTTTATTGTTCCAATGCAAATTTACAGAAAGTCTGTAATTTTCTCTAATTAACTTCTGGAGGTTTTTAATCAACGACTTCAGTGTCCTAACCTCCGAGTTCTGTCTGTCAGTAAACTGTCTGTACAAGGTTTTTAGTCTCGACAGCAGTCTACTTTTGTGTTGGTGTAGTGCGTCAATTGTTGCATTGCGGAATATGTCTGCGTTGTCAGTATGTTGATACCGAGGTATCGTATTATCCATAGTTCGTTTAATTGTCTCGTCCATTTGTTTTAGGTACCAGTCAATCTCCTCGTTTGACAGATTCCTATTGGACGGTGGGTAGAGCGAGTTCGAGGAGAGTGCTCTTGTTAAAGTTCTGGAGAAGCGAGTCCAACGCGTCCTACTATAATTGTAGGGGTACGTTTGGACAAACTCCTCCAACTCCGCAATTTCGTTGGGAATCGTTATTACGGCACAGAGTCCGCAATGGTCACTGTCATACACAAATGTGTGCAGGCAGTTTATGGTTTGTCGGTCCATGTCGGTCAGTTGTAACCGTACGTCGAACAGCATAAGATCCAGATAGGAGCCACTTCTAGGAAACGACGGACTATCTGTTGCTTTCAAATCGAGTTTATACTCGACACTGTGCCGACCCCACCAATAGAATAGTAGGTTCCCTCTAGGATTAGGTGTGTTGTTTCCCCAATCTCTATGTTTGGCATTGAGATCTCCGGTCATGATGAAATAATTCTCCTCCGACTCCAGCATTAGGAATCGAAAAAGTGTCTCGAGCTCTGAAATAAATAAAGTAGATTGAGTAGCTTCAGGTGCATAGAGTGCGACCAAGTACATCCTCTTTCCACTACGGAGAGGGATGCACACGATGCACGCTTCCAGCTCCTGGAACCTTCGCACTTCACCACTGTACATTACTTTAAATTGCAGTTGTTTGCGTATGAAGATAGCAACACCTCCTCCTTATGTAGAGTTGGGTCGGTCTCTTCTGACAATACTGTATTTACTGTGCCCCAATTTGTGCTTCTGGGATAGCTTTGTTTCGCTAACCATAAGCACATCAGGGGTTTGGTCTTCAAGCAACTTAAGCAATACGGCTCTTCGCTCGATCCTAATCAGTGAATTCACATTCACCGCAAGGATCTTCAAGGATTGCTCCTCCATGTTCGTACCCCTTACGACTGAAGGTGCGTTAAGGCCCGGCAGAAGTGCGTAGATCTGGTCCACCCGCTTCACCTGCTCCTGTACCTGACGTTGAAGCTGCTCCATCTGCCCTTGGATAGAGAGCAAGATGGTAAGCAAGTCAGATTGAGCCTCCGGTGCTCTAGGCGCTGGGGCCTGAGAAGCAACCTTCGGTCTTTTCTGTTCCGCGTTTCCCCGACCTGCCGCCATTTGGGCGTAGGTCACTTGGGGAGTCACGGATGGTGTTTGAATTGGAGCAGATGGACGTTTCACTACAACCTTCTCCTGCCGAACCAGATTTACTTTCTTAATATACTGGAACTTAGGACAACCCCGATAGTTTGCGGTGTGTCCCCAGTTCCTGCATAAAGCACACGAGAGCTGGCTCTTATCTGCCACTCCATCCTTACCCAGAGTGCATTCCTCTGCTTTGTGATTCTTTCCACACTTAACACATCGAGGCTGCATTTCGCAGTTCGACGCGGCGTGACCGAACCTTTGGCAGCGAACACATTGTAAAATGTTTTCGCTCCTTCTTAATTTTTCCCATGCGACAACCTGGTAGTCTAGGACTTTAATACTCCTTAGACCATCCAGCTTGCTATTGGGTGAAAGCTGAACCAGGAAAAACGGCAATTTCCGCTTCTCCCTTTTTGCCTTAGCTGTGGTGAATGGCTTGACCCCTACGAATTCGAGCTCGTTGCACTCTTTCTCTTTAGGCAGCGCAAGGAGCGTCTCCGGATCAGTAGACGGGTCTATCCCCCTCAGCAGCATTGTTTGCCGCTTTTCCCCCTTCGGGGTGAAGGAGAAGAACTCCGTCGTCGTGTCCTTTAACAAATTTTTAATTTTTTTATACTGTTCCACTGTATTGCAGTGGATAGAATGCCTGTCTACATTTAAACGTTTAATTGAAAAATTATTGCCAATGGCCGACTTACATAGTTCAATTGTGTCTTTCAACTCTACCTTGTACGTGTTAATTGGCGGCACCCTGGTCTTCGTACTTGTCTTCTGTTGCTGAAGTTTCTGTTGCTGTTGTTTCTGCTGCTGCTGCTGCTGCTGCTGTTGCTGCGGTTGTTGCTGCTTTCTCTGCTGCTGCTGTGGTTGTTGCAGCGTTTTTTGCTGCTGTTGTTGTTGCTGCTTATTCTGCTGCTGTTGCTGTTGCAGCTTATTCGGCTGCTGTTGTTCTTGCTGCTGCTTCTGCTGCTGTATTTGCTTCTGCATTTGCGGCTGCATTTGTTGTTGTTGCAGCTGGCCTTCTGGCTGCTTCCGTTGTTGTTCGGAAGGGCGCTGGAGCTCTAGCTGCCGCTCCCTTTCTCTTCTGGCCATTTGTTTGGCTTTAATGGCAAGCACCCTCTGCTCTAGCTGTCTGATGCTGCTAGTCAGACTTTGGACTTCCTCCTCTTCGTCATCCGATTCGGAGGAAGCCAGAACTGCGAAGCAGTTGTTGTCGTCTCCGACGTAGCGCCCTTCCCCTCCGTCGGAGATGTACGGGAAGTCGACAGAGTCATCCGACCTCTGCCGCTTCTTATCTGCTGCTGTTGCTGTACTCAGCGCCCCTTCGCTCGCTCCACTTGGCAGCTGTTCAACTGTAGCTGATTTGGAGGGACGCTTTACCAAGTTGGGAGAAGGTTTTAGTTTTCTTCTCCTTTTCCCCATACTTGCAGTTGAGGCTGTTGCAGGCTGGCCTATCTGTACTGCATCGGCTGATGCTGTCACCCCACCAGCTGGTCCCGCTATTGGGAGCGCGGACCGCTCACTATCCATCACCAGATTCTTGTTTTCACACTTTATTTAATTATTAAAAAAAAAAAAAGTTCAATTTTTTCCTGGCTGGGAATTGAACCCAAGCCCCCGGGTTGACGGTTCACTATCACACCTACTAGGCCAACTCGCCACTTGAGATCTCACTGTCTAACTTTCTACTTTAAAAACACCGCGATTTTAACTGAGAAGCCGAAACACATGTGTACTCTCTGAAAGTCTGTGAACGACTGAGTGACAAGCGTTGATGTTACCACTACACCACGGCCACCCTCAATTAAGACACAAAAGGAACATTACAATACGACATTTTCGTAAGTGCCCGGTTTTTATTCGTCAACTCTAGTGCGAGTCTACTGTAATGATCGGTAGAATAGATGGTGAAAACTGGGAACATGTGGCATGTGAATTCAGGATGTAAATATTCTGTGGTAGAATAATAATAACAGTGGTAGGAAGAACAGTATCTATGGTTGGTTTTCGACAAATAAGCAAACGGTGGAATGACAGATGGAATAGATATAGGGTTATATTAGGCAAATACGGAACTTTGTTTAAAAGCAGTCAAGTGCAAACAGGAAGCAGCCGGTTGGTTTCTAGAAAATCGTTCAGCTAAATTGATCTCAATTCAGTCATATTTGACTCGAAAACAACCAAAATGGCAAAGCTGATAGATCATTAATTTATATATTTCGGATACAGTGCATTGCGACAGCGCTGAACTCAACGGTGTCACAGACCAACTAATTTCCATTTTGTTTTGCCAGCTGGAGGGAAAATTACGAAATTAATTTTGGTGGCTTATTCATTTGCAATTTCAACTACGTACGTGACTATCTCGAACATTGAAAACACGAAGAACAAATCTCAACAAAATGCAATCGAGTGTAGAGAAGTTTAAATAATAAAGTAGATTATTGTTGAGTCATTAAGATTCAAATTGGTATACTTTGTTTTGATTTCGGCTGCTTCTCAATTTTTTGGTTTGCACCATCAGCAACAATTTTAAAATTTCTTAAGTGGCGCCAAAGACTCATGTCTTGACAGAGGATTGTAATTGCCAATTGTGTAGTGCTCCTGATTATGAAGATAATAATATACTATATGGTGCTTGGAACTTTGACCACCAACGAGTTCCTTAGTAATACTATAGACGGTCCTGCCGTCGCACCTATTTGCTGCTTCTTCAGCCTTGGTGGCTAGTACGTTGAAGTAGTCACGCTTATCTCGTCTTACACTACACTGCACTTCTTTTCTCTTCATGCGGTACTGAACTTCTATTTCGGGGCGCTCTACTGCTGAGGCTGCTGCAATCCGTGCTTTGAGTTCAATACGTTCGTCGATCCGTCTCCAGATGTCTACTGCTAGGTGTAAGTTGTCCATCAGTCAAGACCCAGCTGATCTTATGACAGTCCTTGGGGTCAAACAATGTGTCTCCAATGACCAGGCAGTTGATGTTGCAGAAATCAACAAGCCTTTCGCCTTTGTCGTCCTTTGTGTTCCCGATGCCATGTGGTCCCATCACATATTTGAGCGTGGTGTTGTCGTTATCTATCTTCGCGTTAAAATCTCCCATCACGAACACGATATCTCAGTTAGGCGTTGAGTTGGTTGCTGCGCATAGTTTGATATAGAAATCATCCTTGTCATCCACATCCGCATAGTTTGGCGGAGCGTAGCACTGGATAATGGTTATATTTCTGACCTTACCCTTGAACCTCGTCATTATCCTGTCACCATAAGGTGAATGGGACATAAATCTGTCTCTAGCTTTAGGGGTAAACAAGATCCCTACTCCATATTCGCGAGTAGTGTTCGTTGGCTTTCCAGAGTAGACCAGGAAGCTTTTGCCAGTTTCAGATTGTTGCATGCCGTGTCTCCACTATCTAATTTCATTTACTCTTAGGATGTTAAATTTTTACCGTATGAATTCTCCCTCTGATTAGAGGAATCTTGAGTTTTGGGGACCTTATTTTCCGTTATCAAGGAGCGTCTTAACGTTGCACAATCCAATCGTTGTCCGTGGTCGATAGCCAATAGTCGCCAACGAAGTATCCGTCCGTATCCAAGGCGTGTGTTGCCGTTTCGGAACAATGAATGTTTTACGATTGTGGCTTCCTAGTCCACAGAAGCATCATTCATCATTTTTAGCGAACCAGCATTCATTGGCCAATGCTGCTGCGAAGAGGCCCATTACTAGTCGTTTGTCATCCACTAATGGTCTAAGAGAGCCGTCGACAAATCGTTTGTCAACAAGGGCATCCATTTACCTAACCAAACCTAACATAATTTTAGTGCCAACCTTGAAGACTGCCAGCTATTTATTTTCAGCTATGAATGAACCACACAACCCTGTGGCTTTTTTGAGTAGGAAAGTAGTTGTGTTGCAGAGGATCCTCCATGACAAAGCTCTGGAAACTGTTCAAATTCAATTGTACCAATCAAACTGCATTCCCCAATAATCTTAACGTTCAAATGATGGTCGGTCGACCGGAGCTCATTTTGCACTCGGTTCTCCAGAAAATTATTACTCACGTCAATAACTTAATGCTATTGTAGGGGTTGGTTGAAAATTGAAATCTTCGATACGGCTAAATTGTATAAGTATTCCTGTCTACACTCTGGCCGAAATTGAGAAAAAAAAGGATTTTTCCATGCACACTCGGTAGTGGCAACAGCGATGGGCGATAGATCTTCATCAAGGCTAACTAATCAGCTTTCTAGGAGTAAGTATCTACTTTGCGGCACCAAAATTTGTACAGTTAAGCCATACATCCAAATGGGACGGTGACAACCACAATATCCGAGATTGGAAAGCCGAAAAATCAAAGGAAAAAGTTTTTCATAAAATAAAAAGAGTTGTGAGAAGTGTAAACATAACAAAGCTAATTAAGTGCAAAGTAAAGTTTGTCTATTTTTAAAAGCCAAACATAAAATAGTGCTATTAGAAAGATTAAGACTAATCGGGGCACCCTTAACCTCATTTAAGTCTGAATAAAAATCAGAGAAAAGCGAATGGAACACCATTTAATAGATAAAAGTGTCATTTAATAGATTTATATAATTAAAACAAAAATTTAGATCTCAATTGGATGCGGTACAAAAAAATATGACGGAAGATATGAAAAAGAACTAAACAGCAAACGAAAAATAGTATACCTTAAAAAAAAAAAAACAAAAAATAGAAAATCGTGAAAACGTAATGGCATTACAAAAAGAGGAAAATGCAAAAATATCGATGCCTTGGCAGAAAGGCATGTGACGGTCATAAGGCCATATTTCGAGGTATGGCCTTATGACTATTTATAAAGCAACATAAAGCAACATAAGGCCATTATGGCTTTATGTCACTTTAAAATGGATTTTTTCCCTACCATGTAAAAGTTCGACCTTTTTACTTCCTCATCTTCCCGCAAATTTGATTCAGTGTATTGAAATACATGAAGATAAGCGTGCTCCGTCTTGTAACTCATGGGTACATAATTAAATGGATAAACCTGCAATTGAAAATTATATTTTTTAGAAAAAATCTTTCGAATTTTTCGCTGTTTATTTTCATTGATTATTGCAAAAATTTAAATTAAATAATTTATGTCAATAGTTTTTGAAAAATTCGCATGCAAACTCAAAATTTTCATAAAAAAAATGAAAAAAAAAAATTAAGAAACTTAAAATTATTATTTTTGTTTTGTTTTTTTGGCATTTACGTGGTCTTCCTTTGAGGTAAGTGAATGAATAATAGATTAAACGTCTGGCAGGGGCCTATATCAACAGTTCTCTTAATTAACAGTACCCGGGTGGCCCGCTTTGCGGAATTGAGGGATTTAATCTCTCTTTTCGCATGCGGCAGGTCCCGCTCACGCAACTTCGTTGCTCCGCTCGGGGTAGGTGCTTTTCGTCAGGCAGGCGCCTATGTCAATACTCTTCATCTACAGTACTTCTTTTTTTTTATTCATTTTTTTATCAAAATTTTGAGTTTGCATGCAAATTTTTCAAAAACCATTGACATAAATTATTTAATTTAAATTTAGGATTAAAGAACAGGTTTCTGGCTTTCAAAACTGGTATAGTACTTCATTGTAAGTGTTGTCTTTGTTTTTTTTTTTTTTTTTATTTTTTTTTTTTTTTTTTTTTTTCATTTTAAGTAATTTTTTTCTAAAATTGCCCTTACCTCCTAAACGGGGTGAGATAGTTATCGTGCTCTCCCCGAAATTAAATGAAAAAATAAAAAATACCGTGTTGTAAGCAGTTTTCGGAACTGAAGTTATCAAAACAATTGTTATTTACCACATACATATATAAAAAAAGATGAAACCTGGGTTCAAAGCAGGAGTTCATGCAGTAACGTAAAAGAGGTGATCCATATCCCAAGAACTTTAAGGTCATACCATCAGCTTGAAAGATCATGGCAACAGTGTTTTGGAACTCACAAGGAATCCTATTAATAGGTTATAAATTCAAATTTGAAGAAAGAATTACGTGGAAGGTATTTTAATTATTGATTAATCACTACAGGCAGCCGTAAACGAGCATTTTGAATTATTTGTATGAAGGCTTAGAAAAATGAATCTATAGATCTAAGAAGTGTATTCAAGTTCATGAGATAATATTGGAAAAAAAAATTATAAAATTGAAATACATCGGTCTCTTTATATCACATATGTACGTTTGTAGCCACTTGCACTTTACATGTTAATGCACGTGAAAGTAAAAAATTGAACATCTGATTTTTAAATGGGAAAAATAAATTCTATCATATTAGGGGGTAAAATAAAAAGAAGCGAATATAGTACTGTATATACGTACGAGTACATATATGTATTAATATTATTTATCCTATTAATTTTGCGTTACAGTCCACTCGTCATAAAAGCTGTTGATTTGGATTCCGGCTTAAATGCTCATTTGAGGTACGATATCGTTGAAAGTTTGCCTAAAAGATATTTCCATATTGATTCAACAACTGGTGCTATAAAAACTATAATGCTATTAGATTACGAAAATATGCCGTTCTTTGACTTTCACGTTAAGGTTAGTCAAGATAAGAAAAAAAAAAATGGAATATGTTGTCAATAATGTTTAAATTTTGTTCAATTAAAAGGTGACAGATTTAGGAACTCCCAGACTCTCTTCCGATACAATGGCTAGGGTTCAAATAACTGTTACTAATGTCAACGACTGTGCTCCGGTCTTTGAACGGAATGACTACAATGTCACTTTGCTTTTACCAACATATGAAAATGTTATTGTTATTCACGTTAGTGCAACAGATCCAGATGGTGCTGCAATTTCAACCATTCGATATGACATAATAGAGGGAAATGAATTAAATGTTTTTTCAATGGATTCGGACACAGGTGTTATTACAACCAGGTAATAAGAAATTTATAATTTTTTTTTTTTTAAAGTTGCGTGCTTTAATCTTTTCTTTATGTAGGGATGTGGAACGTATAGAATCATTTTACAAACTTCACGTTCGTGCTTCTGATGGGAAATATTCAAAAGTGGCTTACGTCAATATCTATGTGGAAACATCTGAAAACTATGGTCTTTATTTTAGAAAAGCTGCGTATGAAGGCGTAATTAATGAGAACTCTACAAAAATAACAACAATTGCAACGGTAAATGTTCTGGGCTCTAAGTTGAATGAGCATGTTGAATACAAAATTCTGAATCCGACTAAGTTATTCCGTATCGGACGAACGTCTGGTGCAATAGAATCTACAGGTGAAATATTTGACCGCGAAGTTTGCGATAACTACGAACTTATAGTTGAAGCACGGACTCAGGCCCAGTTGGACGGAAAACCGCGAATAGCGCATGTCGTCGTTAATGTAACTATCTTAGATATAAATGACAACTGTCCCATGTTTGTAAATCTCCCTTACTATGCGGTTGTGTCTGTGGATGATCCAAAGGGATCATTTGTTACAAAAGTTCATGCAGTTGATCTAGATAATTCTGAAAATGGAGAAGTGCGGTACGAAATGAAACGTGGTCATGGTGAATTGTTCAAGGTGGATCGAAAAACTGGCGATGTCACACTTAAGCAATCTCTTGAAGGTCATAATAGAGATTATGAGCTTTTAATTGCAGCATACGATGGAGCCGTTACGCCTTGTTCGACGGAAGTTGGAGTTCATGTGAAGGTAAGTAAAAAACATACCTTAAGTTTGCTGATGTAACATACACACTCACCTCCAACTACGCCAAAAAAGCGTGTGTATGTTGCTTATGGTTTGAGTTTCTTTCATTTAATGTGCGTAAGCACTCGACGCTACTATCGAGAATTGATTTAATGCATTTTTACTTGCTTCTATACAAGTGCATTGTTTTCGTGAAAACTTTCGATCTTGAGCTTCTGGTTTATCTTGGTTTTACCTGCTATTGAAGAAGAATTCAAAAAAAAGTAGATCTTGCAATCCTACCCATTTTTTTCAGTATCTCAGGGTAATACAACCGAAACGGCTGGACCGATATACTTCTAACTTCATATTTGGGATCAATGGGCTTACATCCCGAAATGAAATCGTGTTTTCGTGCTGCCCTTAAAGATAACGGCACTTTGCTACCTGTTAGTTTTTAATTGCAATTTTTTCGAAAACGGCTACATACATTTTTGTTAACATTCATGTCTAAGGTAATATGAACGTTTGCGTTAAGGTTCGCTGTGTACTTAGTTGTTTGCTAAAAATTCTAACAATGCTACTTTACTTATTGGCGGACTTCCCAAAACTGGCTATACCTCTGATATTGGGCAAATGATTTTATTTAAGTTGATTTACGAATTTCTAAGCATTCGCCGGGGTGAAATTCTTTTATTGTGTTATCATCCCTGACGATCGTTGCATCCGTGTCAGTTGCCACTTAGGAGTCGTTTATTAAATTGTAAATGCAGATGTATAAATCCATGAACAAATTGTATATAGCGCAAGTAATTGCATATAGGTATTCAGTGTATTAAAACATCGCACCTTTACAATATAGAAACAATAAATCGTTCTAGAGCTTAGCGTGCTTTTCTTTTAGTGCACTGGCAAATTTTGGCACGATACGCATATGCAGAAATTCGGCATAGATATTCGTGGGTGGAATGCATTTGTATCTCGCCGAGGGAGATATAATTGCGCTATTTTCACAATATGGAGGAATTATTGCATCCATTTTTATCAGGTCCTTAACAGATCTTGTCGCACCCACAGAAGAACGCTGTCACAACTCGACAAATACAAATTTTCAGGAGAGACAAAAAAAAAAACGAATCCTAATTAAGTTTCGATAAATTGTGAAGTAGCTATTTCAACTTGAGTATAGTGAATTATGTGATTGTGTTTAGGTAACCTCTGTATCTAGAGGGAAATTATTGAAAGCAACCCTTATAATAATTGGAATGGTCAAATGGTCTTCAAGAAGAATCGAATCTGGGTATGATATTCACAGCGCGGTATAGCAGTATTCCTTATATACATATTTGATTTTCAGTCACCGACTAGCTTTCTTGCTGTACACATCATTGTCGACCAGCTTCTCTCTCCCGTGCGCAAGTACAGCAATCTCTTTCAACTAAAAAGAAAACAAAAAAAAATGTTTTTATTTTGCCGTTTCACTGCTCGCTCCGCAGTATGCCCTCGGGGCCTAAAATGAAACCGGGAAATCGGTATAGCGGACTCTCTGAAGTCTCGCTTTCGGAACCCCGGGCCAAAAACAACAAAATATCATTTGATCCCTTTGAGGATTTCCCTGAACTTCCTAAAACCTCACCTCATAAAAACCCTAGATTTGTCCTAATCGCGCCCCAAAATTAAAATAAACCCCTAACATCTGTCAGTATATCTGCACTAAGATTGATGCAATTTTAACAAAAAACCAATCTATCGCCAATAAGATTATTGCTACCAAAAACCCATCTAATTTACGTCCGGTGACCATGACTATGCATAACCAACTCAACTCTTCAAAAGGAATAGTTTACGCCCCATGCCTTATAAACGTCACCGAGGAGGAAATCGTTTCTGAAATTAAATCGCAAAAGGTAACAGAAGATTATACTAAACAATTCGAAGGAAAACAACGACCCTAAGTCTAATGCTTTTTACCTTCGATTCCTTTTTAACCCCCCTACAGGTGAAATTGGTTGGTATGATGAGAAAGTCACTGAATATATTCCGAATCCCATGCGTTGCAGTAACTGTCAACTCTTGGGCCATACAAAAAAAATGCAATATTACCCCTAAAGTGTAATATATGCAATCTCCCACCACACTCTAATACCGATTGCTCAAGAACAATGTGTGCAAACTGTTATGCACCTCACCCTACATACATAGAAAAATTATCCAAAATTCATACAAATGAAAGAAATCCTAAAAATCAAAACGAAAAAGAAATGCAGCATTGCCGATGCCAAACGGATATATAGAGAACAGCACCCCACCCAGGTGAACCCTACTTCCAATTTATTTCCTAATAAAGCAAAACAAGCAAACATTACACCAGCTCCCTTTGCCCCCTCAATAACCCGCAATCTACCAAGTCAACGCTCATTGAACCAACAACTCTTAAACCAGTAACAGAACCACAAAAGCAAAATCTCACAGTAAAAAAACTCTCACTTCCCTTCATCTACACAAATATCAAAAATTAACGATCAAAATTTAATCACATCATCTTTATCATATACTCTTACTCTCACTACCACTACAAACCCCAACACATTAAACATTCAACAAGAAAAACTCAGCTCTCTATCTACTCTACCCAACCCAGACCTGTCTGTTCCTTGTGCAACCAACTCAAACTACACACACAACTCAGTTAACGGAAATCACTCAAACACCAACTCAAGTCACAAACCCATTCCACTGAATCTACTGCAACTACCGTTCTGTCTCCTCTCTCAAAAGTCACTCAATCGCTTATCAAAAACAACCAATACTACATTAGCCCTATTGACCAAGAAGATAATGAACTCATGTAAACAAAATATTACCGCCCAAATTCACGACTCTGCTGCCCAACCATTGAATCGTTCAAGCACTTCACGGAGTTTGGACGATTTAACGCTTGGACAGCAGAGTCGAAACTTGACACCTTCAACATCGACAAACCCTGATTTTTCACAATATAGCTCGAAACATATTGTACAAAAGTCCTTACTCACGAACTCCAACTTTTTATAAATGAATTCTCTCCATATATTGTTTCTTTACATGAACATTAAACATAATCCCCAACTTGTATATACACAACTTCAATTCAATTATACTTTATTTTAACATAAATATATGATTGTTACAAAGTACTAAATTAATAACTCTAACAATTATTATCTCTAATTATTATTCATATGTTAGTTAGATGGAGAGTAGAGAGAAAGAGCGCATATGGCGAAAACACTTCGTTCATACATAACACCCCTTAACGCCCAGTGGAAGTATTCTATACTTGCTCTGGAGGTCGCTTAACATGCGCCGAACGGCGCGGCATTGTTTCGGCTGGGATTGTACTTGGAGAAGTAATGGTGCTGATAATGAGGATGATCTGTTGACTGGCGATGAGCTGGAGGGCATCAACTGGGGCATTGGCAGTGATGACCGACGGAATGCAATTGAGTCCTCTTTAAAAGTATTGTTGGAGTCTGATGAAAACTCCGAATGCTGGTCTTCAAAATCCAACCCCATAGCTGTATGCCGATTACGAATCTGATCTAGGTGGCGTTTGATTACTTTCCTGTCATTTAGTCTGCAGGCGAGCGACCCGTTGAGGTATGTGGTGTAATATGTTGATTGAATAAGAAACGAGCCAGCTTTAAATCTATGTCAACCTTTTCCGGCATCTTTTTAAAAAAAGTTTTTAGTTGTCTGCACCATTCGCTCTGCCTGTCCATTTGAGGAAGGATGAAACGGAGCACATCGGATATGGCGAATTAGATTGTCTTGAGGGAACGTCTTAAATTCTTAATTTCTGTAAGATTTCCCCACAAAAGACAACCTTTCAGTGCTGTAATGTCCATTCGACGTGAATAGAATGGGTACAGCTTATCAATCCGAGCTACTTTATCTGGCCACCCCCTTAGCGCCCAACTGAGCACCTTTGCTAAGTCAGAGTTTTTGGATGTTTGCGTAGCGATTTGTTTAGCACTGAGAACTGGTCTGGCGAGCATCTCTATCATTAGAACACTGTCGTTGTCATCTTCTGGTGGATTTTCAAAAACGATTGGACAGCGACTCAAAAAATCCGCATTTCCCATTTTGTGACCAGGACGGTGTATGAAATCGAAATCGTACGCGTTCAAGAAAATACGTCGACGGAGCATTTGATTGGATATTACAGCTGGTACCGGCTTTGTTGGGCAAAACATACCCAATAAAGGGCGATGATCAGTCACGAGCTCAAACTTTCTCCCGTGCAAATAATCATGGAACTTCTTCACACCGGCCACTAGCGCAACCGCTTCTAAATCGATTTGTGCGTAGTTCCTCTCAGTCTTTGATAACGTCCTGGAGTAAAATGCTATAGGTTTCTCGGCTCCATCGGGCATACGATGACTGATGACGGCTCCAATTCCATAGGGAGATGCATAATGAACGACTACAACAGGAAGTTGTTCATCATAATGCACCAGAACTCGATCGGAAATAACTAGTTTTTTTTAGGCTGTCGAACGCTTGCTGATGTTTTGTTGTCCGCATAAATTTGGAATTTTTATCGAGAAGGCGATGTAATGGCTCAGCTATTGTTGCTTTATGAGGTAAAAACGAATGATAAAAGTTCAGGAGGCCGAGAAACGCCTGCAATAGTTTTTTGTCGACAGGAGCTGGTGCGTTTTGAATGGCTTTGAGTTTCCCTGGTGATGGCCTGATTTCAAGTGAGTCCAGCTTGAACCCCAGAAACTCAATGGTTGGCATGCCGAACTTGCATTTATCTTTGCGAAGTCAACCTGTCAAAACGGGTGAGAACTTGAGCTAGACGTTCAGAAAGTTCTGCTTCTGTTTTACCCATTACGACGATGTCATCAAAATACGGCAAAACTCCTGGAATATTTCGAAGGAAAGTCTCAATAAAATTCTGAAAAATACCTGGGGCAGATGAAATTCCAAACTGTAGTCTTGTCACTCTGAAAGCGCCTTTATGGGTTACGATTGTCTGAAGAAGAGATGACTGTTTGTCCACAGACAATTGCTGGCATGCTTGCGCCAGATCAAGTTTGACAAAAAGACTTCCACCCTCTATCGACGAGAGGAGCGTGCTGATGGCAGGTATTTGAAAACAATGTGGTTTAAGTGCCTTGTTAAGTGTCGATTTGTAGTCCCCGCATATTGGAATTGAACCATAATTTTTTTTAACGGGCACGATGGGAGTGGCCCATTCAGAGTATTCGATCGGTTCAAGAATCCCTTGAGCGCACAGTCGATTCAGTTCTGCTTCGACGAGTCCCCTTGTTGCCAAAGGAATCCGACGTGGAGGGTAGCGAATCGGTTGATCTGTTGGATCGATTTGAAGTTTTTCCGGCTTCCCTGTGAATCGTCCTAGCTTATCGTTAAATAAGTGCTGGAAGTTTGAGAGAACTTCCTGAATAGATTATGCCTTCTCCATAAAATTGACCCCTTGGATGCTAATGCCGAGAGGCCCGATCCAGTTGCATCCTATAACATTCGACCGATCACCATCTACAATAACGATTGGAAGGTCAGTAATATTTTTATTATTGTAGGAGACGTTTACGTCAACCACGCCGTTGATTGGAATGTGATTGCGCTGGAAGTCCATGAACTGCAAATCACAATTGTGAATGGCCGGTTTTTTGGTTGGCCATACATAAAGGAAAGTTCGAGATGACATTAAAGTGAAATTCGAACCTGAATCGATCTCGAATTTACAAGGGCGGTTATTAATCATGATAGTGGTTGACTTTTTTAAATCCAGTAGTGGTGATATTTGATTAATCGATTGTGATTTCGATTTCTTTAGTCGACGTAAGGTGTTGGTTGTCTTCTTCTGAGTTGCGTTGGATGCAGATGAGGTTCCGGAACGACAAACACGTTGTAGGAGCCCCTTAGTTCCACATGTTGAGCAGATTGTCTCTAAGTATGGACACTGAGATCGAGGGTGTTGTCCTCCACAATCATTGCTTGGTTTGAATTTCATGTGGTCGCGGAAATTAGGAACTTTGTTGCGATGCTGAGGTTGATTGTTGTCACGCTTTACGATGTAATGAACCTGGTCAGGATGACGAATTTCGAGGATGTCTTTCGAAGCTGTCTCGGCGGTGGTAGCGTGATCAATTACCTTCTGTAGCTGCAGATCGGTTTCGGCGAGTAGATTTAGCTGAAGTGCCTCGTCACGTAAGCCACAAACTATGCGATCGCGAAGCATATGATCCAAAACAGTGCCAAAGTTGAAATCGATGGTTAATTTCCGTAAAGCCGCCACATAATCCGAAAATCCCTCGTTGGGTTGCTGATCGCGTTTGTGGAACTTGTAAAATAACGCGATTTCCGAAGGGCGAGGAGAAAAATGATTAGTCAACGTGAACTTAATATCAACTAGAGTCATTTCACTCACTTTCTTAGGAGACGCTAATGATGACAGGAGATCGTATATCTGAGCCCCAGCTAATGTTAAAAATGTAGCCTTCTGACGATCTGCCCCCTCACATCATTGGCTAGCAAAAACAGCTCAAACCGGGAATAATACGATGTCCAGTTCTCGGGGCGAGTCATGTGGCCGTGGTGTAGTGGTAACATCATCGCTTGTCACGCTCTTGGTTCACGGTTCGAATCCTGATGTCAATAATCATCTATTTATTTCGCATGCAATAAATAAAAAGTCGATCAATTGCGAAAGCTTATGTCAACTCTACTGCGAAGGCATAACACTGGCAGTAGGGCGGTCATATGGCTAAAATGCAACTTGATCGTGATGATGACATCAGGAGGACGGAAAAAAATACTATGAATCATGAGCAACGAGAAAAGCAAAACAAACAAGCTCCCCAGTTATCTGGACAGCCACCCTTGGAGTTCACTGAAACTTAATACCAGCTGAGTTTCAAACCAACTACACCAATCTGTCTTTCTCTCTGTCTCTTCCCCTTTCCTCAATACGCCCGTGTCATAAAAAATTAGTATAAGGGTATTCATAACCCCTTTCACACGTGCAAATTATATAAAAAAAAAAAAAAAAAAAAATGTCGAAAGGCTCCAGGTTGCCAATTGCCGACATTCTGTAACGAGTTACACTGGGCGACGTGATAAGCATTTGACCTGATTCCGTTGTTTCAGATTTAACGGAGTCTGCCTTGGGTGGCATCTACGAGTATAAAGTGCAACTGTACCGCAACTAACACACACACACGTGTGGTTGGAAAGAGATTTGATTAGTGGCACGATGTAACGGATCAAAATACGACCGACACGAGTTGAAAAAATGACCAATAATCTTTGCTAGAGTTCTTGCATATAAAGGGTGGTTAAATTGTAAGGGCCGATGTTGAATGTGAACCACACCTAAACGTCAAGCTTTTTTCTGCATTTCATTTGACATTTCTCAATTTCAGACTAACTCAATTTGAACCATGGAAAGATACACAATCGAGCAACGCGTTAAAGTTATTCAGGCTTATTATGCAAATGGGCGTTCAAATCAAAATGCATATCGTGCATTTCGTGATTTTTTCGGTCAATTTAATTGTCCAAATGTGCGTACAATCGGAAAAATCGTGCAAAAATTTGTGCAAACCGGGTCTGTAGGAGATGTGAAAACACCAGTGCATGCTCGTACAGCTCGTACTGCAGAAAATATTGCTGCTGTTCGCGATAGTGTGGTTGAAGAGCCGTCCACCTCAACTCGTCGTTGTGCCCAACAATTGCACCTCTCACGCTCGTCGTTGATGAACATTATGCATAAAGACTTGCATTTACGCGCTTGCAAGGTGCAATTGACTCAAGAACTAAAGCCTCTTGACCATTTCAAGCGTCGTCAATGGTCACAATGGTGGCAAGAAATGGCAACAGTGGATGATCAATTTTCGAAGAAAATCATCTTCAGTGATGAGGCACATTTTCACCTCAGTGGATTCGTCAATAAGCAGAATTGCCGCATTTGGGCGAATGATAATCCAAGAGTGATTGTCGAAAAACCAATGCACCCACAAAGAGTGACTGTTTGGTGCGGTTTATGGGCTGGCGGCATCATCGGGCCGTATTTTTTCCAAAATGAGGCCGGTCAGGCAGTTACTGTGAATGATGTTCGCTATCGTAAGATGATAACGAACTTTTTATGGCCCGAATTGGAAGATATGGATGTGGACGATATGTGGTTTCAACAGGAACGAAACAATGGCTCTTTTGCGCAACAAATTCAATGGCCGTGTCATCTCACGTGGTGGCGATGTCAATTGGCCGCCAAGATCATGTGATTTGACACCGTTGGACTTCTTTCTTTGGGGTTATTTGAAAGAAAAGGTGTACGTCGATAAGCCAGCAACAATTCAAGAGCTAAAGGATGAGATAATTCGGCACATTAACGGCATAGAACCTCAATTATGCCTCAGCATCATCGAAAATTTGGACCATCGGATGGAGGTGTGCCGCCGAGGTCGCGGCGGCCATTTGGCCGATATTTTGTTCCATACATATTTGAACCATACCAATATTATCATAATAAAAAGAAATGACAGTAATTTCCTAAATAATTTGTGTTTTATTCAAAATCAACATCGGCCCTTAAAACTTAACCACCCTTTATAACAAAATGTTTGTGGATGTTTAATCCTACCGACTGCGCCAGTTTTATATATACATAACTTCAATTCAATTATACTTTATTTTAATATAAATATATGATTGTTACAAAGTACTAAATTAATAACTTTAACAATTATTATCTCTAATTAGTATTCATATGTTAGTTAGTCCATTGACGGTCGCGATTCAACTGCCACTTGATGGTCGACAGAAGAAAGGCGATGCAAAAGAAATGAAAAAGATGGAGATTAGAGAGAAAGAGCGTATATGGCGAAAACACTTCGTTCATACATAACAACTACTGAAACCTAATTGTTCTAAATAATGGTAATCCTACCCACTTCTCAACCCGTAGGACCTTCACTCATGTCGACCTTACTTTCATTTTTCCTCAACTCTTTCCGAACGCTACATGGAGTACTTTACCTGATTTACACGGATGTGATAATTATCCTATTATAACTACGGTAAATTTTGAAATTTTCCAAAAGTTCGCTAAGAACACACCTAAATTCGAAACGGATAGGGCTCATTGGCAAAAGTCCCTCAATTTCTCTCACATCAAGATATTTCCCTAAACATTAATAAAGAAACAGCCATAATACAAAATTCATTGTACATTACCATTCCACAAAAAAATTGCAGATTTCCCTAGTGGAATAAAGAGATCCATGAGCTCCGTCAATGTAAACAAAACGCCTGGCATCAATTTAAAAGATTTCCAACAGATTCAAATCTAATCGCTTACCGCAAAGCCAACGCCCTCCTCCGCAAAGCTGCAAAAACTGCAAAAAAACCTCTTTTCAGAATTTCACCTCAAACATAAACTCAAATGCTACATCCAAAAAAGTCTGATGTCAAGCCATTGAGTCTACAATCCAATCCAAATCAATCCAATAGAACTTGATAGCGCAATAAACACAGCCAAAGGTAAATCACCTGGTTTTGGTCGTATTTCATGCACTATGCTCAAGAATATATCACACCTACTGCGCACCTGAAAAATTCTTGAAAAAATAATTACCAAAAAGGCTCCTTTGGTTTTTAGAAAAGAATAACCTTATTAATATGAATCAGGTTGCATTTAAACATGGTCGCGCTGCACCATGGACGCATTACTACATATAGACCAGTTTATCTCCTCCACTCTATCAAATAAAAACCATACTTCAATACTATCAATCGACTTTGAAAATGAATTCGATAGAATTGGCACTCATGTTATTTTAAATAATCTGCTACAGTGGCAAATTGGCCTCAAAATGTATAGATGCATTAAAGCGTTTTTAGTCAATAGACAATTTCGCATAAAACTAAACAGTACGTATTCACCTCTTTCCAATGGAATACCACATTGTTCACCACTCTAGGTAATCCTATTTATAATAGCTTTTACTCTGACGACCTTATACTTTTTTTCAAAGTGTAGCGATCTAACAACTAAAGCTGGAGCTTTTTCGAATTTCCTGGTTGATATCACTACTTGGGGTAATATCTCTGGGTCAAAGGCATATCTTGAAAAAAGCTAAATTCTGCACCTAGGCAGGAAAACTAGTTGCCCAAAAAATATCCTCATTAGACAGAAACTTTGCTAACATAGAAAATGTAACTTATTTGAAAATTTTAGGTGTTACTTTTGACGTTAGATTTAATTTTAAGCAACATTGTTTAGACCTTAAGAATAGCCTGGTTACCAGACTAAACATGATTAAGTATCTAGCATCCAAGAACAGTTTTTGTCATATTAATTCTCTGTTTGATGTGTATTAATGATGTTTATACATCACCAGATCCATTATACTGTCTAAGATTGACTATGGACTAACTATCTATAGCAATTGTTCGAAATCGTCATTTAAGCTGCTACAACCAAGTAATTATTCGGCTATAAGAATCAGTGTAAAAGCCTTCAGAAGTACACCGATCAAAAACATCTGGACCAAAGCTGGCCTTCCGTATATCCAACACCGATACGACAACCTCACTTCACATAAAATCCAAAAGTTAAACCCCATTTACAAAACAACAATCGCCATCGATGTGAAAAGGATTCTCTGCCGACGTAAATACCCAAAATGCCCATCTACAATATACAATACGATATCCCTTGCTAAATTAATAGATATTCCAATTCTTAACAAAACATGCAAGGCCCCACTCCACCCTTCATGGCTTCTAAGAAAGGACTCCTTGATTACTGACCTCATCACCCTGCAAAAAACGTCGACAACCCACGAAACTTACCAGCAAATGTTCCATGAAACTCTAGAAATTTTCCGACAATAAAACTGGTCCTTCGTTTTTACCGACGGTTCTAAAACTAAAAATGGAACGTACTTCGCTGTCGTTATCAAGAAGGCTACACATTATTCAAGGGCCTCTTTCTACAACTATCAGCGGTACTATCAGCTGAGGCTATGGCAATTCTAAATGCAACAGAGCTAGTAATACCAAACAAAGTTATTATCTGCACCGACAGCCTATCGGTAATCAAAGCCATCCAAAACGTCAATAACAGAACAGAAATCATTGCAACCATCCGGAACAAACTAATCGCAAACGGATGTGGATACCTGGACACGCAGGCATCAGCGGTAACGAAAAAGCCGACCTGGCTGCAAAATCCGCGACAACCGAACCCTAATTACCTTTTACTGCCAAAATAGTAAGGATACCAAAAAGAAAATATATGGGTTCTGGGAGAATCAAAGGGTTGAGAATTTGAAATCCTACTCACTACTCAAAGATAAACCATCAGGCTGACAAAGCCATGTATCCAATAAATTGCTCAAACCTAAAAAATAAGATCTTCTTACGTCTTCGTCTGGGCCACACTAATATCACCAATAGCAATATCACATCTCTTGCCAAGTAGTAAGCCTCCAAACTGCCATCTCTGCAATACCAGCAAAGCTTACCATTGAACATATAATCTTCGAATGTCCTAAAGTCAAAACGGCCACAAAATAACTCTTAATTAGAGAAGACTTATCGGTTTTACTAAAAAACCCTACGAAAAAAAAAAACATAAACTTAACTTATGAACTACTTAAGTCCTTAAAATAAGAAAACAGTATAAAATCTTTGTTTAATGTAAATTTCCCTTTTATCATTATAAGAAATTATACAGGAACATATAATCATTTATAGCCCTGGTAGCTAGTGCTATAAATTTTGTATCATATTCAAATTTATTTACTTATTAATAAAGTAATAATAATAATAATAATAATAATATTTGATTTTCATGAGTCCGCAATCTAGAATAAATAAATAAATATTTGGCGCAACAGCTCTTTTAATTGCCAGGGCGTAGCTTCTCGCAACCACTCGTGTTGTGTTCGTTATATTTTTCACACGAATAGAAGGGACCTACAGTTTAGCGCCGTATCCGAACGGCAATTTGTTTTGAGAAGCTTTCTCGTGACAACAATACCTCTCGGGTGTTTTTCAGACGTTCGCGAGAGGTGAGATCGTGAAAAAACTTTTTGGTGTTTTCTGGGATTCGAACTTGGAACCTCTTGCGTAGTGATCCGACACACTCATTTTCATTTCATTTTTAATGCATTTTTATTATTAAATTTATTATAACTTAATTGCTAGACAAAAAACGCTTAAAACTAGCTTAACTAAAATAACTATTCTTATTCTAACTTACTGGCCCTAAGCGGGCGCTCTACGCTAATAATATGTCTTTCGACGTAACGAACTTAAAAACGTTCTATTTATTTTATTCATTTAATATTAATCAACTAAGAAAATTAGACAAAAACCTTGTACATAAACTTATTTTTGGATGTTCTTACATATAAAAAAGTACAAATCTACCTTAAAATAAATATTAAACTACTTTATTCTAAATTAGCCTATCTTATGTTACCTTACGTATTTTTATACGTAAATTTTTTTCGAGTGCTGTTTTTTTATTATATTTTTTTTGTGTTTTTGTGCTTTTTTTTTTGTATTTTCTCATGAAAGAGGAACACCTCTGGGGGAACAAAGCCGTTAAGGCGCACTCTCTCATGATACTCGGAATTGGGGTAATAAGCCCCGGAGATCAGGTTGTTCGTCGAGCTCATTGCTCTTGCAATGTGCCTTCGAATCAGCTTGATAACGAAATTATCCACTCTTATTAGATTAGCCCTGTTGTCTAGGACCTCATTGGGGTAGAATTTTATGTACTGGAACTCTGGTGTTTTGTACAAATGAAGGCAAGCCCGAAGGCAAGCCCTCTCAAACATCTGAATCTTTTCCAACAAGCTTGCTCCCACGTTGAACCACACGGGGCATCCAAATAAGAGCATGGGCCTAATGAGGGCCATGTAGCAGATTACCTTTACCCTTGCATCGAGTTGCTTGCTATAAAAAAAAGGGCAAAAGCACCTTTGGCTTTGGCCAGAGCAGCATCTATATGTTTGTTAAAATATAGATATTGGTCTAACCAGAGCCCCAGGTATCTGACTACACTTCGACTCGCAAGTGGCCGTTCGTGCGGTCCAACGATTGAGAAGTTTCGCCAATTCTTTCTGGTATCCCTAGAGGCACCAGACAACGTCGTCCTAAAAAGAATGGTTTCCGATTTCTGGAAGTTGATCTTCAACTTCCAGTCATCGCAATATCGCTGAATCTTATCGAAGTCACGTTGCAAGAGAATTGCAATGACCTCGATTTTTGGTCCTGATCTGTACGCGATCAAGTCGTCTGCGTACGCTATGGCATGGTGAAGTGATGCTATGAGGTCGCTCGTGTAAATGTTGAAAAGGATCGGTGAATTAACCGCACCCAGTGGCAAACCGTTTTTAATTTGATATGTTCTAGCAGAAGTCACATTGCCATTTTTGACAATTAACTGTCTACTGGTGAGCATGTTATAAAGTATGTACAGGAGTGGTTTGCTTATGCCCAGCCTGCTCAGCTTGTAGAAGAGTCCCTCTAACCATACGGTGTCGAAGGCCTTCGCCAAGTCAATCAGGCAGGCAGTTTAGACGTGGCATGTATTGTATCATGCCCCGCCTTAAAACCGAATTGGTTATCCGGAATTATATTGGTCACTTTCTCGAATACCATGTTGATGTTCGGAAGGAGACTTATTGACCGGAGATTTGCCGTCGACTTTTTCCTCCTCAATGAGTCGAAGATCGTTTGGAGCTCCACCTTCAATATGTACGGGGGATGTACCCTTTCATCGGCGATGACATTATTTTCCATGTTATCGTCATTGACCTCGGTAAAACCTATGTTCTCGGGTCGCCAGTGCTCTGTATCATTTCGAAGGTAGAAGTTGTGCACAAGGACGCGATTTTCCGGGTCGTGGTTCGGGCAAATGGTATCATTCACCTTGTACACTTCCTGGAAAGTCGCTACTATAGCCTGTACCTTCTCCTGCGGATCTTTGATCACAAAGAAGTTGTCGTCCTCTACTGCGTTGTCTGGATCTATACCTGCTGTTATAAGTATTCGTCCATTGTTCGTCGTTCGGGGGATCTTAAGACACGGGAGGTCGTTTTGATTATTCCTCCGAAATATTTTATTTATTAGCGGGAAGTAACTCGGGTTGTTGCATTTTACAGTCCGAATTTTGTTGTTCCAATGGAAATTTACAGAAACTCTGTAATTTTCTCTAATTAATTTCTGGAGGTTTTTAATCAACGACTTCAGCGTCCTAACCTCCGAATTTTGTCTGCCAGTAAACTGTCTGTAAAAGGTTTTTAGTCTCGACAGCAGTCTACTTTTGTCAATCTCCTCGTTTGACAAATTCCTATTGACCGGTGGGTAGAGCGAATTCTAGGAGAGTGCTCTTGTCAAAGTTCTTGAGAAGCGAGTCCAACGCGTCCTACTCTAATTGAAGGAGTACCTTTGGACAAATTCCTCCAACTCCGCAATTTCGTTGGGAATCGTTATTACGGCACTGAGTCCGCAATGGTCACTATCATACACAAATGAGTTCATGCAGTTTATAGTTTGCCGGTCAATGTTAGTCAGTTGTAACCGTACGTCGAACAGCATAAGGTCCAGATAGGATACGTTTCTAGGAAACGACGGACTATCTGTAGCTTTCAAATCGAGTTTATACTCGACCCTGTGCCGACCCCACCAATTGAATAGTAGGTTTCCTCTAAGATTATTTGTGTTATTTCCCCAATCTCTATGTTTGGCGTTAAGATCTCCTGCCATGATGAAATAATTCTCCTCCGACTCCAGCCTTAGCAATCGAAAAAGTGTCTCGAGCTCTGAAATAAATAAAGTGGATTGAGTAGCTTCAGGTGCATAGAGTGCGACCGAGTACATCCTCTTTCCGCTACGCAGAGGGATGCACACGATACACGCTTCCAGCTCCTGCAACTTTCGCATTTCACCGCTGTACATTACTTTAAATTGCAGTTGTTTGCGTATGAGGATCGCAACACTTCCTCCTTGCGTGGAGTTGGGTCGGTCTCTTCTGACAATATTGTATTTATTGTGCCCCAATTTGTGCTTCTTGGATAGCTTTGTTTCGCTAACCATAAGCACATCAGGGGTTTGGTCATCAAGCAACTTAAACAATACGGCTCTTCGCTCGATCCTAATCAGTGAATTCACATTCACCGCAAGGATCTTCAAGGATTGCTCCTCCATGTTCGTACCCATTACGACTGGAGGTGCGTTAGGCCCGGCAGAAGTGCGTAGATCTGGTCCACCCGCTTCGCCTGCTCCTGTACCTGACGTTGAAGCTGCTCCATTTGCCCTTGGATAGAGAGGAAGATGGCCGGCAAGTCAGTTTGAGCCTCCGGTGCTCTAGGCGCTGGGGCCTGAGAAGCAACCTTCGGTCTTTTCTGTTCCGCGTTTCCTCGACCTGCCGCCATTTGGGCGTAGGTCACTTGGGGAGTCACGGATTGTGTTTGAATTGGAGCGGATGGACGTTTCACTACGACCTTCTGCTGATGAACCAGATTTACTTTCTTAATATACTGGAACTTAGGACAACCCCGATAGTTTGCGGTGTGTCCCGAGTTCCTGCATAAAGCATACGAGAGCTGGCTCTTTTCTGCCACTCCATCCCTACCCAGAGTGTATTTCTCTGCTTTGTGGTTCTTTCCACACTTAACACATCCAGGCTGCGTTTCGCAGTTCGACGCGGCGTGCCAGAACCTTTGGCAGCGAACACATTGTAAAATATTTTCGCTCCTTTTTAATTTTCCCAAACGACAACCTTAGACCATCCAGCTTGCTATTATGTGAAAGCTGAACCAGGAAAAACGGCAGTCAGTGAATGGCTTGACCCCAACTAATTCGAGCTCGTTGCACTCTTTCTCTTTAAGCAGCGCAAGGAGCGTCTCCGGATCAGTAGACGGATCTATCCCCCTCAGCAGCATTGTTTGCCGATTTTCCCCCTTCGGGGTGAAGGAGAAGAACTCCGTCGTGGTATCCTTTAACAAATCTTTAATTTTTTTATATTGTTCCACTGTATTGCAGTGGATACCGTGTCTATCTACATTTAAACGTTTGATAGAAAAATTGTTGCCTATGGCCGACTTACATAGTTTAATGGTGTCCATAAGCTCAATCTTGTAGGTGTTGATTGGCGGTACCCTCGCTTTTGCCGTCGTCTTCGGTTGCTGTTGGTTCTGCTGCGGTTGTTGTTGCTGTTGTTTCTGCTGCTGCTGCTGTTTCTGCTGCTGTTGTTTCTGCTGTTGCTGCTGCGGTTGTTGTTGAAATTCTTGCTGCGTTTTCTGCTGCTGTTGTAGTTGATGCTGTTTTTTTCAGCTGTTGTTGTTGCTGCTGCTTCTGCTGCAGTGTTTGCGGCTGTACTTGGCTTTGCCGCTGGTTTTCTGGCGGCTGCTTCTGTAGTAGTTGTTGTTGTTATTGTTGTTGTTGTTGTTGAGCGCGCTGAAGCTCTAGCTGCCGCTCTCTCTCTCGCCTGGCCATTTGTTTGGCCTTTATGGCGCGCACCCTTTTTTCGAGCTGCCTGATGCTGCCAGTCAGACTCTCGACTTCTTCCTCTTCATCATCTGATTTGGGGGCTGCAAGAACGGCGAAGCTGTTATTCTTATCTCCAACGTAGTGGCCTTCCCCACCTTCCGAGATGTAAGCTAACTCGACAGAGTCATCCGACCTCTGTCGCTTCTTCTCTGCTGCTACTGCTGTTGTTGTAGTCGGCGCCCCTTCCCTCACTCCACCTGGCAGCTGTACAGCTGAAGCTGACGTGGAGGGACGCTTTACAAGGTTGGGAGTAGGCTTAAGTTTTCTTCTTCTTTTCCCCGTGCTTGCGGTAGCCACTGTTGCCGGGTGGCTTGTCTGCATTGCATCGGCTAATGCTGTTGGCCTGTCTGCATTGCATCGGCTGATGCTGTTGGCCTGTCTGCATTGCATCGACTGATGCTGTCACCCCACCAGCTGATTCCGCTATTGGGAGCGCGGACCGCTCATTTTTCATCGAATGTTTCTCTTATTTTTAATTAATTATATTCACTAATTTAGTATAAATTATAAAAAAAGTTTATATTGAAATTTTCCCTGGTTGGAAATTGAACCCAAGACCACCCTGGGTTGACGGTTCACAACCACATTTAATTTTTTTTTTCATTTTTAATGCATTTTTATTTCAAAATTCATTACACTTTAGCTATAAAAAAAACGCTTAAAACTAGCTTAACTAACTTAACTATTCTTATTCTAACTTACTGGCCCTATGCGTGTGCTCTAAGTTAAACCTAGTACTTAAAACTAGGTTTAAAACTTACGTCTTTCGACGTAACTAACTTAAGATTCTTTATTTATTTATTTTATTATTCTATTAATTATTACAACTAAGAAAAATGTTTAATAAATGGAAAAAACTTAGTATATGAACTTTTTTTTTAATGGCTCACCACCACTACCTACAGGCTAACTCGCCACTTAAAAAACCACTGTCTATTAATCTACTTCAAAGCACTACGGATTTAAAGGAGAAGCCGAAACACGTCTGCACACTGTGAAAGTCTGTGAACGACTGTGATCCGACACACTAACCACTACGCCACGACGCCCACTTTAGTCCCAATCTAGAATTAGTCCCAATACTTGGCTTTAAGTTGACTACCTTCTGCATTATATTTATATATTGTTTCCGTTAAAAAATACTGTTCAGCTTTTGTTGTTTTGTTTGGAGGAAGTTTAAATTACTCTAATTCTCGAAAATAACAAATTTAATAAATGCCACATTTAAGGTTAAATATGTGCCTAGTTTGTGGAAGGTTGCTGACGTCCTAATGATTCCCAAACCTGGTAAACCGCTAAATGAAGTGTCATCTTACAGACCTATCTAGTTATTGCCAATGATATCAAAAGTGTTTGAGAAAGTACTCGCAATGCGTTTAAATAAAATAATTGAAAGGAAAAAGCTGATTCCGAACCATCAATTTGGTTTTCGAAGGCAGCACTCTACGATACAACAGGTACACAGAATTACGAATAAAATCGAAGAAGCACTAGAAAAAAGGAAAGTTTGCTCGGCTGTATTCTTAGATGTGGCGCAGGCCTTTGATAAAGTATGGCACGAAGGACTTATCTATAAACTGAGATGTATGTTGCCAAATCAATATGCTTTTATTCTGAAATAGTATCTAGATGGAAGACATTTCAGAATAAAACAACAGAGTACTTATTCAAATCTAAGAGAAATAAAGGCCGGCGTACCGCAAGGTAGTGTACTGGGCCCAATATTATACTTATTATATACTAGTGATATTCCTAAATTAGAAAACCACACTATGGCAACATTCGCAGTTGATACTGCAATACTAGCAGTAGGAAGAACCAATGAAGAATCCACAGAAGAACTGCAAATTGGCATAAACAAAATCTGTGAATGGACTAATAAGTGGAGAATCAAATTGAACGAGTCTGACTTTACTGATAAAAAAATTGAATATATACCAATTATTATAAACCAAAAAATAGTTCCATGCGGTAATACAGCGAAATATTTAGGTATGACCCTAGATGCAAAGTTGAGATGGAAAGAGCACTTAAAAAAGAAAAAAGAAGAGTTAGAAATCAAATATAGAAAACTGCACTGGCTGATAGGAAGAAACTCATCCGTATCAATTGGAAATAAAGTGCTTTTATATAATCAAATTCTGAAACCAACATGGACATATGGAATCCAACTATGGGGTTGTGCCAAAAAGACAAACATAGACAAAATACAACATTTCCAAAATAAGGTGCTTAGAAATATAGTAAATGCACCTTGGTACATAAGAAATACTGACCTTCATCGAGACCTGAAGGTAGAAAGTGTATCTGCAGAAATTCTAAAACATGCAAAAAAACACAAAGAAAAGCTAGAAGAGCATATAAACATAGATGCAAGAAAACTAATGCATAATGAAAATCAATTACGAAGGCTTAAAAGAACAAAACCTCTCGATTTAACTTAATATAAGAAAAATAAAAATGTATATACTTGCTTATAAATACATACACACTCGAAATAAAGGATCACCAGGGGGTGTAACTCAAAGACTAAGATGTCAGAAAAAAATTGCTTATTAGTCCAAGTGACTAGATCGCAATTATGTGGGAGGCGGTTTTAGTCGGTAAAAATCCGGCATGCTGATTACTCGGTTCATCAGTATCTTTTGAAGATCTCCCCTTCCTTTAAAAAAAAAAAAAAAAATTCTCGAAGTCGTTTCACTCGAAAATAGTGTCAGGTATAAATTTAAATTTTCATTACTGCCTTTAAATGACATCTTGAGCTTCTGTAGGAAAACAAAAGTGAGGCTCTACAAGGTCTTTTCCCTCTTAGAAAGTTCGTATAACTTCACACAAATTTTCACATATGGGAACGATGCTTCGATTATATAACAAGTGATATATTTACTTTCCGTAAAGACCTAAACGATAGTGAACTATCGTTTTGCTGTCTCCATAATTTCTTTTTTCACTTTTTTCTTT
Source organism: Pocota personata (assembly GCA_963082735.1). NCBI lineage: Eukaryota > Metazoa > Arthropoda > Insecta > Diptera > Syrphidae > Pocota > Pocota personata. The sequence goes on along the minus strand of OY720431.1, from coordinate 97,393,517 downwards.
TTAACATTTTTTGTTAAAAGAAAATCGAATACAAGTAAACTCGGAACAATATTAGTTTATATATTATACAAATTATATAAGTATTGGTAGATGATATCCATTAGCTGTCTATTTGTTTGACTTTAACGACTATTAATATTTAATATTTTGGGACTGAGCTTGCTTTTCCACTCATAGAATTTTGAAAGTATAAAATATTAATTTTCAAGTGGAGTATGCGATTCCAGATATCGATATCCATTTTATGAATATGACCCAGGCTTTCCACACCTCCTGCGCGTTGGTCGGTTTACCCTGTAGACCTATTGCAGCCATTCTGCAATAAAAAAAAGTATTAGTGAATTTCTCAGTTAAATAAGTTTCAAATCAAATCATGCATTTTACAAAAAGTCTTTTATATACATATATGTATATATTTTTTTTTTATTATTATTATGCTTTTTTTATGGTTGCGCCAAAGGGTATGTAACCTTCATAGATACCAGTAGCCCGGGGTACTGGCATGCACGATTCACAAACCTGAATGATCGAGGCCAGGAAGATGCCTACGTACTAAATCACACCCTTCGAACCACTCTCGCCCTTCACCACCTTGCTGGCGAGATTAAAAGAAGAACCCTCTGTGCCTTCTTAGATAATTCCGGAGCTTTTGACAACACTTCCTTTCAATCCATCAAATCTGCCTCCGATCCCAAAAGCATTGATATGCCAACCACCGAATGGATTTGTTCCATGCTACGAAGCAGAATTATCTCTGTTAAGCTCGACACACTCTTATCTCAACTACCATCGATTCCAACAAAGTTTGCCCTCAAAGAGGTATTCTATCGCCCCTATTATGGTCTATTGTGGTTGACCATCTTCAAAACAACTTAAATAACCCTGGATTCCTCATACAAGTTTATGCAGATGACCTCGTCTTAATAATAAAAGGTAAACAATAATCTGTCATTATCGGACGAATGCGAAATACCTTAACGACTTGTGCCAGTTCGAAGAATTAGAAGTTAACCCAATGAAATCAGTCATCATCCCGTTCACTAGAAGGCGAAACATCAACCTCCAAATGCTAACTCTAATCGGCGTTCACATTAACTTCTCGAAAGAGCAAAATATCTCGGGGTAACACTAGATCATAAACTCTTGTGGAAACCTCATCTTGTAAAAGTCAACTAAAGCCTTCTGGGCCTGTTCCAGCTTCTTTGGTATTATATTATAAGTTTATCTATCTGTGCAGGACTCAAATGAACAAACATTTTTCAAATCCTGTTAGGGTCGATAGTAGACATTATTACATCTCAAAACAGGTAAAGGGTTTTAAGAAAAAATAGCATAATTAAAGCATGAACCATTGTAGGGAGTAATAAATCAAAACTGCATTATCATTAACTTATCATAAAACGGAAATAATTTGGTTTCTTGTACAAAATTTTCCCAAAAAACTGCAATTCAGGTATTATTTGTTAAAACGAGGTTTGTTTTCTAACTTAAAAGCAGGTTGCGTATTGTTCCGGCGCCAGTTAGTCTTGAAACTTCAATATTTAAGGTTAACCGATTAGCAGTGCGAAAACCTTTGCTACGACATCAAAACAAAGTCCAGTGGCTAGATTGAGGAAGAGAACACTAGGATTGGACATCAACCGACTGGGCGAAAGTCTTATGGACGGACGAGTCCAAATTTGAAGTTTTTGGACAAAAAATTGAGAGTCTACGTTCGGCGGTCTGCTAAAGAAAAGATACTCCCTAGCTGTTTGGCCCTAACAATCAAGCGTGTCGGTGGTTCAATAATAGTCAGGGGATGTTTCTCTTCCGCCGGTATTGCAGACCTCATCCGTATCGATGGAATCATGAATAATGATCCGCAACATTCTTCCAAGTTTTGCTGAGGATACGTGAACCAAGAAGAACAAGAATGAACACCGAAAAATATGAAATGGCCTGCCCTATCACCCGATCTCAACCTAATAGAACTGCTTTGGGACGATCTTGACAGAGAGGTGCGACAACAGTGTCCAACATCGAAAGAAAAATTTTGGGAGATCCTTCAATTAAGTAGAGATCAATAACACTGGAAACTATTAAGAAGCTGATCGAATGACTAATTGGCGGCTAAAGAGGTGCAAATACGAGTTGGATTTTTCGACGAAAAGAGGCCTGACTCAATTTTTTTACCCAAGTCTTTTCATTTATTAGGTTTAATTAATTTGCCCCTGGCTATGATTTAATAACCGGACAAATACTTAAGAAATTGCAAAAAAAAGCAGTAATTAAACTTTTATATCTAATAAACGCTTCAATTAGACTGTTATACGTTCCAGATCCGTGGAAAGTGCCAGAAGTGATAATGATTCCGAAACCGGGAAAAACGACAAGAAATCGTACAGACCAATATCGCTCCTACCAATAATATCAAAGGTATTTGAAAGGCTCCTATTGAAACGCATCCAACCGCTCATTGAAGAAAGACGCCTTATACTTGACCACCAATTCGGGTTCAGAATCAAGCATTCCACAATTGACCAGGTTTATAGAATAACCGATGAAATTGAAAAAGCCCTGGAGGGGAAACAGATTTGCTCTAGCACTTTTCTTGACGTCTCTCAAGCCTTCGATAAGGTTTAGCACGATGGCTTGAAGTACAAACTAGGACAGGTTCTTCCGGAACTCTTATTTATGATCTTAAAATCCTGCCTTGAAAGCTGATTATTTCGTGTTGAACACGGAACTGAATATTCCGAGTTTAAAGAAATCGCCGCTGGAGTTCCGCAAGGAAGAACCCTTGGTCCTGTTTTATTTTTGCTGTACACTCGAGATATACCCCAAACTGAAGGTACCATAGTAGCTACGTTCGCGGACGATACCGCTATTTTGGCAACGGAAAGTTCAATCGAGTCAGTAACTGAAAAACTCCAACGAGCTTTGGATAAAGTCTGCGACTGGACAAAACTTTGGCGCATTGTTCTTAACGAGACCAAATCGACACATGTTAACTTCACATACAAGAAAATAAACAATCTACCCGTATTCATTAACTCTGTACAAATACCGTATGCAAATGAAGCTAAGTATCTGGGGATGACACTAGCCACGAAACTTAAGTGAAAACCGCACGTTAAAAAAGAAAACGCGATGAGCTTGAAAATCGCTTTAGAGAAATGTATTGGCTACTTGGCAGACATTCCAAGCTAAGTATATATAACAAACTACTTTTATATAAGCAAGTGCTTTTGCCGAAAATCTACCTGCATCACGCGAATATTCCTCGAAGCTTAAAATACTTGATAAGGAAACTTAGTTGTAGTAAATAAGAAAAAGGGACGGGTTCACTCTTCTTTAGTGAATCCTTTCTCCCTGGCAAGGGATGTTCCCGTCGGTGACCGAAATGACAAATTAGGATTTCTTTTTAAAAACAAAATTAGCCAGTCTTTGCCCGCAGCTTCGTTTTCCTTTGAAAATGGATGAGGAATTCCTTTTTTTTCTGCCAGTTCGAACGCTAAGTTTTTAATATCATTTCTGGTGAGCCCAAAAAATGTTGACTAGCATCTTTTGGAATTTATCTGGAAAAACTGGTCTACGACCTAACTTAATGCCTACAAAGGTATTAGTTTTTTTTTTTTTTTAATACCAGTCTTAGGTGAGTTGTTTTCATTACATTATGTAATTTTGAGGCTTTTAAATAGCCACATGTATTGGATCGCACCATCTCAATCGCTCTTTTCATATTTTCTGGATTCCATATCTTCCGTTTCTTAGCTTTGATTGCTGAATCCATGGCTGACATAAAGGTGACAAAAAATAAAAACAATAAGGTGGATTCAACAAAATTGAAATAAATCGGTTTTCTAATAATATTATGGCGGATAATATGGACCTCTAGTCCATATCAGCCACAGCGGTTGATGTGGAGTTCTGAATCAACTTTTTTAAGGCAAATATCATATTTCACATTCACTTTTTGTTTAAGGAGCTTGCGCATGAATGTAAACAGCTTTCACCCCGATTGCATTTGTGTGTTGCGAGAAAAGCTGGTAGTCCATATTACCCACTCTTACTCTACCCTGCACAATACCTTCGAGTTGGAATTTGTTCTGGTAAATGCCCTGTAGATAGTTTTGTGTTTCTCCCAGACACGCAGCTGCATCGAATAACTGTTGTCTTCTTTTCCTTCTAAAAACTAAAATAAAATGAAGCATCCATCCCAATTGAGAATTGATTACCCAAGAAATCTCAACTGGCATCATAAAAGAGCTTTTTCCACTATTTAGTAGATTTTCGATCCAACTCATATTCACCTGCCATTTGGTCGGCTCGATCTACTCCACCCACTATCTTCTTCTCTAATATATAAAAATCTCGTGTCACAGTGTTTGTGGTCGCACTCCTCCGAAACGGCTCGACCAATTTTTATGACATTTTTTGTGTATATTTGGTAGGTATGAGAATAGGTCGTAAAGTACATTTCATACCGCTAGGTTATTTTTCTATTTTTTTGACGAAAACTTTTTTTAGTATTTTTTTTTTTAGATTTGGCATCAAAAAATACCAAATTTCACCCTCCTACCCCCACCCCCCATTTTTTAATCGTGATTTTATTATTTTTGTATTTGTATCCAAATAATTTAACCGTCGTTCGTTTTTCAAACAGAACGAAATTATTTATGTTATTGAATGACAGACGGCAATACGTCGGCCTCATCGAACTTTCATCCACACATGCGCAAGTCATTGATGTGAAGTGTCGCGTCACTTTGACATTTCATTCTGCATTTGTTATGTATCACAACGCAGTGCGTGAAAAATTTTGCACGATTTATTTTAATTTACAAGAAATATATATGTGTTACGTGAGTGTGAAAGGTTGGTAAAATACTGAAAGAACAAATACATTATTGGCATACCATTTTTCATCAGTAAGTAAAACAATTTGGGCTATTTGTGTGTGTGTTACAGTGAACAATGCCAGCAAGACGCAAGGGGCCCATTTGGGCCGTCGAACGAATAAAGCAACAAACATGTGAAATAGTAGAGCAGAAAGAACAGACGAACAAATCCAACAAGATAACGAAAATGTGCGTGTTTCTCAATCACAAGAGGCACGAGCTAAACGAAATCAACAACGACAATTGGAACGGAGACAAGCGCTCCGGTTCGTAATTGATACACACAGAGCAAATGACCGACAATGCCAATAAGTACATCGAGCATTTACATCCGCTTCGTTCCCTCGTCCCGCATTCGAGTACGAGCCAGATATTGAATATTCCGCTCATCCGAAAGTGCTGATTGCTGCTATGGACAAAGAATTTCCCCATTGTCATGGGCTCAAATTCAAACATGAGTCAGCCGGCATGTGTTGCGCATCAGGAAAAGTGCAACTACTAGAAATTGAGACACCACCAGAACCATTGAACGGTTTGCTCATCGGCACGGATCCAGATTCAAACCTTTTCCTGAAGTCCATTCGCAGATTCAATTCATGCTTCCAAATGACATCGTTTGGAGCAACAGTAATAGTTCACAATATTGCGGCAAATGGTCAACAATTCAATTCAACGTTCAAAATCAAAGGCCAAGTGTACCACAAAGTGGGCTCATTGCTGCCGATGCCAAACGAACCACGTACATTTTTACAAATCTACTTCATGAGCGAACACGCACCCGCCAATCGCTTGGATGCACGTTGCGACTACAATAAGTCCAATTCGCCGGAAGCCAGGCGCATCGTCGGCGAGCTGGACGCCCTATTGAATGAGCACAATGAATTATTAAAATTCTTCAAATCACACATGCACGAATTTCAAAGTGACAATCACGCTATTGTCATCAATCCTGATGAAACACCAGCTGGAGATGATGAAACACGTGCGTAGATTCAATGCGCCTGTTGTTGACGACGTTGCTGGAATCATGGTTGGCGACCGCACAGCAACGCGAAAAATTGTGATTCGAAGAAGAAACAATAATCTGGAGTTCTTCGCGGACACACACCGTTCATACGACGCTCTCAAATATTTCACATGGAACCAAACAAAAAAATGGATGCCCCGCAGCAAGGCACACCAATTGTTGCGTGCCCCGGGCCTATTCAAACGAAACACTTTGGGCCGAGTATATACAGTCAATCCAAGGCAGACTGAGTGCTTCTATCTGCGATTGTTGTTGGTCAATGTCACCGGCCCATTGTCATTCCAAGATATACTAAAAGTGAATGGACAACAGTATCCAAAGTATAAAGATGCATGCATTGCACTCGGCTTGCTCGAAGACGACAATCACTGGGACGATATGCTTGCTGAAGCAGAATTGGTACTGTACAGCAACACAACATCTACTATTCGCTATAGTGTTGACTACATGTTACCCAGGACGAGCATACACGTTGTGGGATAAACACAAAGATTCAATGACTGAAGATATATTGCATCGAATTCGTATACGGTGCAACGATCTAACGATTACATTCAGCGACGCTATGTACAATGAAGCATTGATTGCTATCGAAGATCTTTGCATTGTCCTTGCCAAGTTACCACTCAGTCATTTCGGTATGCGTTCGCCAAAGTGCATCTGATTTAATGAACGCTACAAGTTTACGGTTCGAATCCTGATGTCAATAATCATCTATTTATTTCGCATGAAATAAATAAAAAGTCGATCAATTGCGAAAGCTTATGTCAACTCTACTGCGAAGGCATAACACTGGCAGTAGGGCGGTCATATGGCTAAAATGCAACTTGATCGTGATGATGACATCAGAAAAAATACTGTGAATCATGAGCAACGACAAAAAGTAAAAACAAACAAGCTGCCCAGTTATCTGGACAGCCAGCCACCCTTGGAGTTCACTGAAACTTAATACCAGCTGAGTTTCAAACCAACTACACCAATCTGTCTTTCTCTCTGTCTCTTCCCCTTTCCTCAAAACGCCCGTGTCCTAAAATTAGTATAAGGGTATTCATAACCCCTTTCAAACGTGCAAAATTATATATAAAAAAAAATAAAAAATTCGATAAACGATCATTCTATTTTATCGATCAATTTTGTCGATCGTTAAAACATTCAAATACACTTACAATACATTCATTATTTTTTATTTAACAACCAATATATTAGAAATAAATTATATGGCAGAACAACGTTTGCCGGGTCAGCTTGTCTGTCTATAATATTTGATTATTTCTGGGCACCATATATCTACTATTTTTATGTCAAAGGGATGGAAATTGCTTGTAAGGATGACTTCCTTAGTGTCACGCCATTTGCCGAACGAAAAGCCCGTGTTAGTTTATCAGAAAACACATTCAACACAGTTCCTAACACAGATGGACGCTGGTGAAAAATCGATTGAAGCAGCTAATTGGTTAACAACGCGTTCATCAAGAGTTCCTTCGACAATATGTTCTTCTTTACCGCAGCATATGCTGAAATCGTACGTGTAGCCAGAAAGCGAGTCCGATCTAAGCCACATTTTTATACTGCATTTTGCACATTTGTATTTTTGTGCGCTGGTTCCGATTTCGTTGGTACATTGGGTAATATATGTATATGAAAAGGCTTTCAGGAAAAATTTTCGAATGAAGTATCGATCCTTTCGCAGCTCAGGCTTATACTAGGAAGTCTATAGCTACTTCCAGTTTTTTTTGGTACAAAAGCGACATTAGGTGTAGACCAAACCGTAGAAATATTTTGAGAAGTGTCTACAGGAAAGTCGATTTCTTCCAGGTCCGCTTCCGTATCTGTTGTTTCTTTCTTAACTCCATCCCTCTCGTCCGTTCTGCTCTCGTTAGATTCCACCTCGTAATCTGTAGGCTCGTAGTTATCGCCACTGTCACTCGATAAGTCTTCATCTTCATCAGAAATCTACAACATATTAGAAATTTTGACCTGTGATCCAGTTGTTTGGCATATTTGGGTCTGTAATAATTATAAGATGTTCCCATAAATTGTGTAAGCAGAATCCTGACTGGGACACTTATAGCCTAACGCCCCGATAACATAAATATGCAAATAACGTCAAAACTACAACAAAAAAGAGGTACCTACAAACTTCAGATTATGACGAGAACAGTTACACAATAATTCACTGTATTTTCTGCTGATTTCCAACTTATAAATAAATACAGTTCACTTATTTCACTGCCGCATGCGAAATTCGCGTGCAATTATTAACTTTGTTTTGACAAATACGAACATGCCTACCACCCAAAACAGCACAAACGCGAATTAATATCGTTCAAAATAGTATAAACTAAGGATTGGGACTTATTTGTCCCATTTCTGCCACTTGTTATAAAACTTAGGTCTTTTTGAACATGTACCGGGACACATATGTCCCTTTCGGACCGAAAGGGTTAAATATTATCATCCCGAAATGCTCTTATTAGGATAACCCGCAAATCCCTCAAATACATCACCGATTCAACTGGTACAACCTTGGAAATGGCAAATGGAATAGGTGCTGGAGTATTTGTCCTGCCTTGACCTACATCTTCCAAGCAGAGGTTTATGCTATCGAGGTTTATGCTAAACAATGCATCAGAAAAAACCTCCAAAGATCAAGTATAAACGGTCTTTCAGACAGCTAAGTGATCCTTCAAGCTTTCAAATCATTAAAATTCATATCTAAACTAGTTTGGAATTGTCTACAAACTACAAGCAGCTCGCTGTTAACAATAATCTCTCACTCCTCTGGGTCCCTGGTCACAAAGGCATTACTGGCAACGATATTGCTGACAACTTGGCCAGATCAGGCTCCTAATCTCAATTCTTTGGCCCTGAACTCTTCTGTTACCTGCCTACTAACCAACTGGAAATATAGCTAAATTGCTGGGGATATCAAGAAAAGCTCTCTCACTGGAACTTACAAACAGGTCTTCGACGAGCCAGAAATTGATCAATTTCTTCCGAAAAAACGTCCCAAAGAGATTGCATCAATGAACAACCATAATGCAAATCTCCTTTCTGACTTCCTTAGCGGCCATTGCTATCTAAATACCACGTCAAGAAAATAGGCAGGAGTCAATCTGAAACCCACAGACTATGTTTTGAGAACTTAGAACGGCCGAACTCTGTGCGAATGTCGTGCCATTGCGTGTGCCGGAATTAACACTTCCATCACTGCATCTGGCGTCATTTCTCCAGCACAGCAAATTCTAAGTTTTCTTCGAGAACTTGACAACTATTGAATTAAACAGTACACCATCCAAGGGGCTAACACAAAAGATCTCCTTACTGGTTGCATTGCTTGGAAAGGCTCTTTTCAGCCTATCTTAACTGCACACACCCAAAAGTCGCTCGCGGCAGATGTACAACACAAAAGCAAAACGGTGGGGACGATTATTAACAAACAAATTTTTGCAATATTAGACGGACAAATTATTACACCCGGTAAGAGTCCCTGAGTACTAGTCTCTAAAAAGCAGGCCCAGATTGATGTCCGTAAATTGAATCGGAAAACGGTAGGGGTCTCGTACCATTTACCACAGATTGAAAGTATTCTCGAATTTTTTTTTTTTTTTTCTGTTTATTTATCCACTTAATCGTTATTATATACATCATGGTTTAAATAAGCCTAAAAACTGCAACAATATTTATGATTTAAAGTAGCCTCTTATTAGAGATGTAATGCCGAAAGTCAGAATGCGCGCTTCTGTACATCCGCATGCATGCCCGAAGACATTTCCTCTCAAATAACCGAAGCTTCTCCATATACGACGGGCTTATGTTCCACCACACTGGACTCGCATAAGTCAAAATTGGACGGACTACAAATCTTGGTAGCATATGATCTTCACATTGGATTTTAGATAGTTGGAGCAAAAAAGACGTTTGAGCGACATAAATGCCGCCCTTTCTTTTTGTAACTGTATATTTACGTGCTCATTGCAGTACAAAAACTTGTCTAAATGGACACGTAAATACTTCACAACCATCTTCGACTCAATGCGAAGACCACTGGAGCTCGTTATTTGCAGATTTTTCCAATTACGTCTCAAATCTGAATTACCGCGTCTTACTGGGGTGCGGAACAGTATGGTTTCACATTTAGCCTCGTTTATCTTCAGCTTCCATTCTGAGCAGAATATTTCAAGCTTATCAAAGTTGTTTTGAATGTCTTGTATTTTCGAACCGCTTGCATACAGAATAACGTCGTCAGCAAACGCTAGCGTATTACCCAAGCCCCTAAGCATTTCAGAAACGTAGATATTAAATAAGAGCGGTGCTGTGACTGTACCTTATGGGAGGCCATTAGTAACATTAAAAACTTTAGTCGTCGTGTATCGTCTATCTGTTACAACGAATTTCACCATAGATGCAATCATCTTCACAAGATGATTCGAAAATTCATATCGTAAAAGTTTGAATAATAACCCGTCGATCCAAACCGTGTCGAAGGCTTTTTCGATATCCACTAGGCAGGCAGCTGTACTTCTTTTGGCATTTAGATTCCAATTAACATCTGAAATCAGTTTTGTTACAGCATGCACCGCCGAATGATTTCTTTTGATCCCAAATTGGTTCCGCGGTACAATCTCCTTGTTTCGCACGCGAACAAAATGGACTTACTAATTACTACTTCAAAGACCTTCCCAATATTAGGCAGGAGACTGATTGGCCTATAGTTGGAAGGATCAGAAGGATCCTTCTTCTTTTTTATTATTGGAAAAACCTTCGATGTTTTCCAATAACTCGGGAAGTAGCAGTTGTTTAATAAATTATTAAATAAAACGCAGTATTGCCGTATGATTTCGTCCGGTATATGCTTTAAGACAATATTGGGAATGTTATCTAAACCACTTGACTTTTTATTATTCAGTTGACTGAATATGTATGTAAGTTCGCCTAAAGTTGTAAAGTAGTTATCAGTCTGTTCAGCTGTGAGTTGGTCAGCTTTAAATCTCTCAGAAAATCTCAAAAGGGTTCCTGTTTCGTTATTGTGAAATCTGAACAATTCGTCATTTACTTCGCCAGTTCTGCAGCTAGGGAGTTCGCTAGCATGGATTGCCTCAAAATGGGAGCCGATCAGATTTAGCTTATCCACCCCACTATCTATCACAAAATGATTATCGTTAATGGGGCAGTGTTGGCTATTAATCTCTGCCTGGGAAAGAAGCGACTGAGAAGACAGTGGGACTTTCAGTTTCGGAATTTTGCCAGTGCTACGAGGCTTGAAGGTTTGGTTAATTTTAGGAAACATATTCCTGGAGTCAGACTTCAAAATGTTCTCGGCACGTTGCCGCCAGTAATCGTTGACACTATTCCGAAACTGCTGGCTTAGCAGTGTCCTCACATTAAAAAACTTTTTTAGGTTTATAGAATTTGTATGTCACGATTTAGATAACATTCGATGCCATTTTTTGATTTAATTTTCGGAACTGACGATTCCATAGCTTGTAATACTACCGTATTGAAGTTCCCGATATAAAAATCGCATTCTTCATTAGTAAGATTCCTATTACAAGGAATACTACAAGAAAAAGTACAATTCCTATATTTCCTGATAGCACAACGCTGGAATTTGCACCAATCGGTCTCCCTAAAATTCAATTTAGGGAATTCGTGCTGTGTTGCGAAGCTAAACGTGGAGTCGCCAGGTAATGTCACCGGCATAACTATAGCATTGTGGTCGCTATCATACGGCAGTATTGAAAGTTTATTACCGTGGACCGTCTGTATTTGCAGTCGCGCGTCCGCTATGCAAAGGTCAAGATAAGAGTTTCCAGAAGAAAAACTTGGTGTAACTGGGCTATAAAACTTGAATTTATACCCGATTTGGTTTTCCTCAATAAAGCGATTTAGAAATCTGCCTCTAGCATTGGCCATTGAGTTCATCCAGCTCTGGTGTTTCGCGTTTAGATCTCCCGCTAAGACGAAAAAGTTGTTTAAACTATCTCGATTTCGGCTTTAAATTGAGTAACGGTTCCTGACGCAGCATACGCCGATATTAAATACAGACAACCAGTATTCCTGAGAGGCAGCGTGATAATGGTTGTCTCAAGACAACTAAAGTTTTTAATTGCATTCCTTTCAACCGTTGTGAAGCGTAGTGGTTTTCGAACGAGTATTGCCGTACCACCACCTCTTATTGAGTCGCGTCTATCTGTCCGTATTACGTCGTAGTTTTTGAATTCCAAGTAATTCCTGTCATTCAATTTTGTCTCGCTCATAAAGAGTACGTCGGGTCTATGATCCACTACAAAACGCAGAAGGTCACCGCGCCTACTAAGGGAGATAATAGAGTTGACATTGAGAGCAGCTATTTTGAGAGTTGCAAAATTTAAAATTTGGCCCAGTCATTTTGACGAGTGAAAATGTTGAGAAGGGCATCTACCTTCGCCGACAGATCTGCAACAGTCTTGGTCAGACCGTCAACTTGCATTTGCAATCTATCGATTGCAGGGCGCGCAATACTTTTGGACCCAACAATGTTGGAGCCAACAGTATTGGAGCGCAATGCGTTGGGGCTGACTAGTTTTGTGCCAACACCATTCCCTACTATGTCGGCAAAGGAGACTCCACCCCGAACATGATTGTCAATCATTGTGATTTTCTGTGCAACCTTTTGCTGTGTTTCCCTTTTCTGTGCTTGAAGCCGATCGAATTCTTTCGAAGGACACTAAATGCCCCTCTAGGTACCTGATAGTTCTCAGGTTTTGTACTTTGCTATCCGAAGATAGCTGTACCGCTATAATAGGCAGGACTCTATTTTCTCGCTTAGAGTTCGCCGAAGCATACCTGAATGCCCCAACAAAGTTTAGGCTTTCTATTTTTAGCGCTTTCAACTCTTCCAAGACTTCATCTGGGTTGAAGCCAACACTAAGACCTTTTAACAAGAATGACTGTAACTTGTCTTCCTTATTTGTATACGAAAAATATTCCGTTCTTGCTTCGTCAAGGAATTCTTTCACTTTGTTACAGTCATTCTTATCTTTAACAGTTAACGTTATTTTACTATTTATATTTTTTATATTAAAACTATCTTTACCTATTTCTTCCTTAAGTAACTTGTGCAATGTTTTGTTATCTTCTTTGTAAATTTTAATTGGAGGTGGTGACTTGTTTTTTGCCTACACTGTCTGAGATTGTTTTGCGTTCTGTTGTGCCGTTATTTTTCACAATCTCTTTTTGTTGTTCCCTTTTCGCTTCATTCTTTGATTTCATCATTGAAATGAGCTTGCTTGAAGTTGTTGGTACATCTTGTGTAGTTCCTGTATTAACATTTTGTTCTGACGTATCTACGTCTAGTAGAGCAAATTGATTTTCGCGATCACTGCATGATGTCACAATTTTGGGTGTTTTTCTTTTTTTTGCAACGTTTTTTTTTAAATGAGGAGTCACTGTCACTCTCCTGCATTTCTTTTATTTTTTGTTTTAGAAATAATACTTCTTGTTCATATTTTTTTGCTAATTGGAATATTTCCATAAACTGTTCGCGCGTGATTTCAGCAGTATCCATCGCCGCCGCTCCCCTTTCAGGGGATGTCATTTTGCCGCGAATCACTTTTTTAATTTTTGTTTTATTTTTCTTTCCTTTAATAATATCAATTGGAATACCCCAAAGGTAGGGTGTAGAGTTTGAATTGTCTTTTTTCACTATTTATCAGTTTAAAATCGTTAAAATATATTATTTCTAACTTGTTAAAATCGAAGCAAATTGTTTTCGTGTTGACAAAAACACAACCGGTTACTTCGAAATTATTTTTCCGAATCGAAAGTATTCTCAATCAGCCGGGTAGCTCTATGTCTCCATACTTGATCTAAGAAGTGGATATCTTCAAGTAATGGTTGTGGCAGAAGACGGGACAAACCCATATTCGGCACTGGATATGAGCATTACAAATGACCGTTTTTTAAAACGATTCCAACATAATGACATAAAACCAGCGAAGTATAATTTCTTAAGAAAATACGTTTTTTATTTGATTGATAAATACATAAAGATACAAGTAAAATATCATATGTGCAAAATTCCCCCAGACCTAAGAACTTAAAACAGTTGCAATGACCAAAAATTTAAACAAAAAAGGCTACAATGTCCCAAAGGTAGTAAACGTTTTTGGTCATTCGTCAAAAATATTAAAAATTCTGCCTCGTATGCTATCCCTACGCTCATTTACAGTGACATTCCAGCTGTCGCCGCTGCCAGATAATGCTTTGTCTCCGCCTGTATTTGAGAGCATCAAATTTTCCATGAGACAAGTTCACTTTCTCATTCGTACAGTTGCAGGAGCACTCAAAGGTCTTAACATACACAAATCCGCTCGTCCAGATGGTATATTTGCAGATATAATACAACATACGAGTACATATTTTCTCACCAAGCTTCTGAGAAAAAACTCAAAATTTATTTGGAACGTCGCATGTGAAAATGCATTTGGGAAAATTAAGGCAATACTAATAAGTCCTCCGATTTGGCATTATACAAATTTAAAGCAACCATTTTTGGTCACTACAGATGCTAGTAATGAATCCCTGGGAGCTTGTATTATTACAAGGTCCGCTTGGTGAAGACTTTCCAATTCCTTATGCTAGTCGCGCTTTGAACGGTTCGGGAGGATATCACTCTACTGCGCAAAGATAACTTTTAGCTATAGTCTGGGACGTTAAAATTTTCCGATGTTATCTACAAGGCTGGCACTTCACTATACATATACACCGATCACATTAAAAGGCATTTGTAAAGCAAAAGATTCGCTTCCTCTATTAATGGTGTTATACTTAAAATTTCTGAATTTGATTAACTGTCGAATATAAAACTGGACAGAGTAATCGCAATGCTGATGCTCTTAGTCGCATCACTCTCGAAAGTATTATACCGAACGGTAATGGCCTATTTAAAAACAACAACAACAGCCAAATTAGTCCAAGCTGATGTTCACCACTCTTTAGGCTCAGACTTTGCAGATGATCCAAAATGTTTTGCGGTAATCAGGTCAAAAACGAAACAAGAAGCACTAACCGATCGAGGAGAAAAAAGTATTAATTTAACCAAACCAAAACTCGACGAAGTAGAACGTCAATAATACTTATGTTAAATATATTATTGAAACAGAAAAATAAGAGAAAGTGGTAGGCCAGACCATACCACAAAAGAATGTTAAATGTGTTCAAAAAACCAAAAGCTCACAAAGTCATTCGGAAATAGCAATCTTTGATTTATTTATTATTTCCCATAAATTACAATGTACAACAAATTGATTACAGATAGATTATATATGTATAGCGCTAGCTACCAGGGCTATCGGCTAGGATAGAATAAACAATGGTATGGAGTCTAGGGTGGGTGACGTTGAGGACCAGGACAATCAGTCAACAACTTGTGATTCTTACCTGTCCGCCCGGACCTAAATGCGCACCACTATACGAGTAATGCTAGATAGTCTTATCTAATTTAATCATTATTAATAATTTAATAATTAATTTAATATTTTCTTCAGTTCGATACCTAAGACGTTTTTGTTGTATCCACAATAGAAAATGCATTTGAAACGAAGAAATCAGTCGTAGGCGTTTTTCTAGATATCGTAGGGGCATTCAATAATGTCAAAACTCAAAAATTATGGATGCACTCTCGATATACTGTAAAATCAAATAATAAACAATTGGCTAAAATACATGCTATCAAACCGCATCATCACAGCTTCACTTGGAGACGAAATAAGAAGGGGAACAGTTTATTCGGGAACACCACAGGGGGGGATAATATTTCCTTGTCTGTGGGTGCTCACAATGAACAACCTTCTAAAAGCACTAGATGGAACCTGTGCAAAATGCGTAGCGTACGCAGATGATTTAGCCATTTTGATAAGAGGTAGGCACCTGATCATCATAGGAGAGCTTATGCAAAACATCCTACGAATCATAATGAAATGGGCGGAGGAGAGTGGACTAGGAATAAATTGAAATAAAACGGAACTAGCTCTTTTCAAACTCAAGCAGAACACAATTGAGATTGATGGTGGGACTTTTAACAGGGCACATCAATCTCAACAAACATTCGTTCAGACTCGGGATAGCTGATACAGCAATCTGTGCCAACTGTGAAGAGGAGGAGGAAGATATAGAACACTTCCTCTGTCACTGCCCCGCTACAGCGAGGCTAAGGCTGAAAATTCTGGGATCTCCAAGGATTCCGGATATTACACACCTCAATAAGAAAGGAATCGGGGATATACTGGAGTTCGCCAGACGAACACTACGATTCCCCGATCACTATACGATATAGTTGATACTACCCATGATCCCTAGACCTAAATCCTCTCAATACATAATTCCCAAAACACATCACTATTCCTTACAGTTACGCAGATGAGGGGAACACAACGGGCCCACTGGAGGCCTAAGTGAAGAGCATAAGCTCACCCTCTCAAACCAACCAACCAACCAGTTCTTTTCAAAAGGAAAACCAAAACTAGTGACTTTCACATTCCACAACTTGGAGGAGCATCACTGCAACTCCGTGACAACGTCAAGTACCTGGACATAATATTGGACAGGAAACTGACCTGGAGAAAGAACCTGGAAGAAAGATTTACCAAAGCTAAAAGGGCATATTGGATATGCAGGAGGGCCATCGGGAAGTCATGGGGCCTGAAACCGAAACAGGTCCACTGGATACACGAATATAATAAAACTTATCATCTTCTACGGAGTAGTTGTGTGGTGGCCAGTGGCATATAAAAAGTAAGCAAGAGACTTGTTAACAAAGGTGCAGCGTATGGCCTGCTTGGGCACAATCCTTAACACCAACAGCGGCCATAGAAGCGATTTTAAACACCCTACCAGTTCATTTCGAAGCGAAGAAGATTGCCGGTCTTTCAGCCTTTTCAACGAAGGCGCTGACACGGTGTATCAGAAAATCACCAAAATGATAAGAGAAATGACACCACTCATCGATTGTCCTAGTTATGTTGTTGTTGAAAAATCTTATACGTTCACCAACAGCTTCGAAACAATTTTCCCCACAATAGAATCTTGGACGAACGGAAGGACGATAAGAAACTTCAACGGGTCATCGGTATATACAGACGGCTCTAAAATATCAGGGAACAACGGAAATACTCGCAGAAATCACCAGGGAAGAGGGGCAAATAGACATCTGCTCGGACAGCAAAGCAGCAATTAGCGCGATCACAAACCCTGTGTCAAAATCAAGACTAATAAAGGAATTCAAAATTAAATTGAACTTACTTTCCAGGCGTAATAGAGCCTGCCTTATATGTGTACCGGGGCAGGATAGGAGCGAGTGACACAGAACTGAATCCTGTTAAGACTACAGAGGTCCCTCTGACAACTATTAAAACGATAATCAATGAGAAGGTTAGACAGGAGTTCAATAACTACTAGACGAATCTAGACACATGCAAAGTTGCCAGATCAGTGGAAACAGAACCGAGTAACAAGTTAAGAGCGATGGTGGCACTTTTAGAAGGGCACATCAATCTCAATAAACACTCGTTCAGACTCGGGCTAGCTGAAATTACAATCTGTGCCAACTGTGAGGAGGAGGAGGAAGATATAGAACACTTCCTCTGCTACTGCCCTGCAACAGCGATATGAAGACTGAAGATACTGGGATCCCGAAGGATACCGTATCTAACCGACCTCAGTAAGAAAGGAATCGGTGATATATTGGAGTTCGCTAGACGAACAAGACAATTTCCCGATCACTATATGACACAAACTCCTTTTTGATACTCCCATGATCCCAATACCTACTTCCTGTCTCATCATTTAATTTCCATATTACACTACTTTTCCTACAGCTCACCCTCTTAAACCAACCAACCAAGACGTTTTTGTTACCAATAACTTCTTTTATAATAATCCTAGTATTATTACAGTTTAGGAGGATATGTGGTATGGTTAATTTATCTGATTTACACATATGACAACGTGGTGGATCGCTTTTGGTGAATAAATGGCTATGTATAGGAATGTCCCATTCGAAGACGGAGAAAGCATTTTATCATGTAGCTCGTGCAACTTATTGGATAGGTTGCCAAATCTCCTTCCGGGTTGACGATCGAATAGTGGTGGGAGTATAATTTCCAAGAATTTTTTGTTATTTTTTTGCAAAGAAAGATGGAAACTGTTTGGCAAGTGATAGAGCTCTGTGGATAGTGCAGGATTTGTTTGGCAACATTTATTATGGGTGATTTGCCAGAAAAAGGAATCAATTCTCAAGGGAAGGTAGGCCAATTCAGTGAGCAAGTTCTTAAATGGTGTTGTCTTGAAAGCTTTTAAGGCGAACCTTATTACTGCCTGATATTCCGGCTTAATAAGTTGAAGCGAAGATTTGGAACATTGTCATATATTACTAGTTAGAAGTCGATCTTCGAAAATACAATAGAATTAAGAATTCTGATAACAGTCTTGACATTAGAACTACTAGATTTATATGATAAGTATTTAATAATGTTTACCGTGGCAGACATGCGTTTTTTTAATTAGCAAACAATGATCTTTAAAGTAAAATTTACTGTGACACCAAAAATATTTAGGATATTAACATTACAGATGTTAGTATTACTGAATGTAAGTGGCAAAAGTTTCGAACAACTAGTTTTTCTACATATGTGTAAAATTTTGTTTTTGGTTAGTGATATTTTTTAGCAAGAGTATTTGACAATGTCTCTGTGATTTTGGGATGGCCTTTACATTTTGAGAATACTGTCAAATCATCTTCATATAGAAAATGCCGAACGGGTTTGTGTTTAGTTAAGATTACGCTTAGTTCATTAAATGCAATAATGAAAATGATTACTGAGAGAAAATGATTACTGAAAATGATCCCTGCAGGATACTGTTGTTTAGATCTTTTACACATGAAGGCGTATTACGTATTGTTATACAAAATTGTCTGCATGTTAGGAATGACTTAATGTAATTAAGTATTTTTGGACCAATATTGCAGTTAGTTTGTGTAGCATAATGTGTATCCCTATTCTGTCAAACGCTTATTTGAAGTCTATTGATAGAATAGAGATATATAGTTTTTTAGGCTGTTGCCACATATTCGTCAATATACAATACAAAAGAATATCAGTTTTGCTACGACCGTGTTCAAAGGCAACTTGGCTGCTGTCTATTAGATAATTTTTTTCGAGAAACCAGAGTAATCTTTTGTATATGATTTTTTCCAGAATTTTTCCAGGCAAAAGGAATATTGGCCGGTAGCTATCGACTTCATTGGTACTTGACTGCGTCAATGTTTTTCACGTTTGTGGAATAATTCGTTTATCGAAGATATTTTACAAAGAAAGGATATGATGCTATATTTTTAAGCATGGGGTACGATATCCTGTTTATACCGGGAGTTTTGCTTTTCACTGACAATAAACAGAGTAGTAATGGGATAGAGTTGGGGAGCAATAAGAGTATGTGTCGAGGAATGAGTGGGTGCACCATTGTTGAGAATAATAAAGCTGGACTGTGCTAAGAAACGCTCAATAATGTTTCCCCTACAGAGGGAACCCCATATTGGGCTCCACGAGTTAAAATAGCCAGTAAGAATGGTTGACGTTTGAAATCCGTTAACAATGTGCTCGATATCGGTGACAGAGAATGAATGTTCAGGATGGATGTAAAGCTATATAATTGTAAGTTTTCGTTTTAAGTCCATCTCGTTAGCTATTGCAGATAAGGGTGAAGTTATCGGAATGAACGTGTGGCAGATGGATTTGTGGGCTAAGAGACCTGTTTAGCTGTTGTATTACTAGGGAGATTATAAAAGTATGCAGCGCATTGTTTGGAATGTTTATATAGGTGGGTTTCTAGTAAGGAAATAACTGATGAATTGAGGTCATTAATTAATAATTGCAGCTCGTGGTAATTATTGAAATAACCGTTGATATTCCATTGCAGAAGTTTAAACTTCATCATATTACCAGTAGATATCGTAGGAACAATATATGATTAATATATTGTACCAAAATGAATACTGAAATATGTAAGATATTAACCGTAATGTATTCACTGGCAGGCTGAGCAACTCCGGTAACATACTTAGTGTTTGAGAAGGTCCAAAAGAGAGAAGAAGAATTAGCAGATACAGAATTTAGAGCTGGAGATGAGGTAGCTGTATCAGTGGATTCTTTTATTACTGATGGGATTTTTTAGCGATGGATTGTTGGCTTGATGTTTATTTTTCGAGAGAAATCGCATTATCAGAATTGTATTATTTTTCCGTATACCTTCTTTTGCTCTTTCTGCGTAAGGGGTTAAGTTGAGTTTTAGTTGAAGTGGGTTTCGATTGTTGTAGCTACACTTATTTCTAGTTTTTATTTTGAGGATTTCTTTACATTGTTTGTATTTAGGGCAATTAATTGATGAGGATGGATGAGGCTCAAACCAGTTGGCACATCTAACACGTGTGCAATTTTCGAGGGGGTATGATGGTAGACTACATGTTTCGCAGTCTTGTTCTCTGCTGTATCTTTTTAATTGTATGACCGAGCAATTGCAAATTTCGGCATCTCATAGAGTAGGGTATATACTCATTGACCTTGGCTTTGTACCAACCAATTTTGTCCGAACTCGGAGGTTAGTAAAGGTTAAATGTGAAAAGCATAAAACCAGAGGGGCGGCGTGTGCCGTCTATTTGCTTCAAGAATTTATAGACGTCGATGACACCTTGCGAACTCATTTCAGACACAATTTCGGATTCTGTGATATTAATAAGGCATGGTACGTAAAGTAAGACTTTAGAAGAATTGAAGCGATTGTGGAATTTCACAGTAACTGGGAACTGATTAGCGAGGTTAGAAAAAGCCAAAAACTTCTCTGCAATTTTACTGCTCTTGGTAAGAATAAGTATGTTCCCATCACGGAGTTGTGTTATACTTTCGTACTCTGTACTGATTGCATCGATATTTTTAGCACAAAAATATTGACAGTTGAAATGGGTTTGGATTCTTCCTTGACCGAGATAAGAACGAACTTTGCATTTTGGAAATTGATTTGAGAGCTTTGAAAATTCGTCTAGATTTAAGGGTTTTAGTCTTTTAGCGGGAGGGTTGGAAAACGGCGCACAGTGGCTCATTTGGACTTTTTTGCTTGCAAAAATCATAACTTTTAAATGAATAAAGATGTCATGACAATTTTTTTGTACTTCAAGGAAATTCCCAAGGCTATAAAATTGGTGAATTTTGAGAAAAATGGGTGTTTCCGAATTTTCTACTGAAATAAGACTTTCTTACCACAGTGTATAAACATAATATTTTGCTTTAAAATTAGTCAAGTCCATGATTGAAGTAATAACATGGTGTATAAAACCAAAACAGTGGAGAATTAAATTAAACGAACCATTTTTTAGATGTTTTTTTTTAGGTGTATCAAAAATTTAAATTAAAAAAAAAAATCAGATTTCTTGGAATCTTTCGTCAACATCTGAGGTAATGTCTAATAAACTTATCATTTCTGGAGAGTATTGTGCTTTGAGATCTTTTTCGGTTCTGACATGTCTTAACGAAGAAATGACCGGGTCCGATGAGGCTGCAAGCTTATTGAAAAGGTCTTCATTTTGCCGCATAATCGAAACCTAGCGTATATCGATATCTATATTTCTTGTAGTCTTTATTTTTGGATTCCTGAGTTTCTTCTGGTAATGATTGATACTCGATAATACTTTGACTATGAGCAAACATTTTATGAAGGGTAGGTGTGAGTTGTTTTTCGAAATAATTTTGCTTTAATAACCCTCCTGTGTGTATATGCAAGTTTCAAAATAAATTCCATGCACCTGATTCTTGCAGATACTCGTAATGGAGAGATTCCATATTCGTAGTTATGTTCGTCATTATTTGATTCATCTTGATTGTTGAAGTTTTGTTGTGTTCTTTTTTTTCTTGTGAATCTGAATTAGTGTTCATAAATTAAATCCACTTTTTCTTAGTTTTCTGGTAATACCACAAAAATTACTTTTATTTGAAAATAGCTACAAATTCGTTGGTGTAGAATTTTGTGAAAAATGCGATTCAAGATTTAGTCGCGGTGACGGGGGATTCTGCAAAAAAGGTTCCATCGATTAAAGCAAATTACTGAAGTATGATGTTAGACTACCGAGAGGAAATAAATTTACTTATTGCTGTAGTGATTGTTTAGTGGTCCTCAATAAGATGCTAAGGTATTACGAGAGTTTATTGAAGTCGTAACATTTAAAATACCAAAAAATCATTCTAAACAAGAGTGTGAATAATCTATCCAAACAAATCAGTGGTATGGTAGTCAGATATAAAAGAAAAAAGTGGGAATGAGAAGGAGATAATTTGTTGTTAAAATCATCGGAAAGGGCGAGTGAGAAAAATGATCAATTCAACAAGGTTGATGGGAGTGAAGCCGTAAATGCCCGTAATAAAGAACGCGAACACCATCATATGCTGAATTACTAAAAAAAAAAAAAAAAACAATCGAGATTGCGCCTGTGTTAGCGAAACCTAAAGAGAGTCAGCTTTTGGAAGTTACAAAATCTGACATAAAAAATAGACCCCTCTGCTCTTTCTATTAAGGTAAATAACATGTTTGAAAGAAAAAATGGTTCGATTGCTATATGTTGTGACAGTGAAGAGGCTGTGAAAAAAAATTGGTGATGAGATTAAGAGTAAAATGAGTGATAAATATGATGTGTATATGCCAATTAAGAAAAATCCAACAATCCTAGTCACTGGTATGTTTTAAAATCTAGGAGGCTATGAAATTGTTGAAGTCATACGAAATCAAAACAATGCAGTTTTTAATACTATGAAGTGCGTTGAGGTGTATCTATATTTTAAAAAGAAAATGAACTATAATGCTATTGTTTAAGCCAAACGCACCCTCAGCTCAATCCACTGCGCATCTTGCGTCGAATACAAGATGGCACCACGTGTCGATTACACCCAAGGTTTATCGATCCCCACTCACTTCACTCATTTGCTTATATACTCCTTTTCCGGGAGTCATCTAAGACTTTTTCCTTTGTTCTTTCTCTTTTACTGACACCGCTCGAACGAGTAGGATATGCCCGAGCATCAGTTATTTTTTAGTGTAATAAAGTTAGTAAGAACATTTAATAAAGTAGCTGCATTAGTCGTGGTTCGTTTTATTGTTTGATAAGTGGTTGCTGTTCCACCACATCCTGAGTGCGGATCGCCTACGGCTTCCCCAAAACATTGGTCCATTCGAACCAGATTGGAACACGACCTGCGCATCAACGACCACAGCAGCAGTCGCTCCACACGTGGACCTGCTCAGACAGTCAGCAGCAGTCACACTACACACCGATCTGCTCCAAACGCAAATTTCGCCAGTGCACGCACTGTTACAAGCACGCTAACCTGCACATCAGCAACCTCAACAGCAGTCGCACCACACGCCGACCTGCTCAAATGGTGGCAGCTGCACAGCAGAGTCGCAACCACACATCAACCAGCACATTTTCCAGTGCACAGTACAGTTGCACAGCAGCAGTCGCACAACAAGCCGACCTGCTCAAATTAACTTTTTCTCCAGTGGCGCAGTAGCAGTTGCAGAACATCACAGTAGATTTCATCATCAGCAGCAATCGTCATCAACATCAACACAGCACATTCATCATCATCGTCATCATCAGCATCGTCAGCACCATCGACATCAACATCACAAGCAGTCGCAGCCGCACGAGATTCAACAGGGATCGTGAACTATCCAGATCAGCAATAATTGTCAAAGGTATGTGTTCCATAGACATATTTTAATGCATATTTTAATAAAAGAAAATACAGTAAATGAAATAAAGGCATATCGTACATACAAGTACATAAATAACTAAGTAAAATCATACGTATATATCATATATATACATATTATATTTGAATCCATTTGCGAGTTTGTTGAGTTTAAGTGTCTGCCATATCGCTAATCCGGAAACGGGGGTGAAACAAAGACATAAGTCGTACATCACGTGCATAGACGGTACAAACGGGTCGTAGATATATACAGTTTTGATTCGAGAGCGGTTATTACGGTACTAGGTACAAGCATGGATAGTTTCATTTTTAGTTTAGATTGTTTGGTTGAGTACTTTTCGGATTTTAAAGAACTACCAACAAATTCTTTAACGTTAAATTCGGGAAATCGAATTAAAAGATTTATGGTCAGATGTAAAGGCCCAATATAAAAATCGACGGATTTTGGTGAATAGCCAATTGAAATTTCTGTTTAATCTTTCAAATATTTCTGTGGAGACAGATAAGTCGCTCAACAATTTCTACGTGATGTGAATAATTGCCTTTCGGCCTTGCAAACTCATGAAATTAATACGGATTCATGGGATTCGTTTCTCACTTTCTTCATTTCAAATCGTTTACCTGAAAAAAACACTGTCACTGTGGGAGCAAAGTTTGGAAAAGCCTTCAGACATTCCAAAGTGGAATGATATGAATAAATTCTTAGTCGCGCGGTACAAAACACTTGGAACTATAAGTGACATTCGCCATTTGGCTAAACCTAAGCAGGGTTCTAGTACTTTGAAGGCAAGTCGAAAGTGTAACACGCATCATACTAAACTTTCTCAATTTCTCAATCTACCTGTGTTATATGTCAGGGAAATCATTCATTGCGATTCAGTTCGAACTCATCGATTGTGTTCAAACTGCTTGGCTTATAACCATTCTGCCCTAGCATGCAAAAGTCAATTCAATTGCAACTTGTGCAAGAAACGCCATCACACACTGCTTCACGTACTTGAGAATTTGGATGCAACCAATGCGGTGGTAGCCGACACAAAACCTCAGCCATTAATACAGTCCACTACCTCACCCTTCGTACCCAACGTGAACTCTCACTTTTCGACTTCGTCGAAGCAGATGCTTTTAGGAACCGGGCTCAGAAGTGAGTTTGATTTCCAAAGCTACCCAGACTCGATTGCTTTTGCCCGTTACGAAGGTTCACGTCCAAATATCTGGCGTTAACAAAGCTTTAACTACAATCTCGAAGTATCTGTGTCATTTCTCTTTAGGGTCCAACTTAAACCCGAGTCGCATCTTGGCTCAAGCTCTTGTCGTCGATAATACAACTGGACAGCTTCCGTCCCAGTATGAGAAATCTCTTGATTTAACCGAGCCCGTCGGGCTTAAGCTTGCTGATTCTCATTTCTATAAACCCTCTCGTGTAGATCTACTCATCGGCGCCGATTTGTATCCAGATATTATTCTAGAGGGTGTTCAACACAACTTGTTAGGAAAACTTATCGCTCAAAATACCATATTCGGTTGGATAGTCTCAGGCCCACTTCCCAATATTCATACATCGACTTCCACAACATTCGCGTCACATTTTAATCAAGTCTGTCTTGAAGAAGAGATAAAGCGCTTCTGGGAATTGAGGAGATCACCGATCCCAAACCGCTTTCCCACGAAGACCAGTATTGCGAAAAGCTGTATGCGGAGTCGACACACCGTGAAGCGAATGGCAAATATGTGGTCAAGTTTTCTTTCACCAAAGAGTTTCCTCAAGATCTAAGTCTTGGTGCCTCACATCGCTTGAGCGAAAAACGTTTAGTAAAGGGTGGTTAAGTTTTAAGGGCCGATGTTGATTTTGAATAAAACACAAATTATTTAGGAAATTACTGTCATTTCTTTTTATTATGATAATATTGGTATGGTTCAATTATGTATGGAACAAAATATCGGCCAAATGGCCGCCGCGACCTCGGCGGCACACCTACATCCGATGGTCCAAATTTTCGATGACGCTGAGGCATAATTGAGGTTCTATGCCGTTAATGTGCCGAATTATCTCATCCTTTAGCTCTTGAATTGTTGCTGGCTTATCGACGTACACCTTTTCTTTCAAATAACCCCAAAGAAGGAAGTCCAACGATGTCAAATCACATGATCTTGGCGGCCAATTGACATCGCCACCACGTGAGATGACACGGCCATTGAATTTGTCGCGCAAAAGAGCCATTGTTTCGTTCCTGTTGAAACCACATATCGTCCACATCCATATCTTCCAATTCGGGCCATAAAACGTTCGTTATCATCTCACGATAGCGAACACCATTCACAGTAACTGCCTGACCGGCCTCATTTTGGAAAAAATACGGCCCGATGATGCCGCCAGCCTATAAACCGCACCAAACAGTCACTCTTTGTGGGTGCATTGGTTTTTCGACAATCACTCTTGGATTATCATTCGCCCAAATGCGGCAATTCTGCTTATTGACGAATCCACTGAGGTGAAAATGTGCCTCATCACTGAAGATGATTTTCTTCGAAAATTGATCATCCACTGTTGCCATTTCTTGCCACCATTGTGACCATTGACGACGCTTGAAATGGTCAAGAGGCTTTAGTTCTTGAGTCAATTGCACCTTGTAAGCGCGTAAATGCAAGTCTTTATGCATAATGTTCATCAACGACGAGCGTGAGAGGTGCAATTGTTGGGCACGACGACGAGTTGTGGCTCTTCAGCCACACTATCGCGAACAGCAGCAATATTTTCTGCAGTACGAGCTGTACGAGCATGCACTGGTGTTTTCACATCTCCTACAAACCCGGTTTGCACAAATTTTTGCACGATTTTTCCGATTGTACGCACATTTGGACAATTAAATTGACCGAAAGAATCACGAAATGCATTTTGATTTGAACGCCCATTTTCATAATAAGCCTGAATAACTTTAACGCGTTGCTCGATTGTGTATCTTTCCATGGTTCAGATTGAATTAGTCTGAAATTATAAATGTCAAATGAAATGCAGAAAAAAACTTGACGTTTAGGTGTGGTTCACATTCAACATCGGCCCTTAAAATTTAACCACCCTTTATATGTAGAACGTCGCCTGAAGAAAGATACAGTCCTAGGGCGAGAATACAATGCGGTTATAACAGAATACCTTCAGGTAGGTCACATGAAACGCGTCCAGTCTGATGAGTTGTCGAATAACAATCACGTTATGTCGTATTATATGCCGCATCATGCAGTGGTCAAGCCGGAAAGTTCCACAACCAAGGTGCGAGTAGTTTTCAATGCATCAAGTGGTTCAGAGAATGGAACCAGCCTGAACGATATTCTTTATACAGGTCCAGTTTTACAGCAAGATTTGATTGCTTTAATGCTCAAATGGCGCAAGTACAAATTCGTCTTAAATGCGGACATTGCGCAGATGAACCGACAGATTCGCGTGCATCCTAGTCATATCCCGTTTCAAAGAATTTTTTTTAGAAGTTATCCTGATAAAAACAGTAACCTTTGGCGTCAAGTGCTCACCCTACCTTGCAATACGTACTTTATTGCAGCTAGCGGATGATGAGCAAGGCAAAAATTCTTCCAATGTTTAAGTCTGAGAATCCATCCGCGCATTTATGGTCCGATTCTTCTATTGTTTTAGCTTGGCTGGTGAAGCCCCCGTCTTCATGGCGAACCTTTGTTGCCAATCGAACCAGTAAAATTAGGAACTCTATTAACATGTGTTTTCCGTGGACAACCCTGCTGATCTAGCTACCAGAGGAATAGCTCCTAATGAGCTTTTAAATAATGAACTGTGGTGGCATGGTCCTAAATTCTTAAACTGGGCGGACAATCTTTGGCCTACTTCAAGAGTACCGTTTTTCGGCGAAGCTGACTTGGAGGCGAAACCCGTGAAATCCTGTCACACTCAACTCACTCAATGCGAAGATATTCTCACAAGATTTTCATCGTTATCACGAGCTTTGTGAGTTACCTCTTACCTTCTACGATTTTTTCATTTAACAAATCCTCGTTTGAAATCAAAGTATTTTTACTCAAGTCACGATATCAGCAAAGAATAGATTCTTGCGGCTAAAACTACCCTTATAATACTCTCTCAGAAGATCTACTTCCCATCCAAGTATGAGCATTTAAGCAGGAATAAGCCGATCAAACGATCCAGTAAGCTTCTTACGCTGATTCCAAAACTGGACGCAAAGGGAATAATGCGGGTAGATGGTAGACTGGCTAATTCAAATCTATCGTGGTCTGAACGATATCCAGTTATAATACCTTACGAATCCGCGTTTGCCAAACTTCTTTCTAGGTTTCTCAATAAGACATCGCTGCATGGAGGAAACCAACAAACAACAAAAACTTAAAAATTTAATTAAAACCAGTATTAACCAATTCAAACTTTGTGTGATCCACAAGAAACATCTTCGCTCACAAAGTCCGGGATTGTCTTGGCACTTCATTCCTCCGGGTGCCCCTCACATGGGCGGGCTCTGGGAGGCTGGCGTAAAAAGTTTCAAAACGCATTTCAGGGAAGTCGCAGCTGGATCGCAGCTGGTTCGCAATTCTCCTTTGCAGGATCGAAACTCGTCTGAACTCTCGGCCACTCTCAGCGATATCCGAACCCCGTTCCGTTAACCCCAGGACATATCCTGATCGGAAGACCTCTTATTTCGTTGCCGGAACCGATTCGCAATAGGCTTCAATTTCTCTCGTGAACCGGTGGGAAAAATTGAAGCTTCTTCAGTTTCAGTTATGTAAAAGATGGAAAGAAGAGTATTTAAAGGAGATGCATAAACGGTTTAAATGGAAGTTTCCGCAGAGGAACATCCCGATTGGGGATATTGTCGTCGTAAGAAAAGAGTATTTACCGCCCACGGAGTGGCGATAAGGCCGCGTTATAAACGTTTTCCGGGGAACGATGGAAGAATTCGCGTCGCGAGTGTTCGAACCCAACAAGGTGATATCATCAGAACCATTGTTAAACTTTGTGTTCTTCCTTCTGAATAGCATAGGGGTCACAGATCTATCATATAATGCCCTTGTGGTCAGCCCATATTGAATTTTCTCCATTTCTATAGTATTTAAAAAAAAATAAAAAATGCATTATCGTATGTCTATCGGACATATATCTAGTATAGTATCTGAAATTACTTGATTATAATTTTCTATCACATGTATAATTAAACCTACTTATAATAAGTTGGTACTAAACTTATAAAAGACAAAATCAAATTGGCACCACGTGTCGATTACACCCAAAGTTGATCGATCCCCACTCTCATTTGCTTATATACTCCTTTTCCGGGAGTCATCTTAGTCTTTTTCCTTTGTTCTTTCTCTTTTACTGACACCGCTCGAACGAGTAGGATGTGCCCGAGCATCAGTTATTTTTTAGTGTAATAAAGTTAGTAAGAACATTTAATAAAGTAGCTGCATTAGTCGTGGTGCGTTTTATTGTTTGATAAGTGGTTGCTGTTCCACCACATCCTGAGTGCGGATCGCCTACGGCTTCCCCAAAACAGCTATTTTAGAAGTTAACAATAAATCCTTCCATGAAATGTATGTATGTTCGTCGATGGTTTAAATGTCTAAGGTACAATCATAGGCATAGTGATTTCACAAGTTATAAAATTTGATTAAAATGTAGTGAAAAGGATCATGAAATCAAAGACTTTGTAAGTAAAGTTAAATGTGTTAATTGTATTAGACTTAAGAATAAAGTTAATCTTCCTGATATGGACATAAATTATAATATGCGCAGTTTGGAATATCCAATCTATCGAAAATAGTTGCTTAATGAACGCAGTAAAATTACTTATTCAACTATCGGAGTTGAAGTGCTTAAGTGTAAATATCGAAGGTCTCATAAATAACTTCAGTGACTTAGAAACATTGGTTTATGACATCAGAAATCCATACTACCGACTTGAACAAAGATCTAAAAATTGAATTAAAGGACTATAAATAAATTAGATGTGATCTACTCTTATATCTGCGCATACAGATGAAGTATTTCTTTTATATTAAAAATAGCTGGGAATATGAAATTTTAGGAAATATTGCGATTGAAAAGCAAATATGGTTTTTATTAGTAAAAGTGAAGCTGAAACTTTGGTATTAATGGGTGACGTAAATATAAATTTGTTAAAATATAGTTCTTTTAAAAATGAAATAAGTACAATATTAAGTGATAACTCTTATTCTCAAATAATTAAGGAACCAACAAGAATAACCAAGAGTACTTGAAGTTTAATTGACTCTGTAATGACAAATTTAAAGCCAAGTCTGATAGCAAATTAAAAATTAGTGATCATGAGTGTGTGATAATTAGTATTAAGGCTCTATATAATATAAAAAATAAACCGAAGAATATACATATATTTAATTATAGTTCAGAAAGTTGTGTCGTTACGTAATTGTGATTTTTCTATACCATATAGCAATACATCAGTTGACACATTGACTAAGAATTTTTGAATAACATTGTACAGGCAGTTAATAGTTTTATAACATATAAAATGTTAATAATAATCATAACTCTTGGTTCAATGAAATCTAACAGTGCTAAAAAATTAAAAAGTTTTAAAATACGAAAAGCGAAAGTCGATTTGATTAACTATAAAATATGTAGAAACATATTTACAACCCCACTAGATAGTGCGAAAATCAAGTACATTAGTAAAAAGAAATTGAAACTTGTTGCGAACAAAAATTCATGTGAAGAACTATAAAGCTGATGGTTTCAAAAGAAAGCTAAAAATATATTAGTGAAGTGATTTTCAACAACATAATATTCAGCAATAGTCGCGAAATGTCGAACGTTTTGAATTCTTTTTATCATAGATAGTATTGCGGATATTTAAATTCATTGGTTGATTATTATTATTTAAACTTTAAATTCAAAGAAATAAATGTTAGTGACCTAAAATCGGTGTTAAAATGAACAATAAAAAAAGATACAAATGGAGTCAGTGTTAAAATGTATTTGGACGTCTTTGAGTTATGTTGCAATTTGTTGCTTAAAATTGTTAATTTATCTTTAAATAATGGTTCGTTTTCAAGTTGCTGTAAAGAGGCCCTTATTGTCACTATTAAAAAAAAAACCCAAAGAATATTGTGTGTAATCAACTGCAGATTTATTTAGAATCATTCAATCTAATATCTTGTTATCAATCGGCCTTCAGAAAAAACCATAACTGTGAATGCTTTCTTAATCTAGTAGAAAATTGACATTCATGACAAGAAAGTGGTTGTAACCTTGTTCCTAGACTTAAAAGAGCGTTCGAAACTGTGGATAATTTAATTTTAATTAAACAACAAATGTAGGGGGTGAGAAATACAGAACTTGAATAGTTCAAATCATATCTTGAAAACTGAACTCAATAAAATTAGCGATATTGTTTCTAAAAAAATTAAGAAAGATAAGAATACATATATTATAAAAGAAAATAAATAAAATAAGGAAAAAAGAAATATTTATATATATATATATATATTTATATATTGTAATAGTCGCGAAATGTCGAACGTTTTAAATTCTTTTTATCATAGATAGTATTGCGGATATTTAAATTCATTGGTTGATTATTATTATTTAAACTTTAAATTCAAAGAAATAAATGTTAGTGACCTAAAATCGGTGTTAAAATGAACAATAAAAAAAGATACAAATGGAGTCAGTGTTAAAATGTATTTGGACGTCTTTGAGTTATGTGGCGATTTGTTGCTTAAAATTGTTAATTTATCTTTAAATAATGGTTCGTTTTCAAGTTGCTGTAAAGAGGCCCTTATTGTCACTATTAAAAAAAAAACCCAAAGAATATGTGAGATTTTAGGCTTGTCCCTTGAAAGTAAAATCATTGGAAAGATTGTGTGTAATCAACTGCAGATTTACTTAGAATCATTCAATCTAATATCTTGTTATCAATCGGCCTTCAGAAGAAACCATAACTGTGAATGCTTTCTTAATCTAGTAGAAAATTGACATTCATGACAAGAAAGTGGTTGTAACCTTGTTCCTAGACTTAAAAGAGCGTTCGAAACTGTGGATAATTTAATTTTAATTAAACAACAAATGTAGGGGGTGAGAAATACAGAACTTGAATAGTTCAAATCATATCTTGAAAACTGAACTCAATAAAATTAGCGATATTGTTTCTAAAAAAATTAAGAAAGATAAGAATACATATATTATAAAAGAAAATAAATAAAATAAGGAAAAAAGAAATATTTATATATTGTATATGTACATATGTACATTTGAGAAAATTTAAATTTAAAGAATTTAATAATTAATTAACGATTTTTAGTATTTAGTCAAATCAAAACAGCTTTAAAAACCAGAGAAAGAAAGAAAAATAAAAAATAAAAGTTCAATGTCTGCACATATATATGCTTAGATGCTCGATAAGTCGCCTTTTAAAGTCACCGATGCTACAAGATCTCATTAAACTGGCTGGGAGTGAATTCCGGAGTCTTACAGCGTAAATAAAGAACTGTTTCTGTGTCGTATAGTATTTAAGGCGCAGAATAATAAATGCTTTACTTCTCGCGGATGAGGCAAATTGAAGAATATGAAAAAGGTATGACGGAGCTTTTGATTCTTTAATATTAAAAAGGAAAGTTAGAACATTAAAATCGAGATATTTTTTGAACTCCATCCCAAGAAATTCTCGCGCATATTCCGAAATATGTTCATACATACGGATGTTATAAACAGCTACCAGTTTGACCTAAAGCACGCAGGACTCCATAGACTTTGCCTATAGTATTGGTCACGTGAGATTCCCAGGTGAGATATTGATTAAAAGTCACTCCGAGATTTTTAATACTCTCTACGTAATCTGAAATGGTTCCATTGATTTCTACTTTAGGAAGAGACGTCTTATCCAAGCTAGTACGACTTTCATCATTACCGCTTTACTTTTTTTGGAGTTAAGCATCAGCTTGTTTTTATGTGACCATTTAACCACCGTCTTCATTAATACGCACTGTAGCATCTTCAACGAGTCCCAGAGGAAAACTCAAATAAACTTGTACGTCATCAGCATACATTTGTATCTTACAATGTTTGAGAATAGTGAGTATCAGTGGCGTGGGGTGAAATTTCAAAAGAGGAAGTCGAAAAAATTTTAAGTAAAATGTTTTATTCAAGACTTACCATTTTGGTGCTTATTCGAAACACAGACTTAAGATATGCAATCTAAGCCACCTTTGCTATACTTTAAGTCATTGGAATTTATGTAGACAATGAGCTCATCGCATAAAAAAAGTGGCTTCGAAAGAAGCTGTTCTGGGCAGAATAATCTATATAAGTTATTGATAACTCGGAGCATTGTTAAATATAAAAAATTTAGCAATTACAATTATGTACTACCTATTTGTACTCTAAAGCTATCCTACGATTCTTTTTTACGAATTCTGCTAAAACTCTTTCATAAAAATTTGAGTTATTTTTAATTTCTAAAAGAAGGTGCTTTTCGGTAGATAAAAGTGCCAGGTCTGAGAGTCTTTCTTCTTTGTGGGAATTTCTTAAGTGTGGACTATTTTTAAAGTCGAAAAATATCTTTCGACAGAGGCCACAGTCAAAGGCAGGGTTAAAAAGATTTCACACAATGTTAGAGCTTGAGAAAAAGTATCTCTAAGCATTTCCGTATTCAAATGCTTATAAAGTTGAAAAACCTTAAGCTTTTTAAGTGAAGGGTATTGTATAAAACTTTGAGTTCCTTTTTTTGAAGTAGTAAAATTAAAAATTCCATGAAATAGGGTAATTAAAGAAGATATTTTGTAATGAAATAGGGTAATTAAAGAAGATATTTTGTAATCCGGCATTGAATTAGAAAAATATTCATATTTTGATTTGTTTAATAAATCAAAGAAAATATATGAACTAAATGAACTATACCTATTCTTAATCTGACTTGTAACATTATCTATAATTGCTACAAAAATTTGGCTATAAATTGTATTTGAATCAATATTAAGTACTCGGCGTTTGCGTGGAGGTTCTGAGCATTTACTTACGCTCTCATAGATTGAGTCAAATGAATTTAAAAATTCAGAATGAATCCATGACTCAAAACCCTCGATTTCTTGTTTCGCAAGCGCTATGTCTTCTCTGGAATTGAATAAGACGTTCACTATACGCGAATGATATTGCCATCGAGTCTCTGATACCCAGGAATACCAGCTCTTGTTTTCCTAGAAGAACTACAGTGTCTATGAAACGCTTAAATTAAATCGCGATTGCGATCAACTTTTCTATTATGAGCCTCGTAAAAATTGCCTAAAGAAGTCTCTATGCGATATGCGCCAAATTCATGCAAATAATCAATTTTCATTGATGGTGTCGAGCGAGCCGGAAAATGAACGGCTTCTCAAACAAATTCATTGCACGTTCTCTCGCTAGAGGAGTTCATACTTGTCTCGCCTATGTGTGCGAGTTTGTGTATGAGTAACAATGAATAAACAACCGAAGTGGTCGCAGCATTTCATCTTCGAGTGTGTATAAAGCAGACCTGTAAAGTACTTAAGTATTTCAGGAATTCAGTACTCTTAAGTACAAGTACTAGATACTGGTACTTTTACTTCAGTACCCTTTTACTGGTACTTGAAAAAAGGAAGTTCCAATATTTTTCAAGTATTTGGGAACAAGTACCAAGTATCACGTACTTAAGTACCAAAGTACTTGAGCAGTACTTCCAAGTACTTGACCAGTACTTCAAGTACTTGACCAGTACTTTCAAGTACTTTCTAGGATATTGAGTAATGTTTGCTTCAACGTCAATTTATAAAGGATAATTATTATGTATTTCATCAGAAGAAAGTGTTTCTTTGATCAGCAAACCAGAAACTGTAAGCCCAGTTGTTGTTATAGCAATCATAAGTGAGCGATTTGCCGGAAAATAATCTATTCGAAATTTTAAAACCCTTGAGCCAGCGATCGAAGTAAAAACTTTAAAACTATTTACAATGTATTCTACAAGAAAGGTTCAAATTCCGGTAATTCATTAATCACTTAGTCTCTAATAGAAATCTCTATGCAATTACTAGACCGTATGCAATTAAAAACCTAAACATTTATTTGGGGAAATTAATAATGAATGTTTTCAACGCGCCTGTACTCTCTTTATCCATGTCATATGTAAACGTAATACGTAAACGAAAGTATCTGTATGCAGAAAATGGGAATTCACATTTGCCATCACGTTTTCAATTACATAATGATAATATGTATTTGTCTCCACTTAAATATATACATATGTATGATTTGAATTGAATGAAAACTTATGCATAACAGGTCACAAGTATAACAGATTAGTTCTTGATCTTGTTCGGTTTTCTCCTAGATAAGAGTACTTTGTTTAAAACGTGTAAGTTATTACGGCCTGTTTCGACAACTTGGTAAGTGGGGTTATATTTGAATTTAAAATCTGAAAAAAAAACAAGTATAATTTGCATTGCTTCTTAGGAAGGCTTATTAGGATAGGACATGAATATGGAAGATATCCGCTATCTTAGCAATCGAAAGGAAGATTCAATAGATGTTGACTTTTCATCCGATGATTTCATTACTAATCCTTCCTTTTCACCTTTAATGTGAAATCAAGAAAGAGATCACTTTCCCAAAGTACTTCAAATGGAAGCACAAAACAAATGAAGTTGGATGAATTACGAGAAAAAAAATTTCTATTTAATGGCACTTTTTATAGTGAAGTGAAGGTATGTACAGTAAAACAACAGTATTTTGCAAAAAAAAGATGAAATTAATCATCATCGTACCATCGATGCCATTCATGCATTAGTACGGAGTAAAGCTGAGCAAGAGGCCGAGGTAACTGGAACTTTAGAAGGCGATGAGGGGATTTATACTGAAAGTACGGTAGGCGGTGTTTTCCGCGAAAACGACGATTTTTATGATTTTTATGAGTGTTTATGTGAATTAGAATAGTGTTGAGGTCAATCCTTGTCAGATGATCAAACTTCGGAGTGTGGTAGGTCATATAAGACACAAAACACAAAATAGAAGTAGATTCCATTAAGATTTGTTGAAACACTTTAAGAGTATCCTTGACTCTTTGAACGCGCGCAAATTACAAAAAAAAAAAATTTCAAAATTTGGTCAACCGAAATGGAATCACCCTGCATTTATGTATAAACTCTATGCATTTTTTTCAGATTCTACTTCATTGCCAGCTGCCACATCAAGTAGTAAATTGTCATTGTCCAGAAAAATTGAGTATGAATATTCGACCTATATAAAAGATCCGACCGTTGGAAATGGAATGACTATGCTGGAAAAATATTCCGTTCTGAAAAAATTGTCTTTGAAGTTGAATACGCCGCTGACTTCTTCAGCGCCTGTAAAAAGACTTTTCTCATTCGCTGGTCTTGTTAATTCTCCAAGACGTCATGCCCTTACTGACCAACATTTTGAGAAATTAGTTTTGTTAAAAGCTAACTCGACTTTCTTAAAAAGTATTAATCCAAAATAATTAATAAACAAATTTTTAAACAGTATGACACAAACAATGTTTTTTCCTGAATTCTTTTAAAAATGTTAACATCTCTATCTTTAAAAATTGTGCAAAAGACTAAAATTAAGTAAGTACTTTGAATCGAAGAACTGATCAATTACTTGAAAGTACTGGTCAAGTACTTGAAAATACTGGTCAAGTGCTTGAAAGTACTGGTCAAGTGGTTGAAAGTACTGGTCAAGTACTTTGGTACTTAAGTACCCGATACTTGGTACTTGCGACGAAGTACTTGAAAAATACTGGTACTTGGGTTTTTCAAGTACCAGTATCCGAGTACTGAAGTACAAGTACAAGTCCCGGACTGGTACTGGTACTGGTACTTGTACTTGGAATTTTACAGCTCTGGTATAAAGTTATGAAAAATGGTTTGATGATCAAATAATTGAATGTGATGGTTGGCAAGTGGCAAAATAAAAATGTTTGATATTTGAAAAGGGAAGCCGGAAGGAATCGGCTTATATGGACGCCACGCGCCACTGGTGGGTATATCATTATTAAACATGGTAAACAGTAGCGGGCCTAAAGTGGATCCCTGGGGAACGCCAATATCAGCTTTTAAGAATGACGATAAATTGCCATTGGAATAAACTGCTTGTGAACGATCCTCAAGGTAGCTTATAATAATTTTTATGGCAGAGGAAACGAGGTTAAAATAGTGTTTAAGCTTAAGAATAAGAATATCGTGCGACACAGTGTCGAAAGCCTTCGAGAAATCAAGTAACACCAGAGAAGTCACATGATCATTATCCATCTCAATACGAATATCTTCAACTAATTTCAATAAGTTGAAATTATTCAAGTATGCATGAAGCTGTGGGCTCATGATTTTTTCAAGTGCTTTAGACATGAACAGGAGTATCGAAATGGGCCGATACTCTCTCTCCTTACCAACTGTACTTTTCAGGACTGGCATTATCTTTGACCTTTTCCAAGATTTTGGATAAATGCAGCAAGTTAATATTCTGTTAAAGATGAACGTCAGAGGTGGTAACACATGATAAATTAAAATTTTTAAAAACCTAGGATGTATACAATCCAAACCAATAGCATCGGATTTGATTGCCAGTATACGAGTAGCTTTCAGAACTTCAAATTCATTTACTGCGGCAAAACCAAAACTAGCTGACGAGTCAGGTATAAGGGCTGGGTTTATATAGTCCGAGTCGTCCATTCCACGTAGTGGAATTTGCCCCAGGCTTTCTTGTTGCTCATGCCGGGTCTAAATTTGAAAGAGAAAAACTTAGTTTTGGACTTCTTGATTTCTTGATTTACTTTATTTCCGAGCTTCTTAAAGTAATCATGAAACATTGGAAGTTT
Organism: Pocota personata; assembly: GCA_963082735.1. Lineage (NCBI taxonomy): Eukaryota > Metazoa > Arthropoda > Insecta > Diptera > Syrphidae > Pocota > Pocota personata. The sequence continues at coordinate 97,355,956 of OY720431.1, read as the reverse complement.
GAATTTTTTCCACCGTTTGTACGAGAAATTCCTTGCTTTTATAAGTGACGTGATGTATTTATTGAATCAGCTAGTTACGCAGCCTTTTGAGAAGAACATAACTTTCAAATAAGTTGTTAATTATTGATGTAAAAGTTTCAACCTGCGCATTAATAGATAGCATGAAGTATAGACTATGCCAATTTGCATTGAGAGAAACCCTCGCCATCAATTGACTTGTAATCTCTGTAGCTAACAACATTGGGCTCAGATGTACGATCAAAAATTAAGTCGTAAAATAGAAGAATTAGGTCATGTTTCGTGAACCCAGGAACATCAAGTTGGCTATAAAAATTTACTCGCTCGGGCCTATTCACAATGAAAACCTCCAGAAGGGTAGAGTTGTGAGCACTGAAATGCGTAGGTAAGGTGGTATTCACTGCGTATAAGTGTAAGCTGATTAAGTTGTTTCTAAACTGAATGTTGTTATTGTCTAAGAGATTAATATCCGGTGACTACTATATGATTATATTCAAAACCAATGTTCTCAAGGTCATTAGTTACAGCGATTGTGTTAGTTATCCAAGGAGGTTTGTAAATGACACCAATCAAGTATTTGTCAAATTCACAAAGAAGCTCAATAAACAAGTATTCGATGTCATTGTTGACACTAGATGTTTTAATAATTTTACTTGACAAAGTTTCCTTAACAAAAATTGCCACCCCACCCGCTCTACTTCCAATACGATCAGCTCGATAAATTTTACAGCCAGAGATAGCAATAGCCACATTATTTAGGGTTGGATAGAGCCGTGTTTCGGATACGCATATTATATCAACTTTCCCATCTTCAAAAATCAGTTTAAACTCATCAAAGTGCTTTTTTAAACTTTGAGCATTAATGTGACAAATAGACAACCCAGAGAACCTACTGCAAAAATGTTTAACATCACTCGTGTTTTGTGAAATAAGCGGTCATTACCATAAGGCACAGAGAAGTCACCCCCAATTTCGTTATTGCTCATATTAGTTAACATAGGGTGGCCGTGGTGTAGTGGTAACATCATCGCTTGTCACGCTACAGGTTCACGGTTCGAATCCTGATGTCAATAATCATCTATTTATTTCGCATGAAATAAATAAAAAGTCGATCAATTGCGAAAGCTTACGTCAACTCTACTGCGAAGGTATAACACTGGCAGTAGGGCGGTCATATGGCTAAAATGCAACTTGATCGTGGTGATGACATCAGGAGGACGGAAAAAAATACTATGAATCATGAGCAACGAGAAAAGCAAAAACAAACAAGCTCCCCAGTTATTTGGACAGCCACCCTTGGAGTTCACTGAAACTTAATACCAGCTGAGTTTCAAACCAACTACACCAATCTGTCTTTCTCTCTGTCTGTTCCCCTTTCCTCAAAACGCCCGTGTCCTAAAATTAGTATAAGGGTATTCATAACCCCTTTCGCTCGTGCAAATTATATAAAAAAAAAAAAATATACATGAATATGAAGGAGACGGTTACAGCAACAACGACAAAAAAATAAAACCTTATAACAAGCGCACAGCATAGAAACGAACAGACATTTAATATTAACAAATAAATAGACAAGAAATTGTTTTGACAAAAGGGGTTTTAAAAGAAAAGGAAACAAATTCATAAAGACAAAGATAAAAATAAAAAGTGATAAAAAAGTATTAAAAAAAGTATTAAAAAAGTGTTGAAAGAGGCATTAAAAAAAAAAGAAAGTTTTTTAAGTGATAGGCAACTCTGGCTGATGATTATTGGTCCCTTCATCATGTTGATGACTACGTGTATGCCGCTTTTCTTGGTTTTGCAATGAGGTGTACGTGTGCATGTGTTTATGATGCCTTTTAGCTTTTCTACCATATCAACGTGAACAGCTGTTGCATTGTTATCAGGTGTTATGTATACGAGGCCACGAGCGGTGAAAACAGAGAAAAGAAGATGTTTATGTTTTAGACTAATTGCGTGCTGGAGAATTTCTCTGTTGTGTTTTGTTAAACTTTCGTGCAAATAGACTGGTGAATCCGAATTAAAAGACGGCTTCGGTCTTTGGTGTGACTTTCCGCCTCTCACCAGTGCTAAGCATCTTGGTTCCACTGGGACCCGCCTTCTTAGCTTCGGTTCCATGCGTCTTTTTGTGTGTAACAACCTTGGCAGCTTTCTTGACGGGGTTCATCTTAGCGATGACACCCTTGCAGCTAGCTGCTGCGTTGTTTTTATTTTCCGCCTTTGGTCTCGTCAAGGCATCTTTCTTGATGATGTCATCGGCCCACGCAAATTTTTCTTTCTCCAAGTTGGAGAGTGAGGGGATGCCTTTCTCTTCCAGTATCCGCTTCAGGTGTACGGCTTTTTTGTACAGCCTAAGTCTCTGCATACCTTCGGAGAGGCCTCTTGGCGTTCTTCTCTTTCGCTATGTCAGTTTGGACTGTTTCCTCGGGGCGGCAAGCAAATGCTCCTCCATCTCCTTCGAGATCTCCTCGTCCATCGTGACGGCCTCAGACGCTATGGCATTAATGGACTCTGCCATCACCTCTAGCGACAGTTCATTGCTTTTGCAGTTGTTTTCTTTTTTTTTGGATTTTTTTTACTTAAAAGTGAAATGTTGTTCCCACGAGTACGGACGGATATGAGAGTATGCTCCGACAGAGCCGCCGACTATTGGAGTAAGGCTGTATACACGTAGGCCTCGCGCAGGCACCTACGGGAGCTCGTTAGGGTTGGTTTATCCCCCAACCTCCCATCCCTGGCACGGTTTCGTTCGTGAGAGCTCACACCACCATAGGAGTTTGGATGACTATCTCTTAGTTTTCGGCCTTCACTGGAACCTGTTCGAATTGGAAGCACACTCGATGTGGTTTCTAGTATAACTTACTTAAGCTCCGACACCACGACAAGGTGCATAGTCATGCCGGAGTGTAATCACCTTAACTCGTGTTTATTTTTCTTCCATACTGTTAAGCTTTGGAACTCTTTACCCTCTCAAATCAAAAATATTTTAAGTAAATCCAATTTCAAAAGTGCAATTTTTACAACTTATCCCACCAAATCCGAACTTTCATTTCATTCCCTCCCTTTGATCTTTTTCTCAACTCAGTTTCTCCCTCCATCTTTCACCTCTTAGATTAAGATACTTAATGTAAATTAGCTTTAAGATATTTTGTTTTGTGTTTTAATTAAAAAAAAAAAAAAATGTTTAGCTGTTCGGGTTCAAAACTTAAAAATTCCTCGGTTTTTCCCTTTCCCTATTACTCGTATTTTGAACAGGTCTGGCTGCCCATGTGTTCCCACGTTTGAGAACTTTCACCAATTCATTTTTGTGTCACTAGATTCCCCAGATAACGATGTCCTTAAAAGAATGGTTTCCGATTTCTGGAAGTTGGTCTTTAGCTTCCAGTCATTGCAATATCGCTGAATCTTATCGAAGCCACGGTGCAAGAGAAATACAATGACCTCGACTTTTGGTCCTGATCTGTTCGCGATCAAGTCGTCTGCATACGCTATGGCATGGTAAAGTGATCCTATGAGATCGCTCGTGTAAATGTTGAGGAGGATCGGTGAATTCACCGCACCTTGTAACTATCAAACATCCCGTATAGTAAGGTAGACCTGTCGACGCACGAGTAGATCCAAAGTCTTTGCTTCGGCTTTAGGCCCCACGTCTTCCCAACAGCATTCCGACATTTCCAGCATGCCCTTCTGGCTTTGGAAATTCTGAAGTTGATGTCCGAAGTTCGTCCACTGCCAGAACCCGCAGCAGAGGAGATAAGATTCCTCCTTCAAGAGTCCCGTTGTGAACTTTTCCCTTCCCACTTTCTATATCGAGATTGGTTGTTATGATCCGGTTGGACAGTGTTCAATGAAGTTTTTAATTATCTTCCTGATATTGTGTCTGGCGAGGGACTTCACTATGCCTTGATTTTTTTTTAATTCGTTAAAATTAAAAAAAAAGTTTAATATGTTAAAATTAAAAAAAAAAAAAAATTTTAATTCGTTAAAAATAAAAGAATTTTTTTTTCTTACAATTTTCTAAAACCGTATATATGGTATCGCATGGTCATGTGTATAATGAATGTTGTTTATATAGTCTGTTCAGTAAAAAAATGGTAAGCGATTGTAAGTCAGAAAGAATTTTTTATTCAAAAATAATTGTATTTTATAACAATGAATAATATATCTATGTCTCATATAGCCTTTAATACTTAGTCAATCTCTCATACTGTTGATTATTTGCTGACAACTTTTGGTTAATTTTTGGCGTAGTCTGGAGTAAATGATCTCTATATTTTTTTTAGCTCACGTATGAGTTGAACCGTCATTGTTAATTGTTTCCCGGCTATCTAAAGCTTCATTAGAGTTCAAACATTTTCCATTGGATTGGCATCCGGTGATTGTGATTGTCAATCCATGGTAATGATGCCATGTTGCTCCTTCCACTGGGTACTGATACTACTGCGATGCTTTGGATCATTATCCTCTTGGAGTTCCCAGTTCCGATTGTTTGTCCGCAGACTTCAACAAACTAGACTTTTACAATATCAGCATCCGGAATGCATTTAGAATTTCCGTAAAACAGACCAAACGTCCAAATAATTGCGCCGGGAAAGACTCAAAAACGTGCACTTCTGCGGGATGTTTAACAGTGCGTTGAAGAAATTGCACACCCTTTTTTAACCAAACACGTTTAATTGGACTAAACAACCAGAAAGAAGACTCGTCTGTGAAGATAATTTCGTTTCAATCACGTTTGATATACCCCTGAGCCCCCTGCAGCTATTTCTGAACGTGTTTTCGCCAAGAAAGGTTTTCTTTACTGTACTCTCAAAAGAGGCACTTTTTTATTTCCTAGTCGCTGCCCAATCGTGTTAGAGATACATTGATACGTTGTGTCAAGGGTTTTTTTTCTGACTTGCCTCATCTTCAGTGTGGTATTCTGTTTGAACATTTCGACGATCACCTTGTTTACCGTTTTCGGGTTGTTCATTTTGATTCTATACCTGGTTCATCATCGATGTTTCCAATTTCTCCGCTGCTCCTAGACCATATTGTAATGAAGTTGTTTGTATTTCCCAGATACTTTGCTGCCTTTGTTGTAATCCATTTTGGTCCATTGGGTGGTGTGTTAGAAAGTAAGATCCGAATCGTTTCTTATATTTCGCATTCATCGGTATTATGACCTGTTTAACTGAAAGCTCAGAATTCGAAGCGAACACATTTACATAGGCATATAAGATACAGTTATTTTTTTACGTGAAGTTGGGCACTAATCATTAACCCGTTTTTTATTTAACAGACTATATATTAATTCGGAACAAAATCGATTGAGCCATAGCCGAGAAATAGTACTTTTTTAAGAAATAGTTAATAAGTAAAGTACCGTAATACTATTTTTTTGACGAAAATGTGGCACGTCATCTGATAGCATGTGTTCACTATAAATCAAATATCCAATTTGGTAAAAATCTGGCCATCCATTTAGGCTGCAGTCGTGCGTACAGGCAGACAGACAGACGGAATTAAGAAACCCACTTTATTGATTTTCATAATCGAACATTTTAAAAACACCAATACATTCCCTGTAGGTGCAAGTAAACACGAGGATAATTATGCAGTTCTTACAGTTGCTGCTCACAAATTCGAAAGTATTCAACAAAATTGGAGGGAACGATCTTTAGTTACAATACAAATATGAATAATAAAGTGCGCAACTGGGTCGCACGTACTTGTGTCTACCTATGTATGTTGTTTATTTGCATGCCATAGTTTGATTTTTTTTTTTTGCCGAGAGGGTGAAAATCTTCTAAAGACACCATAAGGCCCGACCGCGCGTGCTTTTGGTAGTGTGAGATTTTTACTCACTAAAAACACCACTCTTCAAGATTAATACCACAACTAAGCCGACGCTTATCCAGCAGTTTTATTTTCGGTTACGAGACTCGTGATTTTTGGAAAGAGATGTTCGTATGTAATTTAAAAAGAATGTTGCACTTTTGGCGGGTTAAATTCCAATGAAAGTTCTACAATGACGCGAGGTCAGAAGGTTTTATCCTTTGCAGATGACGAATTGAATTGTTCGCTTCAAGTAGTTGAATGACGGTACGGTTACAATGGCCATGAACACGATCTTTGTGTTTACAAATTTGTTATCTCTTCGACAACGCCAGGAATTCCCAGGTCCCGATGAATATCTTCGTTACGGACGTACCATGGTGCGCTAACGATCGTTCTAAGAACTTTATTTTCAAAAGTTTGTAAGATGTTTCTATTGCTTTTCCTGGTACAACCCCATAGTTGTAGACCATACGTCCACACTGGCTTTAGCACTTGCTTATAGATATAGTTTGTTATGTAGGCTCAACTTCGAATGTTTTCCGAGTAGCCAGTACATTTGTCGGTATTTGTGTTTGAGCTCGTCGCGTTTCTTTTTTACGTGCGATTTTCATTTAAGCTTAACATCTAGAGGCATTCCTAGATATTTTGCTTCGTTCGCGTATGGTATTTGAGCCGAGTTTAAATATACAGGTAATCTATCCACTTTTTTATAGGTAAAGTTTACGTGAGTAGATTTGCTTTCGTTCAGCACAATACGCCAAAAGTTCTTCCAAGCATAGACTTTATTAATAGCATGTTGCAGCTTTTCAATTACTGCTTCAATTGCATCGCCCGTTGTCAACATCGCCGTATCGCCCGAAAACGTGACGACGACGCAGTTTCTTTCCTGGGGTGTATCACGGGTGGAGAGTACATATAGAAGTATGCCAAGGTCACTTCCTTGTTTGACTCCGGCCGCAATTTCCTTGAAATCAAAGTAATCATTTTTGTGCATAATGCGAAAAAGTCTTTCGGTAAGGTATGGTCGTAAGATTAGAAAGAGTTGCCGTAGTCTGAAGTAGCTGCAATTTATAATCCAAGCCTTCGTGCCAAACCTTATCGAAAGCTTGTGAGACGTCAAGAAATACACCACAACAAATCTTTTTTTCTTCGAGAGTTTTCTCAATCACGTCAGTTGTTTTATGGACTTGGTCGATTGTAGAATGTTTGATTCTAAATCCAAACTGATGGTCAGGAATGAGATGTCTTTCGTCGATTACGGGTTGTAGTCGTTTTGAAAGTAGTTTTTCGAATATTTTAGAGATAACCGGCAATAGGGAAATAGGCCGATATAATTTCTCCCATTCAGAGGTCTGTCTGGTTTTGGGACCATTATAATCTCTGCGACTTTCCATTGTCTCGGAAAGTAAAGCAATCTGAATGAAGCGTTAATCAAATATAGTAGTTTGATAAGAGCTTTGTTCGGCAATTTCTTGACCACCTGCGTCTTTAGAAAACTTCTCTCAGTTCAATCAATGCACATTTTTTTTACTTTAAAGTTGTCAGATGTCTGGGAGTCGAGTGTTATCAAAGCGCCGTCGAATGGCTTAAACGATTCTTTTGAGTGCAAAGCAAAAAGTTCTACCTTTTTTTTGTCGCTCTTGGCCCAAGTTCTATCGTTTTTCCGAATTGGTGGCGCTTGCATTTGAGGTTTCAGGATGCCTTTTAGCGCTTTCCAAAGTTGATAGTTTGATTCTCTTTCAGCGGAGAGATTTTCATGGTAGATCTCTAAGGCGATTGCGTAGTCTTTTAAAGACCTTTTTATGTTGCGGTGCACGAGTGATTTGCCATTCCTTTCGTGTTTTTCTTTTCTCTCTCACCAGTTCAATGATTCCTCTGGGATACTTTTCGTTGCGGTTAATCTTATAGCTTCTAGAAAGAGTGTTTCTCCATGCCGCTCTTTGGATTGCTTCCATGAAACCATCGGCTTCGTCCTCCAGTTCACAAGGTGTTTTAAGTGATACATTTAGGGCGATATTTGTTTTGCAATCATTTCTAAAGCCCTTCCAGTTTGTTCTATTGCTAGTAAATCTTGGAGGTCCTTCTTTCTTGATCAACGCTTCACCAAGTAATAAAATTACCGGAGAGTGGTCAGAAGAGAGATCAAAACTTTCTTCGACTGTAATAATCTTATCGTAAATACGAGTACCTTATGAAACGAAAAAATCTATAAGATCGGACATTTTTTCTGAGTGGGTTGGCCAATAGGTGGGTTTTCGTGTCGAATAAAAACAACCACCGAATTCATTTGCCACTTCGTAGAGAATTTTTCCTTTAGAAGATATATAACTTGAACCCCGGAAGGTGTGTTTCGCGTTGAAGTGTCCAACAATAAGGAAATTTGAACCAAGGGCATTGAAGACACGAAAGTAGTCGTCTTTTTCGAGCGAGCATCGCGGCGGACAATGAACAGACGCTATGTTGTAGCTCAAGTGTTTATTTTTAACCCTTACCGCACACAACTGAAGTTTTTCCTGCTCTATGTTTATATCGACCGAGTGTTCGATGTTAGTTTTAATGAATAAGGACGAACCGCCCCACGCTCTATCAGAAGAATGATAGGCGTGATAATCAACGTATCCTCTTATCTTTATTTGCGATTCCCTTGTTAGATGGGTTTCGGAGATCAAACATATGTCGATATTTTCTCTCAGAAAAATTTCTAATTCGTTAGATTTTTGTAAGAGTCCCTTTGCATTCCATGTTATAATTTTAAGCAAAGAGCCCATATCTACTTAGATTTAGATATAAGGTTAGCCATACAAAAGCTTTCGACGTTACTGAGACGTTCGAGAATTCGTTTGTTCGTTTCACATTGTTCCTCGAACTTAGCGTAAATGCAGTTTAGATTTTCTTTCAACAGATCAGAGGGTCGCCCGTCATTTCGTTTGGTTGCTTTGACTGCAGCCTGAGAACACGTTGTAAAACTAGAATTCTTTGGCTTATCCGAGGTTATTTTTCATTCAGTCTTTTTAGTGGACTTCGACGTACGTTTAATAAGGTTAGAAGGCTGATTGACTGGTTCAAGAATCTGCACTGCTGATTTGAGCGGTCCTTTCAGTCTGCTCAGGAGTCTGTACAACTGGCTTACGAGCATGCTCAGTCTGCTTAGCAACACGCTTTGCCGACTTAGGAGCCTGTTCGACTGATTTCGTTCCCGCACAGTCGGCGTTGTAGATTTTCTCCGTCGCATCTGTAGTTCCTTTGGGACCTCGCAACCGCGATAATTTACTGGGTGCCTTCCTTTGCAGTTAACGGAAATTGCTTTTTCATTTTTGCACAAACTTCAATTTTCAGAAGAGTGTTTTCTAGCACACTTAAAGCAGCGCCGCTCTTTCCGACAGTACGCCTGCGTATGATTGAACTCTTGGCAATGCTTGCATTGAGGGATTGTCTTCGTGTTGACACGTAGCGGCTCGATTTTAACGACCATACTCATGATTGTACGAATTTTGTATATTTTTTTCTGGCGTTCCGTTTTATCAAACGATAGCACAAAAAGCGGAAGTTTACGTTTCACTATAGCTTCTTCTCCACGGTCAGGTCGTTTTCTATCTTTTTTTTAAGAGATTCACATCGTCAAGAATATTATAACCTCTATCGCGTAAGTCACCTATAACGTCTTCTTTAGCGCATGATGGATGAAGCCCTCTAGCTACGACCCTCAAAGGTCTCTCAGGCTTGTCTTCATAAGTATGCCATTGAATTTTTTCATTGTTAAGCTTTTGAGATACAGCCCGATAGCCCTCAGCATCATTGACCTTGATTTTCCATGCATCGTTTCGCAAGGAAGTTACTTTAAATTCAGTAGCGATCGTTGTTTTTAAAATTTTTCGCAGAGAATTGTAGTCAGCAACGCCTGTAATAATTATTGGAGGATGGGCGCGTTTACTTTCAATTTGCTTTTCTGCTTTTCGCTGCGCTTTGCGATTAGGTTCGTGTTGCAGAACAACCTCGGGTGATGAACCGGCCTTACGTTTTTTAGATGGTCTTCGTTTGTGTATCCAATCCGTTTCGCGCGCGAGTTCTTCTTCGTCCGTACTGTAGTGATGGCTACCCGGAGAAGGCTCACTATGAATAACCGTCTGCGTTTGTGAAGACTCGTTTTGAAGCAAAGAAATTGTATTCTCTGATTCAAGTTTCTCAACTTTGCTTTTGAGCTCTCGACACAACAGCTCCATTTCGTCGAGCCTCTTTCGGAGCTCGGTGTCTTCTTTTTCCAGAGTACTCTGTTTCAAGGTTTGCGTTTCCCGAATTAACACATCCGGGTTCGCGAGACTCTTATTTTGCGCTTTAGGAGAAGTCTTTTGAGGCGGAGATCTTTGTAGCCTTGCGCTTTTCCTAAATATGTTAATTAGATTTTGATGCAATAAATAGCTCTCCCCAGAATCCTTAGAGCATGCCTCTTGCGAGGGTGGATTTTGCAGTTGAACTGGGCTGCCACCTGGGGTATCAATACCGTTAGTTTTGTCCATTGCATAATTTGTATTACCGTAGTCTAAGAAAGACGGCAAGTTGGCATTTTAGTCGCCTTTTACGACAGGCATGCCTGCCGTGGGTATATTCTGTCCCCTAACCCACAGGGAGAGATAGAATATTGCTAGAGAGGCAGAACAGCGACAAAAGAGCTGTACCGAACAGTGAAACATGATGAATACTCGTAAAATAAAAATTCTTGAATGGAATGCTAATGGTATTGAGAATCGAAAGGACTAAATGCAAGTGATTCTCGATATAAACCAGGTAAATAATATGACTTATTTCAGAGACGCACTTTAAATTGACTACTGACTTTAAACTGCAAGGATATAATTTATACCAGTCCCCGCACCCTCATAGTTGTGCAAAACGTGGGGCTGCAGTGTTAATAAAGAATACAATTGAACACCATATATAAGAAAAACAACAGATAAGAATAAAACCTTAGATGTTGTGGACTTCTTTATATCTAAAAATATATCTTCAAATAATATAAATATAGAAGAAGGGCATGATCCTTAGTTAGATCACTCCTCAATACTTCTTACACTTGGCGATAAAATAATAATAAAAGAACATAGCCCAAAACTAGTTAATAGACTGACTGATTGGAACTACTTCAGACAGAAATTGGAAGAAAGTATCCAACTATCATCAGCTATTGAAACAAAAGATGAACTAAAAGAAGCAGTGCAAATATTCACACTCAATATACAAAAAGCTACATCGGCTGCAACTCCCAAAACAACAAACAAGATTAAACAAAACTCTTATTCTCGCGAAATATGTGAAATTATTGTAGAAGAGGAAAGCTATAAAACGTTGGCAACAGACAAGTGCCCCAAGCGACAAAACCACACTGAACAGTTTAAATAATAAGCTCAGAAAATTTATAAGAGAGTTTAATAATGGGACTTTAAAAACAAACCTTACAAGTCATACAAATGATGCTAGTACCGACTTCTTGCTCTGGAAGGCAACAAAGAAAATGAACAGGCCAATAGGTCACATTAAACCAGCAAAAATCAGAGAAGGTAACTGGGCAAAAAGCAGCCAAGAGAAAGCAAACACTTTAGCAAAGTATCTTTAAGACGTCTTCAAACCTTATGAAGACAAAGGTTATCAAGGAATCGAAGTAAGGTGCGAAGAAGGTAGACCTATTCGGTCGGTACCAGCTAAAGAAGTTGTCAAAGAAATTAAAGAAGGCATAACTATAAAAAATTCCCCAGGGTTTGATTTAATTACAGGGGAAATTTTAGAATGATTTTCAAGAAAGGTTTAAAAAAAAACTAGCGCAGTTTTTTCAGAATTAAACAAGAAACAGAGTACTCAATATTAAGAGAAATTAAAGCGGGCGTACAACAAGGCAGTGCATTGGGTCCTGTGCTTTACCTCTTATTCACTAGGGGTGGCCATGGTGTAGTGGTAACATCATCGCTTGTTACGCTGCAGATTCACGGTTCGAATCCTGATGTCAGGAATCATCTATTTATTTCGCATGAAATAAATAAAAAAGCCGATCAATTGCGAAAGCTTAGGTGAACTCTACTGTGAAGGCATAACACTGGCAGTTGTATGGTCATATGGCTAAAATGATCGTGATGATGACATCTGGAGGACGGACAAGAAACTACAGTGAATCATAAGCAACGAAAACAACAAAAATTCTCCCCAGTTTTCTGGACGCCACCCTTGTTCACTGAAACTTAATATCACCTGAGTTTCAAACCAACTACACCACTCTGTCTATCTCTCTGTCTCTTCCCTTATAAGGGTATTCATACCCCCTTTAACACGTGCAAATTATAAAAAAAAAAAAAAAAATGGCGATCTGCCTGAAAGTGGAGAAACCACTATAGCAACTTATGCAGATGGCACTGCTATACTTGCTGTGGGAGCCACAGTCGAAATAGCAACAAAAAAGCTTCAAATGACATTAAACAGTATTTCAGAATGGACCAAAAAATTGCAGTTTAGATAAAATGACCTAAAGTCAGTCAGTTCATATTAATTTTGCATATAAAAACGTACCACACATTCCAGTATACATAAACAACAATGTAGTGGAATACTCAAATACAGTCAAATATCTAGGCATGTCCCTAGACGCTAAACTGCATTGGAAAGCGCATGTAAAGAAAAAGGGAGATGAGTTGAGTATGCGATACAGTAAAATGTATTGGCTTATTGGGAAATACTCATCCCTGTCCAACTGCAATAAGCTATTGCTATACAAGCAGGTTCTGAAACCGTAGAAGATGGGCTCCAGTTGTGAACATGCACTTGCCACTAAAATTTACAAAAAATCCAAGTCTTCCAAAATAAAGTACTAAGGAACATAGTTAAAGAGCTGCTCAAAGGCACAAAAGTGGGCTACTCAACCACGTGAATATATAATAGAAATAACAGAACTATTAAATACTGACAATGTAATCAGGAGACTAAGAATCTTGAAATCAGACAAACGGCGGATTTTTCTTTTCTATTTTTCAAATAATTCAAAAATGAATTGCTGATTAGTCGAACGACTAGGTGCAATCCCATTCGGGATGACGAAAGTCAGTCCCTCTGGGAGTTTTTCTTTAGTTCGGGTTAAACTCCCTCACTATTGCAGAACCATCCCTCGCGTACTAGCTCTGCAATGTCTTTCGATAATTTTTCCTTCCAAAATATTGTAAGGACATTTATCAAAATTTTCTTTCAAAGGGGAGGAATTGTGTGCCCGAAATACAGACTTCGATTATCTGGGTCACGATCACTCGCAAGCGTGGAAACGAAAGCAATTTAGAATTGTTATGCCACCACGAAATTGGCGAGAGACCTAGTCAATGGTTCATGATTACGTTTATATGGTGGGACTTTTACTGAGTGATCAGCTTGCTCTAGGTCAGCAGATCCTTTCCCCACCCGTTCATCAGTTTCCTCATTCACTGGTATACCCTTATGTCCAGAGACTCAGCATAGTTTTACCTGATGCTGTGTGCCAAGAACTCTAAGTTTTTTGCGACAACACTTCACAATCTTTGATTTCACCTCTATGGCAGAAATGGCTTTTATTGCCACCTGGCTATCGATGAAAAAGGTGATATCATCGCGTGGTATTGCCTTCATCGCAGTATCACGGGCAGCAAGTGTCACTGATAAAACCTCTGATTATGGAAATCACTTCTGTGGTCCGGGAATCTGATTGATTTAAAAAGGCATAGTTTGTTAGAAAATATGCCTGCACCTACGCCAGTGTCCATCTTGGAACCATCAGCATGGATGGCTTGGTTTACGTGTTTAGCATTGTGCAATTTACCCATTCCTCCCTGCTGGAAATTAACAAAATAACGGCCTTTTAAACTCTAGATAGGGCGCTTTGTAGTAGGTTATGCGTATATTCCATCGCGCTTGACTTCCAGCCATTTGTTTGGCTGATTCTCAGGACATTTCTGGCCACAGATTCCTGTATAAACTGCAATGCATGCCAGCCTTTGTATTATCGTAATGCCTTTGAAGTTGATGGTTTTACTAGCGACTTACCACACCAGACCACCGTAGGTAAGTATAGGTCTCACGATAGTTGTGTACATCCGTAGGATGTTTTTGAGACCTGGTCCCCAAATTTTTCCGAATATTCTACTGCACGAGTAGTAAGCTATCTTAGCCTTCTGAATTCTTTCGTTGATATTCTGTTTCCAGTTCATTCTTTTATCACGCACAAGTCCCATGTACAAGGTGAGGCAAAAGTAATGTCATAATGTGAATTGGCTGTCATATTGCTGGAAATGCAGAAAATTGGGCTCTGTTTTCACGAAAAGTTTATCTGAAGGTGTAAAATTGGCGACATTAAGTTAAAAAAATGATATCCGTCAAATTACCACCTCTTGAGGACATTGAGGAGATTTTTGAATTGTTGCTCGCAAAACATTTTAAATGTTGGCTTTGGAGGTTTGTGGTTTATTGTGGTAAACGCGAGATTTCAAAAACCCTCAAGGAAGAAGTCTGGCGCCGTCATATCTGGCGATCTGGCCGGCCAATTCAAATCGCCAAAACGGGAGATCATGCGGCCCGGAAATTGGTGATTCCAAATCTCCATCGTTGCCCAAGCTGTGTAAGCGGTTGCTCCATCCTGCTGGAACCAACAATAATCGAGACCCAATTCAGCAACTTGCCGAAAAAAAAACTCGTTCAACATCTGTCTGTAGCGCTCACCAGTTACAGTTACGGTGGTACCGTCGGCGTCCTTAAGAAAATAAGAGCCAATCACTTTTTCACTGCAAATGCCGCACCAAACAGCCACTTTGAGAGGATACAATGGCTCTTCCTGCATTTCATGTGGATTCTCCGTGCCCCAGAAACGCAAGTTTTGTTTCTTCACATAACCACTTAAATGTAAATGGGATTCGTCATTCATTATGATTTTGGATACGAAATCATCTCCTTTATGCACCAGGTTTAACAGAGCATGGGAGTATGTTAACCTCACTTGACGGTCAGCAGGCAGTAATTGGTGAACGGTTTGCACCAAAATTCGACGCAACGAACGTCTACTGATGCCAAATTGTGTGCATCGTTATCTCGTCGATGTTTATGGACTCTCTCGGACGTCCTCAGCCACAGCAGCGATATTCTCGGTCGAACGAGCAATACGGGGGCCGGCCACTTCTTGCGACATGTCTAGTCGACCCAGTTTGTAAAGACGCTCAGCCAAACGCGTAATTGTTCGCGCACATGGTGCAGGATGACGAGGAAAACGACGACGAAATTCACGCTGCGTTAAAACAACAGACTGGAAATTGGTCAAATAAGCAGCAACAATAATTCTGCATTCTTCAGGTGTGTATCGCTCCATTGCTTGTCGTCAATTAATTCTCTATCTGTCTACAACATAAATGTCAAAACACAATGACATGTGATGCCATTTGGAAAAATTATGTGCATTCACATTATGATATTACTTTTGCCCCACCTTGTATTTTGTACTGTCAGATATCCTGAGAGGGATACCTCCCAACAGAAGTTATTTTGAATTGCGGTATCTTTCCTTTTTTTGTGAACAATGCCAACTCAGGGTATTATCACCAGTCTTCATTTCTTGGTCCATGTGTCTAACATCTAGAGAGCTCCTCCTTTTTTTATAGTCTGCGCGCGCCGAAGGGGATATGAATACCCTTAAACTGTTTCAGGGCACGGGCGTCAGGGAAAAAGGGAAAGAGAAACAGGAGGAGCCTATGCACGTTGGCTTTCAATGTTTGAAGGTTGTAGTGATGAGGAAATACAGAGCCTGGTAGACCATTTCACATTCGTGTTGTTCGGCTTATAAATCAATCCCTATATTTAACAGTACGACCGAAGTTTGGCTTTAGGGTAAACTGATGTGCATTCGAAGCATGTCGTGTATTGCGGGTGAAATTTTGAAGGGGAGGAATTCAACCGGCTATTTCACTGGAACATTTTTTATAAACAAAAAAACGATAAAACAGGGAGAGACAGGAGACATTTCTCCGATGTTCTAGTGAATGAATGGAATACGCAATGCCTCTATCACCTATAAGTTTTAACGCGCGATTCTGTACCCTATCAAGAATGTGCAGAACGATCTTGAGTGCACCGGACCAGATATGGGCGTTATATTCCTGCTTAGGGCGGATGAATGCCTTATAAATTGAGGCCAGATCAGACGGGGTAAAATATTTCTTGCACCGCTTAAAGAATCCTTTTGCAGCATTTTTGGCGACCTCGAATATGTGATTGTTCCATCGAAGATGGTTATTAATACACATACCGAGAATGGCAAGTCTTGCAGTTTTAATGATGCAAGTACCATCCATGGACAATGGTTGAGGGTTTTGGTTTCGCTTGAGAGACAGAAGACAGCATTGTGTTTTGGAAGCATCAAATTCAACACTGTTGGTTGAACTCCATTTAATTATGCTGTCCGGGTCGGAATTTAATATGTTTAATATACGTATTTGCTAACTGAGAGTTGGAAGGAATTTGCCTGTTGTTAGCAGCATCATGCTGAAGCTTTAATTGCGCTGTTCTTAAATCGTTGAAGTATTTCATTAAAAACCAGAGCCCATAATAGAGGGGATATGACCCCGTCCTTTGGTATGCCTAGAGGCGTAAACCTTTAATTTTAGAGGTGTTAAAGATAATCGAGATCCATCTTTACCGAACGCTAAATTGTTGAAATATATTTCAGATTCGGAAAACAATAAACCAATTTCCGAAAAATGGGCTTTAATACAAACATTTTCAAATTGTTTTAAGTTTCATTGAAAAAACAAGTGAATAAATGTGTAAGCGTAATGATAGTTTTTATTGCTATTCGAGTGTATGATTTTTATTACAGGAAACATGCTTCTCAAACTTCCGAGAACTGAAGATGTTAATACTTTGTAGTCCCTCCTTTTTTTATTACGGTTTTTATCCATTCGGGCATTGATGTAATCAGGCTGTGTAAAGTACGAGTATCCAGTGCGATTTCCTCATACCACACTTTTTCAATGAATTTGTCCAACGCGGTTTTTGTCCGTGGCTTCTTCTTTGCTACCTGAGCCTTAAATATAATCGGTTTCAGGTCAGGGCTGGTACAGGGCCTCTCTAATGTTGCAATGTTATTCTCGGTTAAAAAAAAATTTTGACATGTAATGAAAAAATGCATTTACAATAATAAAACTTTACGAACGTTTTGCTAATATTTTAGGGAAGGTAAGAAAAAATGACACTTACCAATTTCGCGCGTGACAAGACGCAGAATCGTCTTGGAGAATCAGCTTATCTGAGTATGATAAGTGTTCTTCTAAAGATGGTGGTAGATTGTCTTCCAATATTTTTTTATATTTTTCTGCGTTCCATTTATTAGAGCCAGCCGTCCAACCCCGTGATAGGAAAAGCATCCCCAAATCATCCTTGATCCTCCTTGTTTCATGGTTGTCGTCACGCATGCATCATGGAATCTTTCTCCAATTCTTCGCCTCACGTACTGTATTCCGTCAAATCCGAATATGTTGAACTTGGACTCATCTGAGAAGATTTCATTTTTCCAATCCGTTATGGTCCAGTTTTCATGATCTTTGGGTCACTGGAGACGTTTTAGGAGCATTCGTTTATATAGAAATTTTTTTTTGGCAGGTCTTCTTGCGTTCAAGCCAGCTTCTTGAAGCGTTCGTCTTACAGCTTCCTTTGACTGGCTTGGTAAAGCTCCCAGGCTACATCGGAATTCATTCTTTTGGTTGCATTCAGAAGTTTCCTATTTTCCTATTCTTTATTACACCATGGATATGCCTTCTTGGTCCTACTTATCCTCGTGGGGCAATCCTTATTTTGTGGTTCGAATTGGATTTTCCCCTCAAAACCTTCCACTGGTCTATGATAAAAATTCTCAAGTTACTGGCTATGATCAGGTTTAATACTTCTTGCCTACACTGAAAGGGTCGGTTTGTTACTTCTATTAGCTATAACCAAATTATTTTCTATTAAAAATTCAAACAACGACTAACCTCGTCAATTCCTGTCGCCGCTACCCCAATGCACATTTCGGGAATTGGCGTCGCAGCCCATAGGCAGATCCCATCTTTCTTGTTCCTCTTTTTGGACTATGGAGCGAGTTATTTCGGGTGGTGTGCCTTCCGTAGCGTCGTGTGGCATGTAGACGGCTGGAATAATCAGTGGGGGATAATCCCTTCCGTTCACACCTTACCACTGTTTGGTCTATACCAGTGTATGTAGATAGAAGAAAGAGGTTAATCTGTTTCTTAGCTTCGATACATGTTCTGTTCTTACATTTGACACTCCGAGGTTCTAATTTTTTTTTTTTTATAATTTGCACGTGTTAAAGGGGATATGAATACCCTTATACTAATTTTTTAGAACACATGCGTTTTTGTGGAAAGGGAAAGAGACAGAGAGAAAGACAGAGTGGTGTGGTTTGAAACTCAGGTGGTATTAAGTTTCTGTAAACTCCAAGGGTGGCTGTCCAGATAACTGCGGAGTATTCTGTTTGTTTTCGCTATCATTGTCGTTGCTTATGATTCACAGTATTTTTTCCGACCTCCTGATGTCATCATCACGATCAAGTTGCATTTTATCCATTTGTATCTGATTAGATCCTTGGCCCGCACATTTTGCCTCGGAAAATACAAGGTTCTTGTATTACAGCGATGCCAATTTATCTTTTTCCCATGAGATGATTAGGTTACCAGTGGCTGTTTTGCTATGATGAAGGTTAATTTGTATTATTTTCATGATCATCATTAACCTTATCATCCACTCCCCTCTTCTGCGTTCTACTGATTTTCTCTGCTATAGACTTAACGTTGCATCGCGTAATTCCAATGCGAACCTTGTTATAACTACGCAGTATTGGCATCGATTTGTGGCTGAGCAGGACTACAATTTATGTACCAGTTTCATTGTACTCACCTATTTCTATCACCTCCCAACTTTCGCTGAAGAGCTATGCGTTGAGATGTTATAGATTCCTTTCAATCCTCTCCCTTGGGATGTGCGGGCCAGGTATCAGTATATGCCCTTTTGGTCTAGTGAAGTTCAGCAGCTCATTCTTTTCGACTATTCGAATGTCAGCATTGACCCATGGAGCTTGCGTATTTTTCACAAATGTTTTGAGTATACAGAGTTCTACCAACCCCCACTGCACTAATTTAGTCGTGTTCTTGCTAAGCCGAACTGTTGGTGGCGATGTAGTATTGTCATACCTACCCCTCCTGTAACATCTCGGAAACAGGCTTAGAGTTGGGTCTTGTGACTTCATTCGCGTCTATTGGCGGTAGCCTAAGCCTGCTTGTAACTGAGGTAGCAAGGGGCTCTCCCTCCTCATCCCGAACAGTCTGTCCCTCTACCCCGCACTATGCTAAATCCTCTACTGTCCCTTTTTCGAGTAGGTTAGCACCCTTTAAATGGACCTGATTTGAGTCGTGAGCCCTTACTTGATTCGGTTAAAGGAGGTCTAAGTCTGTTTGCAACTGAGTTGGAGAGCAAGGGGCTCTCCTTCCTTGCGTCACGAGCGATCTCTTGCCAGTTCCTCTGGTAGCGCTAGCAGCATTGTCTTGCTTCGTTTTTATGCCGCAGCCAACAGCCGGCTCGGATTTGGACGAGTCCACTTCCGGGCCGGCTGCCGATCGAACTCTCTTTACACTCTTGAGGGTGGCCGTGGTGTAGTGGTAACATCATCACATGTCATGATGTAAGTTAACGGTTCAAATCCTGATGTCAAGAATCATCTATTTATTGCACATGAAATAAATAAAAACGTCGATCAATTGCGAAGCTCATGTCAACTATACTGTGAAGGCATAACACTGGCAGTGGGTGGTATGACCACCATATGGTTGAAAATGCAACTTGACCGTAATGATGACATCAAGAGGACTGAGAAATACTGTGAATCATAAGCAACAAAACAAAAATGCTCCTCAGTTATCTGGAGCCTTGGAGTTTCCTGAAAATTAATACCACCTGAGTTTCAAACCCACTACACCAATCTCTCTTTATCTCTCTCTCACTTTCTACAAACGCCCGTGCCCTGAATTAATTTAAGAGTATTCATATTCCCTTTGGCACTCGAAAATTATATAAAAAGCGCAGAGGTGGGCATCATCTGTCTTCCCGTCCTCACTCCCGCCACTCTATCCTCGTCCGTGTAGGGCTTTGTATCACGCTTGCGTAGTTTGCTTTATCAGCCGAAGGGCGTTGCTCTGATGCGCAAGGCTGCATTCATCGGGTAGGAGAGGAGTCAAAATGTCCCTCCAGCGTAAAGAAGAGTGACTCGACGTACTGGAAGTATCCATCTGCACCTCCACCGTCTCCCAATGTTGGGGTTACCTCAATCATAGAGTTGGATTTTCTATATATACAACCAGTATATTCGGGAAATCAAGGCGAAATGTTTGATACCCCTTTCGTGAAAATCGGTCTGGTAATTAAGGTTTTAAATGGTAAATAGGTGTATAAAATATTTGTGCTTCAAATGTAGTGCTTCAGATTTCGCTATTCTCCTTTTGAAGAGATTTATGAAGTTCTCTTTTGTACTTATAACACTCTTTCAACATAAGAGCCACTCAAGCTTGCGAACGGTTTGTCAAAGACGTTCATGACATGTCATTTTACTTAATATTCCATATTTTTACAAAAAGATCTTAGCTGCAACCGTTAAAGAGTTATATCGTGATAGGCTATGGTACGAGTACCTCAATCTTTGGGCACATTTTTTTCTTCTATCTGTATGACAAAAAGTGTTATTTTCATTGCAGTCATAATCAATAAATAAATCAATAAACATTGTGACTGCCCATACAGGACCAGACCTAGCTTCTCGCTACTTTTCGTGATGTGTGACACACGAATGGGAAGACCAATAGTTTTCTGCCGTTTCCGAAGGACAATTTTTTCGATTTAGAGAAGCTTCTCATGACAATTATTTTACTCTCGGACGTTTTGCAGATGTTCGCGAGAGGTGGAACCGTGAAAAAAAACTGGTTGTTAATTGTTGGGACTTGAACCTTGAGCCTTCCGCTCAGTGATCGGGTACTTATTAAAGAAAGGAAACTTCACCGAATAAAACTTGATTGTCTGCTCTTCATTCTGCTGATGGGTTGGAAATAATATTCTTCATTGTTGTAACCGATGTTTAAAGTAAGGAAATTAGCAGTTAGAACGATCATTAGTGATATCTTCAAAATTAGATTTTTTTTTTCACATAAAGAATACCCATTGCTTGTTTCGAGTGCGGTATTGAAGCAGGCGATTTGAAATTACACAAAACAGAGACTATATACCACACCAACAAATCAACTCTCAAATTTTTACTGAATGTAGTTTTCTTTCTCAAAATTTCAGATTTTTAAAAGTTTTATTTCTTTTTTTCAGAACGCATTTTTTTTATTGATAGTCCTAGAATATAATGCTTTATAAACGTTTTGCTAATTTTTCGTTTTGTTTCTGTTATTTTTCTTTTTGACTTTTTGTGCTATATTTTGTGGTAAATACAATTTTTATTTGTGAAAAATTTTAGGCTAAAATGAAAGGAGTAACAGAGTGCCGCCGAATAGTTTGTCGTTGTTTTTTATATCTTTGAGTGTTCTGTTCAACGCCTCAAGAGAATGTTTGTGTGCCATAGTGCATTCATCCCAGATGATAATTTTGCATTGTTTCAGCATTGTGACCATCGACGATTGTTTTTTTATGTTGCACACTGCGTCTGGGTTATTTTGAATATTCAGAGGCAGCTTAAATGCTGCAATACCAGATGATGCAACGGCCAATGCGATGCCATTATTTTATCGTATTTCGGCGAGAATTAGAGAAATCAGAAATGTACAATGGGCCGGTGACATTAACCAACAACAGTCGCAGATAGAAGCACTCTTTTTGTTTGATTCGATGTGAAATAGCGTGGTACATCGGATTACAGTAGTGTTCGTGCAAAAGCATCGAAAGTATCCGCACGATTACACAATGCGAAAAATTCGGTGAGTGTAGTTTTTGGTGGATTCATGGCACGCTCAATTGCTGTCTCGTTGGTGAAAAATACGCGCTAGCCGTTTTCAAGATTGGCGGCTAAATGTATAACTATTTCGTCGTTGTCATTCAGAGGAGCATTCACATCGGTATTCTGAATTTGAAACACAGCCATATCGCTGCCTTTATTCACATACTTGCAAATGTATTTTATTGACTTCACCGAACTGCAAAATTCAACATTAATATGAGCATTGAATGTTTTGCTCAGCAGAGGCGAATATGGTACCACCCAACGATTGTCAATGTTAGTGTCTGCGTTGTTGACATTGAGCTTGAATGATTGCCCGCCATTATCAGTATTTCTTCGACGATATATTGGATATCCGTCGAGGTTTGTGATCGTGTCGTTGGTGAAATCTTTAGGAAAACGCTTTGTACATTTCCATCTGCCATGCAAGACGATAAACGATTCAGATCACGGCATGGGCCATGAATCATGTTTGTTGTAACAATATCAAACAGTAGTTGATCAGTAGACGGATCTGGAATTTCCGCGGAAATTACACTATCGATTTCCTCAGGGCGTATTTTGTTGGCTAACCAAATCGAAATGTGTGTACGAGGTAATCCTCGCTTTTGCCATTCAACCGAATACATCCAATGTAGGACCGAATACGTGTAATTTTGTAATTTTGTAATGAATCTCATTAAAGATTTAAATTTTTGTTTGAACACACGTGCTGTAATGTCATGACGATGCATTACGTCTTGGCCTGGCAAGAGCAAAGATGTAATTTCCTGGCACTTTGGATTACATGTAAACGTGATAAATAAACACGGTTGTCCACACTCACGCACGAAAGTCATAGTATCCCGTATGTACTGCTTGCATATGGAACTGGACTGCCTGCGTACGATGATGGTAGAATGATGGAGTTACCAATTTCGGCGGTGTCGGCGTTGCTCATGATAGCGTCTCGCAAGTGAATGTATTCTTTCGTACGCAGCTTCTGTTGATTGCGTCGTACGCATAAAAATCCATCGAGTTCACTTTCTTGTTTGTTTCAGCTCCTGTAACAACATATTCATAAATATTAATTAAAAATGAGTAATGATGTTCCTAATGAATGAAGTACCTGTGGCGGGATCTCGTTGTTTTATGTTTATGCAATATCCGTCTTGTCCCTTCCAGAAAATTAGCGGATATTGGAGAGCGTCGTATGAACGGTGTGTGTCGGCGATGAACTCCAGATTATTGTTTCTTCTCCGAATCACAATTTCTCGCATCGCTGCGCGGTCGCCAACCATGATTCCAGCAACGCCGCCAACAACAGAGCGCATTGAATTTACGCACATACTCTCCAGCTGGTGTTTTATCAGGATTAATGACAATAGCGTGATTGCCACTTTGCAATTCGTGCATGTGTGATTTGAAGAATTTCAATAATTCAAACTGATGTAGTTCGTTTGGCATTGGCAGCAGTGAGCCCACTTTATGGTACACCTGGCCTTTGGTTTTAAATGTTGAATTGTATTGAATCTGCGAATGGACTTCAGGAAAAGGTTTGAATCTGGATCCGTGCCGATGAACAAGCTGTTCAAAATAACCTCTCGGTTATTTGAGAGGAAATGTCTTCGGGCATGCATGCGGATGTACAGAAGCGCGCATTCTGACTTTCGGCATTACATCTCTAATAAGAGGCTACTTTAAATCATAAATATTGTTGCAGTTTTTAGGCTTATTTAAACCATGATGTATATAATAACGATTAAGTGGATAAATAAACAGAAAAAAAAAAAAAAAAAATCGAGAATACTTCAATCTGTGGTAAAGGGTACGAGACCCCTACCGTTTTCCGATTCAATTTACGGACATCAATCTGGGCCTGCTTTTTAGAGACTAGTACTCAGGGACTCTTACCGGGTGTAATAATTTGTCCGTCTAATATTGCAAAAATTTGTTTGTTAATAATCGTCCCCACCGTTTTGCTTTTGTGTTGTACATCTGCCGCGAGTGACTTTTGGGTGTGTGCAGTTAAGATAGGCTGAAAAGAGCCTTTCCAAGCAATGCAACCAGTAAGGAGATCTTTTGTGTTAGCCCCTTGGATGGTGTACTGTTTAATTTAATAGTTGTCAAGTTCTCGAAGAAAACTTAGAATTTGTTGTGCTGGAGAAATGACGCCAGATGCAGTGATGGAAGTGTTAATTCCGGCACACGCAATGGCACGACATTCGCACAGAGTTCGGCCGTTCTAAGTTCTCAAAACATAGTCTGCGGGTTTCAGATTGACTCCTGCCTATTTTCTTGACGTGGTATTTAGATAGCAATGGCCGCTAAGGAAGTCAGAAAGGAGATTTGCATTATGGTTGTTCATTGATGCAATCTCTTTGGGACATTTTTTCGGAAGAAATTGATCAATTTCTGGCTCGTCGAAGACCTGTTTGTAAGTTCCAGTGAGAGAGCTTTTCTTGATATCCCCAGCAATTTAGCTATATTTCCAGTTGGTTAGTAGGCAGGTAACAGAAGAGTTCAGGGCCAAAGAATTGAGATTAGGAGCCTGATCTGGCCAAGTTGTCAGCAATATCGTTGCCAGTAATGCCTTTGTGACCAGGGACCCAGAGGAGTGAGAGATTATTGTTAACAGCGAGCTGCTTGTAGTTTGTAGACAATTCTAAACTAGTTTAGATATGAATTTTAATGATTTGAAAGCTTGAAGGATCACTTAGCTGTCTGAAAGACCGTTTATACTTGATCTTTGGAGGTTTTTTCTGATGCATTGTTTAGCATAAACCTCGATAGCATAAACCTCTGCTTGGAAGATGTAGGTCAAGGCAGGACAAATACTCCAGCACCTATTCCATTTGCCATTTCCAAGGTTGTACCAGTTGAATCGGTGATGTATTTGAGGGATTTGCGGGTTATCGTAATAAGAGCATTTCGGGATGATAATATTTAACCCTTTCGGTCCGAAAGGGACATATGTGTCCCGGTACATGTTCAAAAAGACCTAAGTTTTATAACAAGTGGCAGAAATGGGACAAATAAGTCCCAATCCTTAGTTTATACTATTTTGAACGATATTAATTCGCGTTTGTGCTGTTTTGGGTGGTAGGCATGTTCGTATTTGTCAAAACAAAGTTAATAATTGCACGCGAATTTCGCATGCGGCAGTGAAATAAGTGAACTGTATTTATTTATAAGTTGGAAATCAGCAGAAAATACAGTGAATTATTGTGTAACTGTTCTCGTCATAATCTGAAGTTTGTAGGTACCTCTTTTTTGTTGTAGTTTTGACGTTATTTGCATATTTATGTTATCGGGGCGTTAGGCTATAAGTGTCCCAGTCAGGATTCTGCTTACACAATTTATGGGAACATCTTATAATTATTACAGACCCAAATATGCCAAACAACTGGATCACAGGCCAAAATTTCTAATATGTTGTAGATTTCTGATGAAGATAAAGACTTATCGAGTGACAGTGGCGATAACTACGAGCCTACAGATTACGAGGTGGAATCTAACGAGAGCAGAACGGACGAGAGGGATGGAGTTAAGAAAGAAACAACAGATACGGAAGCGGACCTGGAAGAAATCGACTTTCCTGTAGACACTTCTCAAAATGTTTCTACGGTTTGGTCTACACCTAATGTCGCTTTTGTACCAAAAAAAACTGGAAGTAGCTATAGACTTCCTAGTATAAGCCTGAGCTGCGAAAGGATCGATACTCCATTCGAAAATTTTTCCTGAAAGCCTTTTCATATACATATATTACCCAATGTACCAACGAAATCGGAACCAGCGCACAAAAATACAAATGTGCAAAATGCAGTATAAAAATGTGGCTTAGATCGGACTCGCTTTCTGGCTACACGTACGATTTCAGCATATGCTGCGGTAAAGAAGAACATATTGTCGAAGGAACTCTTGATGAACGCGTTGTTAACCAATTAGCTGCTTCAATCGATTTTTCACCAGCGTCCATCTGTGTTAGGAACTGTGTTGAATGTGTTTTCTGATAAACTAACACGGGCTTTTCGTTCGGCAAATGGCGTGACACTAAGGAAGTCATCCTTACAAGCAATTTCCATCCCTTTGACATAAAAATAGTAGATATATGGTGCCCAGAAATAATCAAATATTATAGACAGACAAGCTGACCCGGCAAACGTTGTTCTGCAATATAATTTATTTCTAATATATTGGTTGTTAAATAAAAAATAATGAATGTATTGTAAGTGTATTTGAATGTTTTAACGATCGACAAAATTGATCGATAAAATAGAACGATCGTTTATCGAATTTTTTATTTTTTTTATATATAATTTTGCACGTTTGAAAGGGGTTAGAATACCCTTATACTAATTTTAGGACACGGGCGTTTTGAGGAAAGGGGAAGAGACAGAGAGAAAGACAGATTGGTGTAGTTGGTTTGAAACTCAGCTGGTATTAAGTTTCAGTGAACTCCAAGGGTGGCTGTCCAGATAACTGGGCAGCTTGTTTGTTTTTACTGTCGTTGCTCATGATTCACAGTATTTTTTCTGATGTCATCATCACGATCAAGTTGCATTTTAGCCATATGACCGCCCTACTGCCAGTGTTATGCCTTCGCAGTAGAGTTGACATAAGCTTTCGCAATTGATCGACTTTTTATTTATTTCATGCGAAATAAATAGATGATTATGGACATCAGGATTCGAACCGTAAACTTGTAGCGTTCATTAAATCAGATGCACTTTGGCGAACGCATACCGAAATGACTGAGTGGTAACTTGCCAAGGACAACGCAAAGATCTTCGATAGCAATCAATGCTTCATTGTACATAGCGTCGCTGAATGTAATCGTTAGATCGTTGCACCGTATACGAATTCGATGCAATATATCGTCAGTCATTGAATCTTTGTGTTTATCCCACAACGTGTATGCTCGTCCTGGGTAACATGTAGTCAACACTATAGCGAATAGTAGATGAATTTGTGTTGCTGTACAGTACCAATTCTGCTTCAGCAAGCATATCGTCCCAGTGATTGTCGTCTTCGAGCAAGCCGAGTGCAATGCATGCATCTTTATACTTTGGATACTGTTGTCCATTCACTTTTAGTATATCTTGGAATGACAATGGGCCGGTGACATTGACCAACAACAATCGCAGATAGAAGCACTCAGTCTGCCTTGGATTGACTGTATATACTCGGCCCAAAGTGTTTCGTTTGAATAGGCCCGGGGCACGCAACAATTGGTGTGCCTTGCTGCGGGGCATCCATTTTTTTGTTTGGTTCCATGTGAAATATTTGAGAGCGTCGTATGAACGGTGTGTGTCCGCGAAGAACTCCAGATTATTGTTTCTTCTTCGAATCACAATTTTTCGCGTTGCTGTGCGGTCGCCAACCATGATTCCAGCAACGTCGTCAACAACAGGCGCATTGAATCTACGCACGTGTTTCATCATCTCCAGCTGGTGTTTCATCAGGATTGATGACAATAGCGTGATTGTCACTTTGAAATTCGTGCATGTGTGATTTGAAGAATTTTAATAATTCATTGTGCTCATTCAATAGGGCGTCCAGCTCGCCGACGATGCGCCTGGCTTCCGGCGAATTGGACTTATTGTAGTCGCAACGTGCATCCAAGCGATTGGCGGGTGCGTGTTCGCTCATGAAGTAGATTTGTAAAAATGTACGTGGTTCGTTTGGCATCGGCAGCAATGAGCCCACTTTGTGGTACACTTGGCCTTTGATTTTGAACGTTGAATTGAATTGTTGACCATTTGCCGCAATATTGTGAACTATTACTGTTGCTCCGAACGATGTCATTTGGAAACATGAATTGAATCTGCGAATGGACTTCAGGAAAAGGTTTGAATCTGGATCCGTGCCGATGAGCAAACCGTTCAATGGTTCTGGTGGTGTCTCAATTTCTAGTAGTTACACTTTTCCTGATGCGCAACACATGCCGGCTGTCTCATGTTTGAATTTGAGCCCATGACAATAGAGACATTCTTTGTCCATAGCACCAATCAACACTTTCGGATGAGCGGAATATTCAATATCTGGCTCGTACTCGAATGCGAGACGAAGGAACGATCATTTGCTCTGTGTGTGTCAATTAAGAATCGGCGCGCTTGTCTCCGTTCCAATTGTCATTGTTGATTTCGTTTAGCTCGTGCCTCTTGTGATTGAGATGCACGCAATTGCGACATGCTCAAACGCACATTTTCGTTATCTTGTTGGATTTGTTCGTCTGGTCTTTCTGCTCTACTATTTCACATGTTTTTTTTTTTTTTTTTTTTTTTTCCCGAGGGTAGGTAAAAAATCTTCATGAAGACACTATGAGGATCGATAGCGCGTGCTCATAGTAGTGTGAGATTTTTACTCACTAAAAAAACCTCCCTTCGTGATAAATTTCTTTGATTACATACTACAACTAAGTTTTGACTTATCCAGCAGTTTTTCTTTCACGTATTGAGATCGTTTGGCAGGTCCCTTTCCATTGAAAGTTCCTGCTTGTTCCGCAAATTAAGCGCGGTTTCTTGCTATCGCGTTAAGTCGAAAGGTTTAGTCCTTTGTAGACGACGCAGTAGATTCCTCTCATCTAGAATTCGAAGGACTTCATTGTTAACGTGTCCTTGTAATCTGTCTTTATGCTTACGCGCGAAGTTTTTGATTTCATATTCGACTGTCGCAATTCCTAAATCTCTATGGATATCGCTATTTCTAATAAACCACGGTGCATTAACTATTGATCTTAGCACTTTATTTTCAAAAGTTTGTAAAATATTGACATTACTTATTTTGGTACAACCCCAAAGTTGTATTCCATATGTCCATATCGGCTTTAGCACTTGCTTGTATAAAAGCAGTTTGTTCTCTATATTAAGCTTGGAATGTTTTCCAAGTAACCAGTACATTTCTCTGTATTTGGTTTCGAGTTCTTTACGTTTTTTCTTCACGTGCGATTTCCACTTCAGCTTAGCATCAAGTGTCATTCCAAGATACTTAGCCTCGTTTGCAAACGGAATTTGAACCGAGTTTGAAAAGATGGGCATATTATTTATTTTCTTATAAGTAAAATTGACATGAACAGATTTGTTTTCGTTTAAAGCTAGTCGCCAAATCTTTGTCCATTCATTTACTTTATTCAATGCTTCTTGCAATTTTTCAGTCGATTCTTCGATCGTTTTACCCGTTGCCAGGATGGCAGTGTCGTCGGCAAATGTAGCTAATACGGTGCCTTCTTCTTGCGGTATATCGCGAGTATATAATAGGTACAAAAGCGGTCCAAGGACACTTCCCTGCGGCACCCCAGCCCTTATTTCTTTAAATTCCGAATATTCGTTTCCGTGTTTCACTCGGAAAAGTCGATTCATCAAGTATTTTTCTAGAATATTATATAAGTGTTCCGGCAGAACTTGTCGTAATTTATATTTCAAGCCTTCATGCCAGACCTTGTCAAAAGCTTGAGAAACATCAAGGAATATGCTCGAGCAAATCTTTTTTTCTTCGTAAGCTTTTTCAATTAAATCAGTTATTCTATGCACTTGGTCTATTGTTGAGTGCTTGGTTCTAAACCCAAACTGGTGATTGGGAATAAGAGATCCTTCTTCTATAACCGGCTGTAATCGCTTAAGTACTATTCTTTCGAAAACTTTAGACATAATCGGCAGCAGCGAAATAGGTCTATACGATTTTTTATCATTCGGTGGTTTTCCAGGCTTCAGAATCATTATTACTTCCGCGACTTTCCATTGACTCGGAACATATTCTAATCTTATCGCTGCGTTTATAATGTAAAGGAACTTAACTAACGCTTTTCTAGGTAACGATTTAAGAAGCTCTGCTGTGATTAGGTCGTATCCAGGAGCTTTATTCGGTTTCAGTTTCTTTATTTCTTGTTGAAGTTCGGTCAGCCTTGCATTTCTTACTGTGTAATTGTGAAATGCTATATCCGACGCATTATCATTTTCAGCAAGCGCTTGCCCATCAAATGGTTTAAATGTTTCTTCTAAATTTCACATGTTTGTTGCTTTATTCTTTCGACGGCCCAAATATGCCCCTTGCGTCTTGCTGGCATTGTTCACTGTAACACATACACAAATAGACCAAATTGTTGTACTTACTGATGAATAACGGTATGCCGATAATGTATTTGTTCTTTTATTATTTTACCAACCTTTCACAGTTATAAAACACATATATATTTCTTGTAAATTAAAATAAATCGGGCAAAATTGTTCACGTACTGTGTTGTGATACATAACAAATGCAGAATGAAATGTCAAAGTGACGCGACACTTCACGTCAATGACTTGCGCATGTGTGGATGAAAGTTGGATGAAGCCGACGTATTGCCGTCTGTCATTCAACAACATAAATAATTTCGTTGTTTGAAAAACGAACGACGGTTAAATTATTTGAATACAAATACATAAAATCATACAAAAAATACTAAACGTTTACGATTAAAAAATGGAGTAGGAGGGTGAAATTTTGGGCTATACGAGTAGGTAATTTTTGATGCCAAATCTAAAAACAAATTCAAAAAAAAAACTGTTCGTCAAACAAATAGAAAAAAAAAATTCTGGATAGGGGACACCCTAATGACCTAGCGGTATGAAATATACTTTATGACCTATTCTCATACCTACCAAATATACGCAAAGAATTTCATAAAAATCGGTCGAGCCGTTTCGGAGGAGTGCGACCGCAAACACCGTGACATTTTTATTTATTAGATTAAGTATCATAGTAAGTAAGTACGTGTCTTGACGTAAATAAATAGGCAGGTACATAAGTAAATAAATAGATAAATAATTAAATTAGTAAACAAGTAAATAAATAAATAAATATATAAATAAAAAACGAAATAAATAAATAAGAAAAAATTAAATAAATAGATAAATAAATAAATAAATAAGATTAAGGTAGGATATAAATAATATATTATACATATGTAGGAATAAATAATACAATGGATAGTGCATAATACATTTATCATTAATGTGGTAAATTGTTTATGAGAGGGTTATCTATAGATTCACATTCAAGTAAGAATTTTTCATTTGAAATTTCAATTTTCCTTGTGATTGGTATGACTCCGGCTTTCTCGTGTAGAACCATTGTAGAAAGAACCAAGGTAAGCAGAATATCGTTTTTAATAGGTTATTTGGTAGAATTTAGATCTTCTTCAGATGAAGATTTGCGAATTTTTGCCAAATTGGGCATCCATATGTATATGTAGCATTATGGCTTGGAAAATAGTTTTGAAAATGAGCAGTTTGTTGTTTTCGCTCAGTAATGATTTGCGATTTATAAGGGGATATATCATTTTTATGGCCACATTTACAAAGGTTAGCGTCTTGTTGAGGTAAATACCAAGGTATTTAACTGAGCTAACCCAGAGAATATCACAGTTGTTGACTTTTAAGTTATTTGTTGGTAAGAAACAATTCTTTCTCTTTCTTGTAAAAAAGATAGATTCAGACTTTTCAGCATTGATTTTAATTTTCCAGTGCTTATAGTACTCGAAGATGGTGTTTAACGCATTTTATAAATTAGCCTCTATAGCATATCCATATTGATCAGACGAATATACTGCAGTATCTTTCGCATACATTGCAATTTCACAATTTGGGATAGTGGGAAAGGCAAATGTATCGAGATTGTAGAGAGTTGGCGCCAATACAGATTCCTGAGGAACCCCTGCTGGAACTATTCTTTGGTTGGAGTAAATTTCGAGGAGTACTAGACCAGTCGATTGCTTCGCTGATAATTTTGCTTTCACATGCTTGCAAATTCTAAGAATTTGGTGAGACGTATTGTGGTGTTTTCTAAACCCAAATTGTTTAAATGGAATTACATTTTTTCATGAAGAAATAAAATAAGCTTATTCGTCATAACTTTTTCCTAGATTTTGCTGCAAGTGCTTAATATAGGTAAAATAATTGGTTTATAGCTACTTGGTATGTTTGGAGGTTTTCAAGCTTTAAGAATGGGTACTACCTTGGCCATTTTCCATTTTTATTTTTTGGAAATACTGTAATTTTAGACACTAGTTGAGCCAGCCAATGGAAGTTGCTTTAAAACCAAATTGTTAATTTAATCTAGACCAGGCGATTTGTGGTTCTGTAGATCAAACACCATGTCCTTAACCTCTTCAATAAAGACATCGATTGGCAGAGTTTCAGATTCTCGGTTATTAAAGTCATCTATTGCATTCTGTTCTAAAGAATCTACTGGGGAAATTGAAATATTTGTCTATACCTGATGATTTTGAAGAAAGGCGTCCGCTAGGATTTCAGATATTTCTTCATTGGTGATGGCAGCCTACCTGAAACTTCGAGTTGGGGAATTTGCGAGTTTTTCCTTTTCAATATTTTAGACAAGTTCCAGAAAGGTTTGGAACCTTTATCTAAAGAACAAAGTCTTTTGTTCCATTCTTTATTTCTAAATTCGAAGTTTGCAGATGCTATCAATCGATTTAGGAATTATATTTCACTGAGATCATTTGGAGACCGTCTGTTCTGCCAAAGTCTTCTAAATCGATTTCTATATTTTATTAAGTTTAGTATATAGGGGGGAAGTACTATTACTCGTTTCCTTATATTTTTAATTGGGACCGAAAAGCGGACACAGTTCAAAAGATTGTGTTCAAAAATTCTATACTCTGGTCTATCTGTTGCGTACAACTAACACCTGATGGCTCTGTGGAGTAATTACAAACTTTCGACGTAAAGTGAGATGTAAAAAGCTCCCAGTTAGCCTTCTTATAGTCCAAAAATGTTTTTTCGTTGAGAGCAGGAGTGCAGAATATCCTCCATTCAACTGGGAGATGGTCTGAACTCAGTGCGTTTATGGCAAATAGCTGAGTTAGATTATTTGGGACATTTGTTATGAAAATGTCTAGAGTTGAAGGAGAAGATCTTGTAGCAGTTGGTATATAGGTGGGGCTTCTGGGATACAAAAGCTGCACTGGATATCTTAACATCAAGTCATGTAATGCATTACCCCACGAGTTTGCTTTTAAGCATCCCCATGACCGATGTCTGCTGTTTAAATCCACCCCCTAAGACAAAAGTATCGTAATAGAATAGTCTTCGCATTTGATTTTTAAAGTTATAAATTTTTTGTGTGTTAGAATTTTTTCCAGGGAAGTAGACCGAAAATACTTTTAGTTTTAAAGATTTTAAGATTGTTATTTCCACACCAATTGCTTCTTTTACCTTCGTACTGACTAAAGGTAACAGAGAATGCTTAATTCGTTTCTTTATAAGGATGGCTACACCGCCGCCACTTCTATTTAGGCGATTCAGTCTATACACAATATAATTATTATTATATGATAAATTGAAACTACTATTGAGCCACGTTTTACAAACAAGACATATATCAACATCACCAGCATAGAGAAATTTGAAAAATTCAATACATTTTTTACGAATACCTCTGGCGTTCCAACAGACTGACTTTAAGGAATTAATTGTGTTACTTGACATCTTCAGAGAACAAGGCAAGCGAACTCTCTTTCGCTGAATTGGAGTAGCTAGTTGTTGCATTCGCACGAACTGCAGGTACTTGTGATGGTTGCTGACGTTTCACGTGGTTCGATGATTTTGGGAGAGATGGAAAAGCATCAGCACTCATGTAGTTAAATGTTTTTGTTGGTAAACTATGATCTTGTGTGTATTGAGGTCGCGTGTTTGTTTTTTTCGATGAATTCTCTCTTGACTCTGAGAATTTTGAACGACTTAAGGCTGAACTATAATAGAAGAATGGTTTCGTACGACCACTTCTGAAACAGTACGAATACAAAGGATTTGTATTGTGTGACCATAATAGCTTTTTGATTCGATTCGTTAAGTTTTCGTTCACTTTTACTCACTTATGGAAAAGCGAATGGATTCGCTCTTTCGTAAGTATGAAAATTTGACAAGCGGTCGCCATCTAACTACTAACAGCGCCCGACGATGCTTGATTTTGGTGATCGGACGAGAACTTTTGCTTCCGAATACATACGCCTATTATGGGCTACTCAATTGACAGTACTGAAGGAAACTTAACGTAGAATTATGACGTTAGCTTCCGATTGCTTCTGACAATTATACTTCAGCCTTTATTTAGAGTGAATCGGTTGAGCGATGGTTGGCTTTTCAGTTCGCACACTTCATTGAGAATACCAACAGAAGAACAATCTGAAATCTTGTGCTTAGCAGAGTAATTAGCACAATAAGTCTTAACATTACAATTCTTTTCGCCATGCCCGAACATTTGACAATTTTGGCACTGGGTGACTTTATTTTTAAAGCGGCGTTGGAATTCCTATCTGTGTGAAGAATTGTTTTTACGTAAGTCTGAGAGGCGTATCGAACCATTTTCTAAATAAACAATATAGAACACATCTTGGAAAGCTTCGTGGTTTTTTTTTTAATTATTTTAATGTCTTTACACTTAAGACCAAGGGAGATTAACTCAGTTTTAAGAGAATCGATATCAAGTTCGTCTAAGCCAAACAAAATCACTTTGAAAGACCGTTCAATCTTCAAATCGTGCGTGAAAAATTGACATTTATTTTCTTTTAATACACTGCAAACTGTTATGAAAGAGTCTTAGAAAATAGATTAGTTAAGTTTGACTGGACTACTACCTAAAACTTTATAACCTAATATGTCCTAACAATAGCAACAAACTTAAAAGAAAAAATGTCAATTAGAAATTTAGGAAGCCCTGTTTTATTCCCAGTAGTCAATTACAGATTAATGTATTATCTATAAATTGGGAGTCCTCCGTTCGTTATTTGGGAATATATCTGGACACAAAACTAACCTTCAATGAACATATCAACAGGACAATTAAAAAGGTTGGAGTTGCAATCAAAATGTTATACCCATTTATAAATAGGAAATTATTGCTTTCAACCGAAAATAAGATTATCATTCATAAAGTGATTTTTCAGGCTATTTTGCTATATGGGTGTCAAGTATGGGGTAACTGTTCAAAATGTCATATAAAAAAATTACAAGTATCCTAAAACAAGGTACTAAAAATGATGTTAAATTTGCTATGGCATCAATCAACCTTAGATGTTCACCGTAAAGCAAATGTTGAATTGATTTTTAATAGGATTCAAAAACTAATGTCAAAATTTCTAGAACGCTGTAGTTTTGCTGAAAATCCGCTTATTAATGACTTAAATATGAACTTATATTATGTATTTACTTATTTTTTATGTATTTATTTAATGCTCTTGCATTAAAACTTATTGTAAAATAACTTATTTATTTATTTGTTACTATATTATTTATTCATTTATTTGTTTATTTATTTATTTATTTATTAATTAATTTATTTATTTATGTTTATATAATTATTTATTTATTTGTTTATTTATTTATTTATCTATTAATTTATTTGTTTATTTGTGTTTATATATTTATTTATTTATTCATTTATTTACTAATTTATTTAAATATTTATTATCTGATATTTATTTGTTTACTTATTATTGTTATTTATTTAATGTGAACAAATTATTATTTTTTTTTTGCATTAGAGGTTTTTCCTCGTATTTTCCTCCAAATTATAAAATTATAAAATAATTTAAAAGAACCTATTACAAATAACATACACACAAAATATTTTAGGACCTCGATGTATGAGCTGTGCTTACCACTCCAGCTCTTTATTAAACACAAATACATACATATGCACATATTCGTATTCGATCGTATTTATGCACAATATATGTAGGTCTAAAATGTTCTTATTTTCATTCCCAGGTGATTGACAAGTCGATGCCAGTCTTCAGCAAACAGTTTTATTCTGTTTCAGTGAGTGAAAACATCGAAATTTATACTCCATTATCCATTACAATCCAAGCCGATAGCCCGCTCGGACGCAAACTCATCTATACAATTGCAAAAGGAAATGAAATGGAAGAATTCGCACTGGACTTCAATACAGGTGAGTCGTATTGTTTGTGTTTAACAAGCTGTCCAGACACTATATTTGAAACTTTATCTGAATTTCGGATTTTCTACTAGAGGGCTAGATTTTGTTACACATGTTATTTTATTGGTTCTAAACTAAATTTAAAAAGTCTGCTAAAAAAATCTTAAAAAGTTGTCTATGGCTGATTACACACATGCATATGTAAATAGACTTTCAACAAATGGAACATTTTATTCAGAAGGCATGGGAACAAGATGAACTTGGCACACTTTTCGATCTCACTGGCTTTCGTGGCTGAACAATTTTTTGGTGGGATATCAATACTTTTTACAAAGTCGTACCTACTGTCATAATTTTGTAACAATGAAGATCACTGATAGCTTAATAATATCGATACCTTCCTGGAAGAATGTATTAACCGACAATTTTTCAGCAAATGACTTTTTGGCATGCTCTTATAAATTGTGCCAAGCGCCACGTTTTGTTCTTGGTTTGACGTTTCTACTATTGATACAAACAATACTAGAGAGAAATTAAAATTGCTTATTACTACAAAATACGCATATAATTACCTGCACAAGAAGTTTTATTTGTTTCCTCTAAAATTTTGAAAATGTCGCTTAATACATTCTTCCGGGAAGGTATCGATATATATTGAACTATGATACGTGCCCAAATGAAATGAAATAAATTGTTCTGGGATGCCTCGCCCATTTTTAATAAAAGTTTTATTCTCTAAGTACTGCCTTTCACCAAATATCAAGTTTCTATGTGACTGGATATTCCCTAAAGGTTTTGAATGATAAGACAAATCATAAAATGCTAATTGTGCAGCCCGTTGAGGACTCTGTTTTAATTGAACTTGGGAACAGCTACTGTTTATAGCTTGAGAATTTTTGTAAATAAGGAATTTTACTACGAAAGAGTCTTACGAATAAAATACCCTTACTACAAGAATTTCGTATTCAATGAAGGATAACTATCATAAAATCAAACAAAACACATAAGACTATCAAATATATGTAATTCATATTGTATTCTGCATTTTAAGTAATAATATTTTAGGTTCCAATAAAAATGAACAAATTAATGGACATTTTTGTTTTAGTGGTAGTTATGGTCTTTTTTTAAATAATGACATTACGCAAGTTACGGCACTATACCCCAAGTGTTACCTCTGTACCAATTTTCAAAGTTCTATATTAATTACATAATATTCTATAAGTTGTAATACCTTACATGTAAAGGGTGGTTAAATTTTAAGGGCCGATGTTGAATGTGAACCACACCTAAACGTCAAGTTTTTTTCTGCATTTCATTTGACATTTCTCAATTTCAGACTAACTCAATTTGAACCATGGAAAGATACACAATCGAGCAACGCGTTAAAGTTATTCAGGCTTATTATGAAAATGGGCGTTCAAATCAAAATGCATATCGTGCATTTCGTGATTCTTTCGGTCAATTTAATTAATTGTCCAAATGTGCGTACAATTGGAAAAATCGTGCAAAAATTTGTGCAAACCGGGTCTGTAGGAGATGAGAAAACACCAGTGCATGCTCGTACAGCTCGTACTGCAGAAAATATTGCTGCTGTTCGCGATAGTGTGGCTGAAGAGCCGTCCACCTCAACTCGTCGTCGTGCCCAACAATTGCACCATTGATGAACAATTGATGAACATTATGCATAAAGACTTGCATTTACGCGCTTACAAGGTGCAATTGACTCAAGAACTAAAGCCTCTTGACCATTTCAAGCGTCGTCAATGGTCACAATGGTGGCAAGAAATGGCAACAGTGGAAGATCAATTTTCGAAGAAAATCATCTTCAGTGATGAGGCACATTTTCACCTCAGTGGATTCGTCAATAAGCAGAATTGCCGCATTTGGGCGAATGATAATCCAAGAGTGATTGTCGAAAAACCAATGCACCCACAAAGAGTGACTGTTTGGTGCGGTTTATGGGCTGTCGGCATCATCGGGCCGTATTTTTTCCAAAATGAGGCCGGTCAGGCAGTTACTGACCGAATTGGAAGATGTGGATGTGGACGATATATGGTTTCAACAGGATGGTGCCACTTGCCACACAGCTAACGAAACAATGGCTCTTTTGCGCGACAAATTCAATGGCTGTGTTATCTCACGTGGTGGCGATGTCAATTGGCCGCCAAGATCATGTGATTTGACACCGTTGGACTTCTTTCTTTGGGGTTATTTGAAAGAAAAGGTGTACGTCGATAAGCCAGCAACAATTCAAGAGCTAAAGGATGAGATAATTCGGCACATTAACGGCATAGAACCTCAATTATGCCTCAGCGTCATCGAAAATTTGGACCATCGGATGAAGGTGTGCCGCCGAGGTCGCGGCGGCCATTTGGCCGATATTTTGTTCCATACATAATTGAACCATACCAATATTATCATAATAAAAAGAAATGACAGTAATTTCCTAAATAATTTGTGTTTTATTCAAAATCAACATCGGCCCTTAAAACTTAACCACCCTTTACAAACCTATATCATATGGTTACACAGTTGACCCCACATTTTTTGGAAACCAAGTCGAAATTTCCAATTACCTACTCTCTTTGAAGCTTTTCACAAAGGTGGATTCACATAAAATACAGGGAGTACATTTACGCAAGTACGTGTTTACAATTTTCTCCTTTAACTTTAAGTGAATACCCTTAATATTAATTTTTTTATTTATTTATTAATTTTTTTCTTTTTTTTTTTTTCTTTTTCAATTTCTTATTTGAGTGAAAAAGAAGGACATTTAAAAAGTACGGTGTCTTACGACTACCAAAAGTAGGATGGTTGGCAACCTTAGCTAGAACACTGCTATTATTCTGTGATTTGAAGCACTAAACAATATTGTCGGAGAGCTAAAGAACGTTTACCCAAAGCATTTAGGCTGGGGCCAATTCATATCTCTTATGTTACACTAGACTTAGGAATCACGGAAGTCAACGTCCGGCATTTTTTCGGTTATGTATTGAGCTTTAACCTTCCCCTAAGTTCAAATAGTTTCATGACATTCATATATGGTATTTACTATTTTAAGGTAAACGTCTTTATTATGCACAAATATCGATTATTTAAGTTTGCTGCCACACCTATGTAAGTTACTACGGACGGAAACTTAAAATGACGTATTCTCAACAAATTCGTCTGAAATCGAAAAGAAATGTCTTAGAGAAATATATTATATAAATGTTAGTATGCTCAATTTTCTCCTACAATATTTATATACACGTCCACTTTTTGGGGGCGTTTTATTAAAAAATAAATCATTTTGTGTTTGATTGGCTTTTCAATAAATTTGTTTGAAATCGACAAAACTTTCTCGGCAAGTTATATTGTTATAAAAGTGCAATGCTGACGAAGAAAAAAACAATTTCCCACAGAAATTGTTTTCACACAAAACTTCAACAGAGGAATTTCGTCGTATAAAATTTCACAAACGGCCACCTAAGCAAACAACGTTCACGATGCAGAAAAATATATTAACGCATAGGTCAGCACAAAGTAGTGCAGTTTAAGGTAAATGGTAAGTACCAGTGAATAAGAAATAAATGTTTGAGTTTACTCTTAGACCTGTCACAAGACTGATAAATAAATTGATTACAGTTAAATTAAAATTGTTGGTTTTTTTTTTTTTGTTGTTCATCGGTTGGTTGTTCGGCAGTTCTTTTCATTAGTTTGTGTTTCTTTTTCCGTTCGATAAAAATTCTGGAGGCGGATTCCCAGCCAAAAATCCAGCCCGCGTGTGGAACTCAGTTTGTAAATATATTTTTTTTTTATTTGTGGAACCTCATCATACGTAACATTGGGGGCAGCGGTGGGATACGAAGATATCCTTAAAAGAAAGAAAAATCTAGAATAAAACTAAGTGAAGAAAAAGAAAAAAACTATCGTGAGAGAAAAACAATCTTCCTGCGAATCAATAAAAAAAAAAAAAAAAAAAAAAAAAAAAGGTTTTGCTGTTTACTGGTTGCCGTGAAGTTGAATCCAAGAATGAAGCTGCTGATCATTTTTGTTATGTAAGTTAGTAAGATAAGCTTAGCATAAGTAAATTTACGTGAAGTGTTTCTAGTAAAATTGTATAGAAAAGTTGATTAAAACAAAAGAAAGTTGTCACGGTGACATTAAACTTATTCAAGAAGCTGTAAGTGGATAGAAGAGAATGAAGGAAAGTAGAGCATATTATATATAGTAATATGCTCTACTTTCCTTAGGTGGATTTCTAGAAGAGCTTTCATGAGCAGTGGCGGTAGTGATAGTGAAAGCCATACGTAATAACGAAATAGAAGAAGATAGCATTAGTGAAGAGAGAATTCGTACAATAGGAATCCAGAAATGTCAGAAATTCCAATCAATGTTTTAAAATCCTTCATTCCTACTTTTAACAGTAGTAGTGAAGAGGTGTTTAGTTTCATAGATGCGTGCAACGACGCAGTAGGTTTGGCTACAACAAGCCAGAAAGAAATTATATTTCAATTCATAAAAACTAGAAGGAACAAGGAAATCAAAGATTGGGAATCCCTGAAGAAGGAATTATATGGTGTCTTCAGGGAACCACACAGTAGCCTTCAGTTGCATAGGGAATTGATTAGTATTAAGCAGAATAGGAATGAGTCAGATGCATTGTATACTAAAAGAGTAGAAACGTTAGAAAGAAGGCTAATGCAGAGCAAACTGCATGATGTGAAGGAAGAGGACTCAAAGGGACTGATGGATTACATTAAGGATGAGACTCTTACAGTGTTCATAAATGGAGCCTAAAACATTAGTGGAAGCGAGTCGATGTGCTCAAGAGGAAGAGCAACGGCTCAACCTGTTTAGATCAAATACTAGCAGAGATTATTCAAGTAGGAATTTGGCAAGAACTAATTTTACAGAAACAAAATGTTTCAATTGCGGAAAGTGAGGACACATAGCCAGAGATTGTAGATCACCTAGGAGGAATCGTGGTTGGCAGAATCAACCAGGGACAAGCTCCAATAGCCAACGTACAAATTCCAATAACCGAGAAATAGGCTTAACAGCTAACAGAAAAGAATTCAATCGAGATCCTGATGTTATAAATTTGACCGTATTTAACGAACTAGGAAATTCTGAAAGCCCACACGTGAATATTTTAATTGATAATGAATTAAAGAAAATGATAATTGATACTGGAGCGAAAATATTTCTCATATGTGCCAAACACATAACAAACACAAGTATGAACGTGAGGTAAATATGAAGAAAACAATACAATTTAAAGATAGTATATTGGGTAGCCATTTTCTTATGGAAGCAAAAATGAAGAAATTTCTCTGAAATATTTGAGTGAAGAAAAGTTTTTAAAGGGTAGAACCGAGGTACTTAGAGTCATGAAACTTGAAAATAATTCGAAATTGAAAGACTTGCCAAAGCAAGAAATTAAGGAAGGGATAATAATTCCAGAATGAGTTGGTATAATATTTATTTTTTTTTTTTTTTTTTTTAGAGGAAGGGGAGATCTTCAAAAGATACTGATGATCCGAGTAATCAGCATGCCGGATTTTTACCGACTAAAACCGCCTCCCACATAATTGCGATCTAGTCACTTGGACTAATAAGCAATTTTTTTCTGACATCTTAGTCTTTGAGTTACACCCCCTGGTGATCCTTTATTTCGAGTGTGTATGTATTTATAAGCAAGTATATACATTTTTATTTTTCTTATATTAAGTTAAATCGAGAGGTTTTGTTCTTTTAAGCCTTCGTAATTGATTTTCATTATGCATTAGTTTTCTTGCATCTATGTTTATATGCTCTTCTAGCTTTTCTTTGTGTTTTTTTGCATGTTTTAGAATTTCTGCAGATACACTTTCTACCTTCAGGTCTCGATGAAGGTCAGTATTTCTTATGTACCAAGGTGCATTTACTATATTTCTAAGCACCTTATTTTGGAAATGTTGTATTTTGTCTATGTTTGT
The DNA here is from genome assembly GCA_963082735.1 of Pocota personata. Classification (NCBI taxonomy): domain Eukaryota; kingdom Metazoa; phylum Arthropoda; class Insecta; order Diptera; family Syrphidae; genus Pocota; species Pocota personata. Next base: position 97,314,220 of record OY720431.1, on the reverse strand, counting down.
CTTTTTGGCACAACCCAATAGTTGGATTCCATATGTCCACGTTGGTTTCAGAATTTGATTATATAAAAGCACTTTAATTCCAATTGATACGGATGAGTTTCTTCCTATCAGCCAGTGCAGTTTTCTATATTTGATTTCTAACTCGTCTTTTTTCTTTTTTACGTGCTCTTTCCATCTCAACTTTGCATCTAGAGTCATACCTAAATATTTCACTGTATTAGCGCATGGAACTATTTTTTGGTTTATAATAATTGGTATATATTCAATTTTTTTATTACTGAAGTCAACATGGACTGACTTAGACTCGTTTTATTTGATTCTCCACTTATTAGTCCATTCACAGATTTTATTTATGCCAATTTGTAGTTTTTCTGTAGATTCTTCATTGGTTCTTCCTACTGCCAGTATTGCAGTATCATCTGCGAATGTTGCCATAGTGTGGTTTTCTAATTTAGGAATATCACTAGTATATAATAAGTATAATATTGGGCCCAGTACACTACCTTGCGGTACACCGGCCTTTATTTCTCTTAGATTTGAATAAGTACTCTGTTGTTTTATTCTGAAATGTCTTCCATATAGATACGATTTCAGAATAGAAGCATATTGATTTGGCAACATACATCTCAGTTTATAGATAAGTCCTTCGTGCCATACTTTCCTTTTTTCTAGTGCTTCTTCGATTTTATTCGTAATTCTGTGTACCTGTTGTATCGTAGAGTGCTGCCTTCGAAAACCAAATTGATGGTTCGGAATCAGCTTTTTCCTTTCAATTATTTTATTTAAACGCTTTGCGAGTACTTTCTCAAACACTTTTGATATCATTGGCAATAACGAGATAGGTCTGTAAGATGACACTTCATTTGGCGATTTACCAGGTTTGGGAATCATTAGGACGTCAGCAACCTTCCACAAACTAGGCACATATTTAAGCTTAAATGTGGCATTTATTAAATTTGTTATTTTTATTATTGCCTTCCTTGGTAAGTTCTTTAGTACGACACCAGATATAAGGTCATATCCAGGACTTTTCTTTGCATTTATTTCATGCTTAATTAAGTTGTAAATTTCATTAGGAGTTGTGAGCAGAATTTCTTCGCTTTCTTCTTCTGAAGGACCTATTAACGTAGGTTGTATATTTCCATTTTCAACTGGTGGTTTAAATATGTTTTCTAGGTAGTCTGCGAAGGGAATGGTTTTGTCCTCATCGCTTCTTGCCCAGTTTCCATCAGTTGCTTTGATTGGAGGTATTTGCATAGTAGGCTGTTTTAATCCATTTGTTGCTTTCCATAGAGAGTAATTAGTTACGTATTCAGCTGTTAACCCTCTGAGGTACCTTTTCATTGAATCTTCCTTAAATTTTTTAATTTCTCTTCTTAGTTGTTGACAGAGGTTGTTTAGCTTGGCTTTATGTTGTGGAGCTCTTGTTTTCTGCCACGTTCTTCTTGCTCGTCTTTTATCTGCTACTAAATCTTTTATTTCTTTCGTGTAGTTTCTTTTTGTGTTCTTTCTCTTTAGGGCGGGGGTGCTTTCCCAGGCCGATTGCTGAATATCGCTGACCAACTTATGCAGTTCTTTTTTTACATCATTTTTGGTTATAAGGGGTATCATTAAATCTATTTTACTCTTTAAGTTCAGCTTGAAGGCTTGCCAATCTGTTCTGTTATTTGTTAAGGTTTTAATATTTGTGTTTTTAATTATATGTTCACTCATTTGGAGAATTATAGGTGAATGGTCAGAGCTTAGATACTCGAACTCATCTATGTGTATATAACTGCTTGACAAATTTTTGATTATGAAAAAATCAATTATTTTTGTCTGTAGGCCAGAACGTGGGCCTTCTTGTCGAGAGAATTTCGCATTGATGTTTTTGAATAGCAGCATAAAGTTCTTTTCCTCTCGTTGTTGTCAAATCTGGATCCACAGTTAAGGTTTTTGGCATTAAAATCTCCACCTATTATGTATCTGTTTCCTAGTTTTTCAAAAAAATCAGAATATTCTTCTTTTTTAATTGAATGTTTTGGAGGACAGTAAATAGCAATGATATTAATTTTTTTATGCTTAGCTTTTATACACACTGCTGTAGCTTGTATTTTCTCTGTTATATACTTCAATTCCTCATATTGTTGTATATTATTTTTTACTATTACTGCACTTCCACCCTTAGCTGTGTTTTCAGGGTGAGAGGTGTGGTAGATTTTGTAGTTTTTAAATTTTGTTTGCGTGTGTTTTGTAAAATGGGTTTCTGAGATAAGACAAATGTCTATGTTATTTGTTTCAAGAATCACCTGTAATTCCTGTTGATGTTGCAGGAGACCGTTTGCATTCCAACATATCACTTTAAGATTTTGATCCATGATTATGCTTAGGTACTTTGTCGTTGGTATTTTCTAACTTTTTAAGTCGCATATCTAGTGCATTAAGTTTGGTTAGGATCAGTTGTAGTGTTTGATTCATGTCATTGCTTGGTTGAGTCTTTTGTTGGTTACACTCAGGTTGGTCCTTTTTCTGCATAGCATGCTGTTTTTTATGTGCAACCACTTGAGCATATGACATTATACCCGCGCTGGTTTCTTTAGCGTTCGGTTTTGTGTTTTCTTTTGCAATGGGTTTTTTAATCTCTAGTTTTGATAGTTCCACATCTACTTTAATATTATCTGGTGATTCTTGTTTTTTATCAAGAATTTTGTTTTTGGTGTTTAGTTCTTTATTTAAGATATTCTGCAGTTCTATGGCAACAGTGCACCCCCGATAGCTTGCGGGGTGGGGTTCCCCGCAGTGCACGCACTTAGGCTGCATATTTTGGGGCTTTGTGCATTCTGTTGTGTGGTGTTTTCCAGCGCATTTCACACATCTTGCCTGTCTATTGCAATATTTTTGCGTATGCCCATATGCCTGGCATTGTTTGCATTGGGGTACTAATTTTGATTTTTTAAGAGGTTCAATTTCAACTCTGCATCCCAGGATGTTTTTGATTTGATAAACCTTTTCTATCTCTTCTTCTGCACTAAATGTTAACATAAACATGTTTAGAGGTTCCTTGTTTTCCCGCTTGAGCTTAATTGTAGCATCAATAATCTTGAAACCTTTAGATTTAAGATTTGTAGTTATATTTTCAGGCTTGCATGAGTGGTGCAGATTTTTAGCCATTACTCTAATGGGCCTGGTTTGCTTATTTTCATAGGAGTGCCAAGCATAGTTTTCTTCATTTAGTAAGGCCGTGACACTTTTCTGTAGATTTCTCCGTCTTCGAGATTTAGTCATATATTGTTTTTGTTGATGATTTTTAGATCGAAAATTTCTACCAGCGTGACTGATTTTATCTTTTCATACAGATTGTCATAGCTAATTACCTCATCAATTATTATTGGAGGTGGTGGTGGATTCTTTTTCAATTTCTTTTGGGTGTTTAATTCTGCCGATTCTGTATCTTTAGGGGGAGGAATTGAATTGTTAAGTTTCTTCTTTTTTACTCTCTGAGTATCTCTAATCCACTCTGTTTCTTTTGCCAATTCTTCTTCATCTGTTGCATATATTAGTTTTTCCACATTTTGCCGAGGAGTTCTGTGGATATCTTGAATATTCTCCGGCTGTTTGTTTTGTAATTCGTTTTCTTTCGATTTTAATTTATTTTCTAGATTTGTTATATATAATTGCAAGTTTTTAATTGTTTCGTTTAAATTTCTATTCAAATTATTTGATTCTATTAACGCATTGTTTACTTGCGTTAATTCTTTTTGTAGCCTTTGCTCATTTTGAGAAATACTTTTTTCTTGACTTAATTTTCTCTTGGCATTTTCATTTTCTATTATTTTTGCTGATGTTACTGCTGACACCTTTGGTTCAGAAGTTGGTGTGGTGCACTCCGCTGGCGGAGTGCGTAAAACTTTTGGCATATTTTTTAATGGCCCGTACTGTAGTCTTACTTATTTTAAAAACAAGTTGCATACTCACGGGCTGTATGCGATTTTGTATTATTATTTTAATTAAGCTTCTTGGTATAATAAGAAATAAAAATGGGGAGTGTCTAGCCACAGTATTGAACACAACGGAAGAAGATTTTGACGTTAGCTAAATTAGAATTGTAGGAAAGAATTTTGAGGACTTTGAGGTTAAAAGACAAAGAGTTATTGAAGTAACGGGAAATATAAGAACTGAACACATGAATAAGGAAGAGATCGAAAGTATCTGAGTATACTTAAGAATTATAGCGACATATTCAGTGTCGAAAATGAGAAACTTACCCATACTAATGTAAGCAAGCATAAAATTCGAACATTAGAAGGGGCACAACCGATTTTTACTAAGACTTACCGTTACCCATAGATGCATGAATACGAAGTGCGTACCCAGGTGGAAAAACTAAACAAGATGGGATTATTAGAAATAGCAATTCGCCCTGGAGCTCTCCTCTTTGTATTGTGCCAAAGAAGGCAGATGCTAGTGGCAAAAGGAAGTGGAGGATGGTGATAGATTACCGCAAACTCAACGAGTTGACGATTGCGGATAACTATCCCCTCCCTAATATTAACGAAATATTAGACCAATTAGGGAAAGCGAGGTATTTCACCACACTTGATCTCACCAAATCCCAGTCGATAAGGACGACATAGAGAAAAGAGCGTTCAACACCCCGTACGGGCACTTAAAATACACTCGAATGCTCTTTGGCTTGGAGAATGCTCCGGCATGCTTTCAACGCCTAATAAACACAGTTTTAGCATAATTACAAGGCATTAAATGCTTCGTATACCTTGATGACATAGTGGTATATGGTCTAAGTCTAGTAGAACACAATGAGAAATTAGTTGAGGTATTGGATCAATTAAGAACTGCTAATCTTAAGTTACAACCCGACAAGTGCAAATTTCTTCGCAAAAAGGTGCAGTACCTAGGACATATAATAACGGATCAAGGAGTTAAACCTGATCCAAATAAAATATATAGCATAGTTAAGCTGCAACCACCACAAAGTCAAAAGGGCATCAAATCACTTTTGGGAATGGTAGGCTACAACCGCCAGTTTATTCAAAATTTCAGTAAAATCGCTGAACCTTTGAACGGATTATTAAAGAAGGATGTACCATTCAATTGGAATAGAAAGCAACAGGAAGCGCTTGACAAACTAAAGACAGCAATTACTCATTTTCCGGTTTACAATACCCGGGTTACAATAGAATGTTCATAATAAAGACCGATGCTTCAAATAAAGGAATAGGAGCTGCCCTCAGCCAACAATATGATAGCAAAGACTTACCTGTTCAATATGTAAGCAGAACATTAAATAAAGCTGAACAAAATTACAGCACTACCGATAAGGAGTGCTTGGCCATATTTTGGACCACAAAGCAGTTTAGACCGTACATATTCGGGATATAATTCGTTATTCGGACAGACCACAGACCACTAACATGGTTATTTAATGTGAAAGATCCCGGATCTAGACCGGTCAGGTGGAGGCTCAAGCTAGAAGAGTTCGAGTACGAGATTCGTTACAAAAAGGATGCAAAAACGTCGTTACAGATGAAATATCGAAATGTGAGAATAATGCAGCAGGGAGAAATAGCTAATAATAATAACGGAAGTAGTAGTCAAGAAGTAGAAGTTTTCGAGGAAGTAGATCGATTAATAGACGAAATGGTTCATAGCATGATGGAGGAGAATACAGTTATTCCGGATAATAGGGGGGAAACAAAAGAAGAACAAGTAAAAAGATTTCACCAGGAGCCAGATAACTCTCTTTTATTTGAAACAACGCAAATATTATTAAAGAAATCGAAATAAAAGCTTATGTAAAGAACCAAGAGATAATTGTGTTATTAAAAATACCAATTGTAACAAAAGAAGAATTTGATTTATTTGAAATTATTGCGATCCCAAAAATTGTAACAAATGGTCTTGTTCTAATTGATGTGCCAAATAAATTTTTAACAATAAGAAGAGACAGAGAACTTTATAATTTAAAAAATAATTTGGAAGACTGTAAAAAAATAAACGAAAATTATATTTGTAAAACTGAATTATATAAGAACACTCTTGATTTCACAAACTGCGCAATAAATGTTTTCATGCGCAACAAAGCTAATAACTGTAACACAAAGACAATTAATTCAGATATTGAAATGTTATACAAAATTAAAGTAAACGTCTTTATATTTGTAGTCACTCAAGAAACAAAATACAATTGTAAATGTAATAATGAAACAACAGAAGGAACTCTTAGTAATGTAGCCATATTAACATTACATGAAAATTGTACTTTCAACACGATGGATTCTACCTGACCAATAGTATAAGAACAATAAGTAAACCATTAGAAATTGAATTAAAAGATAGATTTAATACAATTGAACTTGAAGACTGTTGCGTTAATGTTAAATTAGATACCGTACAATTAAACACAAAGATTATAAATAAAATTAAAGTCACAAATGTAGAAGAACTTAACGACCTAGCAATCGACATACAGAATCAGAAGCATTTCTGGGAAAATGCGTTGGATTCGATGCTAGAGAGAAGCAGAAGCATTTTTACAGGAATTGGAGGCACCCTAGTATTTATTGCAACGCTTATGATTGCATACAAGTGTGGCTGCAGATCTGGAAACCGAACGAGCATTACCTTATTCAATAAATGTTTCAATCGAAAGAAGAGGAAGTACGTACAAGAGTTACCAGAGCCCACCAGATCACCCTCAATGACATCGTCAGAAAGCATAACGATGGGACGAGATGAACCAAGTTTAAGGGTTAGATACCCATAAACTCGTTTTAAGGAGGGAGGTGTTATGAAGGTACAATGCTGACGAAGAAAAAAAAATATGTTAGTGTTGAACAAAATAATTTCCCACAGAAATTAGTTTCATACAAAACTTCAACAGAGGAATTTCGTCGTATAAAATTTCACAAACGGACACCTAAGCAAACAACGTTCACGATGCAGAAAAATGCATTAACGCATAGGTCAGCACAAAGTAGTGCTGACTAGTGAATAAGAATTAGCGAATAAGAAATAAACGTTTGAGTTTCCTCTTAGACCTGTTACAAGACAGATAAATAAATTAATTACAGTTAAATTAAAATTGTTGGTTTTTTTTTTGTTGTTCATCGGTTGGTTGTTCGGCAGTTCTTTTCATTAGTTTGTGTTTGTTTTTTCCATTCGATATACACAAAGGGAATACTGGAGGCAAATTCCCAGCCAAAAATCCAGCCCGCGTGTGGAACTCAGTTTGTGAATCTATTTTTTTTTGTGGAACGTCATCAGGCGTAACAATATATGTAGATGTCATTGTACTCTAGAATGTTCTTGTATATTACTTATTTCCACGCCCACTTATTTGGAGTATATTTAGTGCCAGCCACGCCTAAATGTTTGCTTGAAATAGAAAATAAATGCTAGCAAGATGATTAGGCATTAAGTTAGCTCTACAAATTGCACATACAACGTAGGTTTACAATCACTTTGGTAATGACAAACGTCAAAATGAGCTTACACTGTTATTTCTTATATTTTCTAGTAATATTTATTAAATGATTAACAAAAGTAGGCGTCGCTGACGTCATATACTCGTATGTGCCAAATTCAAAGATTAAAATCAAATCTATTGACAAAAGCTGAGGAAACCATTTACCAGCTCTGTTCAAAATTTTATGAAATTATGTGGGAATATTGTAGAACATGCTGAGCACTATACATATATACCTACGTATGTTTTTTGTCAAAACACCACCGTTTATATGTATAATTATACAAGATAGTTTTTTCGATTTTGAACAAATTTGTTGACAATACTTCGTTTTAAATTTCCATCTCGTGCATAATAAAGATGTTTGCCTTGAAATATTAAATACCAAAAATAAATGTCATAAAACCAATTAAACTTGCAGAATTTTGGACACATTTCGGACCCAATCAGGTAGTGACACGATAGCCCTTCAAAATACATGTATAATAATTGGATTAAGGTGTTCGAAGATAACGGTTTTAGAATTATCAGCAAGAAAACAGAACATTTGCATTACCGTTTTTTTAACCCTCAAATACGACCCCAGATATCCTGTTGGATGGATTTATCGTCCCGAAATGCGATAAATTTAAACACCTGGGGTCAATCGTAAACGATCAGGGTAATTATGACGACGATATTGCACATCGAGTGAGTGTGGGGTGGTTAAATGGCCAGAAAGCTCCGCTGTCTTTTGTGACCGAAAAATGCTAAAGCTCAAATATTTGCTCTATAATATGATAAGACTATGTACATGTTATACCTATATATTCTAACGGTTATTAAATTGAAAATAAAAAGAAGTGTTATGGTTTAGTTTTACTGCTTTTTTGCTGCATTTGGAAGCACGTTGTGACCCAACGCACCAACAAATTTACCTTGCCTAAATGTTTTATGGAAAATGTTTACTAGCTCTTAGGCTAATACTTGTTTCACTAAAGTCTGATAAAAAGACAGTTTACCTTTATATTTTGTATAATTTGTATGTGCATCTGTATTATTTCTTTATGTAACAAACCATATCTCAAAGATATTATACCCTTTGAAATAAGGTAAACATGTCAACGAAAATTAACTAATAGACCCAACATAAATATTGTTAATTCTTACTATGAATCTATGATTTTGTTGCTTAGATTCCTGGACGATTTCTTGTGTTAATCAAAATAAGATCATGTTAGCCTTATCACTTTTTGTGCATACAAATATATAGGATTTTACTGATTTCTTCATATTAATTATAAGAAAAAGAAATTAAAATAATATGAGTACTTAACAGTAGTACTAACACAATTTTATTATTACATGCAGCGCCGGACAATAAAACTGGTCCATGTAAGTATATTTTGCTAACATCAATATCACTATATATATATATATATATATATATATATATATATATATATATATATATATATATATATATATATATATATATGACATATATAACATAGATATATACCTTAGAGGCTGGAAAAATCGTTCATTTAGATGATTCGAATCATTCTCTTCAGTTGAAACAGGTGAACGAGTCGTTCAATAAACCATACATTTACAACTAATAATGCTAGTTTAGGGAGTTTATGAGGGTTGTATAAAAAAAATATCCAATTATAAATCCAAGAAAATGTATCCTATTGTATATATATATCTGTACGTATCATATGTGTGTATCATAGTAGGAATGCGGCTTTGAATTTAAGAGCCAAGGCAATGTTCTCTTTGTTATTAATATGCTACTAGTTTCTTTTATTTGGTTTGAGAGAGCCGTTGTGAAGGCGGGCAAAGATACATACAACAATTTTTATTTCGAATTTAAATCAACTATGGGTTTGCGTTTGTTTTTAGAGAGAAAGGATCTCCTTCATTGTTATGTGAAATAAAAGATCTGCTGATTAGGAAAGAGTGTAAGAGACAATTTAAGAATTTGCATCGAAAGGATAATCCAAACACGACTCCTTTTTATTGTAATGTTGCCGCGGATGAATTTTGTGTGTACCGAAACTTATTCCTTTTTTGTGAAATGGAGGCAATGGACATTTAACTGGAGATATTTAAGGAAATTTATGCAAAAAGTAAAAGTTACGTTGTATAATCATTTTTCTTTAAAGTGCAACAAAATGTGGTGGAAACAGTACATAATCAGTCACACGGCAACCTTGAACCGAAATGTTTGCGAAAGAGGGTGCAACGAAAGATACGAAGATTAATTCGTTTAGATTTGTTGCTGCAATTAAGCAAAGATTCAATGAATTATTGGTTGGATGAGACTGGTGCAAAAGCTGGAGGCAAGCATAGATCCGATAACTGATTAGTTCAGAAGTTGCAATAAAGCTAAGATCCAATGAACGACTTCCTGAAAGAAACTCGTTCAGATGTTCAATAAAAGTAATAGTGTGTAGGAAATAATGTGATACATTTTGCAAAGGTGTGTTTTATTTTTAAGTGAACAATGAAAAATGCCGCTTTGCATAGTCACATAAAAGATATTTCCATGTTTTAATGCATTTAAAGGAATCTTTGTTTGTATTTACAAAGTGAGCAAAGTAGTGTCTTATTTTGATTTGTGATTTTAGGAAGAAATGCTGGTCTTCCCCAAGGCTCTGCTTTGTCGTCGACTTTCTTCCTCATTTTTATAAATGATCCCTTGTCTACAACTTCTAATCCAATTCATTCCTTCCCTGATGATAGCAGCCTCAGCTTCTTTTACTCGTTCCAAGACTCACTTCCCTGCTCTTCGTCGGTGAAACTGGAACGGCAACGTATGTTACATTCACTAAATTCCTCGACAGCATTATAAATTAGGGTACAACCAATAGAATGGAATTTAATGCTTCCGAAACACAATGCTGTTTACTGTTATTAAAGCTAAACCAGAATCTTCAGCCATTATATATATCTGGTACTTCGTACTCTCGGTATGTTAACGAACTCCTTAGTTGGATTTATCACATATTCGAAGTCGCCAAGTAAGCTGCGAAATGTCAATTTTTTTCAAACGGTCCGAGAAATACTTCACCCGGTTTGATCTGGTTGTAATTTGTAAGGGTTTTATTCACCCCAAACTTTAGAACAACACTCATATCTGGTCTGGTGCACCAAAAATCCCATTGCACTTATTGGATAGAATTCAAAACTGCACGTTGAAGATAAAGCATCTACTCGCCTTGTTCATATTGGATCCAGTTGCGTATATGTATATGTATGTACATGCAGTTTTTATTAGAAAATCGCAGAACTTAACTCCGAATTCCTTCACATCTATATAATATCCGCTGTTTGCTCGCATCTGTTTACTTGTAAACACATACTTATTCACAGCTTATCCTTATTTCTCATCGTCCTTATTTCTTACCGTCCGGTATCCTTCAGCTTGGCTTTTGTTGACCGAGTTTGAATTACTGACAAATTGTACGGGTTTCATTTCTTATTCCCCTACATTTTGGTGCCTCCTGTGAGGAATTGCAAGAAATACTATTATACATACGTTAGTTAGTTAGTAATTATTTTAAAACCGCACTAGGCGACATTTTGATGGATTTTCCTACATTGTTTTTTTTCTTTTTTTGCCGAGAGGGTGAAATCTTCTAAAGACACCATAAGGCCCGACCGCGCGTGCTTATGGTAGTGTGAGATTTTTACTCACTAAAAACACCACTCTTCAAGATTAATACCACAACTAAGCCGACGCTTATCCAGCAGTTTTATTTTCGGTTACGAGACTCGTGATTTTTGGAAAAAGATGTATGTAATTTAAAAAGATTGTAGCGCTTTAGACAGGTAAAATTCCAATGAAAGTTCCTGCTGTTTTCACGACCGGCATATACTATGACGCGAGGTCAAAAGGTTTTGTCCTTTGCAGACGACGAATTGAATTGTTCGCTTCAAGTAGTTGAATGACGGTACGGTTACAATGGCCGTGAACACGATCTTTGTGTTTACGAGCAAAAGTTGTTATCTCTTCGGCGACGCTGGGTATTCCCAGGTCCCGGTGAATATCTTCGTTACGGACGTACCACGGTGCGCTAAGGATCGTTCTAAGAACTTTATTTTCAAAAGTTTGTAGGATGTTTCTATTGCTTTTCCTGGTAGAACCCCATAGTTGTAGACCATACGTCCACACTACCTTTAGCACTTGCTTATTGATAAGCAGTTTGTTATGTAGGCTCAACTTCGAATGTTTTCCGAGTAGCCAGTACATTTATCGGTATTTGTTTTCGCGCTCGTCGCGTTTCTTTTTTACGTGCGATTTCCATTTAAGGTTAACATCTAGAGTCATTCCTAGATATTTTGCTTCGTTCGCTTCCGGTATTTGGGCCGAGTTTAAATATACGGGTAATCTGTCCACTTTTTTGTAGGTAAAGTTGACGTGAGTAGATTTTCTTTCGTTCAGCACAATACGCCAAGAATTCGTCCAAGCGTGGACTTTATTAATAGCATGTTGCAGCTTTTCAGTTGCTGCTTCAATTGTATCGCCCGTTGTCAATATCGCCGTATCGTCCGCAAACGTGGCGACGTCGCAGTTTCCTGCGGGATATTACGCATATAGAGTACATATAGAAGTGGGCCAGGACATTTTTTTTTTTATTTTTTTTTTTTTTTTATTTATTAAACATTTTGGAATGTACATTAAGAATTAAATTCTCATTAATTATACTTATATAAGCATACAATATTATAAAAAGAAGGTATCTAGTTAGAAAACATTTTACGTTGAGTCGACGAAAGAAGTTAATATTACATATATAGAAGTTGGAAAGATAGAGTAATAATTAATTGAAAATGTTGTTATTTTGATTGTCATTCACATAAGAGAGAATTGAATTTTTAAAATTGAAAAGCGAATTACATTGACGTATATTAATCGGTAAAGAATTCCAAAGTCTAATGGCGTGAACAAAACATAAGCGTTGACTGTTCAAATAGTTAAAATAAGGAACATTAAAATTTCTGGTGCGTAGTTTAAGTTTTTCATAGAGATAATATGGTTGCTGAGTTTTGTTTATATTATAGAGGAAAGTGCAGTTTGTTATATTAATGTGTTGCCTAAGGGTACAACCGGTGAGTTTACGGGAAAATCTCGAAATGTGGTCATATTTGCGGATGCCATATACATAACGAATGACAGAATTAAATGCTAACTCGAGTTTTCTAAAAGATAATGCGTCAGGGTTACTAAATACTACAGAACAGTAGTTAATAATTGGAATAAAAAGAGCTCTTACGAGTTTAAGCTTAGTAGATATTGGTACAAAAGCAGAGGAGATGTAGAGTTGACGTAGACCACAATAGATCCTTTTTACTACATAATTAATATGTGTTTCGCAGGATACGGTTAATATAAATGCCTAAATTTTTGACCCCATCTTCAAAAGGAACCAACTGGCCCATACGATTTAGTGGTGGTAAAGACTGACTATCGATTACACTTTTTGAAATAACTATTGCTTTGGACTTAGTTAGATTTAAGGATAATTTATTTAAGATGGACCATGTATATGTAGATTCGTTCTAAGTCTTCATTTAGCCTTGCAACGCAATCTTCTATTAAACCAATTGGTCTGGATAAATTCACCTGGGCATCATCTGCATATAGGTGAACGGACGCATCAAGGCACACATTAGGCATGTCGTTAATAAAAAGAGAGAACAAAAGCGGACCTAAAATAGATCCTTGCGGTACTCCAGAATGAACAGCCAGAAATTGGGAGTTTCCACAGTCGGTGATGACTTGTTGGTACCTTCCGTTAAAATAGTTGAACATGAAGAGAGCTGATTTTTCGCTAAAATTAACCGACTATGATTGACGCAATCAAAAGCTTTTGAAAAATCCAACAAACACAGAATGGACACATTATTCTTATCAAACTCTTCTCTCAAATCGTCTAAAATCTTAACAATTGCGGTAGTGCAACTATGTTTTGCTCTAAAGCCTGATTGATGAGGAGATAACATTTTATTCAAAATTATGTGATCATCGATTTGGTTTTTAATTAATATTTACAATACTTTGGGGAGACACAGTAATATACTAATAGACCTGAAGTCTTCTAGTTGGCTTCCTGAAGTATTTTTAGGCACTGGGACAATTTTGGCATATTTCCAGGCAGTTGAAAATTCTGACCACACGATACATGCGTTTTATATGTGTGTAAGAGTGTAAAGGCAGAATGCGCTTTATAAATTTTAAGTGTATACCATCAACACCTACAGCATTCGATTTGATTTTAGACAAGGCCTTTATTACATCGCACTCCGACACACACTGAAACTCAAAGCAATTTGAATTATCATTAAGTCCTACTGCGAATTCGACAGCTCCATTACTTGATGAACATGCATTTGTTCCGGCTTTTAAAAAGAAGTTGTTTAATTGATCGGGATCTAGATCGCATCCTGCATACGTTTTCTCAATAACTCTTAGAGAGCGAAGATTTTTCCAAAAAATAGAGCTGGGTTGACTAGAATTAAGCTTTGAAGAGTAATATTCAGCTTTGGCTTTTCGAATTTCCGTCGTGGTTCTATTTCTCTGTGATGTGTAAATCTGCCAGTTGCTTCTACTGCGATTTCGTCGCCATCGCAGATACGATCTATCTCTTTGAACTAGAAGCTTTTTGATATTTTCAGAAAACCAAGGAACGCTTTTGTTAACAACTCTTTTTACTTCAATTGAAACATGCCGCTCAAAAAGTGTCTGAACAATAGATTGAAACAGCAAAGATACCACTGACTCATTAATATTATGGAAATCGCGATAGAAAAAGTCAACTGGAGAAGGATCCGTATTAATTCATAATAAGATGGAATACCCGGAACGTATATTTGCTCATATAATTTTACAAGCTCTAAATCTGAAGTGAGAACTAAATCTAGAAGGCTTTCCTTACAATGAGGTCGAGAATGAGTTGCCATGGAAAAATTAACAATTTCTAAACCAACCATTGAACAATTACTTTTAAGATGTTGATATAGATTGTTGTTTAATAACAGATCAATATTTAAATAAATAAATGAACACTTGCTTGTGAGTCTCCGGCCGCAATCTCCTTGAAATCAGAGCAATCGTTTCCGTGCTTAACACGAAAAAGTCTTTCGGTGAGGTAGTCATTTCAATTTATACTCCAAGCCTTCGTGCCTAACCTTATCGAAAGCTTGTGAGACGTCAAGAAATACACCATACCAAATCTTTTTTTCTTCGAGAGTTTTCGCAATCATGTCAGTTATTTTGTGGACTTGGTCGACTGTAGAATGTTTGACTCTAAATCTAAACTGATGGTCAGGAATGAGACGTCTTTCGTTGATTACGGGTTGTAGTCGTTTTGAAAGTAGTTTTTCGAATATTTTAGAGATAACCGACAATAGGGAAATAGGCCGATATGATTTCTTATCATTCAGAGGTTTGCCTGGTTTTGGGGACCACTATAATCTCTGCGACTTTCCATTGTCTCGGAACGTAGAGCAATCTGAATGAAGCGTTAATCAAATATAGCAGTTTACTAAGAGCTTTATTCGGTAATTGCTTGACCACCTGCGCCATTACAAGTCGTAACCCGGTGCTTTTTTAGTCTTTAGATTTTTAATCACTTCCCTCAGTTCAATTAGTGCAACTTTTTTTACTTTAAAGTTGTCAGATGTCTGGGAGTCGGGTGTTATCAAAGGGCCGTCGAATGGCTTAAACGTTTCTTCTAAGTGCAAAGCAAAAAGTTTTGCCTTTTCTTTGTCGCTTTTGGCCCAAGTTCTATCGTTTTTCCGAATTGATGGCGGTTGCATTTGAGGTTTCCGGATGCCAAAGTAAATATTTTGATTCTCTTCCAGTGGAGAGATTTTCAAGGAAGGTTGCTATCTTATTACTTTTAAATTCCCGAATACTATTTCTAAGGCGATTGCATAGTCAGTTAAGGATCTTTTTATGTTGCGGTGCACGAGTGATTTGCCATTCCTTTCGTGCTTTTCTTTTCTCCCTCACCAGTTCAATGATTTCACTTGGATACTTTTCATTGCGGTTAATCTTATAGCTTCTAGAAGGAGTGTTTCTCCATGCTGCTCTTTGGATTGCTTTCACGAAACGATGAACTTCGCCCTCCAGTTCACAAGGTGTTTTAAGTGATACATTTAAGGCGATATTTGTTTTGCAATCATTTCTAAAGCCCTCCCAATTTGTTCTATTGCTAGTAAGTCTCGAAGGTCCTTCTTTCTTGATCAACGCTTCACCAAGTAATAAAATTACCTTAGAGTGGTCAGAAGAGAGATCAAAACTTTCTTCGACTGTAATAAATTTATCGTAAATACCTTTGAAAACGAAAAAATCGATAAGATCGGCAATTTTTTCTGAATCGGTTGGCCAATAGGTGGGTTTTCCTGTCGAATAAAAACAACAACCGAATTTATTTGCCACTTCGTAGAGAATTTTTCCTTTAGAAGATATACAACTTGAACCCCAGAAGGTGTGTTCCGCGTTGAAATGTCCAACAATAAGGAAATTTGAACCAAGGGCATTGAAGACACGAAAGTAGTCGTCTTTTTCAAGCGAGCATCGCGGCGGACAATAAACAGACGCTATGTTGTAGCTCAAGTGTTTATTTTTAACTCTTACCGCGCACAACTGAAGTTTTTCCTGCTCTATGTTTATATCGACCGAGTGTTCGATGTTAGTTTTAATGAATAAGGACGAACCGCCCCGCGCTCTATCAGAAGAATGATAGGCGTGATAACCAACGTATCCTCTTATCTTTATTTGCGATTCCCTTGTTAGATGGGTTTCGGAGATCAAACATATGTCGATATTTTCTCTCAGAAAAATTTCTAATTCGTTAGATTTTTGTAAGAGTCCCTTTGCATTCCATGTTATAATTTTAAGCAAAGAGCCCATATCTACTTAGATTTAGATATAAGGTTAGCCATACAAAAGCTTTCGACGTTACTGAGACGTTCGAGAATTCGTTTGTACGCTTCACATTGTGGCGAAAGAATATAAGTTCTGCAGCTTCCTGCAGATTAATTCAACAAACTCTGGATTGATCTGTGGAGAAAGTGTTCATATTTTTGGATTCTTCGTGGATTTTGGATTTATCTGGTGTCATTTATGGCCGAGCTTAACTAGCGAACGGCCGCTGCTAATGCAATACGGCGTCCACATGACCGCGTGGCTGGGGCTAACCTCAATGCAGTCGATGTTGCTCAGTTGATCAGAAACTCAAGTCCATAGCGGCGCATTACACTCGTCTTGTTAGGTACCATGAAGCTTTGGTCGGTGCAGCTACAGATGACGAGTTAGCTGTTCATGATCAGCTTTGGCAGCTTTGGATTTCTATAACGCAACGTGGATTCTGTTCAGCCGGAGGCTGCCGCAAATTCAATATCCATTACCGGATGCGGCACCACGCACGAATGCGTGTAGTGGCCATGGTGTAATGGTAAAATCCATTTTCACGGTTCGAACCCTGATGTCAAATCATCTATTTGTTTCGTATGAAATAAATAAAAAAGTCGATCAATTACGAAAGCTTATGTCAACTCTACTGCGAAGCCATAACACTGGCAGTAGGGTGATCATATGAATAAAATGCAACTTGATCGTGATGATAACATCAGGAGGACGGAAACAAATACTGTCAATCATAAGCAACGACAATAACAGCAAAACAAAAATACTCCCCAGTTATCTGAACGCCACCTTGGAGTCCACTCCAACGCCTCCTGAGTTTCAAACCAACTACACCAATCTGTCTTTCTCTCTGTCCCTTCCCCTTTCCACAAAAAGAGGCTCGTGTTCTAAAAAATTAGTATAAAGGTATTCATATCCCCTTTAACACTTGCAAATTATATAAAAAAAAAAAGATGCTCCGCACATTTTACAAGATCCACCATCAAACAAATCCTCTATCGTTGAGCGTCTGGGTGCTATGGAGTCAAGTACTGCCGCGATTGGACCCGGTAGCGATCCCATTGTGGTCGCCTTTAGAGATACGTTCGAAACTCTGGTACACACAATAGATTTTCCAGAGGCCTACAAGCTTCCATTCATGTCGACATTCTCGTCGACAACAGTTGGTCTGATCCCATTTGACTACCACATTTATATATATATAATTTGCGAGCGCCAAAGAAGATATGAATACTCTTATACTATTACAGGACATGAACGTTGTGAAGAAGAGAGAGAGAGAGAGAACGAAAGATTTAGTGTCGTGGTTTGAAACTCAGATGGTATCAAGTTTCTGTAAACTCCAAGGGTAGCGTCCAGATAACTGGGGAGCTTGTTTGTTTTGCTTTTGTCGTTGCGCATGATTCACAGTAATTTTTTCCGTTCTCCAGATGTCATCATCACTATCAAGTTGTATTTTCAGCCATATGACTACTATCCTGCCAGTGTTATGCCTTCGCAGTAGAGTTGACTTAGCTTTCGCAATTGATCGGCTTTTTCATTTATTTCATACGAAACTAATAGATGATTCTTGACATCAGGATTTGAACCATGAACCAACAGTGTGACAAGCGATGATGTTACCACACACCATGGCCACCCGAGTTGCTATCCGAGATGACATCCGTACAGTGCTTCGCAGCTCTTAAGAGTTCAAGCATATGCTTCAATTGCTTGAAGACCGGACATACATCCAGGCAATGTCCCTCCGACGGGTGTCGGCAGTGTGGTCGCAAGCGTAATACCATGTTCTGCCGCGATGCACAAGCGCACCAGCTTACAATCCGCAGATACCCCAGCACTTGGATCTCAATCACAGCCAGTCCTTGCTTCAGTAACGGCACAGTCATCAGCCTGACAAACCAAACGGACAACCCTGCTTGCGACAGCTCGAGCGTTCGCATGCGGGGAGACAACAGCACAGCGCTTGGCTCGTATACTCTGCGATCCTGGATCGCAGGTAAGCCTCATCACCAATCATTTAGTTAATCATTTGAATCTTCGTAGAGATATTTATGAAGCAGAATCAGAGCTCTTAGTCATATTCGAACCAAGGGGAGCGTCATGTTTACTCTTCAATCTACATTCTCTGAGTTTGCATTAAAGATTCATGCACTCGTCCTTCCGTCAATTACCTCAGTAACTCCAGTAACCGATGAACAACTCAGAGGAACCTTTTCTGGCTATCAGATCTGCAGTTTCATTGCCGTCAACGCCTATGACCCGGTACCCACCACAATTTTACTTTATTGTAATCGGGCAAGGTTTTGTAAATTGTTGAAGCAGCTTAAAACTAATTTTGAACTGATCAGGTGGGAGATCAGTGCTTTAAGCGCCGCTTGGCTATCGGTGAGTATGTGTATGGCGAAACATTTGATTCCTGATCGCAAGTTTATATTTGCACAGCTCTCAATAGCGTAAAGCTCGGCCTGGAAAACACTAGGACTCTTTCCAAGTGAGTTCGTAATCTTGTGGTTGGGTCCATACACACCGGCGCAAACTCCTGAATCCATTTTTGATCCATCGGTATATCAAACGATTCTTTTGGATCAAGCAACGGTCTGCCATTATTCCATATATCATGGTTTGGGATCTCAATCTCATACCTTCTACCAAAGTAGAGTGATTTGGGCGTAAAGTCAGAAACCGTGCTGAGTATATCTAACTCGCGGAAGTCGGTTAATAGATCCATGAGATCCACATAATTCCACGCACTATTAACAACCGACTTTCGAAGATTCACTGCACTACGAATTGCCACTTTTTTATGAAAATGTGTAACGGAGTAGGTCCGATTATGGCTTCTATGGCTGTTGTGGTACAGGTGTGCATAGAACCTGTAATTCCGAGGCAAGCTAATCTTTGAAGTTTGCTGAGTTTGCTGATGGTTGTGACTTCCTTGGTTTTCGTCCACTAGACAATGGACGCATATGTAAGGATGGGTCTTTCCACCGTGGTATATAACCAGAATATGACCTTTGGAGACAGACCCCAGGTTTTGCCATACATACGGCGACAGATCCACATGGCAGTGGTTGCCTTGGCAATTTTATGCTTAACATGGGAGTTCCAGTTAAGTTTCTTATCAAGGACAATTCCTAGATATTTTACCTCGTCGGAAAAATGAATGGTTGTGCCATTTAGAATCACTGAACCAATGTTCAGTGTTCGTCTTTTTGTAAAGAGTACAACGACTGCCTAGCTGGGGTTTATCGATAAGCCCTCGCCAGCACACCAGTCCGAGACTACACGGAGCGCATTTTGCATGATTTGACATAGATTGTCCTCATGTTTGTCTTTGATGATGATCTCACGATCATCTGCTTAACCTACAATAAACGGTAAAGCCTAAACTATTAAGTCTATACAATAAGTTATCCACCACTAGCGACCATACGAGAGGCGAGGGGACACCGCCCTGACGAAGTTGTTATTATGCGGCCATCGACCATAGTTCTAACCCATCTGGTAATAGGTTCGTCAATACCCCTTGTTTTTTTTTTTTTTTACGTTGGGTATCTTTCAAAGACAATGCTGAGCCCGTACCCAGTAACAGTAGTGTGGGATTTACACCCATTAAACCCTCCCCCTCCTACCCCTGGTCCACGCGACACAGCTGTCAAGCATTTCATCGCGAGTTGGCTTCAGCCTTAAATACTCGGCTCGTTCGTGTTGGCAGCAGTGTGCGCGACGTTTTGCTGTCGCTCATGTCTTCTTTGTTCTTTCATGATATTAGCCACAGTTTGGCTTCCCAAGCTTCTTTCGTGCTCGTGTTTTGCCTGGTGGTGTTCTCTTGTGTCCATACCCAGTCTGTTTCCCAGCAAGGTACGTTCTTCCTGATATCGTGCATAATGGAACATAATGTGTTCTGCATCCTCGACTGCTTCCGTGCACGTTGGGCAATAAGGGTTGCCTTCGTGTCCAAACCTATGGAGGTAGGCTTTGAAACATCCATGACCAGTAAGAATTTGCGTCAGATAGAAGTTCAGCTCTCCATGCTTCCTATTGATCCAAGGGTCTATATTGGGGATTATGGCGAACTGCAGCAGGCTCTTCAGAGAGCAGGGTGAGCGCACAATGAATAGAGTGTGGTCCGTCGTCAGTTGTTAAATGACCGCCATCGCAAACGGATATATTACAGTGTAAACAAGTGTTAAGCTTATTGATTATATACATACTCGTATATATAAACAGACGCCTATTGGCTTGTGTATTCTATTATGGTTTCTCTTAAGCCGTACGTGCAGATAACCGGGTAGTACAGCGATAAGGATAAAAAAAATTAATAATGATTGGAAGAAGATATGTGCAAAATAAATAAAATAACATTAAGTTAAACTACGACAAAAAAAAAATCATAAGAAGGTGTGATACAAAATCGGAATTACAGTTATGCAGACATATGTAGATAGCGGAATAGGTATGTATCCAAGTAACAATGTGAGGAGAGATGATTACATTTAATTGTAACAAATTCATGTTTGTGCAGGCTGAGAATCGATCCACATTCAATTGTGCTGAGAGAGAGAGAGATAGAGGCAGACTCCACATTCAATTGTGGGTGACGGTAAGCAGATAAGATAATTACATTTAATTGTAAAACTTAAAAATAAAAAACAGGAAAATAGTAAATTTCATGTTTGAGCAGGTCAAGAGAATCTTCACATTCAATTGTGTTCGCCAGGAAGCAGATCAGAAGAGGGGACGTCATCCAAGTGAAGAGGACCAGTTGTCTTAATTGTGCTGGGACAAGAAGTTTTCATAAGAATGAATGCCAGCGGGATAAGACCATTTCTTTGCGAGACGATTGACAGAGCTGTCATTCGATCGGAATGGGAGAAATGGCTCCGATCATTCTCATTGTATTTAGAATCGGAGAAAGTCACAGACGCAACAAAGAAAAATAGTAAGTTATTACACTTTGGGGGACCACAATTGCACTAAGCTATCTTCAATATTCCCGGGGCCCTTGTTGAAGAAGGCAATGTGTGTAGAATTTTAGTCGAGAAAGTGAATGAATATTTTTCACCACAGAGGAACTCCACCTTCGAGAGGTGATTATTTCGTTCCCTCAAGCCAGATGAAGGGGGGCCTAAACAAGTTCATCCTCAAATTAAGAAACCAGGCAACAAAATGCTCTTTTGGGCAAACTGAGAAACAAAGTTGGGAAATAAACTTAAAAGATAAATTAATAGATGACTAGGCACCGAAAGAGTTGAAAAGGCGTTTACTTGAAAAGAGTACTCATTGGATGAAGTTATAAAAATGTGTCAAGCTCACGAGCAGATAACTCAGACGGACACGATGGTGCACCTACCAACAACAACAAGTTATATAAATGGAATTGCGGTCAATATGACAAAGGGTTCCAGAGGAGACAACGACTGCATAGGATGTGGACGGAGTGGCCATACAAGGAATAGCTACGTGTGCGCACCCAGAAACAAAAATTGCAGGAAATGTGGGTATCTGTGGTCATTTCGCCCTGGAATGCAAGACAGGAAGGGGTAAACAGAAAAATAGTAGGGGTGATGACACGGAGGTAAAACGGCTCGGACGGGATACAGCTATACGGTTAAAGGTGTTGAAACTAGGCCTAGACGTTTACCAAGTGCGGGAAGTTCAACTTTTTCCAAAAACTAAGGGCATCAAGTTACAATTGGCTATTACCAAGTGCATTAAACCAATACAGCAATCCCTGCGCCGGATTCCATCGGCGCTTGCGGAGAAATGTGATGAAAAGCTAAGAGAGGCAAGTGACCAAGATTTTATTGAACCAGTTTTTGGGCCAAGTTCCTGGATTTCACCGATCGTGATCGTGTTCAAGAAAACGTCTATGCATAGACAAGCATTGTGCAAATGCGGCTATACTTAGAGAAAACTTTCCTCTTCCGACATTCGAGTCACTGATGAAAAAGTTAAAAGGGTCTGCGTACTTCTCCAGATTAGATTTAAAGAACGCGTACCATCAGTTGGAGCTGGATGAGGAGTGTCGCTATATAACGACGTTTATAACACACAGGGGACTTTTCGCTACAAACGAGACCACGTCAACTTTATTATAGCCTCTTGGTAGGGCTTTTCCCATGCGTTTTGATTGGCTTCGTTGCACAGTTCTTCAAAGCTTCTCTTTTTACTGTTTTTAATTGCAGGTTGGCAAAATATTTCCGTTCGGCTTCTAACGAGGAGGTCTATTGGCACCATTCCAGCAACTACGCATGCCGCGTTCGAAAGGCGCTGCATATTCTCAAGGCGTTGGTTCTGTAGACCGCTTCCTTCTATACGATTTCGTCTTCATGGCACTTGCCCATATTTGGGAGCCGTAAAGCATCATCGACGTCGCAACTCTTGCTCAGAGCAGTCTCTTCTTCTGTTTAGGTCCTCCAATATTTGGCACGATCCTTGCCAGGGCAGTCGTTGTTCTTGCTGCCTTCTCAGCTGCGTATTGCAGGTGTTGCTTAAAAGTCAACCTTGCATCTATAGTAATGCCAAGGTACTACAGCTCTGGCTTGGAAACTACAACGTGATTGCCCACGGTTACTTTTATAGTCTTCATATCTCGTCTGCTGCTGATGAGCACTACTTCGGTCTTTTCCTCTGCTAGTTTTAGGTCCATGCTTACTAGCCAGTCCTGTACCATCCGGATAGCTTCATTACAGTCATGCTTCAACTCCTCAAGCAATTTGGTCACTACAATGATCGCTATGTCGTCAGCGAAGCCAATTATTTTCGAAAACCTCGAGATTCGAAGTCTGAGGACATCGTTGTACATTAGATTCTACACTAGTGGACCCAGTACGGAACCTTGGGGGACATCGCCTGTGATGTTATACTGCCTCATTCCGTCCTCGGTACAATAGTACAGTATTCTATTTCTAAAATAGTCAGCATTATTTTTTGCAGGTAGTCCAGTACTCTCTTGGCGGTAAGTGCTCGCAGAATATTTGCGGTATTAAAAGCGTTGTTAACATCCAGCGTTATGATTGCGCAGCACTGTTTACTTCCGCCTTTCCATCGTCTTCCTTCGATGGCTTTTTTCAGGCCATACTGGCGGTCTGCGAGGCCTCCCGCTTCATCGGTCGCGCTTTCCAATCTGTCACTTATGATGCGCTTCAGTTTTCTGCCCATGGTGTCCAGCATAAATAGAGGCCTATACGATGAGGGATCCTGCGGTGGTTTATTACCTTGAGGCAGGCATTGTATACGTCTGCAAAAATGTGTGGGCGCCAATTAATTGCTACTTTTAATGCAATGTTTGGGATTCCATCAACACCAGGTGCTTTTTGATCAATGAGAGGTATTGGTAATGCCCCCGTCGTGGTTCTCCTCTCCGTTTGTTCCTCTATTCTCTGTTTTTGTGGAAAGAGTACAGAGACCACGTTTTCGAGAAACACTGAGGACAATTGGCGAGGGTTTTCTGCCACCCGTCAACTTTATTATAGCCTCTTGGTAGGCTTTTCCCCATGGGTTTTGATTGGCTTCGTTGCACAGTTCTTCAAAGCTTCTCTTTTTACTGTTTTTAATTGCAGGTTTTAAGTTTCTTCGGGCAATTATAAATCTCTCGTGGAGTTCTCCGTGGCTGCTGTGTTCCCCGGAACGTTGGTACAATCGGCGAGCCCTGTGGCAATCTGCGCGCAGTCTAGCGATTTCATCATTCCACTAGTATACTGGGGGCCGACGCATGTTTACTGCTTTCTGCTGCATGGAAGTGTCACAAGCTCTTGTCACTCCTCTCGCTGCTTCGCTTTATCGGCAGCAGGTGCATAGAGGGATATGTCCTTTGTCATCAGCTAGAGTACTTCGACGTCTAGCGTGTGAACTTTTCACCTCTTATTCCGCGTCTGTCTCCTCTACTCTCCTCTATTTCCTGTATCACTGAGTCGTAGATGAAACTTAATTGCCTGGTGATTGCTGTGCGTGTATGTTTTGCTTACTCTCCACGCAGCATCTCTTGCCAAACACGTACTCACAAAGGTGATGTCCACTATTGACCCTCTTTCGTTTTTGCTGAGGGTCAGCTCGTTTCCCGAGTTTAGGAGAACTAAGTCCAACGACGCAAACGCCTCTAGGAGAGTTCTTCCTCTGGTGTTTGTGGTACGTGAACCAGATGGCACTCCATTACTTCCAGTACTCCACATCAGCGTGGCCTGTGGGAGGCCGCGATAAGTCGGCGAAGTACTATTTGGTAAGACTGGTCGGCGCACAAGTCCTCCAGAAACTGG
Organism: Pocota personata; assembly: GCA_963082735.1. Taxonomy (NCBI): domain Eukaryota; kingdom Metazoa; phylum Arthropoda; class Insecta; order Diptera; family Syrphidae; genus Pocota; species Pocota personata. Next base: position 97,289,571 of record OY720431.1, on the reverse strand, counting down.
TAGCACGAATCGAGGCGTGTCTTAATTTCCGTCCACTTACACCACTCTATGACGACCCAGAGGACAAGCTTGCATTAACGTCAATGGATTTCCTCATCGGAGTCGACGATATTCCGATCAGCTATATCAAACGCTGGAAGTTGTTGCGACAGGTCCATCACCAGTTCTGGTGACTGTGGAGTGAGGAGTATTTGTCGACGTTACAGACGAGGAGTAAGTAGCAGCGGCGTCAAGGTAACATCAAGGTGTGGGATATCATCGCCGTCCGATAAGAAAATCTACCACCGACTCACTGGCGCGTGGGACGAGTAGCTGAGATCCACCCGGGAAACGTTACCCTCAGAACAGCACATGAGACATGTAGTCGGGCAGTGCAGAAACTATGCCTCTGGATGCAGACCATTTTGAACCGAATGGATCAACCAGGCAGGATGTCTAAGATCCAATACCATCCCTGGACGCATTCTTGTGGCAGTTGGCTGCTCTGCTTTGATGGATAGAGAAATGCGGATGTTGGCTCTGGATCGGAGTGATCTGTCTCTTTTTAACATCTCTTTCTTTTTTCTTTTTTTCCTTTTTAAGATCTGGCCAGACGCACATGTCTGCTAGTAAATAAAAATTAACTACCGACGAATTGAATTGGGTTTCATTTCTTATTCTCCTACAACCATACTCAGATTTTCATCCTCGCTACAGTCCTCAAACGTTTATGAGATATCAATGGGCAATCTTTTCTCCTACCTTCTGAGACCTTTTTTACTCAACACCCACGCTGTGTGTCTACATTCACTATAATGGTTTCCAAAACCCATTGAGCGCGTGTGAATAAGAAAAAAAAACCCTATTATATATTAGAAGTCGCCAAGAAAGGCTTTGAATGAACTGTAATATTACAGCTCGTATTCGAATTACTAAGTGTCAGCGTAAGCTGAGCTGAAGGCTACCTGACGGATCCATGAGTTGTGTAAATGCAGTTTAGCTGTGCGATTTCCTAATAAAAACCGCATATATCATACATATGTATACACACCTGGATCAAATGTGGACAAAGCGAGCAGATGCTTTATCTTGTATTCTTATCTAAACCCTTTGCTATCTGGGAAAAATATTAAACGCTTTATTTACGAAAACAGAAATTTACTTTCGGTTATAATTCAAAATTTCAATTCAATTCTCTCTATTTTTGACTGTTTTACAAATTCAGTATTTTTACAACTGTTAAATACTATTTATTTACAGCACTCTCTTTAATCCAAAAGTCTTATAGGTAATCACAATTACTTTATTCACCGTAATTGCTTCTTTTCACTTTATCAAAAATTCGCTAACTTTTTGAGTCTTATTTAGCTAAACGATTTTTTAAAATCCAACCGGCTGTTTTTTTAGCTGTCACCACTTTCTAGCTCCTAAACTCTAAAACTTGATGATGCATGATTTTTTTAATCGGAAGCTAAAAATGGCTTTTCGAACAGAATTAAAAAAAATATTTTATTTTTTCTAATTTACCATTTTAAATTTATTCTCCTAGTATAGAAATATAATCCAAATTTTCCGAAGTATTGGCCCACAAATTGAAAAAGAATCATTATAAAGGGTCTTTCATTAAGCGCTTCCTATCTTTAAATTTAAATAAGATAATAATAATTAAATAAGATATCATCAAAATTTTTTATTTGTTTGAAAGGCCTATCGATGCCGTTATGTATAGAATATAACATAGTTCAAATGTCCGCCGCGGCTTTTCTGGGTGGCGCGCATTCGAAATGTCCAATTTTCCATGACTCTGGCTCATAAATCAGGCTGAATTTGACCGATGGCATGGGTTATGTTGGCTTAAAGGGCCGCTGTGGTTTGTGGCTTATTCGCATGGACCTGCGACTTCAGAAAACCCCGCAAGAAAAAGTTTAACGGTGTCAAATCGCACGATCTCGGTGGCCAGTTCACATCACCTCCACGTGAGATGACCATGCCCTCGAATCGCTCGTGCAGAATTTTCAATGTGGCTTGAGCTGTGTGTTGTCGCTGCTGTCCATATGATCCAATTCAGGCCAAAAGAAGTTGGTAATCATTGACCTATAGCGCTCCCCGTTGACGGTGATGGCCTGGCCAACGTCATTCTCAAAAAAATGTGGACCGATGACGCCGCCAGCCCAAAATTCACACCAAAGAGTGACTTTTTCAGGATGTATTGGACGCTCTTGGATCTCATGTGGATTGGTATCGTCCCAAATTCGACAATTTTGTTTGCTAACGTATCCATTCATCCAGAAATGAGCCTCATGGCTGATTTTTCGATGAAAATTATGGTCAATTTCCAACTGCTCCAGAGCCAGTTTACCTTCAGCTCCTGGGTCAATTGAATTTTGTACAAGTGTAGGCCTAAGTCATGGCGCAAAATTCGCCAAGTTGTGATCTGCGAAATGCCTTGTTCTTGCGAGCGACGCGAAATCGACTGCCTCGGATTCTCCTGCACACTCTCACGGACAGCGGCGATGTTCTCGGCAGATCTTGCGTTTCGTGTTAGTTGTTCGTTTACTAAACCAGTGGACTCAAATTTATCCACCACACTGCGAATAGTCCCCGCGGAAGGACGATTATGGCGATCGTAAAATGGGCGAAGAGCGCTGAACGTTGCCCGGACAGAACACCCATTTTGATAATTATTTATACAATTTTATTATATGCACGTGTTGTTGAATGCTATATCCGTCCATGGTGATTTGGCAAAACAGACTGAATAAATGACAGCCAATTTGACAGATGTAGCTTCAACAATATGGCCGCTATCAACTGTCAAAATTCGAAAGTCCCTATTGGAAGACCCTGTAGTACAACATTTTCTGATTTATTACGGCACAAAAAGTTTGATTTTGATACTCCAATTAATTTAGTTGCTTATTTCGTATCGCTTCCCCATGCGCCCGGAATGAGCGACGAAAACGAAGAGATTCAATTTGAAAACTTTCAAAGGAAGTTCGCTATCTAATAAAAGAATTTCATTTATTGGCCGCGTTAGCTAATATTCGTGGTCAGAGGTGCCGGAGGTAATGGCAATTTGTGAAAACCAACTGCGCAATGACACTGATCCCAGGGAATTTGCCATAGCGTACACTAGTGCCATTATTTGTGTCACATAGAGGTATCGCGCTCTATGTTGAAAACGAAGTGAGCTTTCAGCTGCAGTCCCAATTCGGGAGCTTAGGTGACAATTCTTATTCCAATCTTTATAGGTCAAATTTGCAATACGAAAGCATACAATTCACTTGTACCTCCTGTATAGAAGTCTCATCTAAGAAACCTAATTGACATTTAACCATCTCGACAAAATTTTTGAGTACATTATAAGTATTCTTTTCTGTTCTGGGAGATTTGAGTGTCCACAATCCTAGTTGTCTTCGCCTCTCTTGACCAGAAACACCTAAAGTTCGTTACACAGAGATCTTCGCTGAGCTTTATAACTTCACTCAGCTAGGAGGCAAAGCAACAGGCATTCTTGGCGTTGACAGTCACGACGAAAATACGCTAGACCTGTTCTTAACTTTTCTTCCGGATAAATATTCTGTAACAGTTTCTGATCCACTTGATAGGTCGGATCATTGTCTGGTGTTTGCTAAATTTTCGTACACACATCTGCATTCAGTCAGGAAGAAATACCCCAGAAGAGCAATATGGCAATACGAGAATGCTGGTTCGAGCAGTGTGAATTCGTTCTTCCCTGACATGATTACAGACTTAATGTTGAATGCGCTCCTTTACTCTAAGTAAGTCAGTTAGCATTACACCAAAAAAGAACATTGGTTCAGTATAACTTGCGAAGCTGCTATTCAAGAGAAGGAAGGGGCTTATAAGTTATGGCAGCAAACATCATATGAGGAAAACCGTAGTCGAGCTCTGCCGCGTCGACCATTTCAGCGCTTGTCTATAATATTAAAAATATCACGGGTTCCAAGAAAAAAGCTAATCTAATAATATTCCCAGCAAGTTCCACCTTACCTGACAGCTCTCTCTCTCCACCTATGCTGAATTCGGTTCAACATTATTTGGAACAAATATTTTTTCGAACCCCTTCAGTAGCCCGAGTCCTTAAAGATCTCAAACTTAAATTTATAGAATTTTTCAACACAGATAATAAATTTATTATCTTTTATGTTCATTACGTCGATGTGTAGAATTTCCGATGGGTATGTTGAAATTTGGATTCAAATATGCACCATAACGGTATCAAATGTCTTTGTTTTTTTTTTTTTTTTCAATGTTTTTGAATGTTTTTGTAATTTTGTTTCGCCTATCACCTTTGTACCGTAATAATCTGCATTTTAACCAACTAAATTTGTTGAAAATTACGGGCGGTAGAGGGAAACATACGCCTTTTGCAAATATTTTTATATACATATATAGATATCTGTAATATATTCCTTTCCACGTGCAGGGATAGATTAAGAATATCACTGCATCTCCCCCCACTAATACATAGCACTTACCGTAGAAGGCGACTAAGGGGAAAATCACATCTAGGTAATTTTAAAATATCCAGGTGAGCCTAGCGACACATATACCATCTTAAAACTGCCCCGCAAGTGTGCATATGCGAATCCGTGGGTTGTAAACGTAAGATCAAACAGAAGTCAAAAATCAGGAGCATGTCCGTGTCAAAACCAAAAAAAAAACGCTTAAACCCTAGAATTATGAAAAAGTACGCTAAAAAGAAAACCACTACCCCGCCAGGCACTACCAATGCTACTCATGGTTGTGATTCTGGGACGAGCAGAAATGCTTTGGTTTTCGGGGGATAGCAAAATAATGCAATGGCTTAGGCGTAACCTAAGGGTCGCGAGTTGGAACCTTGGAAGTATGAGTGGTTGCAGCTACGAGCTTGAAGAAATCATGATTAGAAAGCGAGTGGACATCTTGTGTACAAGAAACGAAATTGCGAAACACCGGAAATCGTGCGCGTTTCTTGGACGTTAAGACAAAAGCTTACAAGATGTTCTACTATGGATCAAACAAGGTAAAAACGGAATTGCTATCATCCTCGCAGCAGAGTTACTTGGTAACATCTTGACCATTTCAAAGTCCAGTGACCGTTTGATGTCTCTCAAATTGGTGATACAGGGTGAGGTGTGGAATATTGTTAGCGCATATGCTCCCCAAGTCGGATGCGAGCGGAGAAAGAAAATGCATTCTGGCTGGATTTTCACAACCTCATCAAAAACATCCAAAAGGGAGAGCTTTTGTTTATTGGCGGAGATTTGAACGGACATGTCGCGAACACAGACTATGAAGACTGCCATGGAGGACTGGGGTACGGCACCAGGAATTCTCCAGGTGAAGACATAGATAGATAGATAGATAGATAGATACAATATTTATTTCTTATGATTTCAAGATACAAAGAATAATTACATAATTAATATAATTATTTATAAGTACTAGAAAAAATATAAGAAATGTTGGTGACATTCTGTATTTTTAATATACATATATAATAAAAATACAGTTGAGTGCCACTTCAATTTGCTTATACAATAAAAATTTAAGTTATGGGTGGGGTGACCCTATAAGAATAACTTGCATAGTAAAACAAAATAAATTCAGGAGTTCAAAAGAACATAAATTAATTATAAACTTAAGGTAACTGCTAAAAGATGCAATATTAAAACAAAAATCCAAAAATTCTAAATTAAATTAAAATTAAACCAAAATATCAGAAATAAGAGATTCTAAACCAACATAGTCAAAACAGAAGAGCCAGATTTTAACTTGTTTTATAAACGATCCAGGTATTGATATTGCCCTGAGAGACTGTGGGAGTTTATTAAACAACCGATAAAAAAAAACAGAAAAAAAATTACGGTATGCAGTGGCGCGGAAGTTGGGTACAGATAACATGTTTACGCACAATGGCAATTAGCCAGTTTATAACTTTGACATTCACGTGCGTGAAAGTACACAATCGCTTCAAATTTGTGCAAGGAAGATAAGTAGAAGAACATTATTTTAGTTTTTGAGCTTATAACTAAGTTATGTTCAGCAAACCAGTGTCTCAATAAATTCAGATCCCAATTTATATAAGAAACCAGGTCCAAAGGACTGTTCAAACCATAAGAGAAACCTATATCTTCCGCAAAAGCAGTAGGTGATCCTTTGAAATTAAGAGCAAACAGTGACTTGATATAAACTAAAAACAGAATTGGACTCAAAATAGAGCCTTGTGGGACACCAAGATTAAAGAACTTATTTCACCTATCTTCACTCTTTGCGACCTATTTCCAAAATACGACCTGAACCAATTGAGCATGAAACCACGGAATCCTGCTTTTTCCAGTTTTCTCACCAGACAATTGTGGTTGACCATATCGAAAGCTTTGGTAATGTCAATAAATAAACCCGCCGTACATTTTTTCCCATCTAGGTGTGACATTATTACAAATGGCCGGACAGAGAGAACAAGTCGATTGGGCTGCACAAGGTTGTAAACTGCAGCCTATATTAGCAAAATAGCAATTAAATGCATCAGCAATAGCATGTTTGTCACACACCTCGCAGTCATCGACACGTAAAACAGTAGTTTTTTTTTTTTGAAAGATTGGATTTATTAAGTAAGCTGTTTACTACTTGCCATTCGTTTTTTAAATTTCCCCTTGCAGAGCTGAATTGAGCACGATAATAGGTATTGCGGCAAATCGGAATCTCCTTTTTAAGTTCGACACTCAATTTCTTATACTTCCTTCTTAAACCCAAATTATCAGGATACTTATTACACATCATTCTGAGTTTATTTTTACCTATAACTTTATTTAATAAGAATCTAAGATATCCAAGGTTTAAGTCTTTTTTTTCAACTTCTTGGAGGGTAGAAATGAGGAACAACTCAGAATGTGTTTCGTAAGGGAATCAATAAATTAGTTAGTTTTCATTCTTCTTTCGGAGGATTTTGAAATTTTACAGACCTTCCTATCTGAGATGTTAACTACGAGTCCCGTCATAGAGTGATCAGTAATCCTCAAATCGAAAACACATTTTTCACACTTACTGAACGCAACATTTCTGAAACGCCCATAAATATGATCGAGACAACTACCCGAAACAGTCCTAGTGGGCTCATTAATAAAGCATGCAAGACCATGTGATGCTAGTAATGCCAAGTAATTAGAAACGGTTTTATTTCCATCCAAACTGTTAATATTAAAATCTCTTACAATAATTAGGTTTTTCGATTTTTCCTTTACTAAGAGTTCAGAAAACTCTTTTATAAACATCAAAACATTAAACATATGCAGTCTATATACACATAAAAAAACATACATTTGAGGGTTAATTTCAGTGGAAACCCTCAAAACATCAGCACTAAAAAAATCAATACACAAGACATCAAGAATCTTGTAGTTATTTTTCCCAAAACACCCAACTCCACCTGGAGCGTAATTTTCATCCGTATTAGCAAAAAAGTTGAACTCGGGCATACAGTAATCGTTTTTCTCAAAGTTGTAGATCCAAATTTCAGACACAAGAACAATATCTAGAACGCACACAAAAGAATCAAGGTATGTGACAAGGGCTGAAAAGTTTTCTCTCAAACTTCTGACATTTTGGTGAACAATAAGGAGTTTATTATTGCAGTAGGAACTATTCGTAAAAACATTATCACAATTTGAGAAACTTGGAATAAGGGTAGAAAAGTCATCGATTAAATCATTATCAAAATTCATATTATTATACAAAAGACGTAATGCACTAAATAAGTGCAAGATCATTAAAAGATTTAATGAGAATTTGATTATTTTTATACCATACATTTTTTACGCCCTTCTGCTTTACTGCTTCTTTTGCCTTCATGAAGAGAGCCAGCGTGTACTTCGTGGGAATCATTGATGGTACCGCTACCTTTACTGCTGCTGCGGCTGTCACCAACACCATCGATGCCAGTCACATGTGTGTTGAGATTATTTTTGTTTGTCCTCTTTGCACACATTATCCGCTGCTTCGTTGTTAGATCAGAGAATCTCACACAGATGACAGAGTTCAATTTTGATGAAATTCACTTTTAATTTAAGCTCCGTATTTTCTGCTCACAACTTATTTAGTTGTTGAAGAACCATCGTTGGTTTGTTTCCTCCAACTTCGAAAGCTTAGCGTATATCATCTGTAAAGTGCATTCACCCTCGTAGTTTACGTTGTATGTGGACGACTCATCAGCTGTTGTTTGAGTATTGCTTCTTTTCGCCTGCTGTATATTAGTGTTAGTTGTGTATTGCTTCTTTTCGCCTGCTGTATATTATCGTTAGTTGAAGCCAGAGCATAGCTGTTTTTCAGCTTGGGCACCGCCGGCACTGGCATATGCCGAGAATGGCGTCTTAACACTGCACATTTATCACATCGAAAGGATTACCACTAGATTTAAAATAATCAGCATCTTCTTTAGTGGTATTTACACATCCATAGTGAAAAAATGCTTGCAATCACTGCAATTTATTTTTGTTGAACACATGCGGTAAATTTTTTGTGAACACACCGAAAAATTCATCTTGTAAAAGTTAGTTTATGTAAGTTTCTAGGTGATGCGCACCCCACGACAATCCAGAGAGAACTGAGCATGTGCAAGTCATACGGTCTTATCGTGCTAAATACCATGTTCGTCAAATAAGGCCTGCACCTGATCACTTACAGCAGTGGCGGCAATGAAACACAGATTGACTACCATTTGGTAGCCAGTTTCATGAAGCCCCAGGTTAAAGATTGTAAAGTGATCCTGGGAGAGGCGATCGCCCAGCAACACCGTCTCCTTCTAACAGAAGAAGAGCACAAATAAGCAAACAAAGGTGGCTGAGAAAATCAATTGGTACAAGCTGGTCAAAGGAAAAGGCGAAGCTTTTATAACCAGCATGACAAATTACCTCTTTACCATCATCGATGAGGTCGGACCAACATGGTGATAGACAGATGAAGCTAAAATAAGCGATACGGGAAAAGAAAACGGCTTTCAAGGCTTGATCAAAGTGCTCTTCTTCTAATAGAGATGGAAATGCTCGCCTCGAAGTGCTATATAGATGCAAAAGATCTCGCGAAGAAGAAGTTCGCCAAATTTCAAGCAAAAAGTATGGAAGGCCTCCATCGGGAGTTGAAGGAAATATCGTCTTCGGCGTCCGATAGGAACCAGGCTATCCAGGAGCTTTGACAAAACAAATTGAACAAGGGAAAAACTACCTTGAAAATAGCCGTCCAGAGAAGAAGAAATGCTCAGGAGATTCGTTCCCCAAAGTTCATTAACAATGCTCAAGGCACTTTCTTATGGAAGACGACAAAGTTCTTCACTTATGACGACAGTATTGTGAAAGACGTCTGAACGAAGGGTATACTTTTCAAGAGCCGCTCCTAACCATGACGAAGTATCCGACATTACTGTCGAAGAAGTAAGGAATACTCCAAAAAATGAAAAGCGGTTGGGCCAGGCGAGATACCCTCTAAGTTCTAGAAAAAGATGGGAGGTATTGGGTCCAGATGGCTCATGATTCTTATCTCCAAACTTACGAGCAGTGATCGAATGCCTAATAAGTAGAGGGAAAGCTATCTTCTCCTGTGTAACTTGATGCATGGGTGGAAGTTTTGGAGGGAAATGGGTACCGTATTAATTCAAAAAGGACAGAGTATTTGTGCTGCCCGTTCTCTGATCCACACCGGCCTATTCCAGACATTTACTTGAATGGAAAAGTGCTTCCCAAGTGCGAAAAGATTAAATATCTGCGATCTATGATCAATAGCGAAGCAACATGAGAAAATGACGTCAATAATCGCGTAAGCGTAGGGTGGATGAAACGGCGGGAAAACTCCTCTATCTACTGTGATCGAAAATGTCCCCTAAGCTGAATGGAAGGCTCTACACCGCAGTTGTACGTCCGGCGCTCACATACGATTCACAATGCTGGACAATGTGCAAAAAGTATGAGGGCAAATTAACGGCAGCTGAGATGAAGATGCTTCGCATGACAGCAGGAGTAACGAAGATTGATAGAATAAGAAGTTCAAAGATTCGAGGAAGCCTTCTTGTAAAAGAACCCATCACAAGCAAGATAGAGCACGACCGGCTCAGTTGGTATTGTCATGTTCAAAGGAGAGGTCCTTAGAACCCCATCAAAAAGGCAATATCAATCAACGTTCCTACACAGTCGTGCAAAAAAGGCAGACCAAAAAACAGCTGGATCACACAAATGCGAAAACACCAGCATTTGATTGGCCTCAGTGACGACGTGATCCGAAACCGGGAAGTCTGCCGGTACTTTCGGAGGTCAAATCGGCAAACCTCACAGGCGGACCAGTAGGGATGTTGTAAAGTGGGAGGTTTGTGATCCTTCTACTCGGATCATAACTTCGCCGTAAGGAAAAGGAGAAGATCTTTAATATATTCCTTGATTTTCTTAGTCATCTGTGTAGTATTTTTCGAGTATGTGATCCTTGTTTTCAGTAGCACTTCGGTGAGCTCGATTATTCTCTTTTTCTATTATGCGCCTCCACGGTTCGTTGAGCTATTCTCATTTTTACATTGGAAAACTGGTCCTTCTAAATTTCCTGCAATGATCTTGATTCTATTGATAGTATTTAGGTTAAGTTTTGCCTTTAAAATTCCTACAATTTCCTGTTGATTCCAATTGTGTGTAGAAGCACCTACGGAATATCAGTCATACGATGGATACTCATGTGCGTTTATCTTCCATTTTTTTCCAAAAATTATTTGATTCTTAAATAGAGTACATTTATGAGATTTTCACAATGAGGTTTCATTTCTATTCCATCTTCTTGAGCACTATGCATACTCGTAGACTCGGCGGTATCTGGACTTCCCATTCTTCATCTGCGACACGGTTTATCTTTCCTGGTTGGTAAACAAGTTCGTAATTATATATTTCTATCATCGAATTCTTCTTATCTTTAATTTTTCTGCACTGAAAGAAAATGTAATGACCTAGAAATCTTCTGAGCACCTTTAAATTTTCTTCAGTTTTTCTTTTTTTTTTTTCTTTTTTTAATCTCCTAACTTTTAATTTTGTCTCCTTAAGTCTATTGGAAATGGTGTCGTGATTCCTAAGATGCTCCACTTCGGTTTTCCCAAAGAGAATAATATCTTAAATAAAAATAAAAATACATTGCGTATTTTGACAATACGCTCCTTGAGCTCGTCGTATATCATTCTCTGAAATATCGATTATCAAGTTCTTAGCTCAAAGGGCAATCTTAAGAATTCGTAATTCTCGTTAAGAATAAAGAAGGAGGTCTTGGATATGTGCGCATACAGTTCTCCTTCATTTTAATTTGGTAGAAACCAGATGTCAAATCTAAAGGGGGTGAAATGTTTTGATTTCCCTAAACTTGTCAGTATGTGTAAGATATCGAGGATAATGTAGGTGTCTGACACAGTTACTGCATTCAGCCATTTGAGTCTATAAATATTCGATATTTCCTGTCACCCGACACATCTACTTCTTTGGAACTGCCCATACAGGCGAATTTTATGATTAATAGGTGTACTCAAAGTAGTGCGGTGGCTTGCAATTGGAATTTTCTTTTCATTGGTAGAATTTTTAGAATTCCTGATATTCTGTAGTTTTCATTTTTAGCCAAGATACTGCGTTTGCCGGTGGTCTACTGCGGTACGGTTTAAATTAGTTTACGATTTGTTCCTACTACACGATTATTCTTATGTGGATAGTAATATTCTAAATTAATAACGACTGATTCCTATATACTTATGTATATGAATAGAGGTTTCTGTGCGCACTGCTAACTAACGACGTTCTTATGTGTATAGAGAGTGGGTTATTTTTTGATATACATATGTCCATATATATTGAGAATTAAAGAATACCAACTTCAAAAGTTGATGTCACTTTATTGACGATTCACTTAATTCTAACCTACAATAATGTTTTAAGTTATGTATGTAACAAGATAAAAACAAATGTTTAATGTTACATTCTTTCTTAAGCAACAAACAAAAGTTAATGTTTTAAGTTATGTTTATAACAAGATTAAAACAAATGTTTAATGTTATATTCTTTCTTAAGCAAACAAAAGTTAAGAATTACTTCATAAATGCATTTTGCTTTCATACCGAAAGTGGTGAGTATGCAGTGCGTATGGCCGCCGCAATCACCAGATTTAAACCCTATAGAGCTGCTGTGGAGGAACTGGATAGGAGGGTCCGGGATCAATGCCCATCATCAGAACCTGCGTTGTGGAATATACTATTGGATTGCTGGAGCAATATACCACAGGCAACAATTCAGAACCTAATTACGTAAGGTAGAGTAAGATAAATTAAGGTAGAATAAGATAGTTTAAGATTTATTTTAAGGTAGTTTGTTAAGTTACAATATATATACAAGAATAAAAAAAAAAAAGTTAATTTACTAAGTTTTTTGTATAATAATTTTCTTATTAAAAATTAAAATTAAATTATTAAAATTAAAAAGAAAAACTAAATAAACAACCAATTTTCAAGTTCGTTACGTTGAACGACATAGTTTTAAGTGTTAGGTTTAGCTTAGAGCGCCCGCATAGGGCCAGTAAGTTAGAATAAGAATAGTTAAGTTAGTTAAGCTGGTTTTAAGCGTTTTTTGTCTAGCAATTAAGTTATAATGAATTTAAAATAAAAATGCATTAAAAATGAAATGAAAATGACAATTCAGAACCTGATATCTAGAATGCCAAAAAAAGTAATGGAATGTACAAGTGACTTTTTCGGCGAAAAATCGGTTAAAGTAATGGAAATATTTTTCTTTTTATTTTGGTTTCATATACATATGTTCCCCGTTAATTTTTCGATGTTAGATTTTGTTTTTTCTTCAAGCACTGAGGGCGGCCTCAAACTGTTGGCCTGCAGTGTACGTTCCTAATAGAAATAAAAATAATGTTTCAGTAGAGTGATAAAATTCAAAATTATCAAATCTCTGTAAAAGTTCTTTATCTCTATCCTCGTTTCTTTTCCTTAACGTTCTTAGTTTACTTTTATTTATTTTTCCTAGTTGTATGTCTATAGATTTTTCGTCGGTTGTACTATGTACTCGTATTTGTCTATTATAAAATTCTAAAGCTTGATATAGTTTTTCTGCTATTGTTTATAGTTCGTAATTTTTTCCGATAAGGTTTGATGTAATCTTTCAACATCAAAGTTCCCAGTGTGATCGTATGGTTTTGCGATATATACCTATACATTGTTTCATTTTCTTTATCATTTATAGCAAATCTTTTCAGCGTTTCGTCTCTTAAACTGATAAAGTCAGTAGACTTAATTATTTTTGCTGTGGCGTATTTTCGAAAATTTTCTTTAGTTGTCAACAATGCAATATTAGATAAAAAGTAAATATCTGCGTGCGTAATTTAAAATGTGGGATTTATTGGGTTTCTGTCTATTTTAGCTTTGTCACAAATGTCGTAGGTGTTTATTTATCCAGTGATTAATTCTTTTAGATTGGGAAAATATATTTTGTCAATTTGCATTTATACCCGCGTGACAGGTTTCTTTTTCATGATGCTGTGATACTCTTTCTATTACTTCTTGTTCGTTTTTCATGTCCTTGGCAATGTATGAACATTTGAAAAAGATTAAGTGTAATGCTTATTGCGTACTTTATAACTAAATGTAAAACTTCTTATGAAGCGTGCCGATTCGGCAGTTAATAATTTGGCTGAGGTTTCCATTATGCGCACTGAGCAAATTTATTTTTTTTATTTTTTTTTTTTTTTTGTTTAAATTGATTTATTCTAAGATGTACTGTAAAAGAATTTTTCTGCGTAAACTTTTTTTTCTATTTTTTTTTTTACTTTTAAAGTTTTCAATTTTCACAGAAAAGTGCATGTATACGAACTGCACAAATGGACGCGTTCACTTCGCATAACGCTTGTGCTAAATGATTTTTGTTGCTGAATGATGATGGGTGCGGTGGTGAATGCAGTGAATGTTGGAAAATATTATAGGTATTGCCATATGTCCCAAAGTTAAAATAATTTAAAGTTAATTTTGTCTTTTTTGATATTTTCTTTTATTTTTTATTGACTGAAAATATTATACTGCTAAATACCCCAAAGTAAATATAATTAAACTTTAGCTTCAGGCGCCTGCCTGACAGTTGTTGACATAACCTTAGCGGAGCGACGAAGTCGTGTGAGCAGCTAAACCCTGCGGAAAAAAAGGGTTAAAATTCTGTTAGCGAGCGAAGTGAGCCACCCACCCCATACTTTAAATACACCAGACTTTCTTACAGTCGCCTGCCTGGCAGTTTTTGGTATACACTTATTTAACTATGTAACTTCGTTTAAAGCGCCAGGTGATTTTCACTTAAACTGGCAACACTGTTCTCATCAAATGAAAAACATGCGAACAAAATTTTTCATTTCCTCAAGAAAAAAATATTATATTTATGTCTTTTTTTATGTGTTTTTTTTTTAAAGCAGAAAAGACAAATTGTTTGCTCAGTGCGCATAATGGAAACCCGCCCCAATAATTTTAATGTTCATATTTGCCCATATTATAGTCTTTTTCATTGAAAGCTGCTTATGAGGCGTGCCCATTCGGCAGTTAATAATTTTAATGTTTATATATGCCCATGTCATAGTCTTTTTCATTGAAAGCTTAACGTTTTTTATTCTTAATAATAGGTACAATAACTGTTTCGGATGAATTGGATTACGAACTTATACAAAGCTACGATTTAATTGTCCGAGCTACGGACAGCGTATCAGGGGTGTCTGCAGAAGTTCCAGTTTCTATAATGGTGTTAGATGTTAACGACTGTGCCCCGGAAATTGAACAAGATATTTATAACATTAGTGTTTCTGAAGGATCACCTTTTGGCACATTGCTATTAAAAATCAATGCTCGCGATAACGATACTGGGATTAACAAAGAAATTATGTTCGCAATTGATTCAAATGACCAAAATAATAATTCAGATTACTTCCATTTGGATCCTTTGGAAGGGATATTATACTTAAAGAAAGGCTTGGATCATGAAATGCAGAGTGTACATCACTTCACCGTTATTGTCACCGATGCAGGATCTCCATCGTTAACATCAACCGCCCATATTTGGGTTTGGGGTAAGCTAATTATAATTTTCTAAGTTTAATGCAAATTTTATTTAATTTCAATAATAAGATATATCCATATAATTAAATCTAGAAACTATACCGGAACGAAAAATATATACTTATATTCACGTTTCACATTCATTGATACAAAAAGGTACGTTTGTATTACATACATTCATATATAGCGGACTCCAGCGAACGAACGAACAGTCGTTCGATGATCCATTATCCGTCGTTCCATGCTAGGGATGCCAAATTTATGTCGGGATATATAGTGGGTGCCGTGGCTCAGTGGTTAAGTGCGCGATCACTGAGAGAAAGGTTCAAGGTTCGAATCCAAGAAAACGCAAAAATAAAAAAAAATAGAAAAAAGTTTTCTCACGGTCGCGCCTCTCGCAAACGTTTGACAAATATTGAAGAGTAAAATTGTTATAAAAAAGCTTCTCTCAATCAAAGAAAATTGCCCTTCAGAAGCGGCATAAAACTGTAGGTCCCAACCATTCGACAACCGCACAGCACGAGTGGTTGGGAGAAGCTAGGCTAGGTGGAATAAGGCCAAATGCAAAAATTAGTTAGGATAACTAATTTTGAACACCGTACCGTGATAAAGTACCTCATGAATAAAAGAAAATCACCTAAAGAAATTTTCGAAGACATGTCATGGAGGTGCAGTGCAATAAGGCCCTCGAAAATAAAGCCAGTGGGTCAAATAAAATTAAATAACACCCACGCCCACGGGCTTTATTTATTTTCTGATGTGGCATTAAAGTCCGCGGCCTTTATTGCCTTTCAGTTGTGGCTTTTAATTCCAATAAGAAATGGAAATAAAGTTCACTCTATTAAAAAATAACCAAGTCAAACAGTATTTAGAATTATATTCATATTTTAAGAATATTATATAAGAAAGAATTAACAAAAATACATATTTTCAATGTATATATAATGGAAAATATACATATTACGAATATAGTGAATTTTTATAGACTTTAACTGAATTTGTCACAATTTGTCTGCAATATGGACATAATATTTTTGAATTGCCAGTTCACTATGAGTTATAAAACAGCTTGTGCAAATTTTAGAATGATTACATGGACTTAAAAGAACGTCTTGTGGCTTCTCACAGCAAATAACGCAATGTAATTGGTTTTGGGATTCTAAAAAGTACTTATAGTCATCACCAGCTGAACCTTCAAAGCTTGCCTCGTCATCTATGTTGGATTCAGAGATTTGATTTAAACTTATAATTAGATTTTGCCAATTAGTCATTTGATTTAAATAATCTTCCAAAGTAATTTTATTTTATTTGAAATTTTTCTTTTGGGTCAAGTGGGACTTTTTTTTATACATCTGTTTTGGGCATTGCAAAATTCCAAATAATTTTTCAATTCTATAGATAGCTTAAAATCTTCATCTAGAAGGCAATCTAAAAATTAGTAAAACTTGACATTTTGTCCAAGCTTCTTGCTCATCTGGGAATTGTACCCCTCTAAGCTGCTAGTAGTTTTCACGCTTTGATGAAGGTCCTTCCTAAGATAATTACAAGAAAAGACATTTTTTTAATGAAACAAATAAAATAAAATGTACAGTTCTTACCTTTTGCATCCATTGTTTTTCAAAATATTAAATGAAATTTGCAAATTCGGGAAAATGCACTAGCTTGCTACTTTCGTCTTTTAATAAAACGAATGCTTGTGTTATATAAGTGCCAGAAGGTAAAATCATAAACTTTTTGTATAAGTGGGTAGCGGTGGTTTTTTTTTAATTTACTGAGAAACATATAAATCCTTTTAATGTTGCTCGGGGAAAATTATTTTTTAAAGCATTATGCAAAGCTTTTTCATAGTCCGTCATGAAAGACACCGCATTAAATTGAAACAAATTGGTATTTAAAAATTGGAATAAATGATTATAGGTATATTGCTTCCGACTTATTGGACATAAGCACATATATAAATGAATATGTCTAAAAACAAAAATAAAAATTAATATAGATTTCTGAATAGAATGAAACACGTTGCGGTGGGCGCAAAAACATTATATAGCATTACTTCCCATGAGGCGCATGTCCCACCCTATCAGGACAGAGTTTCATTTTTATATTTGTCTAAGATGGGACAAAAGTCCACCGTTTTATAAATGCAAGTAGATTTCAGCTCTAGACGCCTGCCTGACAGTTACTGGTATACCCTTAGCAGAGCGACGAGGTCGCATTAGCGGCTAAAACGGAAAGTGGAGCTTACGAAATTAATCGCGCACAGAGCGGCACTCATCCACTGAATAAATGAAAATGCACTTTAGCTTCAGTCGCCTGCCTGACTGTTGTTAACATAACCCCTTTTTAGCCCTCCCCTCCCCGCGCACGACTAATTTAATATCCTATACTTTTCGGAGGGGTGTAGCCGCTCACGCAACATCGTCGCTCCGCTAAGGATATATCAACAACTGTCAGGCAGGCGGTTGGAGTGAGAGCTATTTCCCGAAGCTGAATTTGATTCCAATGAAAACTGGCCCCAAAACAGAAATTAAAAATTGCCCCAAGGTTTGGGATTTTTTCATAATGGAAAATGGCCCCTATATCAAAATGGAAATATCACCCCAAACAAAATGAAAAAAAGCCCCAAAATAGAAAAATTTTGAATTGTGGGAATTAGTTTCAATTTTAATGTGGAATTATGTCTGGCAGGCGCCTATATTTTAACAGTGCTTGGGTGGTACGCTTCGCAGGTTAAGGGAATTTCACACTATTAGACATCTTTTTGACTCATACACCGGACGGCCTTCGGCCTCACATGCAGGTGCTCAGGGCGCCGCTACGTACCGTGTAACCAAATATGTATATGTATATTTATATGTCTTTTTTTCCAAAGCACAAGAAAATTAAGCCCGAAAATAATATTTTGGGGCCATTTTTCACAATGAAAAATCACCCCAAACTGAAAAAATGAAAAACGGCCCCAAAATGTAAATTATCTCCCCAATTAATCAATATTTAATAAATTTGTTTGTTGTTGTTGGTTTTCTTATAAATTTTTGAGGCCATTTTTCATTTTTGTTTTGGCGTTGTTCGGGACTTAAACAGAATTAAAAGAAACGGGCAAACTCTGAAAATTAACAGAACTTAACTGATAATAAAACAAAACCACTTGTTAGAACGTTATAAAAGAAATTCTTTATTTTAACCTTATATATCAAGTTTTTATACTTCTTTAATGACAGTTGAATTTGTCAAAAGGGGAAAATTCTCCAAATTGGGGAAATTTTCATGCGTGGGTGCATTCCACCCTTTATCTCATGCTGACCTCACTCTGTGGTAATTGTAAGTGACGTAAACATTCTCCCCCCCACCGATGAGCGAAGATCATCAGGATGCTTCTTCAGTCTTCTATCAGCTTATTGCCTTTATTATGTTCTGCCGCCCCTTCTGCTGCCTTCTTATCCCCTTATCTTGTTGCCGCTGATGTGCTGCCTAATTTGCTTGTGTAAGTTAACGCGAAACAAATTAACTATCAGCAAGTGCACCAGGCAGTCGTTCACACGACCTAATTTCCGTCCAGACAAAATACCTGGAAATTATTGCGATCGGCAACGGAAAGCAATTCGTGGAAATCGTCAACTGAACTTACAGCCGCAGTCAATATTCCGCTGACATAGAATTAGATAATCAATAAATGCATGTGAAGTTCTAGTATAGGTTTAGTCTTAAATTTGATTTACAGAATAAAGGACTGGCAAACTGCCAGAAGAAAATATTTTTTTTAAAGGTTCAATCTATTATTTTATAACTGGCGCCCGAGCAGGGACTGCGTCGTTTCACTGACTCGAGGAAATTGTGCGTAAAACTAAATAACCAAATTAGTTGCAAATAAATAAACGTGTGTGAAACTAAATAACCAAAGTAGTTCGCAAACAAATAAACGCGTGTGAAACTAAAATAACCAAATTAGTTGCAAATAAATAAACGTGTGCGAAACTAAATAACCAAATTAGTTCGCAAACAAAAAACGCGTGTGAGGCTAAATAATCAAATTAGCTTGCAAGAATCCTCGTTAAATTAACGCGTTAAGTGGACACCAAGCCATATAGAGACAGTGTTGTGAAAGGGAAAAGAGGCCCCTAAGTAGCCCCGTAAAACAAGGACAAAAAGGAGTCCAGATTTCCGGACAGCCGCCCTATCCGACGATCAGCAGCTCCTGAAGCCCTACCCAAATCGTTATGGAAATAAGAACCGAACCATTAATATTTTTGTAAGTCATATAATATTTTTTTTTATTGTTCAAATTCAAACTTAAGACTCACTTTTTCATTGTTCAAATTCAAAACCTATAAAACCAAAATACTATTAAAATCACTGTTTAAATTCAAATTTATAAAGCTAAGACTCACCTTTCATACAAATTTCTTAAAGACAATCATTGTTCAAATTCAGAACATATAAGAACAAGACACTCCATTCTCTTAATTATTGTTCAATCCCAATTTAGATTTAATATCGATAAGTAATTAACTAAGACCCAGTTTTTCTTACCACTGCCTCAATTTTAATCTCGATTCCGAAGATACTAAGATCGAAATGTCGAACCCAAGTAATCTAATAAGACCTGCTCGCTTGGAAATACCGGCAGAAAATGTCGCTGCTCCCCCCGCTCCCCCCATTCAGAACCAAGTTAATGACGAAATGATACAGCTCATAACAAATCTAGTGGCACAAACACTACAGATCCAAGGACGTCAGCTATTCAATTCAATTATGAATCCCGCTTCAGACATAAACAACGACATCGACCAACCAATTAACGTAACTAACGATAGAAACCTGTCTGACATGGACAAAATACCGGACGTAGTGAAAAGCCTTCGGGACTTTTCCGGAGAAAATTCAGGAATTCAACTCCTGGAAAAAGAGTGTGGAGCGCATTCTCAAAATCTACGAACATTTGAAAGGCACTCCTAAATATTACGGGATACTGTCCGTCATTAGGAATAAAATAACAGGTCATGCAGACATAGCCTTAGAATCCTATAACACCCCCTTAAGTTGGGATAAGATATCCAAATGCTTAACCCTACACTACGCGGACAAGAGGGACCTAGGCACCCTTGAATATCAGATGACCACTCTTGTACAGGGTAACAGCTCGATACCCGAATTCTATCAAACGGTCTATCACCATTTATCTTTAATTTTAAATAAGTTAGGTTCTCTAGAAATGAGTCAAGAATCATTAAACAACATGACTCAATGCTACCGCGACAAGGCACTCGATACCTTCGTGAGAGGTTTAAAGGGTGACCTTCCTAGATTGCTTAGCATAAGGGAACCTGCAGACCTACCTCAGGCTCTGCACTTATGTCTTAAACTTCAAAATGTGGACTTTCGGGCCCAACATGCCCATAATTCTCAATCTGGTGTTCGCAGAACTTTCGAACAAATACCACCACCGGTTCCTCCCAGAAGAAACGCTTTATCCAACCCAATGCCTATTCCTGCTCCCAGACGCGACTTTTACCCACAGTTACTCCACAACCCACGTAACCCTCAACCGCCTCAATTCCATAGAGAGCCACAAGCTCAACCAAGATTCCAGTTTCAACACCAACGGCCACCACCAAACCAACGCCCCCTTCCTCCTAAGCCGATGGACATCGATTACTCCATAAAATCTGGAAATGTCAATTATCAAAATAGACCTCGCAATCAACAGTTTGCCCAAAAACGTCAACATTCGCAACAAGTTCATCACCCGCAAAAATTACAACGAGTATACCACACTGAAGAATCCAACCTGGAAGAGAAGGAACTAGAGGAATACGAAACCACTATAAGCCAGGAAGACGACAATTACGAACAAACACTTGCAGAATATAACACTGACGCAGATGAAGACCACTACCTTGACCAATCACAACAACTAGATGACATTTATTTTTTAGATTGAAGCGCTCTTCGCTTCCGTACTTCGAACATGTCGCGAATAGTCGACAGACGCTTAAATTTCTTATTGACACGGGGTCAAGTAAAAATTATATTCAACCCCGTCACATCCGAAACCCTCTTCCGAATGAAAGAAGCTTTTATGCCAATTCAATCGGAGGAAATATAAAAATCACTCATCATTGTTTTATTCAACTCCTAGACCCCAGCATAGAAAAATTACAACTCTTTATACTCCCCAGCCTTATCTCATTTGATGGTATAATTGGTAATGACACGTTGAGGAAATTAAACGCTGTCATTCACACCAAAGAAAATCATATGATAATTCACCCCAACATTTTCATACCTCTCAAACAACATATAACAGAAACTGTCAATAATGTAAACATTAAAACCCCCCATTTAAGCGAAGAAGAATCTGCTAAACTTACCAACACTATCAATTCTTACACTAAACTCTTTTCTGACCCAGACGAGAAACTGACGTATACGACAATTGTTAAAGGTGAAATCCGAACCACAACTAGTCAACCAGTCTATTCAAAATCGTACTCGTATCCAAGAGCACTTAAGGAAGAGGTGGAGAAACAAATAGCCAGCCTGCTGGAAGATGGTATTATCCGACCATCCAAGTCACCTTACAACTCCCCGGTATGGATCGTCCCCAAGAAAATGGGCGCCTCCGGAGAGAGAAAGTGTCGCATGGTTATCGACTATCGGAAACTGAATTCGGTCACCATTGCGGATAGGTACCCTATCCCAGAGACCAATGAAGTTCTCGCTAATCTCGGTAACAATAAGTGGTTCACGATAATAGATCTCAAGAGCGGTTTCCACCAGATTAAACTTAGAGAGTCTGATATTGAAAAACCGGCTTTCTCCGTTAATAACGGGAAGTTCGAATTCACCAGACTTCCCTTTGGTTTAAAAAATGCTCCAGCGGTATTTCAAAGAGCTCTTGACGACATCTTAAGAGAACATATTGGTAAACGGTGTTATGTTTACATTGATGACATTGTCATCTTCGGCAAAGATAAAACCGAACATCTCAATAACCTTGAAGCCGTGTTTGATACCTTAGAGCGTGCCAACATGAAGATCCAGCTGGATAAATGCGAATTTTTTCAAAAGGAAGTAGAATTCCTAGGATTCGTTATCGGTACAGATGGAATTAAGACCAACCCCAAAAAGGTTCAGGCCATTGCTGAACTACCAGTTCCTAAAACTCTTAAAGACTTGCGGTCATTCTTAGGAATGTCAGGATATTATCGCCATTTTATCATGGACTACGCCAAGATAGCGAAACCCCTGAAATCCCTTTTGAGAGGGGAAGACGGACGCGTGTCCAAGCAACTCTCTAAGAATAAAGCAATTGAACTAGACACAAAAGCCATAAACTCTTTTCAGAAAATCAAACAATCTTTTGTTTCAAAAGAAGTTATTCTTACTTACCCAAATTTCGACAAAGACTTTGAACTTACGACAGACGCTTCCGACTATGCGATCGGTGCTGTACTATCTCAGGACAGCAAACCAATCACATTTTTATCAGGGACATTAAACAAAACAGAGGAGAGTTACGCCACTAGCGAGAAGGAGATGCTTGCCATCATCTGGGCTCTCAACTCGCTTAGGAATTTCCTTTACGGATCGAAGAAAGTGAAAATCTATACGGACCATCAGCCATTGACGTATGCGCTGAGTCATAAGAACACAAACCACAAGATGAAGCGGTGGAAGGCCATCCTGGAGGAATACAACTATGAGTTGACGTACAAACCAGGGAGGTCAAATGTAGTTGCCGACGCTTTATCACGACTTCGAAAAGAAACACAAATAAATTCAATGACAATGACACAGCACAGTGATGACAGTTCATCACATAATTTGATACCAACAGTAGAAACACCCATTAACGTTTTCCGCAATCAACTGATCCTCAAAATCGGAAATGCGACGAATCACCAATTCCTTATTCCATTCCCAACCTATCATAGGCATATTTTCATTCAGCCCAGTTATACTGACACCGACATCATCAATATATTCAAAAAATTCCTTAACCCCAGTACAATAAACGGGTTACTCACAAAAGAAGAAGTTACGGGACGAATACAGAACATTTATCCATTACATTTCGCAAATTACAAAGTTAGGTTTACCCAGACAATGGTTGAAGACATTACGAACGAAACTGAGCAAGAGGACAAAATTCTAAAAATTCATCGAAGAGCACATCGAAATCCAGAGGAAAACCGCAAGCAACTGCTTGAAAACTTTTACTTCCCACGCATGGCAGCAAAGATTAAAAGATTAGTCAAAAATTGCCACACATGCAAAACAAACAAGTACGAACGACACCCAAACAAACCCATCCTTGAACCAACTCCTATCCCAACCTATCCTGGCCACACTGTGCACTTTGACATTTTTTCAACGGAAAAAATATTAGTGTTAACTGCCATATGCAAACTTACTAAATTTGCTAAAACTAAAATAATCCAATCGAGAGCTATAACAGACATCAGGCAACCACTTCGAGAAATGCTGTTCTCATTTTGCATTCCTGAAAATGTAGTCATTGACAACGAAAAAGCTTTAAATTCTGCATCAATTACTTCCATGATGGAGGATGAATTAGGAATACGCATTTATAAAACACCACCATACAAAAGTGAGGTAAATGGGCAGATTGAGCGCTTTCATTCGACTCTTTCTGAAATCATGCGATGCCTTAAAGCCGAACAGACCCCTCGCTCCTTTGAGGAACTGCTCGAAAGAGCAACAAACG
Source organism: Pocota personata (assembly GCA_963082735.1). NCBI lineage: Eukaryota > Metazoa > Arthropoda > Insecta > Diptera > Syrphidae > Pocota > Pocota personata. The sequence goes on along the minus strand of OY720431.1, from coordinate 97,265,761 downwards.
AATATAATTTCACAGTCCATTCCACAACTGGTAAAAAACCAGTTGAGCTTTTCCTTGGCCGAAGCCCTAGAATAACCCCTGAAGAATTCGAAAAAACCCGCCAACAAAACATCGAAAAGATTACACAGAAACAACGAAAAGATATTGAATACCATAATAAAAAACGTCAACCAAGTAAGACTTATAATCCAGGAGATGTAATTTTCGTTAAGCACAATAAGAGACTAGGGTCAAAATTAACATTCCGATACAAAAAAGAAATAGTTAAAGAAGACAAGAACACGACGGTAATAACAGAATCAGGGAAAACCGTTCATAAAAGCAATATACGAAACTGACCGACACTTCTACCCCTTTTTATTTCAGACTTGGGCTATATGTCGTAACAGGAGAAATCCAAATTTTAGATTTCTCGAATTCTCAGTTTGTTTCACTACACACCGGACAAGTAAAAATACAGAACGGAAACTTTAAGCTGATCCACGAAATTGACCTTGACCAGTACGACCAATTTGTGACCAACATGGCCCCGACGCTTGAACTAAACTCACCAAAAAACGATCCCCTATTTCATATCCCATGAATACCAACAAATTCAAACCCTGATCCATAACCTTAAGCAAAAAAAAGTGAAAAGGTCCTTAGATTTCATAGGTTCAACGTGGAAGTGGATTGCCGGTAATCCGGACCACGACGACTTTATAACAATAAAACGGAAAATGAACAATTTACTTGTTAACTCTAATAATCAAGTTATAATAAATAAATTACACAATGAAAGACTTAATAATTTAACCAAAATCACGAATGAAATCGAAGCAATGTTAAGAGAGAACAAATACATCAACAAAGAAATTGTATCCGAGACTCAATATAAATTGAAAATTGTAAAAGAAGAATTACAAAACATTAATTTAGCAATTCATTGGGCAAAATTAGGAATTGTCAATTCACTCGTTTTATCGAAAGAAGAAATAAGCCTAGCCATTAACACATTGAATGTAGAAAATGTTCCGTTTTCCAGTATAGAAGAAGCTCTAAACTTTGCTGAAATCAAAATAATAACCAATTCAATTTCTATTTTGTACATTGTTAATATTCCAATAACTGATTCGTACATTTACGATAAAATTTTACTTAAGCCTGTCAAAAAGAAAGGCATAGCAATAGAAATAAATTACAAAGAAGTTGTAAGAAATAGAGAAGAAATTTTTGGACTAGTTAACGAATGTAAATCGATTAATTATATCTCAATTTGTAATAAAAATAACCTTGTAGATCTTATAAACTCCACATGCATCCCAAATTTGTTAAATAGCAAAATAGCCACATGTAACTTAATGAACAGTCAGCACATCCCTATGATTGACGAAATAACACCTGGAATAATACTGCTGAATGACTTCAACGGGACCCTCGAAGCTGAAGCCACACTACGGAATCTTACTGGTACCTTTCTCATCAAGTATCAAAAAACCAATATCACCATCAACAATAGAATATTCGTTGCGCAAGAAGCATCCACACACACCATCCTCCCAGCGATCTTACAGCAAACTCCAAAGGAAAATACGTTCCACAGACTACTATCCCTCGAGATGATGGGCGAGATGCACATCAACAACACAAAAGAGATTCAGCTACTCCAATTTGAAAGTGAATCACAAACAATCATCAGCTATGGGACAATCACCTTCATTGGCATCTTCCTCGCAATCATAGCAGCTCGTAAAATCTTGACCAAACGGGGAAACACGAAAATAGTTATTCAGCAACCAGAGATGACAACCATTGAAATCCCTCCGCCTATCGAAGACGTACCAAAAGCAGATGACTCCACTACTGCACGAACTAAGTTCAATGACATTCCTTACTTCTAAGCGATTGAGGACTATCGCATTTAAAGGGGGAAGAGTTAACGCGAAACAAATTAACTTTCAGCAAGTGCACCAGGCAGTCGTTCACACGACCTAATTTCCGCCCAGACAAAATACCTGGAAATTATTGCGATCGGCAACGGAAAGCAATTCGTGGAAATCGTCAACTGAACTTACAGCCGCAGTCAATATTCCGCCGACATAGAATTAGATAATCAATAAATGCATGTGAAGTTCTAGTATAGGTTTAGTCTTAAGTTTGATTTACAGAATAAAAGACTGGCAAACTGCCAGAAGAAAATATTTTTTTTAAAGGTTCAATCTATTATTTTATAACTTGTACAATGTATGCGTTTGGGTACATAAAACGAAACAAGAGATTATTGCATATGATAAGGTACGAACAGTGACACAAGAGACGGTAACGGACAAATCTACGGCAGAATGCCTCTCAATTACTCTAGCAGAAAATCTCACACATGATCCCGTTCATTTGCGAGCGCCGGTGAGTTTTTCTTCTTTATTTTGTTTACCCTCTCGCTGTTATATGAGGGTAACGATCGCTGATTGTAGCTTGCGTGTTGTTGTTGTTGCTGGGATAACAATGCCCAGCTGACGTTGTCGTAGAATCCGATGACTGTGGCGGTGGAAAGTTCTCCTGCTGCAGTATTGTTTTTGGTGTACTTGCGTACGCGTCGTACATGTATACGCGGTCGTTTAGTTTCGGTGGTGCGCGTATTAAATCGTGTGATAATTTTTATTTAATTTTAATTTTTTTTCTTTTTCAATGTGATCCAGGTGAGTACGATGAATTATAGTGTATATGTATGTATATTCATTGAGTAAAAATAATAAAAAAAATATTCTGAGATGAACTTTGCTGGCGTCCATCGATGATGTTTTTTTTTTTTTTTTTTGGATTGCGCCAGGGATGTGTAATCTTCATAGATACTAGTAGCCCGAGTGCTACTAGCATGCACGATTCGCAAACCTGTGTACACACACCCTACACACTTCAACCACTCTCCCCGCGGGACTGCCGTTAGGTATTACTTCGCGGGGCTGGTTCATGCTATGCTTCTTGTATTGCTGCTTCTGATGCTTCTGTTGCTTCTGCTGCTCTTCTTAGCTTTTCTATTCTCCGCAACTCTTTTTGTAGAGTTGTTACGAAAGAACATATTGCCATCCAATTTTCTTCCAACCGTAACATATGGTCGAGGAGTAATGACGGACTTGGCAGAGTAATTCTCCATGCCGTGAAACGTGTGCAGTAAAACATTGCGTGCTCCGTATCCTCATCTTCACCTGGGCATTCCGGGCAGGATGGTGAGTTGTCGTGTCCGAATCGGTGTAGATATTTGCGGTAGCCACCGTGGCCAGACAGGAACTGCGTTAGATGGTAGTTGCAGTCTCCATGCTTTCGACTTATCCAATCTTGGATTGTCGGTATAAGTTTGTATGTCCATCTGCCTTTTGTTGTATTAGCCCAACGAGCTTGCCACATAGCTGCTGACGCTGCCCTTTCTTTAATTTTTATCACCTTGATACCAGTGGCGTCGTGATGACTCAATGCTCTTCTGTTATATATCCTCAGCATTTCATCTGCGAGAATATCGATGGGGACCATTCCAGCTATGACAAATGCAGCTTCGTCAGAGATGGTTCGAAAGCCGCTGATTGTCCGTAGCGCACAGAGTCTGTATGATGACGATAGTTTCCTTTTGGTCTCCTTCGTCCTCAGTGCCTCCGCCCAGACTGGGGCGGCATATAACAGAACTGAGGTGATAACTCTAGAAAGTAGAATCCTTCTAGCGTATCCAGGTCCACCGATGTTAGGCATGATACGCGAGAGAGCTCCCTGCATTTGCGATGCTTTTTGGTAACAAAATCAACATGCGTTTTAAACCGTAGCCTGTTGTCCAGCATTACTCCAAGGTATTTAACTGCCTCTTTTGACCTGATGGTTTGGTTACCAACCTGAAAGTTGGCAAATTCGACAGTTTTCCGGCTGGTTATAAGAACAGCTTCTGTTTTATGGTCAGCTAGTTCTAGTCCGGCGGATACTAGCCAATCTTTTATCCGGGCAATTGCTTCATTTGTAGCTAATTCTACTGCACGGATCTGTTTAGCTACTGTCACGACTGCAATGTCATCGGCGAATCCAATTATCGTTACTCCCCCAGGTAACGCTAATCGTAGTACTCCGTCGTACATGATGTTCCACAATAGTGGCCCTAAAACCGATCCCTGTGGAACTCCCGCAGTTACGTTGTAGTATTTTACGCCTTCATCGGTATTGTACATCAGCTTTCTGTTGTTGAAGTAGTTCGTCACTATCCGTAGCAGGTAATATGGCGTATCCATCCTGGCAAGTGACCTTCTAATAAACAACCAGTTCGCAGAGTTAAATGCGTTTTTAATGTCCAGCGTTACTACTGCACAATACTCCTTTGTGCCGTAGAGCCATCTTTCTCCTTCGATGGCACCTTTGGCGATATCGACTACCGCTCTTATGGCATCAACAGTAGATCGTGCTCTTCTGAAGCCAAATTGGTGATCTGAGAGGGCTCCTTTCTCTTCTACTACTGCGAGTAATCTATTATAGATTATCTTCTTGAGGATCTTTCCCATGGTGTCTAATAGGCATATTGGGCGATAGGATGATGGTTCTCCTGGGGGCTTCTTTCCTTTTGGCAGTAGGACCAAATGCTGCGTTTTCCATTTTTCGGGAAAGGTTCCTTCTTCAAGGCACTGCTTCATTGTTGTTATGAAGAGGTCTGGTCTTTTTGTTACAGCTGCCTTTACTGCCTTGTTTGGGATGCCGTCGGGTCCCGGAGCCTTGTTGTCACCTATCTTGCTGCATGCCCTTAGCAGTTCCTCGTGAGTAATTAAAGGAATATCTTCTGGATTGACTTCTCGTATAATATTGCACATAGCAGCAGGCCTTTGAGGGAAGAGGTACTCTACTATGGATCTCAGCATTATCGGACATGTTATTTGAGGAGTCCTATAGCCCTTTAATTTTGTCATCACCATTCTGTATGCCGAGCCCCATGGGTTGATGTCGGCTTCTTGACAGAGACGTTTAAAGCATGCAGTTTTGCTTTCCTTAATGGCTCTATTTAAGCTACGTCTCGCCAGTCTAAGAGTGTCCAGGCATTGTTGGAAATCCGCCCTCCTTCTTGATCGTTGGACTTTACGCCGGGCTTGCAGACATTTTGCCCGGAGTTCGAATATTTCCTCGTTCCACCAGTAACACGGTGATGTGTTCCTGGTGTTTGCTCTCCTAGGCATTGATGCGTCGCACGCTGTGGTGATGGTGCCTGTGAGGTGGTGAGCGAGGTTCTCCGCTGTTCCGCTTGGAGCTTGATCACCGTTCAACATCTCTTCGAATGCATCCTTATCGAAAGATCTGTCATTCCATTTTGGGCCAGTAAGTTTTGGGAGCTGGACTGGTTTTTTCCCTTTTATTTCCAGTATTATCACCTGATGGTCGCTGTGTGAATATTCCTCACTGACCCTCCACATTATGGTTTTCAGGATGGAGTTGCTCGCAAAGGTGATGTCAATAATGGACCCTACTCCAGCCTTCCGGTAAGAATTTGTCCGGCCCTTATTAGCAATGCCTATCGCTAGGGGAGCGAATGTCTCCAATAAGACCTGTCCTCTGGTGTTGGTGAGCCTGCTGCCCCATTCTGTTGCCCACGCGTTGAAGTCTCCTCCTATAACCACTGGGGCTCTCTGGAGCGCATCCGTGGTTAGATTATCCAGCATTAGTTGGTACTCGCTGGCCGTCAAACTGGGTCGGGCATAGCAGCTATAAAAATGGATCCCATTTATTTTCGCCCGCACGAAGCCGACTGCTTGGTCGTTTGTTTCTTGAAAGGCATAGCGTCCACACATCCATATCGCCGCCTGTTTTGCCTTATCGCAGATCCAATTGTTGTTCTCTTCGGGACATTTATATGGTTCACTGATCATAATAACGTCAGCGCTTTCGTCCTTGGCCGTTTGTGCTAGGATGTCCTGTGCTATTCTACAGTGATTAAGATTTATCTGTAGAATCTTCATGGTATTTTGCTTGTAATAACTCTCCGAAATACTGGGCATTTGCTACTGCCGGCTACATGCTGCGCGGCGTCCGGGTGGTCTTTCTTGCAGAACATGCAGGATGGATCCTTGTTGCAATTCTTCGCTATGTGGCCTTCTCCTCCACATCTCCTACATAGCTTGGAGCGGTCTTCCTCGCTTTTGCATTGCCAGGCAAGATGACCAAACTCTAAACATTTGAAGCACTTTTTAAGGAGGGTTCGTTCGCGCATGCGACAGTTAACCCAGCCGATTTTAATCCTTCCTGCTTCTAACAGCTTTCTTACGTCTACTGCGGGAAAGCTGATCGTTGCTGTTTGTGTTCCTCCGTACGCCCTCCGCAGGGACAAAATATCTGCCGGTGAAACTTTCACTCCAAACTGGGCTTCGATTGCATTGATTACGTCGTCTATAGTCGTGACCTCATCGATGTCTTTGATCTCAAGGGTAGTGCGATGCGTAATCGAACTTACATTCGCTTGCTCTGCTAGAGCTTCACTAATGACGCCTTTAAATTCGTTTGTCTTATTTCCCGTCTCCTTGAGTTGTATAAGGAGGTCTCCCTTCTGTGTCCTCCTGATTTTAGTTACCGCCTTTCCCACTGTTTCCAGTTTGGGGTCTGCCTTCACCTTGCGTAGTATCTTCGCGTATGAGAGGGACCCCGTCGCTTTAATGACGATAGCGTCAGGTCTAGGTCTTTTGACCTCTTGTTGCTTCTTTTTGGCGATCTTCTTTTTGGTGGTATTTACCCATTCTTCTTCTCCTGCCGCTTGCTTCTTGTTTGTGGCTGTAACTTTTTTCTTAGGTCTGACCACTGGGGTCTCTACGCCGGTGGTCTCATCCTTCTCCTTGGTGTTTATCAATGCAGTTTGTTTTTGTTTACGCTTTGGCTCCGAGCGCTTTTTGCCTGCAACATCGTTTGATGTATTTTTCTGCGTCTGTTTTGGCTTTGGTGGTTCGTTGTCTGCCGCGCCACTCGGTGGCTGTTGCTGTTTTCGTTTTGGCTCCGGGGGTTCGTCGTCTGCAACTTGCCTTCTCTTGGGTTCAGATGTTGTTTTTAGCCATGGCGAAGTTTGCGACGAGTTGTTCCGGCGAATCACTTGCTTTGCTTCCTCATCGTGTAGATGAATCGCCGAGAGCTCGTAGAGAGCTCTGATGCTTTCAATAGCACCTCGCATCGCTTGGTGGATTGAACGCCTTTTGCCATCTTCCAGCATTTCTACCAGACCTCTAATTTGCTCACCTAACTTGTGGAAATCAGTTTTATGGGTTGGTGGTTCGACCGTCACCTTTCGTATTGCGGGTGACTCGCGTCGTTCCGCACTTCTTTGTGATGCTGCTACTTGGTCAATTGGTGACCTCAGCATCCTTGATCCCCTCTGGAAGGGGTTCTCCTCATTCTCCTCTACTTCAATTTCTCCGGTGTTTTTTTTGTTTTTGTTGTAATCATTTCTAGTGGATCCCCACTCAAAGCCGCTATCAATGTTCGAATGTGTAGTCACCTAAGGATCCCATGGTTGTCTTTGCAAGCAGTGAGGCCATGCGAGGGTTGACACAAGCCCTTATGGGGTTTTGTGCCAGAGCCGGATCGGTGCTAACCAGGAATGTTACATCTGAACCTACACCACCAACTTAATGGTGACGAAACATTGAACGTACTTTTAGGCCTGCCAAGGTTTTAACGGGATGGAGGCGCTTGTAGCATTAGCCTGAAAGCCATTTCTGCAAGATTTCACTCTTGCGTACTCAGGTAACAGAATACTACAAACGTCAGCCCTCATAGCTGTCATTCCAATTCGTTTTCCAGTATGCCATAATTAAGACCTTACTGGGCTCAGTCTTAATGTTTTAGGGTAGTGGTCATGGTTATTTATATATATATATATATACCTATGTATATACATATATATATGTATGTATATATGCAGCATCCCTTTCGGGCAAAGAAGCTGCGCATTTTACGATGTGGCGGGTTTGTCCGGATCTCGCCATTTTCTCCTTTCTGTATCCCTCGTAGCCACCTTGAGGTGGAAAGCACATATATGGAAGACGGTGCTCACTCGTCTTGTCGCAGAGAGTTCATAGGGGTTCCTTTAACCTTTTCAGCCAAGCCCTCCTTCTCTGCCGCTCTTGGTCGGGGACTGCTTATTGGGTATTCGCAGTTAACCTCCATTTCTGCAGGCCGTTCACTATCCGCCACCTGTGACCCCCACAGTCGCCTGAGCTTAGCATCACCAGCCCGCCCGGCTTGGTGTCGATGATGTGCATGCGTGTGTGTGTGTGTGTGGAAAATGATGAATGGAGTTGGGTGTTTGAAGAAATGCGTTTGAGTGGGTGTGCATGATGAGTTGGCTGTGTGGTTTTTTTTTGTGTGTTGGATTTGGTGATTGAATGACTGAGTGAGTGTGGTGTAGTGGACTGTATGAAAGTGCGTACTTGTTTTGGGTTGCGGTTTATGCGGACGAGTTCGGTGGAAAGTAATATTTGAGTGATCGGTTTTAGATTTGAGTGTGTTTCAAACATGTTTTGGATCGTCTTCCACCGGTCGTTCAAGCTTATTTTTCCCGATGCTAAATCCGGTTCCGGAACAGTAAGGACGTCTTGACCGATTAAGAAGTGTGCTGGCGTTAAGGCATGGAAGACATCAGGGTCTTCCGATAGGGCACACAAAGGTCTTGAGCTAAGGCACGCTTCAATTTGTGTCAGAAGCGTGGCTAGCTCTTCGTAAGTGAGTGTCCCATTCCCGACAATTCTTTTGATGTGGTATTTTACACTCTTTACGCCCGCTTCCCATAGCCCTCGAAAATGGGGGAAGCGGGTGGAATGAATTTCCACCTGGTTCCTTGACTTGCCAAAGCTTCGGCGATCTCCTTCCAGTCGTGAGTTGCGTGGCCATTAACCGTTTAAGTTCCGCTTCGACTCCGACGAAATTTGTCCCGTAGTCGCTGTATATTTCGTGGCACAGTCTTCTCCGCGCTGCAAACCTTCTAAAGGCTGCCAAAAAAGCTTGGGTGGTTAGATCGGTTACGGCCTCTAAATGAAGTGCCTTTGTTGTCAGGCAGACGAATATTGCCAAATAGCCCTTGTAACTTTTGGCTCCTCTGCCTTTCCATGTTTTTATATCGATAGGTCCTGCGTAGTCAACCCCGGTATGTGTGAAGGGCTTCGCGATCCTTACCTGGGGCTAGGGAGATCTCCCTAGGTTTCCTAGGTGATGGATGGTGCGATCCAACCCATGGGATCGAAAAGGCGTGCTATCGAAGATAGTATGGTCCACTTCGTTGGCTGATGAATTTCTGAGGGTGTGTAATTAAACGAGAATTCGTGGATAACAGGAAGCCACTGTATACCCAATGTCTTCACCCTATCCGAACCTTCAGTGGGTAACGAGAAGGATGCCTCGCGATCCTGAATGGGTACACTATCGAGAAGTCCTTCATGGTTGGCGGTCCATTATCGGAGGTGAAAACCCGCTCCCATTAAAATCTTCTTAATTTCGTTCATCTTTTCTTTAGCTTCTCGTAAGGTTTCAGCTCCCGAAATCAAGTCGTCGACGTACATTTCGTCTCGGATTATCTTAGCTGCTCTGGGATGGTGCTCTCCGAGTTGTTCTGCTAATGCCTGAAGTGTGCGAATCGCCATGTATGGGGCAGGTGCTGTGCCAAAAGTCGCCGTTTTGAGACGATATGTCTTTAAAATGTCGGATGGTTGCGTGCGCCAAAGTATTAGCTGGTAATTAGCATCCCGTTCCGGTACCCTAATTTGTCGATACATCTTCTCTATATCTCTGGTAAAGGTGTACCGATAGAGCCTCCATCTTAGAATGATGTCCGTGATGTTGTGCTGGAGCGCCGGACCTACCATCAGCTGGTCGTTCAATGAAAAGCCATCATTTGTTTTGAACGAAGCGTCAAACACTACTCGGAGCTTATTAGTCGAGCTCCCCTCCTTAAGAACGTCATGATGTGGCACAAAATAGTGATGAAGATCCGTAATAGAGCCTTCCTATACTTCTTCCATATGGCCAAGATTCAGGTAATCTTCGAGACAGTCTGTGTAGCCTTGTTTTAAACTTGGATCTCTTTCTAGGCTCCTTTCCAGACTCTTGAAGCGCGTGAGAGCACCTTCTCTTGATCAGCCCAGAATAGGATAAACATCACCCTTGAACGGAAGGGCCACTTGGAAACGGCCATCAGCTAGGAGTCGAACGTTGTTTACGAAGTGTTTCTCACACTCGATGCCTTCTGGCCTTTCGTAAGGTTTGTAAGAAATCTCTTCCAACTCCCAGAATCTACGCAGTTCTGTCTCGATGGAACATGTCTGGAGGAAATTATTGATTCGATGGAGTACTATGGGAGCTCTGCCGAATAGGATCTACCCTAATTTGGTTTTCTGTGCAACGGGTAAATTGCTGTTACTTGGTTTGACCATCTCCGACAGCAGAATATCAGCTAGGACACCGCTGCCCAGCAGTAGATCTACATTGGCTGACTGATTGAATTTGGGATCCGCCAAAGTCAGACCATTCAGGTGTTCCCAACCTGTAGCTGTCAAAGTTTGGGTCGGAAGATGCCCAGACAGCGAATTGAGCACGAGAGCTTGAGTGCACGCTCTAAACGTTGAGTGGTGAGAAGCGAAGGAGATATCTACCACCTTTGAGCAAATGCCGCTGCTGATCAAACCCAACCCAGAAATTTCGTCGGAGGTTGGCCTTTGCGGAAGACAAAGCAATTGAGCAGCTGATGTTGTATAAAGCTGGCCTCTGAGCCTGAATCTAACAAAGCTCGCAGTGAAAGCGATTCGCCTGTCGCCGAGCGCACCTCGACTAGGGCAGTTGCTAATAAAACGTGTGTTGTTGGGTTAGTTGCATAAAATGTGTTAACATTCGGCCTGCTTAATAACGTTTCTGTTTCAGGTGGTTGAAAAGTAGGTGCACCAGCGTTCATCGAGGAAGTGGATTGCGCTAGAGTGTGTCCTTGTGCGGCGAAAGAGTTCGCTTGCCCCACCGTCGAATTGCTGTTGAAATGAAGAAGCGAATGGTGGGGTTGTTGGCAGTAGTAACATCGCCGACTACTCGGACAAAGATCAGAGGTATGGTTATATGCTAGACAATTTCTGCAGATCCCTAATCTATTGCTCAGCACACAAAATCTCGTGCCATTTGATAAAAGAAATAAAAGAAAGAAGAAAGCTACTTTACTTTGGACATCGGACGGAATAAAAAAAAATAGAAAAGAGAGTAAAAAGGAAAATTCAAGGGCTTGTGCCCATGGATTGGGAAGGACTCCGCGAACTTACCCTAACTATCCTAAACTAAACCTAGACTAGCCTAGCGACTTAAGCTAAATCCTAAAACTAACCCTAACTATCTTAACCTAACCTAACTCTACTCCCTACCGCGTCAATTGTCCTTCCCATTTTCTCTCCCTGCCAAACGGGTTCGTCCGGCACCCGAGGTATGCCTGGTGGAAGTGGCAGAAGCTGGCCTGCCCACCCTGTGTGTCTAGTGACACAACCAATTGCCATCTCTCTGGCCAATGATTGTGAGAGATGGCCCCTGAATGCGCTTCCCAGTCACGACCTAAGTCAGCAGTGGAGAAGTTCGTTTGTCGTCACGTTACGTCGTCATTATTCGTAGTCGTCCTGTCCTGTCACTGTTCATCTATAGAAGGATGGCCCGACCGGCCATCCACACACCAGAAGAAAAAAAAATTATCCGCACATTAGTCTCACAAGATAGAACCACTAAAATTTTGGGTAGTGGGCTCATAGCCCTACACTATTTATTATAAATTTAAACCTTATCTATAATCGGAACTAAAACTAGGCCCTATTCTGCCAAGAATGACTCAGTAAACTTTTGTTTCAAAGGTGTAAAAAAAAAAAAAAAACCAGTTACTCACGGTTGCTTTTTTTTTTTGTTATCCAGGTCCCCCGTTGTCCTGCCGGCAGCACGATGAAGGATGTGGTTTTTCTTTTATTGCTGAGTTAGACGCGACGCCTAAGGCACTGATCGTTCTTCGCAGAATTTACACAAATCCAACAAAAACACTTATCCTAACCTTAACTTAATTTCAATTAACTTAATTCAACAAAATTTAAATTCAGGGAAAATTCAAAACAATTAATTCACTATGGACTTTTTAAATCAAAATTCTTACTCAGAAGGAGTAGCAGTCACTTTAAAAAATTAAATTTTTGCATTTAAAAATCTTAAATTTTTATTTTTTTTTCACTTTTCACTATCACCACTGTCCCACGGAGCACCTCCTGGAAGCGTTGAATTTCTCTTGGGGAGCACCCCTCGCTGCCGTTGTAGCGGACCACCGCCACCGCTATTACCGCCTGCACCGGTCTTATCCGGTTGCACCGGTATCTGCTTTACAACGGTCCTAGCAGGGAAACGGCAGTTGTCGAGATTTCCGCTGGGACCTGCGCTGCCTAGCGACTCTCAATGCCTATTGGTTTTAAATCTGTTTAATTATTTTGCCTACAGGCACTCCTAGGCTTCGCCCTACCTACCTTTATATTGCGTATTTGGCTTCGTACACCTCCTTTAAAGGTACGCTCCCCCGATTCCACTCCACGCCTTCCGAATTATCTGATTAAAATTAGAGATTTTTTTTTTTTTTTATACTGCTGAAAATTACTTGTCCTATGTGCCAAACTCACCTTAGAAAATAAATTGGTAAAAAAATTGTTCTTTACAGAGGGTCTGCGCCTCACTGTATTTGCCTTCCTTTAAAAATTTTTCTTCTTGTACAGCAAAAAAAATTACTTAGCGGCAGCGACCAGCTGTTCGACACTTGACTTTACGAAATGATCTTGGGGTCGATGCTCTACCCGTTGCTATCAATCTGGGTTATCTCTTTCCCATTGTCCTACTTTTCCCCTTCTTTTTTTTGTTTCTACTTTGTCCTCTCTTCGTTAGTCTTTTCCCCTTTTTCTTTGTCATGTTTTGTCTTTGTCAGCTATGAGTAGTGTTTTCCTTTTTCTTTTGGGACATTGAAATGAGAAATTTCCCTTTCCAATGTCCTACGTCTCGTCATTGTCAGTTACAAAAATTTCGTTTGAATAAAAAAAAAAACCTGAGCGATAACATACAAAAATACACTAACCTGACATATACTATTGTTAACTGACCACCTAACATACTTAATATAACCTACGACTCTACTCACGTAACTCAAACAAAATTTCTGCCCAACAAAAAAATATACAATATAAACATATAATATAAAAATAATGGACAAATGAATTCTACGTTCTTTATCTTATCCCTGAACCACAGATAATTTCCCGATCGCCATTAATTTTCTTGCGAGAGAGAGACGGGTGTATCTCCCTCCCTCATGTCAGCTGATTATTGACATTTCTTTTATTTTTAATTTCTAATTGCGAGGCGAATCGCTGTGTTTTCCTTTTATTATTATTATTTTTTTTTAATTATAAATATTTTTAAAGAAAACCCACCCCTGGGATTGGTGGGTGTGTGGGCATCCGCAACGAATAGAAAAACGAACGCATGAAAAAAAAAACTATAAAGAAAAGCGACGAGCTGCAGTAGGGATATTGCCTGTGGACCCCACGCAACCCCAGGTATGTTGCCATTTTTATTTGTTTTTTCTTTTGTGTAATGCATTTAAAAAATTTTTTTTTATTTGCACATGAAACAACAAAACCCACCCCTGGGATGGGGTGTGTATGCGTGCGAAGTCGCACAAAATCATCACCAGCCAACCCGAGAGGACGTCGAGTCGATGATGAATACCATCGTGGGATCACCGAAGCAATTGTCTGGGTGCAGGTACCTGCTTTAATTTTTCTTTTCCTTTTTTTTTTTTTTTGTTGTTATTATTGGACGAGGTACAGGCCCTCGTAACATGTTGCCAATGTTTTGCTATCAGCCTTGGATCCTAACTTCTGTGTTTTTGCAGGCAGTTTTTGCAGCAGTACGAAAATGAGGATTACATCCCAATTTTAAAGGGGAACATTCAAGTTAGCCAAGCTGTGAACTACTTCGGTCGACGTATCCAACAACTCCTTTATCGACTCTGCACATTCTTGGGAAAGAGATGCCTGGTTAAACAAACATTTCAACTGGGTGTTCACTAAAAAACGTTGATGATCGTACCGATCCTTTAAAATTCCCCACGCTTTGGAATAATTCCCGCTATCCATACCCAGGTGAGCCAAAAGCTTATCAGCTTCACCATACACACTTGATTTTAAGTAATGCATCTTTTGGATTTCAGACAGCGACGCATTGTGGTAAATTAGCGAGACGAACAAATCACGAAAGGCGCGTCAGGTCTCGTAGCTATCTGAAAAAACCGGCAAGTTGATTTTTGGAAGCCTTATCCCCGCCGACCTGAACGTAGTTGATACAGCTTGTGTGGTATCTTGCAGTTTGTCATTCGGTACCTTCTTGGAAGCTTCTGCCATTTCAATACAGTCAAGCAGATCGCTGCGATAGTCGAAATAGCCTTCTCTGATTTTGTCGTAAATAGCCTCTACCGTCGCTTCCTTTTGCTCTCCGCCATCAACCAACAAAGAAAGTTTTTTTGCATATTGAACTTCCGCTGTTTCCATTGTCTTTTCCAACATACACAACCGACCCTTCAAGTAATTCGCTGTACGCCTGGCTACACCTGTCGTAGCGAAATTCACAATATCTTTCTCTAATTGTTTTAAGGTTTTTTCTAACTCACTGTACTTCATTTTGTATTGCAATTCTTATAAACACACTTAACAAATAAATATATCCACTTAGTAAGATATAAAACAAAAATGCACTTACTTGTTAATTTTCAGCTGTTTGTTCCAGTGTTGTTTCCATACTACCCACACTCCAGAAGAATAAACTGCGATAGCTGATGGAATCCCTCGATGAATACAATCTTTATGAAGAAACTGCGATGCTGAAGGAATCCTTCGTTGAATACAATCTTTATGGAGAAACTGGAATCCCTCTATGTATCCACACTTTATTTAGAAACTGCGATGCTGATGCAAATGAAATTCTCGATATTTATGCAGGTTTCCAATTTATGAAAGGATGATTAAATTTGCCGAATCACTTAGCGTTCAATTTTAAAAAAAGGCGTAGAAGGACCAAATGTTCGGGACTTAAACCGAATTAAAAGAAACGGGCAAACTCTGAAAATTAACAGAACTTAACTGATAATAAAACAAAACCACTTGTTAGAACGTTATAAAAGAAATTCTTTATTTTAACCTTATATATCAAGTTTTTATACTTCTTTAATGACAGTTGAATTTGTCAAAAGGGGAAAATTCTCCAAATTGGGGAAATTTTCATGCGTGGGTGCATTCCACCCTTTATCTCATGCTGACGTCACTCGGTGGTAATTGTACGTGACGTAAACAGGGGACATTTTTCATTGGAGCCAAATTTCATATACCCAATTATTTGATATTTGATATTTGATATTTATTTTTTTAACAAAGAATCGCTGTACATGCAAAAGACTTATTAATAGTACAGATAGGTTGGAAGTAAACATATTAAAAAACAAAGATTTCAGGAAAACTTATAATAAAAGCTTATCTAAGAAAACATATTTGGTGTGACACAAGACATAACTTCCGTTCCGTCTGCGTTGCTGCCGCCACCCGTGCAATGCCACTCACCCGCCAGGTCCCCATTGTAATTGTATTATTTGAACTTACATGATTGAGCTGCTCAACATGAATTATTAAGAGCTGCTTGTATCCACATGCCGGAACAATACTAAACGTCCCATCCAATATATAATTTCTCTTCAGTTGTGGAGAGGAATTTATTATCTGGCAAATTGACGATGATAAAAATATAGAGCACGCAAAATAGTTTTCAATCATTGTATCCTTATAAAATAATTTGGATTCAACTGGTGTTTGAAATTTGAATTTGGGTGTGCCAACCTTATGCAAAATGGATTCATTGCTAAACATGTTCGCTTTATCTTGTGCACAGGCTGGGTTTTTTGGCAATGCATCATTTTTTATTGTACATAAATTTCTTTTCATTTTACCATATTGCACCAAATGGGCAACACTCGGATTTTTTAGATACTCATTATCATATACCACCTTGATCAAAAAGGAATGACTACCGTGTGGCGCTTTCAGTCATCTGATTCGAGTTATTTTAGGTAGATACATCTGTCATTAATATTCCCTCCAATTTTCAGTATCGTAGCTTGACATTTGTAAAAGCTACGTTGTCGAGAGTACATCTGCCTCCGTGTGCGTTTTCGAATTTTTACGATTTTAAAAATCGGATCAACTTTGCAACAACGAGTTTGCATCAAATTTTGTGTTAAAAACGGATTCAACGGTTGAATCCGACCCAACATTGTGCATCATGAATTCTTGCCACAAGATCAAACAGTCAACAAGGTTTATTATTTGGACGTTATGAGACGTTTGCGTGAAGTAATTCGCCAAAAATTACCGGATTTGTGGGCAGTGGAGTTTGCATCACGATAACGCACTTGTTACGAGGGCCTGCGGCTGTCGTCTCGGCTGTGCCGATCAGCAACAACAACAAAGGAACAAAAAATTGCAATACCTGGAATTTGATGGTATCCACCCACAACAACAAACTCAAAAAACGCCCTTCCTGTCGTTTGTCCGTGTAGAGGGTGTACAAAGACGCACTGGTCCTTGCACACACAAACACCCCATTCCAGGGGTGGGTTTTGGTGTTTTATTACCAAAACATACCTGGTTCTGTGTGGCAATAACCCTACTGCAGCTTGTCCTCTTTGTCTTATTGTGCTGTTTTTTTTTTCGTTTTACAATTTTTAAGTTATTTAAATAAAAACAATTACAAAAAAAAAGACAGCGATTAGCCTCGCAATTCAAAATGAAGAAATGTCAACAATCAGCTGACATGAGGGAGGGAGATACAAGCGTCTCCCTCACTCGCACAAGCACCATCCCTCTCTCGCAAGATAAATGATGGCGATCGGGAAATTATGTGTGGTTCAGGTCACGAATAGAGAATGTAAAGTGAGTTTGTTATATAACGTATTTTTTGTTTTTGTTTTTTTCTGTCTTAAGTCATATGAATATGTGTCTCGTAGGTCATATTATGTATGTTATGTAAGTGAATTAGTAAGATTATATGTCCGTGCTAGTGTATTTAGGTATATTATTATTCAGCGATTTTTTTTTAAACGGACGATATCTGTAACAGACAAAAATGAGACGTCATACATTGGAAAGGGAAATTTTCCATTTCCATGATCCGAAAAAGGGAATACACTAATAGCTGACAAAGACAACAAATGAGGGGAAAAAAACTAACAAAGAGAGGACAAGAAAAGGGGAAGAGTAGGACAATGGGAAACAGATAACCCAGATTGATAGCAACGGGTTAGAGCATCGACCCCAAGTAGGTCATTTTTAAAAAGTCAAGTGCGAACAGCTGGTCGTCACAGCTGATAGAGGATTTTTGTTTTGTAATCTAATATACAGTGAGGCGAAGATCCACTGTACAGAGATTATTTTTTTTCTGACGATCTTTTGAGTCAGATGAACCCGGAGACGTACCGTACTAGAATTAGCTGGGAAGCAAGCACGAAAGAAGGGGTACGCAGGAGCGTAAAGAGAAAAAGAGATTCGCCGAGGCAGTGATCCAAAACCGAAGAACAGCTCAGAATTTTCCAAATTGCCGTTTCCCTTCCAGAACCGTTGCAAGGAGCATACCGGTGCAGGCGGTGGTAGCGGTAGCGGTGGTCAGAGTCAGCAGTGCGACCGGGACGAACCAGCCGACAAAGACCACACGTAAAGCGAGGAGAAGACTTCCAAATTTTGGAGAGGGTTCCAGAAGGTGATGACACATCTACGAAAAAGGAAATCTCTCAATGGAAGAGTCTTCACCAACGCCTGCAGGAGTATAAAGCCGCCAGAAAGCGTATCTTTGGAGAGGAAGTGACAGCGCTGGTGGAGAAGAGCAGGAACTATTTGAAAATTAAGAGGCTAAGGGAAATATGTTCAATAAATAGACGACGAAAGAGAGATATAGTAGCGACTGTGATAAATATTTCGGACAACAATAGGCCATACGCTAAGATTTAGTATAGACGGTGAGGAGCTCATGGGCCTTTTGGATAGTGGAGCTTCAATTAGTTGTTTAGGGAAGGCAGCTACTGACTTTTTAGATAAACATAACATAGTAATCACTAGGATGAGTACTGACATACGAACAGCAGAAGGAAACCACTGGTCTCCTGGGGTTGCAAGTCTCATGAGTTGGAAATATTCATGGTGCCAAACTTACAACAGGTCCTTTATTTAGGTGTTAACTTCTGGACAACATTTAAGGTCGCTCCAAGCATCATTAACGAACTCGACATCCCATCGCCGACGGAAGAACGGTCTCCGGTCCAGGCACTCTCACCAGCACAAGCCCAAGAACTGGAGAGAATCAAGCTGCTGTTCCCCTCTTGTGCGATGTTGGGACTGGGTAGAATCAGCCACGAAGAACATATAATCGAGGTGGATGACGAGAAGTTTCCCATCAAACAGCGGCACTACTCAGTTTCACCTTCGATCCAGAAGCTGTTATATGACGAGTTAGATGGGATGATCTCCCTTTTTTTTTTTTTTATTTGGATTTCGCCAAGGATGTGTAATCTTCATAGATACTAATAGCCCGAGTGCTACTAGCATGCACGATTCACAAACCTGAGTAATCGATGCCAGGAATATGTCTACGTACTAAACACACACCCTACACACTTCAACCACTCTCCCCGCGGGACTGCTGTTAGGTATTACTTCGCGGGGCTGGTTAACAGTTTATGCTATGCTTCTTGTGTCAGCTTCTTCCGCTGCTTCAGTTGTTCTTCTTAGCTTTTCTATTCTCCGCAGCTCTTTTTGTAGAGTTGTTACGAAGGAACATATTGCCATCCAATTCTCTTCCGACCGTTATCTCCGTTATATCTGACATAGTTGTCATCTGGATTCGTGTTAGTCCCTTTGACTCTTTTCTCTCACGTTCCAGCATTCTAATTGGCTCAAAATGATGATTACGCGTTCGTGTGCCATTGTGGCTGCATGTATGCGCGTATGTCCGCCTGTCTTTGCGTCTGCGTAAGAAGCCCTCTGGCTTCCACTCTGTTGCTTCTTGCGTTTTCTTCGCTCTCTTTTCTTTCTCGCTCTAGTCTCCTTAGCTCTTGGCATACATCCTTGGCATAAGAGCTCACTGCGTTCCACTTGTTTACAGATTCTCGCATGTGATTAACTAAATTCTCCGGAGTTGGTGTTTCTCCCAATGCTGTTTGTAGTGCTTCTATTTGTAGAAGGAAACGTGGGCAGTGAAAGAATACATGCTACACGTTTTCGGGAGTATCACTGCACGATGGACAAGCGGGGGAGTCATCGTTCCTATACTGATATACAATAGATATGACCGGAAACAAGCATGTCCCGTAAGCAGTTGTGTTAAATAGAAGTTAACTTCACCATGTCTGCGGTTTCTCCAAGTCTCTAAGGCCGGGATAAGGCGGTAAGTCCATCGGCCCTTGGAAGAAAGGCTCCAGCGTCGCTGCCTCTCCATCAAACTTGTTCTTCTTCCTATAGTGTCCGGTTCCCCGTGAATTAGCCGCCCCTCAAGTCTGCACTTTAAAAACTTTTTCTGCAGTTCTTCCGCCAATATATCAATTGGGAACGTTCCTGCAATAATGCAGTCTGCGTTGTCCGTGGTTGTGCGAAAAGCGCTACTCACTCTTAGTGCACATAGTCGGATTACTGCTATGATTCTTTTTTTGTATGAAGTCACTTTCATAGCTCCGGCCCAAACTGGTGATCCGTATAGGACTACGGATGTGACTACTTTAGCTAAGAGTAGCCTTCGGCTGTATTTTGGCCCTCCTATATTCGGCATAATCCGCGCAATGGCGGCACTCACACGCGAAAATTTGTTGCTTACGTACTCCAGATGGTTTTTAAAAGTAAGGCTTGAGTCAAAAAGCCATGTCCAACATACAGAGCGGGCGGTAGCCTGATGGATCTCATGCGGGTTTACCTCCCTTGGGCAGTAGCAGGATGATCTCCCTTGGAGTGATAGAAAAGAGCAACAGTGCTTGGAGCTCTCCAGTGGTGCTCGTGAGAAAACCCGACAAAAATAGACTGTGCCTGGACTCAAGAAAAGTGAATGCGGTGACAAAGAAAGATGCTTACCCGTTTCCTCATATCGAAGGACTGCTGAGTAGACTGCAGGAAACTAGATTCATATCAGGAATCGATCTGAAGAACGCATTCTGGCAGATTGCTTTGGAGCGCAACTCAAGGGAGAAGACAGCGTTCACAGTCCCTGAGAGGCCGTTATACCAGTATACGGTTATGCCGTTCGGACTGTGTAATGCCGCCCAGAGAATGTGTAGGCTTATGGACAAGGTCATACCCGCTCGCCTGAAAGAGTATGTCTTTGTCTATCTCGATGACCTCTTGGTTTGTTCTCCAAATTTCGAGTGGCTTGACTATAAATGTAGAGAAGAGTGAGTTTTGTTACAAGGAGATTAAATACTTGGGTTACATCGTCGGCGATGGTTGCTTACGAACTGACCCTGGCAAGGTTTCGGCGGTCGATAAATTCCCAGTTCCAAAGACTCCCAAGCAACTCCGTCGAATCCAAGGGGTGACGGGCTGGTATAGCGCTTTATTCCAAATTTTGCGACTATGGCAGCCCCAATGACTGACTGTCTGAAGAAAGGTAAAGCATTCGACTTGACAAACAAAGCACTGACAGCCTTTCAAAAATTTAAGACGACTCTAGTGACAGCACCGATACTAACAAACCCGGACTTCACAAGACGATTTTACATACAATGCGACGTATCAACATCTGGTGTAGGGAGTGCGCTTTTCCAAATGGACACGGAGAATAACGAAAGACCGATAGCATTCATGTCCCAAAAGCTCAATTCTGCCCAGCGGAATTATAGCGTAACGGAGCTATGCGGCCGTTTTGTCAGTGAAGAAGTTCAGGGCATATGGGAAGAATTACCTTTTACTATAATAACCGCTCATGCAGGTCTGAAGTGGCTAATCACCCAAAAGGATCTGTCTGGCCGTCTGGCTAGATAGAGCCTAAAACTTCAAGCCTTAAATGTAGTCCCTGATACTCTCTCACGTGTTCACATGGATGAATTCAACCCTGAGAATATAATGCTGGAGGTTGACCTTAATTCGCCATTCTTTTCCACGGAGGAGTACGACGAATTAAGGAAGACAATAAACGAAAACAAAGACCGACTACCCAAAGTTTGTGTTTCCGACGGATTCATGTACAAAGGAACAGACATACGAACTGGCGACGCGATACAAGAAGACAGAGCGTGGAAACTCTGAATTCCGAAGGAGTTGCGTGGAAGTCTGGTGGAAGCTGCACACAATTCACCATCTGCAGGTCACGGGGGTATCCAAAAGACTCTGTCGAAATTGAGGCAGATGTTCTTTTGGTCAGGCATGGCTACCGATGTGCAGATCTTGGTCAAAGTATGTAAAATCTGCAAATGTAGCAAACCCCTTAATATCATTTCTCGACCGCCGATGGGAGGACAGAGTATTACGGAGCGGCCTTTCCAAAGACTGTACATTGACTTTCTAGGACCATACCCACGCACTAAGAATGGACACACACATATCTTTATCGTCATAGATCATTTTTCTAAATTTGTATTTTTAAAACCAATTAAGAAGGCAACGGCTGCTGAAGTAGTGAAATATCTTGAAGAAAGTGTGTTCCATATCTTCGGCGTACCGGAGTTTATCCATTCGGACAATGGTAAACAGTTCATCTCAGAACTGTGCCAGCTTTCTGGGAAAATACGGGGTCAAATGTATTCGCACCGCGATCTACTCTCCTCAAGCCAATGCGTCAGAGCGGGTTAACCGCTCCGTGCTGACGAAGATAAGATCGTACCTAAGCGGTGATCAGAAAACCTGGGACAAGCACGTCAGCGACGGGGCTTTCTCACTGAGGAGTGTAGTTCACGATGCGACTACGTTTGGACCCTACTACGCTGTGTTTGGTACCCATATGCTACAACACGCGAGAGCGTATGATATCCTCTGCAAGCTAGATACGGTCAAAGATATGGACACGGAAGTTATTGATAATAAATTTGATTAGGAGTTATTTCTAGTAATAGTTTAAGTTGAATTTTTATAATAAAAAGGGTAATGAGCCCACTTTCAAATGACTTAAATCGGTGGTAGAGTAAATTTCGTCTCTCTTTTTTTATTTGATTAAAATGGCCGAGATATTGTGTGTTGAGCAGGTGGTGTGAAGTAAGGTGGACAAGAACCACCCCGTCCGACGAGCTGAGCCAAGCAACCGCGAGTGTGCCGCCGTCCTCCTTACTCGCACCGAAGACGCCTCCGTGGCCAACCCAAGCTCACAATACAATGTCGCACAATGCTATCCTTATTCGTGAGTTTTTGACCAGGATCAGTACCAATACTATCCAAAAGCCACCGAATTCGCCCCTGAGATTTGTTCCTGTTCGATCCACTCTAGAAACCGCTCATCGGGGAACGCGTTTTAGCAGCAGAGAGGGGATAATAGAATATACCAAAATGCGATTATAAAAAATGTTTTGAAGATTTAATCAAGCGCTGGCATAAGTGCGTTTCAGTCAGTGGAGAGTGAAGGACAAGCTCGACAAAAATTTGCAACCGGATCGTAACTGTAGATGACTTGGGTTCGCCAATACGATCCGGAATCCAAACAAGAGTCTATGTAGTGGATTGAGAAAGGGGAGAGGCCGCCGACGAAATTCAAGGTGGAAAAGTCGGCTTCGAAGCTTATGGCGACTGTTTTTTTTTTTATTAGGACAGCGAAGGTGTTTTTCTGATTCATTACCTGTCAATGGGAACTAAGATGAATGTATTAGCCAAATTTATTGACTCAGGCACATGAAGCGGTCGTACGGAAGCGACGTGGGAAACTCAAGCACAGAGTGTTGTTTTTGCAGGATAACGAGCGGGATTCAAAACAGGCCTTAAAAGACAGGTTTTTCAATGACAGACCACCCGTCCTATAGCTCAGACCCCGAGCGACTTTTTCCTTTTTTTCCAATTTGAAAAATGAGTTACGAGGCCGGAGATTTGCAGATGAGAACGAGATCAAGGCCACCGTGGAAAGTCATTTTGAAGGCAAAGAAAAAGAATATTTTTACGGTTGTAGTTTAAGAAATGCATTCCACTCGAGGGAGATTATATTGAGAAATAAAATTTTTGAATCGGATCTCTTCTTTCACTTAATGCCTTAGACCGCGAACTTATCAGTCACCCCTCGTATAACCAAAGGTAATGTCAGTACATATTAGGTCTATTTCTTTACTTGTCGAGCTCAAAATATCTGGGAAAATACTTAATCATATGTTGGGGAAACAGAAATTGCACTAGTTCGTGTATTTTCGTGAACACAATGGATCCCAATTTCCAGTAGAGAAACAAACCTGAAACTTAACTGATTCTACAACATTGGGCACATTCTCAAATGAAACAAGAGTTTCGATATGATTTAAAAATATTAGAGTGCTTGAAGACCTTCCATCAAAATCATGGTTGCTGGTCAAATAATCTGTCTTCGTTTTTTTTTTTTTTAATGAATGTTATTTTTTTTGAAAAATTAATAAATAAAATACGTAACAATTAAAAAACAAGTAATAGAATCAAAAAGCGGGAGATTTTCAGCTTCAACTGAAGATCGGGAGATGCAATCAAAAAACTCTTTTCTCCCGGATAATCGAGAGAAACGGCATTCATATTTCCAAACAAATTTATAAGTACAATAACACAAATCAATTTACCAAAAAACGAAAGAATTGAATTTACAAGCGACGATTTCTATTTCAATTGAAAGTTTGAGTCAAAACAGGAGCGAACACGAAGGAATTCGTTCGCTCAGGTTCTGTTCGTCATGCAAATTGTGCTAGCTAAAATGAACGAAAGAGAAAGAAGAAAGAAGCAAAGAAGTTAAACTCATCTTTAGTTGTCCCTGCCAGGAAGGGTAGTATTTTTATCAACGATTGTTTTACAAGTTACACGCGAGCTTTATTTATGGAAGCTAAAAAATGTAAGATCAAAAAAAAAAAAAAATTATTTTAAAATTCACAAATTTTATTGAGAAAAGTAAACAGGAGTAGGGTTGTTCCTACAACGTTGTCTGATGACCTGGCAACTTTACCGTGACATTGATTATGTTTGATTTCCTGAATAATGAACTGCGATTCGAAAACTGGGAGACAATCTGTGCTGAAAGTAATGCTTCCAAGGCTTATGATTTATTTCAAAAAAGCTTACAATCTTACATAAAAACTTTCAGCTACAATTTTGTGATAAGAAATCAAAAGAAAGATTGAAGCCCTGTTTAAACTTTTGTATCCTTAAGAAAATAAAACTTAAAAACAATACTGTACGGAAAAGTCGTTTCAAAAGAATGTGCCAGGTGAACCGGGAAATTAGAATATGCCGTGATAAATACTATTACTCCAAAGTACGTAGTTCATAGATGCTATTACCCCAAAGTACGTAGTTCACAAGGCAACCCTACACAAAAAAATAAAAGCTATCAATAGTATAGTCAATGTCAATACCTCCAATATTTCTAACCCTATTGTACTAAATCCAATGACCTTTTTGCTTCAGTTGGTCAAATTACAGTTTCTAGTGACTTGTGTAATCGATGCGACGGGGATAAACTACTGGAAGCTTCTTTTTTAATCCAATTACTGGGTCTGAGATTTCAGGGTTAATCAACTCGCTCTACAACTCGAACGCTTTCGGTGACGATGGTATTTCCAAAAGAACGTCGCTCTAAACATAGGTGGTATTCTATCTCATCTTTTTAATTTAAGTATTTACACTGGACCTTTTCCCGTTAAATTAAAATGTGCTAACGTAGTACCGATTAAAAGAAAAGAAATTAACAACTACAGCCCGATTTCTCAGTTGCGTTCAATGTCAAAACTTTTTGAAAAAGCTGTTAAAACTAAAATGTTGGGTTACCTTAAGAGAATACATTTGTTTTAGTCCTATGCAATTTGAGTTTAGTTAGGGGCTTTCTACGGAAGAACTACAGCATTCCCCTTAACAAGTTACATTTTGTTGGGTTTCGTGATTCTATCATATATACAGTTGGCTTGTGTCTTACTTAAAAGAGAGAATACAAAAAGTAAAAGTTGGGCACTACCTCAGCAACACTAGAATGTTAAATTTAGGTGTAACGGAAGGATCTGTCCTTGGACTCATTTTCTTCTTTGTTTATATAAACTCACTGTTCAATCTACCATTAGCGGGTAAAGTAATGACTTTTCCAGATGATTTCGGTATCGCATATGATTCAGCTAACCCTCTGAGCTTAATGGCTGAGATAAATCTTGATGTACACATACTGAAATTCCGGTTTGCCAAACACAAGCTAAATGTAAGCAACAAAACCGCTTGCTGTATTCGATAAGGGTGGAACTTGTAATAAAAATTATTTTAAAGTAGGAATAGTTAAAGTTTTTATATACTTAGGTGTTTTAATTGACCAGCTTAGAAGTTGGTCCAATCATATTTCGACTCTGAAGCAATATCTGCGCTCTACTAATCCGTAGCTCTTTTGTGATAACAGAACTTTAAGAACAGCCTATTTTGGCATATTCCACTCTAAACTTCAATGTGGTATATACGTAAGCTGTTGGGGATGCGCTTTTTACATCTTTAAAAATTGTGCCGGTTAGACATCTGTACTATTTTAAAGTTTCTAAGTTATTCTTTATGAGGTGTTATTTCACGTACCCGCTTTCCGTACCACCCACATTAGAAATTTATACTCTGTTGTGTCTTTCAAGCTATTTAATAAATTGTCTGTATCTATCTGCTGCATTAGGACTTTATCAATTTAAAAAAAAAGTCAAATCATGGCTTCTTGATTTCGATCACAATCAAATTGAAGTTTTGCTGCCCTACATTGCCTAGTATTGAACTAATTTGTTAAATTGCTTAACTGTTGCTTATTTTTAAATTTTTTTTTTTTTCTTTTATCCTTTTTATTTTTATGGAATAGTTTAACTTAAAGAAAAGCAACTAAATATTGCTCACTCCACATAATTCTTAAATTTTATTTATGAAGTGATATTTATCACTATTTTAAATGCTAAATAAAAATGTCACTAACTAATATTTATTATGATATTGTAATTTTGTTATGATTACTTAACCAAATTATATTTTGTTAGGATAAGAATAATGGTAATATAATATCTTTGAAGTTAAGTATTAAGGGCTTAAGTCAAAGAACTGCCTTTTGGGTTTTTGATTGAGTTTAAATCAGTTTTTTTTTTTTCTTTTTCAATTGGTACTAATAACTTAAGTCTAGTACAACTGCTTCCCATTGTAATTATTTGGTCTATAGTTATGCCTATAGAGAAATGCATATTTTGTTTGTTATTAAGGTCGTAAGTTCACTTAAGTCTTTGTGACCTATGCCTTTGAAAAATGGAAGATTCTTCTAAGAACTTAAGTCAACATAAGTCTTTAATACCGACCGGAATAACAAAATTGGAGAATAGCCTAGATATACTTTACTTACATCATTTTTTTCCCCTACAACACAATTATCTTCATCGCGTTAGTTGTATTGCGAATATCGCTTGTCCACTTACACATGCAAACGGTAAATTGCGTGGTCTGCCTAAGCTAACGGGTTTTTAGTGTATGAAACTCAATAATAATCTTTGGTTATCTGAATTGAATCCATTTTTGTTAAGAAATTATTTGCTTATAATAACAATAAAGTTTTGTGTGTTAAAATGAGTGAAAGCAATAAATACGTGTATATTGAATTTAGCATTAGCAAATTCACGAAACCGCAGTAAGTGTGTTATATGCATTTTTTAATAGGTAGTTAGATATGAATTCAAACAACTTTTTTTTAGTTAAGGCAACATCTGCTTCTGCTATAGATAACTTATGTTCACCTGACTCCTCGCCAGCTCCATCGTTACCTTCGGTTATACCAAATATTTTCGATTCCGATCATAGCGTTATGAAAAAAAGAAAAAATGTATTTCAAACGCTATTAAAAATAAGATGCTTAACACATCTGGTATTACGGTGGGCGATCTACGAGGAAAAAAGTCTTCAGCAAACAAAAAGTCTGAAGAGGAAATTAATGTAGTCCGGGCTCACCTAACATTATTTCCATGTTACGAAAGTCATTACACCAGACGCACAAATGATAAGAAATGTTGACCCTCTTTTAAACCTTTTACATATACAAAGAAAGACGAAAGAATTTTGTTGACCGTTCAGTTTATGAACGGGAATTTCGCAATTTAAAACTCGCCTTTAAAAAACCGAAAGTGGATACCTGCTTTAAGTGTGACACCTTTCACATGCGCGTCCAAGTTGCTGCTAATCAAGGGGGAAAACAAGGAGCAGACCAATGCAGCATATGATGCCAAACAAAAAAAAAAAAAACAGATAAATTAGCAGCACAAGATAATGCTCAAAAGAAATGCTTCAGCTTCGTACTACAGCAATGCTTTCGGTAGCATTCTACAAAAGGCAGTTATGAACTTATAATTTGACGGTTCACGATAATGCTACGGGAGAGTCAACGCATTACATGTGGCATGAAGCTCTAGTTGCCAAAGGGGGACACAAAATAGCTTCCTGCATTTGAAGAAGCTACTTGATTACGAAACATGAAATGCAGCAAGAAGAATTTTCTGATTTTGCCGCCTTTTTAAAAACGGTTTTTGTGTGCAGAAAGAAAAATGCAAGTAATGAACAGTTGGCATTCTGTGCAATGGCTTCAATACAAGCAGAAAGACTTAGTGAGTTATAAAAATACTTTAAGACATTCCGAAGACTTCAAAGTTTTAAGCTTCCTTAGGAGAGGACAAAATAAAAGTCTCAATTTATCCACTCCAAACGAAATACAAAACTTTAGTTCCAATATCTGTGGAGAAAAAAGAGATTTGTCCTCGCTCTTAAGCTTGGTACCACCTATGCTTCACAATTTTTATAAAAATTTATCAACTTTTGACACCGCAATATATGATGATCCAGATTTGGTAGATGAAGAAAAAGATGAAGTACCTAACTCAAATTTTTAACTATGTTCCTTTGTTATTAAGTTTTTATTTTTTGATTCTGTTGAAATAAATTAAACCTATTTCTATTTTTTTTTTACTGCATGACAATGTTTTATTTCTTGACTTAAGTCCTACTGCGAAACAAAACTTTTACAAGTAAAAAAAAATCTATCAAAATCCTTCTTTTTCGTCAATACAACTGGGCTGACATAGCTAGAACTGCTCAGTCGAATAATACCCTCACTAAGCCACTCTTCCATTTGTTTATCTACGATTTCTCTTTCTTTTAGTGCTAGCCTACGCGGTCTCTGGTACACTGGAACTTCATCCTCTAACGAACAAAAAGGGGAAAAGATAGGGAGTGAGGTGACGATGCGCGTTATTTTTGAATCTTTGCAGGTTATAAGTTTCAGGAAATATTGAGGAAAGCAAGTTATTCCAGATTCGTATTGATTGATTAAAAAACGATCTTCTGAATTTCGCGGTGCGCTCGCAAGCAGGCTTTAGGATATAAGGATGTGCGGAAGACGTGTAACGCAATTAAACTGACGGACAGGCAGGATACAACTATATATTGTAATATGCGAGCTGCGGGTCTTTCTGATAGCCAGAAACTTCTAGCAAATTCTTCGTCCACTGGAACAAGAAAAATTCTGATGTAATAATTCCAAGATGATAATCATTTCTTGCAGTTATAATTCCCTCTTATCTCGTAGACATGAACTGTGGAGAACCGCAGACACGAACCTCGAATGAAAGGATACTTCGGAACAAAATTATGCCAGAATGAAAAGACACTTCGGAATGGGTTGCATAGTCGTAGGAGCGTAGTTATTATTATGCTGCACTGCCCCCCTCTTAGACGTGTTCGTCCCGAACAAGTGCATCCTTATTTCGGCCATTGTATCGACTCAGTCGGTCCACATGAACCACTTTCATTTTGGCCATTGGTCCTCGCTGGATGCGGTAGACAACATCGTTGATGCGGGTTACTATTCTGTAGGGACCCTCCCAATTCCGCTGCAATTTAGGTGATTTCCCCTTTTGACGATGGGGATTATACAGCCACACCAGATCTCCTTCCTGGAATCCTGACGTTGTTGCCTTGGCATCATACCTGGTCTTCATGCGGTCGCTCGTCATCTTAATCTGGCTTCTGGTCCTTTGGTGTATGTCCCTAAGCCTTTCGCTAAGGTCCGCCACGTACTCTTCTTCATTTCTGGGCTCATTGGTAGGAGATCCAAATTTCACCTCACTGGGTAAACGAGCTATTCCACCAAATAAGATTTCGAACGGCGTATGTCGAGTAGTGCTATGCACGGCACTTCTATAGGCCATCAAAAATAAGGGAATCTGCCGGTCCCAATCCCGTTGGTAGTCACCTACGACCTTCGAGAGATGTTCGTCCAAAGGCCTATTGAAACGCTCCACCATACCGTCCGACTGTGGATGAAGCGGGGTTGTCCTTGTCTTTTTGATTCCGAGTAGTTGACACATCTCTTGGAAGATTCTTGACTCGAAGTTCCACCCTTGGTCAGAATGCAATTCCAAGGGCACACCGAATCTGCTAACCCAATTGTAGACGATCTGCTCCGCCACGGTTCTGGCTTCCTGGTTAGGGATCGGAAACGCTTACGGCCACTTACTGAAGTAGTCCATCACTACGAGTATATACCGGTTACCATTGTCGGTTTCCGGAAAGGGCTCTGCGATGTCAATGGCGATTCGTTCGAAAGGTACTCCCACGTTGTATTGGTGCATCTTACCTCGAGTTTTGATTCTCGGACCCTTACTAGCTGCACACACGTCGCATTTTCTGCACCAGTCTTCGATATCTTCCTTCGCTTTTAACCAATAAAAACGTTCTCGTACCTTTTCTAGCGTCTTATTCACTCCCAAGTGGCCTCCGGACGCCTCGCCATGCATTTCCTGTAACACCTCCTTGACCTTCGTTTGCGGTACGACAAGCTGCATTACAAACGACTTTCCGTCGGAGGATTCTCATTTTCTTCTCATAACACCTTCTTGGACATGGAGGGAGTCCCACTGCGCAAAATATGCCTTTAAGGTCGGGCTTCTGTGAGAGATGTCCTGATGATCCGGTTTCTCCATGTTCTCCTTCCAGGCCAGAATCGGCTCAATATCCGGGTCTTCCTTCTGAGCGTTCCGGATCTCATCTACGCTCCAGCCGGCGATAGGTTCGGCTCCCATTCTTTGGATGGAAACCAGCTCCCGTTCTTCCTGACGCGCACAATATTTACAATCCGTTCTGCATGGTCTCCGGGACAGTGCATCCGCATTAGAATGGAGTTTTCCTTTACGATGCTGTATTTCGTAGTCGTAGATTTGCAGCCTTTCGATCCATCTTGCGACCTGACCCTCAGGACTCTTGAACTGTAATAGCCATTTTAAGGCTGCATGGTCTGTGCGAAGAACGAACTTCCTCCCATAGAGGTATTTGTAAAAATGCTTCGTAGCCAAGATCAAAGCTAGAAGTTCCCGCCTTGTCACGCAGTAGTTCCTCTCTGGCTTAGAGAGCACCTGGCTGAAGTACGCAACCACCTTCTCTTGGTCATTATGCACCTGGGAGAGTACGGCTCCTACCCCGACATTACTAGCATCTGCATCCACAATGAACGTTTCCCCGGGAGTGGGGTAAGCTAGTATTGGGGCATCGCATAGCCATTGTTTAAATAGCCATTGTTTAAAAAGCTCTTCTCGCACTCAATTGACCATTTGAATTGTTTCCCCTTTTCCGTCAACTGGTGCAGGCTCTTTGCGATCCCGGCAAAATCCTTCACGAACCGTCTGTAGTAGGTGGCTAGGCCCAGGAAGCTCCTTAGTTGGTGTTTGTCTTTGGGGTCTGGCCAGTTTTTCACCGCTTCGACCTTCTCTGGATCGGTTCTCACTCCTTTCGCTGAAATTATGTGCCCCAAGTGCTTGACTTCCGCTCTAAACAGGGCGCACTTCTTGGGGTTGAGCTTCAGGTGGGCACTTCGAAGCCTTTGAAACACATCCCTTAGATTGTCTCGGTGTTGCGCAAACGTTTTTCCTACGACGATGACATCATCCAAGTATACCAAACAGGTTTTCCATGTTAACCCTTGCAGGACACATTCCATCAATCGCTCGAAAGTCGCCGGAGCATTGCACAGCCCGAATGGCATTACCGTGAATTGCCATAGCCCATTTCCTCCGGTGAAGGCGGTTTTCTCCCGGTCTTCTGGATGGATCTGTACCTGCCAGTAGCCACTTTTCAAGTCGAGAGTGGAAAACCATCGGGCTCCTGATAGTGTGTCTAGCGTGTCGTCAATCCGTGGCAGAGGACAGCTATCTTTCTTGGTGACGTAATTGAGCTGCCGATAGTCCACGCAGAACCGCGTGCTGCCATCTTTCTTCTTAACCAGTACAACCGGTGATGCCCACGGACTTTTGGAACTTTCAATCAGACCTTCTTTCTCCATTGCCGACACCATCTCTGCAACTTCTGTCTGCTTTGCCACTGGAAGGCACCTAGCAGGCTGACGAATTGGTCTAGTATCACCAGTATCTATTCGATGTTGTACCAGGTGTGTTCGGCCGTATTCTCCGTCCTGTGAGGCAAATACATCAGCGTACTCATTGATAAGATTCTCTGCCATAATTCGCTGTTCCTGATTTAGCTCACTGGACTGGAGAATCGTCTCTCTCGTTTCCGCTGTCCAAGGTGATGGGAGAGGTTTTGGAGCATCACGTTCAGATATTGTTGCGACGGCGGTAATCGGCGTGCATTTTCCCTCCCCTCGCCTTAGTTTGACAGTGTGTGGTCTTGCGTTCAAAACTCTCACTGGAACCATGGTGTTCTTTGGTTCGACTAACGTCTTTACCACGATGTAGTCTTGAGAATTCTTCTCTGGGTCTGGTTCTACTATGTAGAATCGGTGGCTCTCAAGATCACCTTCCAGCTTCGTCCAAATGATTGTCTCTGAAGACGGCGGCAAAACTTCGTCTTTGCTGGTGACTGTTCTGAGAGTTACGGCATTCTCGTTTCCGTACACCATCGGAATCTCCACATTTCGATACCTCAGTACTTGCATCCCGATGTCCAAGATTACATTTGTTTTTATGAAGTCTATTCTGATGATGCACTCGTCGCATATATCTGCCACCAGAAACGCATGGGAGAATGTCAGTCCCGCCAGAGTAATCGTAAGACGAACTTTTCCAAACACCTTCGCCATTTCCCCTGTTGCAGTCTTCAGGCAGTAGCTGTTGGTGTTGTGCAGCCAGGCGCTTCTGACGATATCTCTTCTTACAATGGAGGCAGTGGCGCCTGTGTCGATGGTGGCTACGCACTTCTTCTTGTTGATTAGTGCTTCCACTGTCAGGCTCTTGTTACCCCGTTTGGTTTGCGAAACTTGAATGGTGGTCCTGGGGGCCTCGATTCCAGTAACCAACTTCTGCCCCGCGAAGTTGGTCCTTACGCATTTCCCGACTGCTGGTTTTGGGAAGTCTGACTGACAGGATGGATGTTATCACCGCCAGATGCTTCCTCTCTGCTTCTCCTACTTCCGCAATGTGGACAATTTCCTCATCTAGGTGCACTTCTGCACTGCCGTTGTAGGTGTCCGGTTTGGTTGCAATTCCAGCAACGGATTTGACTTCCGCGAGCTCTGTCTTCATCCATGACGGCTGTTCTCTGGCATGAGCATTCCACGACGGACATTTCCCTGACATGGTGTATTCCCTGGTATGCTTGGTCCGCAGCCTTCATTGACAAAGCGAATGCCAATGCCTCGGGGAGTGTTCGCTTTTCAGCCATCCTTACAGCCATTTGCAGTTGTCTGTCCTCTATGGCCTGAATAAAAGCTTCCACCGCCATTTCGTTGATAAGCTCCTCACCGGCTTTAGGGTATGAAAGATGGGCTAGTCGCTCTATATCCGCTTGCAACTGTTGGAGCGTTTCCCCCCTTCTCTGGACTCGACTACGCGGCTTAACCCTGTACACCTGCTGCATGTGTTCATCCCCAAACCGCATCTCGATAGCCTGAACCAGAGAGTGGTAGTTCTGCTGTTTATCTTCCGGGATGGTCTGCAAGAGCTCCGCAGCTGGGCCCCTCAGTGCAAGTGTGAGTGCAATGGACTTCTCTTCATCGTCCCAGCTATTGGTCATTGCGGCCGCTTCGAATTGCTTTTTATAAATTGGCCATGATGTTTGACCATCGAAGATAGGAGGCTGCATATCCTTTCTTCTCAGACCGTCAGTGGAATATTCCCGTGCTTTCTGTCTCTTCACGTTGCTGAGCTCCTTAGAAAGATTTTCGACTTACTTTCCTACTATCTCGAATTGCGTATCTACTCTTTCAAACTGAGTCTCTATCTTACCGAACTGAGTTTCATGTTTCTCAAAATTTTCATCGAATCTAGTTTCGACTTTTTCGAGTTGCGTCTCGAACTTCTCGATTTTCTCTTCGATCACTTCGAATTTGGATTCCAAGTTCTTGTTTTGCTCATCAAGTTTACTTTCCAGAGCATCTAGAGAATTCTTTTGTTCGTCCATTGCTTTCTTTTGTTCGTCCATTGCTTTCTTTTGTTCATCCAGCTTAAGTTCTAGAGAATTCCTTTGGTCGCCTATTGCTTTCTTTTGTTCGTCCAGCTTAAGTTCTAGAGAATTCCTTTGATCTTCTATTGCTTTCTTTTGTTCGTCCATGACTAACTTAAGTTGCAGGAGCAGACTTGTTATACCCGGGTCGGCTGCTGTACTTGCTGGTTCCTCTTCCACGTCAAACTCTACGTCATGCGGATTTTCACCTTCCTGCGTTACTGTTTCTTCCAGACGAATCAGTAGAGCATCTTTTCCAACAGTTGTGTCGAGGTTCCGCTTACTGAGTTCTGCCTTTAGTTGAATTATAGTTAGTTTTCCCAATTTGCGACCCATTTTGCGCAACTAATTAACTCAACACAGAAATGTTTTTTTTTTTTTTTTTTTTTTTTTTCTTGTGCAATTTCACACCACGGAAATACTTACTTACTTATGTCCTGTATCCCCTTGTGGGTCCTAGGGCCTCTACAACGCCTACGCGCCATCGTGTGCGATTTCTGGAAATGTGCCTCAGCTCTCCCCAACTCTTTCCCAGTTGCCGTGCTTCCTTCTCAACTGTTCTGCGCCACGTACTCCTAGGACCGCCGCGTATCCTGCCATCCTGGGTAAGCGAGTTCCATTGCATCGCTTGGTTATCTATGGACCTGTCACCCTTTCGGAGAGAGTGACCGATCCACTGCCACTTTCGTCGTCGTATGGTTGTGCCTATAGGTTCATGGCCCGTTCTCTGATAAAGCTGTTCGTTGGAGATACGGTTTGGCCAGAATATCCTTAAGATGTAACGTAGACACCTATTGACAAACGTTTGCAGCGTGATATTGACGGTCACTCTCCAGGTACCACATCCATATAGCAACACGGATTCAACGTTGGAACGGAACAGTCGTAGCTTGGTATTTAAGCTAATTGCATTACTTCGCCAAACTATGGATAGCATCCCAAACGCAGATTTTGCTTTACCTATTCGGCTGGCTATATCCAGTTCGGTTCCGCCATCGGTTGAGACAAAACTCCCTAGGTATTGGAAACTCTCTACTCTCTCAACCGTTTGTCCAGCAATGCATATATGAGTTGATGAGTTTGGTCCTAGGCTGATCATTTTTGTTTTTGCCGAGTTAATTTTCAGCCCAACGACGTCTGCTTCCCTCTCCACATTTGCTGTCATTTGGTGAAGGTCCATTATTCTGTGAGACAGTAGGCATACATCGTCGGCGTAGTCGAGGTGTTTGAGTTCAGATGTAAGAGTCCATCGAATTCCTCCATTTCCTGTTGATAAGGCCGCATTCAGCACATCGCTAATCACCAATAAAAACAATATTGGTGAAAGTATGCAGCCTTGCCGAACCCCACTTTGGACTTCGAATTCCTCAGACAGCCTTCCTCTGTGCAAAACGTGACATGTGGACCCATCATATGTAGCTTTGATAATTGCTATTAATTTATCCGGAATGCCTCTCCTGCGCAAGGCACGCCAAATAAATTCCCGATTAACACTATCAAACGCCTTTTCAAAATCGATGAACAACAGGTGAAGTGGTGATCGATATTCAACACATTGCGCGATGATGATCCGCAGGGTGTTGATGTGGTCGACACAGGAGGATCCAGAGCGGAAACCTGCTTGTTCGGCGTCAAGTGTATCTTCAAGGTGTTCTTTGATTCGCTCCAGGATGATTCTAGCTATTATCTTGGCCACAGCAGGCAGCACGCAGATACCTCTCCAGTTTTCGCACTGCATTAGGTTGCCTTTTTTAGAGAGCTTGACAATCATTCCCTTTTTCCACTCATCTGGAAAACTCTCGGCTTCCCATGTTCTCCCGACAAGTGGGAACAGTAGCTCTGCCGTTGCTGTTGGCGCAGCTTGAAAAAGCTCCGCGGGTATGCCGTCAAGTCCTACCGCCTTATTAGTTTTCAGTGCTTTGATTGCGGTAATAATCTCCTCTTTACTGGGGGTTGTGGTGCGAATTCGGGAACTTCTTTCTACGGACACTTCAGTCTGACTTGGGTGCATATTGCCGGCGAATACTCGGTTTAGAACCGAAGCAAAATGCTCCTTCCATCTCTTCAGTTGATCCTCATCCGATATTAGCAACGAACCGTCTAAGCCTTTCACTGGGTGTTGAGTAGAGCTTCGGCCACCTATAAGCTCTTTAGTGATTCTATAAACGGTTCTGTTGTCGCACCTCGCTGCTGCTTCTTCTGCTTCCGTAGCCAGCGCATTGATGTAATTGCGCTTGTCACGTCTCACGCTACGCTGTACTTCTCTCATCTTCATGCGATATAGGGACTCAAGCTCGATCCTCCCTGCTGCTGGAGTTGCTGCAATTTGAGCTCTTAGCTGTTTTCGTTCGTTGATCCTTCTCCAGGTATCCTCGGAAAGCCACGCCCTATGGTTTCCATGTGATCGACCGACAATCCTTTCAGCACCTGATGTGAAAACAGTTTTCACAGCGCACCAATGGTCTTGGATGGTGGCGGGCAGGGAGCTGCTGATTGTTTCCACTCCACGTGAGAGATGGTCCCTTAATTCTTGGCGCACTGTGGGAACTCTCAGTCGGTCTACATTGAACCTAGGTATTCTTGTGTCGTTAGATCTACGAACGGCAGCAGTGCGTAGTCGGAGAGTAGCTATCATAAGATGGTGATCTCGTACCAACCCCATGTCGGCACCTCGCCTGTTTCGGACGTCTAGGAGACTACTTCTAAAACGGCGACTGATGGCAAAATGGTCAATTTGGCCTGTCAGTTGACACCCAACTGATTTTATGGCAGGCTTTGTGCTCAAACATGGTGCCACCTATGACAAGACGATTTGCGTTGCAAAAGTCAACAAATCTTTCGCCGTTGTCATTCCGATTGCCTAGTCCGTGCCGTCCCATAACATGTTTGAGCCCTTCGTTGTCGCAGCCTACCTTGGCATTCAGGTCCCCCATCACAATGACAATGTCCCCATTGGGTGTTGCATTATGAACAGCTCCCAACTGGTTGTAGAAGTTCTCCTTTTCTTCCTCAGACGAACCATCAGTGGGGGCGTAACACTGTATGATGGTGACGCGACGTACTCTCGTCCGGAATCTGGCCGTTAAAATCCTATCACCGTGCGGTTGCCAGGTAATTAGGCCTCTGCGTGCTGTTGGCGTTAGCAGCAGTCCAACTCCATATCCACGGGAGTTTCCGGTTGGTCTTCCGGAGTAGAGTAATACAGTATTACGCGTTGGGGATTGGTACTCACCCGCATCTAACCATCTTATCTCGCTTACTCCCAATATGTCCAGCCTATATCGCATGAACTCATGCTCCAATTGAAGGAATCTGGCGTTATGAGGTTCTTCACTCTGAGAGTCAAGGAGCGTCTTTACATTCCAGAAACCAATCTTAGTCCGGGTACGATAGCCAGAGGTCGTCAACGTATTATCAGTCCTTATCCGAGGCATTGTGTCGGTTTCCATAGCTATTGTAGTTTCGGTAACGCGGGTTGCTGGCCCAGGTTACCTAGCCTAGGCATAAGACCCTAGACAATCTCGCACTTGCAATTTTGGCCTATATGTATAAGGATTTATACATGCAGTTGCCCGGGGACCACCACGAGGAGGTAAAGCAAGCACTACATTACGAACTTGATTGTTGCGCTACTGGTCCAATCCATGTTTTGGACAGTCAGTAGTTTCTCGATCAATCGCCATGCAGATCCCCACGGAAATAGTTATTCACAGAATAAGTTTTATTCCGCTTCTGACACCAATGTAATATGCGAGCTGCGGCTCGAGTAGATAAAACAATATTCTGTGAAATTATTTCTTTATTTTCTAGTCTATAGAACAATTCAGGTTCACACTATACTATTCTTCGCAATTCTTTTCTTACAAGGTCTCTGTCCTCTCAAATCACTTTATCTCCTTTCAATTACTTAATTCACAAATCCAAACTAATTACTTCTTCTTGTTAACTCTCAACGTTCAATTTATCACAAAACTACAACTTCGCCCATTATCACTTTTCTAATCTCTTCGCCACGGTTTTAAAACTACTGCCTCTTCTCGATCGCCATCTGTCCTTATATAGCAGAAGTTTCTGATAGCCAGAAACTTCTAGCAAATTCTTCGACCACTGGAACAAGAAAAATTCTGATGTAATAATTCCAAGATGATAACCATTTCTTGCAGTTATAATTCCCTTTTATCCGTGATATTATCCGTCTCTTTCGTAGACATGAACTGTGGAGACTTAACAGCAGACACGAACCTCGAATGAAAGGACACTTCGTACCAAAATTCTGCCAGAATGAAAAGACACTTCGGAATGGGTTGCATAGTCGTAGGAGCGTAGTTATTATTATGCTACAATATTTCTACCGAACACTTGTAATGGAAGTACCAGTACAGGAGTGCTAAGCATCCAACGTTCCGGTGGTGTTCGAGTGAGGGAATAAGATTGCAGATAGACTGATCACCAATCAATCTACATACTTGGCGCTGAACACGATCGAGTAAACTCAAGCATGTAGAGGGAGCTTCTGCCCAAACATGCGAGTTATATTCAAGTCTCGGACGAATATAAGCTTTATAGGTCATAGCCAAGTCTGTGGGAGTGAAAAATCGTTTGCATCTTTTGAGGAATCCAAGGCATTTTGCACCAGCTTTAGCAGCACCTGTGATCTGCTGATTCCAGCGAAGATCTGGGCTAACATGCATGCCTAGCATTGACAAACCATTAGAATCAGTTTCTTTCATATTGAGTTTGGCTACGTTAGTATTCCGCTTTAGAGACAGGAGACAGCACTGGGTTTTTGACACATTGAACTCAACTCGGTTTTCTACACCCCAATTGATGATTGCATCAATGTCAGAGTTGAGTTCGGTTGACAATCACTGACGCTCGGACTCCATAACGGGCTCTTGTCGTGGAGTTGATAATGTATAAGCGAAGTCAAGACTGCTATCATCCGCGAAGGAATGAATTGGATTGCGAGTAATAGAGAGAAGGTTTGTTTGGAAATAATTCTTTTTTTTTTTGTAACAATTCAATATTCATTTGTATTCATTAATGTTATTTTTGTTATTATATGTAAATATTATTTTTGTTTATCTTTGTTCAAGATAATTTGTTAATCCCTGTTAATTTTGTGAAATAAGCTGTGAGTCACTGTATGATTTGTATCACACCATTCGGATGCATCGGATGTTTCATCCAGATCCACCAATCCGTGCGTACCAACATCCATCGTACGATTCGCACACCACTGGAGTCGAATGCACATGGAGCGAGTGCATGTGTGTGGGTGTTGTTTTTTGTGGATGCATTCTTGCTGCTGATGGTCGGTGGTCCATGGACTCGGCCACTTGGATTTTGGTCGCAGCACGGAGTGGTAGTAAGAGAAAATAAATTGTTACTGAGTTTAAAATCCTGTTGATTATTTTTTTTCATTCAAAGCCTTATTTTCATTGAATTTTCGTAATCCAAAACATAATTGGTCCTTCGAGTCGGATTTATAATTTATTAATTTTTATTTAAATAATTTATTACAATCGTGTTCTTGATAAAACAAAATTAATTTGAAATTCAATGTGTGAATTTGTACTATAGTGGACAATTTGTCGTTGCATAGGTATTCCCTTTGTTTTATACTGAACCTTTATAATTTCATAAGGGAGCAACAATAAACTAATTTACCTGGAATTTCTCACTCAAGTCAATTTCGTCGGTTTTTTTGTATTTTAATATGAGTGCATTAAATCTAAAACGCGGAAATGCCAAAGGCCGCTTGACTCGCGCAGCAGCTTTTGTAGAGACAATCGATTCGTCTACAACGATCGAAATGATAGAGATTCGCCTAAGTAAATTGGAAGAAACGTGGGCCGAATTTTCCTCGTTGCACTACGAACTTTTACAGCAAGTGCTTGAGGCTGAGTGCGCTGCTCTTGAATCGGAATTTGGCGAATATGAAACCAAATATTTCGTAGCTCATTCTAAGCTCGTAAAAGCTATTCGTGATAGGAAAAGCGTTGTACAAAAAGATGCAGATGTTTCGGTTTTAGAACAGCTTGCCAACCAACAGTCTACATTTTTAGAGAAGATTAACAGCTCAACAAGCAATTCTTCGTTTGTTAATTTACCAAAAATTGTAGTGCCTTCATTTTCGGGAAATTATGAAGACTGGCCGTCTTTTCGTGATCTTTTCTTGGGCTCGGTAGACAATAGGAGTGATCTCAATGCGACTCAAAAGTTTCACTACCTAAAATCATTCGTTCGAGATGATGCGGCCAGTCTTATCAAGCATATGACAATTTCCGAGGTCAATTACATTGAAGCCTGGGAGCGCCTAGGAAAGCGATACGATCGGGTTCAATTAATCGTGCGGTCATTTATTCAGACATTTTTATCCCTTCCTGCAATCAGTATTAGTAATGTCCAAACGCTGCGAAAAATTACTGACGGCGAAGATGAAGTCGTGCGTGGACTTAGTGCTCTTAAACAAAACGGTCGCGACCCATGGCTTATACATCTGCTGTTGAACAAGCTTGACCAAGACACTAAACAAGCTTGGGCAGAAGATGTCGGTTCTCGGGATGATTGCACCATAAACGATCATATAGACTTCTTGCAATCCCGTTGTGACGCTCTCGAATCATGCCAACCTACTAATCGTTCTGTTACATCGCGTACCAAGCCATCAGTTACCATTCGATCCCATGTAGCAGAAGAATCTGATACCAAACCCCAGTGCCCCAAGTGCAAAAATGACCATTTACTAAGCCAGTGTCCGAAATTCGTAGCTCTAGACATTGAATCGCGTCGGAATTTCGTGAAGACAAATTCGTTGTGTTTTAATTGTCTTCGGATAGGACATTCGTCGAACAAATGTCGATCTACGTTTCGTTGTCGAGTTTGTAAATCACGCCATCATTCACTAGTCCATCCAGAAGATTTAAATCATACTCTAGTACCGTCGTCTTCTTATCCAAGATCATTGTATAATGCTAACCCTTCTTTGAATTCGTTTCAACCTCAAAATTCAGCACCGTCATTGAAATCTGCTTCTCCACTTGTGAACAACCACTCCCTTAAATTTAATCGTCGTAAGCAAACCATTCTCCCTACTATGTTAGCTAAAATTCAGGACATTCAGGGGAATTTCATTGATTGCCGAGTTTTGCTAGATTCTGGATCCCAATCATCATTCGTCGTTGAATCATTCGCCCAAAGACTCGGATATCGTCGTTCTCATGCTCGGATTCCAATTCTCGGTCTGTCGTCTACAGAAGCAGGTTATACAAAAGGGTGTATTTCTTTGCAACTTTGCTCGCGACTCAATTCAACTCGTCTATTTGTTGATGCCTTTATATTGAATAATAATTGAATAAATAACTTCGAATCTACCATCGCAATCGTTAGATGTCTCTTCTTGGCCACATATTCTTTATTCGATATTCGATCTTCACCTGTCGATGTTCTACTTGGCGCCGATAAGCTCTGGTGCATTCTGAAGGGAGAACAAATCCACGGTCCTGAAGGTATTCCACTAGCCCAAAATACTTCGTTTGGATGGGTTATTACAGGAGAGTTTTTTGATCAGACTGCCACAGATGTTACATTTTCATCACATCATTCAACTCTCGACGTTGATGTGTTGTTGCAGCGATTTTGGGAGCTGGAGGAAGTAACTTCAGCTAAAGACGGATGTATCATCAACGACCCGGCTGAGCAACACTTTCGCGAAACGTTCTCTCGCTCATCGGATGGCAAATACGTGGTACAGCTCCCCTTCAAAATACCAGACCCGTCTTTCGGCTACACGCTGCAAGCAGCTACCTCGCGTTTACACTCCATGGAACGTCGCTTTCGGAATAATCCTGAAATACATCGCTCGTATTTAGAATTCATGAAGGAATATGTACAGCTTGGACATATGAAGCAGATTCAACCTAACGAGATAGAATCGTCGCCAGATAAACATTTCTATCTTCCACATCACGCAGTCTTGAAACCAACAAGTTCATCAACTAAATTACGTGTCGTTTTTGATGGTTCGATTAAAGATTCCTACGGGCAGACATTGAATAGCGCGTTGTTAGTAGGTCCTCCAATTCAAAGGGATTTGATCGGCGTATGCTTGCGCTTTCGAGAACATCGGTATGTTTTCACTGCTGATGTCGTGAAAATGTTTCGCCAAATTTGGATGGACGAAGGACACACTGACTTCCAACGCATTGTTTGGCGTAACGATCCATCTGAAGAGATTAAACACTTTCGTTTGTGTACCGTCACCTACGGTACTGCGTCTGCTCCATTCTTAGCAGTTCGGGTATTAAAACAGCTAGTCCTCGACTACCAATCCAAATATCCTAATGCCTCTCGGGTCCTTTTGAATGACGTTTATGTTGACGACGTCATGACAGGATCAAACTCAATTGAATCGCTTATTGATTTGCAGTCTGAACTAGTTGAACTCCTGTCCGTTGCTAAACTGCAGCTTCGGAAATGGAGTTCGAATTGCTGGCCACTTCTTTCTAGTTTGCCAAAAGAAGATTGCGAATACTCAATCTTCGACACACAATGCTCGCATTCATTAATAAAAGTGTTAGGCATGATGAGTTTTCATTTTGTATGTCGAAGTCCCTTCTATCTCCTTCATCCACTAAGCGGACCCTACTTTCGGAAGTATCAAGGATTTTTGATCCTTTAGGATTACTAGCTCCGTCGGTGGTATTATTCAAAATTCTATTTCAAGAACTATGGTCTTCAGTGTTTAAACTAGGATGGGATGATCCGCTACCCCCCCCATTTAGCCGAACGATGGATCGGCTATCGGCAGGAGCTCCCATTCTTAGAACGTATTTGGGTTCCCAGAAATGTATTCTCGTCGTTGGTAGAGATCGAACTCCATGGATTTTCAGATGCCTCTTCACTAGGATATGCTGCAGTTATATATAGTCGTTGCAGAGTCGCTGAAGGAGAATTCAAGACCAGCATAATTGCCGCCAAGACGAAGGTTGCACCAATCAAACCAATTTCCATCCCACGGTTGGAGCTCTGTGGTGCTCTGCTACTGACTCGGTTGCTGAATCTCGTGAAATCATCGATAACAACTAAGATTTCACGAACACTGGCATGGTGTGATTCGGAAATTGTGTTACATTGGCTGTCTTCACCCCCTCGTTGCTGGACAACATTTGTGGCCAACCGCACAGCCGCAATCCTCGAAACAACTCCCAGACATTCATGGTATCATATTTCATCAGAATTGAATCCAGCTGATTGTGCGTCACGCGGTGTTCTTCCATCGAATCTTGCTACCCATAATATTTGATGGACCGGTCCATCCTTCTTAACGTTACCGGATGAACATTGGCCAAAGTCTAGGTTTGTCTCGCGAAAACTAGAGTGTAAAGACATATCAATCGAAGAAAGGCAATCGTCTCGACAAGTATTAATTACCTACTCCGATACAGATGCAATACAAACTTTAATTGACAGAATCTCGTCGTGGTATCGCGTTCAAAAAATAATGGCGTATTGTCTTCGATATTTGTTCAATTCTCGGGCCGCAAAAATCAATCGCCTTACTACTGGTCTCAACTTAAATGAGATCCACAACGCAAGGATACTCATCATAAAATTGGTTCAACAAAAATCATTCAGTGAAGATATTGCGCACCTAATTAAATATCATAAACTTCCTGCTAAATCAAACCTCTTAAAATACTCTGCATTTGTTGACAATAACGGTTTGCTTCGTGTAGGCGGCAGATTAAAACATGCCACAGTTTCTTTCAATATTAAACACCCTATTATCCTACCGAAAAATAATATAATTTCATCTCTCATTGCAACAGATATTCATACTAGCTTTCTGCATCCAGGAGTTTCACAAACATTTGCTATCATTCGCCAGCAGTATTGGATCTTAGGTAGTCGAAATCTCGTTCGAAAGATAGTGCATGAATGCAAGGTCTGCTTTATGCAACGGAAGCTGACAACTACAGAACTCATGGGAGACTTACCATCTCAGCGAATTCAACCGAGTCGTCTTTTTTCCAACACAGGGTGTGATTATGCCGGTCCTCTGACTATTCGACTTTCCCGCTGTCGTAAGGCCAAGCTGTCAAAAGCATACATAACAATCTTTGTATGCATGGCTACGAAGGCGATCCATCCAGAAGTGGTGAGTGATCTCACAATGGATGCCTTCCTGGCCGCCTTACGTAGATTTGTTGCTCGTCGGGGATTGTGCTCCAACATCTACAGTGACAATGGAACCAATTTCCAAGCTCGTCGTTGTTTGAACGAGATGCATAAATTGGTAATGGCACAGACTCACAATGAGATCATTGCATCATCACTTGCTAAGGACAACATTGCATGGCACTTCATTCCTCCATCAGCGCCACACTTCGGTGGTTTGTGGGAGGCTGGTGTCAAATCGGTGAAATCAAACCTACGTCGAGTAGTCGGATGCTCAATTTTAACTTTTGAGGAGTTGTACACAGTACTTTCTCAAATTGAGGCTATCCTCAATTCTCGTCCATTATGTGTTGTATCCGATGAAGATCTGAACCCATTAACACCTGCTCATTTCCTTATAGGCGAACCTTACACAGCCGTCCCTGAGCCCAACATTCTGGATGCACCTATAAGCCGTTTGAAGCACTGGAATCATATCCAAAGTATGGTTCAAGGATTTTGGAGACGATGGCAGACTGAGTATATCACCACACTCCAAGAACGATCGAAGTGGCAGCAGACCAACCCAAGTCTAAAACCAGGCGATCTGGTCGTGATCAAAGAGCCCAATCTTCCACCAACAAAGTGGCTTCTCGGCAAAATTGAAGCCGTGACAAAAGGTACAGATCAACACGTACGAGTAGCTACAGTGAAGACGAGTCGCGGTACTTTTGTACGTCCAATAACCAAACTTGCTCTACTGCCGCTGTCCTGAAAC
Organism: Pocota personata; assembly: GCA_963082735.1. Lineage (NCBI taxonomy): Eukaryota > Metazoa > Arthropoda > Insecta > Diptera > Syrphidae > Pocota > Pocota personata. The sequence goes on along the minus strand of OY720431.1, from coordinate 97,221,163 downwards.
ACGTTCCAGGGGGGCCGGGATGTTTGGAAATAATTCTTTTTTTTTGTAACAATTCAATATTCATTTGTATTCATTAATGTTATTTTTGTTATTATATGTAAATATTATTTTTGTTTATCTTTGTTCAAGATAATTTGTTAATCCCTGTTAATTTTGTGAAATAAGCTGTGAGTCACTGTATGATTTGTATCACACCATTCGGATGCATCGGATGTTTCATCCAGATCCACCAATCCGTGCGTACCAACATCCATCGTACGATTCGCACACCACTGGAGTCGAATGCACATGGAGCGAGTGCATGTGTGTGGGTGTTGTTTTTTGTGGATGCATTCTTGCTGCTGATGATCGGTGGTCCATGGACTCGGCCACTTGGATTTTGGTCGCAGCACGGAGTGGTAGTAAGAGAAAATAAATTGTTACTGAGTTTAAAATCCTGTTGATTATTTTTTTTCATTCAAAGCCTTATTTTCATTGAATTTTCGTAATCCAAAACATAATTGGTCCTTCGAGTCGGATTTATAATTTATTAATTTTTATTTAAATAATTTATTACAATCGTGTTCTTGATAAAACAAAATTAATTTGAAATTCAATGTGTGAATTTGTACTATAGTGGACAATTTGTCGTTGCATAGGTATTCCCTTTGTTTTATACTGAACCTTTATAATTTCATAAGGGAGCAACAATAAACTAATTTACCTGGAATTTCTCACTCAAGTCAATTTCGTCGGTTTTTTTTTATTTTAATATGAGTGCATTAAATCTAAAACGCGGAAATGCCAAAGGCCGCTTGACTCGCGCAGCAGCTTTTGTAGAGACAATCGATTCGTCTACAACGATCGAAATGATAGAGATTCGCCTAAGTAAATTAGAAGAAACGTGGGCCGAATTTTCCTCGTTGCACTACGAACTTTTACAGCAAGTGCTTGAGGCTGAGTGCGCTGCTCTTGAATCGGAATTTGGCGAATATGAAACCAAATATTTCGTAGCTCATTCTAAGCTCGTAAAAGCTATTCGTGATAGGAAAAGCGTTGTACAAAAAGATGCAGATGTTTCGGTTTTAGAACAGCTTGCCAACCAACAGTCTACATTTTTAGAGAAGATTAACAGCTCAACAAGCAATTCTTCGTTTGTTAATTTACCAAAAATTGTAGTGCCTTCATTTTCGGGAAATTATGAAGACTGGCCGTCTTTTCGTGATCTTTTCTTGGGCTCGGTAGACAATAGGAGTGATCTCAATGCGACTCAAAAGTTTCACTACCTAAAATCATTCGTTCGAGATGATGCGGCCAGTCTTATCAAGCATATGACAATTTCCGAGGTCAATTACATTGAAGCCTGGGAGCGCCTAGGAAAGCGATACGATCGGGTTCAATTAATCGTGCGGTCATTTATTCAGACATTTTTATCCCTTCCTGCAATCAGTATTAGTAATGTCCAAACGCTGCGAAAAATTACTGACGGCGAAGATGAAGTCGTGCGTGGACTTAGTGCTCTTAAACAAAACGGTCGCGACCCATGGCTTATACATCTGCTGTTGAACAAGCTTGACCAAGACACTAAACAAGCTTGGGCAGAAGATGTCGGTTCTCGGGATGATTGCACCATAAACGATCATATAGACTTCTTGCAATCCCGTTGTGACGCTCTCGAATCATGCCAACCTACTAATCGTTCTGTTACATCGCGTACCAAGCCATCAGTTACCATTCGATCCCATGTAGCAGAAGAATCTGATACCAAACCCCAGTGCCCCAAGTGCAAAAATGACCATTTACTAAGCCAGTGTCCGAAATTCGTAGCTCTAGACATTGAATCGCGTCGGAATTTCGTGAAGACAAATTCGTTGTGTTTTAATTGTCTTCGGATAGGACATTCGTCGAACAAATGTCGATCTACGTTTCGTTGTCGAGTTTGTAAATCACGCCATCATTCACTAGTCCATCCAGAAGATTTAAATCATACTCTAGTACCGTCGTCTTCTTATCCAAGATCATTGTATAATGCTAACCCTTCTTTGAATTCGTTTCAACCTCAAAATTCAGCACCGTCATTGAAATCTGCTTCTCCACTTGTGAACAACCACTCCCTTAAATTTAATCGTCGTAAGCAAACCATTCTCCCTACTATGTTAGCTAAAATTCAGGACATTCAGGGGAATTTCATTGATTGCCGAGTTTTGCTAGATTCTGGATCCCAATCATCATTCGTCGTTGAATCATTCGCCCAAAGACTCGGATATCGTCGTTCTCATGCTCGGATTCCAATTCTCGGTCTGTCGTCTACAGAAGCAGGTTATACAAAAGGGTGTATTTCTTTGCAACTTTGCTCGCGACTCAATTCAACTCGTCTATTTGTTGATGCCTTTATATTGAATAATAATTGAATAAATAACTTCGAATCTACCATCGCAATCGTTAGATGTCTCTTCTTGGCCACATATTCTTTATTCGATATTCGATCTTCACCTGTCGATGTTCTACTTGGCGCCGATAAGCTCTGGTGCATTCTGAAGGGAGAACAAATCCACGGTCCTGAAGGTATTCCACTAGCCCAAAATACTTCGTTTGGATGGGTTATTACAGGAGAGTTTTTTGATCAGACTGCCACAGATGTTACATTTTCATCACATCATTCAACTCTCGACGTTGATGTGTTGTTGCAGCGATTTTGGGAGCTGGAGGAAGTAACTTCAGCTAAAGACGGATGTATCATCAACGACCCGGCTGAGCAACACTTTCGCGAAACGTTCTCTCGCTCATCGGATGGCAAATACGTGGTACAGCTCCCCTTCAAAATACCAGACCCGTCTTTCGGCTACACGCTGCAAGCAGCTACCTCGCGTTTACACTCCATGGAACGTCGCTTTCGGAATAATCCTGAAATACATCGCTCGTATTTAGAATTCATGAAGGAATATGTACAGCTTGGACATATGAAGCAGATTCAACCTAACGAGATAGAATCGTCGCCAGGTAAACATTTCTATCTTCCACATCACGCAGTCTTGAAACCAACAAGTTCATCAACTAAATTACGTGTCGTTTTTGATGGTTCGATTAAAGATTCCTACGGGCAGACATTGAATAGCGGGTTGTTAGTAGGTCCTCCAATTCAAAGGGATTTGATCGGCGTATGCTTGCGCTTTCGAGAACATCGGTATGTTTTCACTGCTGATGTCGTGAAAATGTTTCGCCAAATTTGGATGGACGAAGGACACACTGACTTCCAACGCATTGTTTGGCGTAACGATCCATCTGAAGAGATTAAACACTTTCGTTTGTGTACCGTCACCTACGGTACTGCGTCTGCTCCATTCTTAGCAGTTCGGGTATTAAAACAGCTAGTCCTCGACTACCAATCCAAATATCCTAATGCCTCTCGGGTCCTTTTGAATGACGTTTATGTTGACGACGTCATGACAGGATCAAACTCAATTGAATCGCTTATTGATTTGCAGTCTGAACTAGTTGAACTCCTGTCCGTTGCTAAACTGCAGCTTCGGAAATGGAGTTCGAATTGCTAGCCACTTCTTTCTAGTTTGCCAAAAGAAGATTGCGAATACTCAATCTTCGACACACAATGCTCGCATTCATTAATAAAAGTGTTAGGCATGATGAGTTTTCATTTTGTATGTCGAAGTCCCTTCTATCTCCTTCATCCACTAAGCGGACCCTACTTTCGGAAGTATCAAGGATTTTTGATCCTTTAGGATTACTAGCTCCGTCGGTGGTATTATTCAAAATTCTATTTCAAGAACTATGGTCTTCAGTGTTTAAACTAGGATGGGATGATCCGCTACCCCCCCCATTTAGCCGAACGATGGATCGGCTATCGGCAGGAGCTCCCATTCTTAGAACGTATTTGGGTTCCCAGAAATGTATTCTCGTCGTTGGTAGAGATCGAACTCCATGGATTTTCAGATGCCTCTTCACTAGGATATGCTGCAGTTATATATAGTCGTTGCAGAGTCGCTGAAGGAGAATTCAAGACCAGCATAATTGCCGCCAAGACGAAGGTTGCACCAATCAAACCAATTTCCATCCCACGGTTGGAGCTCTGTGGTGCTCTGCTACTGACTCGGTTGCTGAATCTCGTGAAATCATCGATAACAACTAAGATTTCACGAACACTGGCATGGTGTGATTCGGAAATTGTGTTACATTGGCTGTCTTCACCCCCTCGTTGCTGGACAACATTTGTGGCCAACCGCACAGCCGCAATCCTCGAAACAACTCCCAGACATTCATGGTATCATATTTCATCAGAATTGAATCCAGCTGATTGTGCGTCACGCGGTGTTCTTCCATCGAATCTTGCTACCCATAATATTTGATGGACCGGTCCATCCTTCTTAACGTTACCGGATGAACATTGGCCAAAGTCTAGGTTTGTCTCGCGAAAACTAGAGTGTAAAGACATATCAATCGAAGAAAGGCAATCGTCTCGACAAGTATTAATTACCTACTCCGATACAGATGCAATACAAACTTTAATTGACAGAATCTCGTCGTGGTATCGCGTTCAAAAAATAATGGCGTATTGTCTTCGATATTTGTTCAATTCTCGGGCCGCAAAAATCAATCGCCTTACTACTGGTCTCAACTTAAATGAGATCCACAACGCAAGGATACTCATCATAAAATTGGTTCAACAAAAATCATTCAGTGAAGATATTGCGCACCTAATTAAATATCATAAACTTCCTGCTAAATCAAACCTCTTAAAATACTCTGCATTTGTTGACAATAACGGTTTGCTTCGTGTAGGCGGCAGATTAAAACATGCCACAGTTTCTTTCAATATTAAACACCCTATTATCCTACCGAAAAATAATATAATTTCATCTCTCATTGCAACAGATATTCATACTAGCTTTCTGCATCCAGGAGTTTCACAAACATTTGCTATCATTCGCCAGCAGTATTGGATCTTAGGTAGTCGAAATCTCGTTCGAAAGATAGTGCATGAATGCAAGGTCTGCTTTATGCAACGGAAGCTGACAACTACAGAACTCATGGGAGACTTACCATCTCAGCGAATTCAACCGAGTCGTCTTTTTTCCAACACAGGGTGTGATTATGCCGGTCCTCTGACTATTCGACTTTCCCGCTGTCGTAAGGCCAAGCTGTCAAAAGCATACATAACAATCTTTGTATGCATGGCTACGAAGGCGATCCATCCAGAAGTGGTGAGTGATCTCACAATGGATGCCTTCCTGGCCGCCTTACGTAGATTTGTTGCTCGTCGGGGATTGTGCTCCAACATCTACAGTGACAATGGAACCAATTTCCAAGCTCGTCGTTGTTTGAACGAGATGCATAAATTGGTAATGGCACAGACTCACAATGAGATCATTGCATCATCACTTGCTAAGGACAACATTGCATGGCACTTCATTCCTCCATCAGCGCCACACTTCGGTGGTTTGTGGGAGGCTGGTGTCAAATCGGTGAAATCAAACCTACGTCGAGTAGTCGGATGCTCAATTTTAACTTTTGAGGAGTTGTACACAGTACTTTCTCAAATTGAGGCTATCCTCAATTCTCGTCCATTATGTGTTGTATCCGATGAAGATCTGAACCCATTAACACCTGCTCATTTCCTTATAGGCGAACCTTACACAGCCGTCCCTGAGCCCAACATTCTGGATGCACCTATAAGCCGTTTGAAGCACTGGAATCATATCCAAAGTATGGTTCAAGGATTTTGGAGACGATGGCAGACTGAGTATATCACCACACTCCAAGAACGATCGAAGTGGCAGCAGACCAACCCAAGTCTAAAACCAGGCGATCTGGTCGTGATCAAAGAGCCCAATCTTCCACCAACAAAGTGGCTTCTCGGCAAAATTGAAGCCGTGACAAAAGGTACAGATCAACACGTACGAGTAGCTACAGTGAAGACGAGTCGCGGTACTTTTGTACGTCCAATAACCAAACTTGCTCTACTGCCGCTGTCCTGAAACACGTTCCAGGGGGGCCGGGATGTTTGGAAATAATTCTTTTTTTTTGTAACAATTCAATATTCATTTGTATTCATTAATGTTATTTTTGTTATTATATGTAAATATTATTTTTGTTTATCTTTGTTCAAGATAATTTGTTAATCCCTGTTAATTTTGTGAAATAAGCTGTGAGTCACTGTATGATTTGTATCACACCATTCGGATGCATCGGATGTTTCATCCAGATCCACCAATCCGTGCGTACCAACATCCATCGTACGATTCGCACACCACTGGAGTCGAATGCACATGGAGCGAGTGCATGTGTGTGGGTGTTGTTTTTTGTGGATGCATTCTTGCTGCTGATGATCGGTGGTCCATGGACTCGGCCACTTGGATTTTGGTCGCAGCACGGAGTGGTAGTAAGAGAAAATAAATTGTTACTGAGTTTAAAATCCTGTTGATTATTTTTTTTCATTCAAAGCCTTATTTTCATTGAATTTTCGTAATCCAAAACATAATTGGTCCTTCGAGTCGGATTTATAATTTATTAATTTTTATTTAAATAATTTATTACAATCGTGTTCTTGATAAAACAAAATTAATTTGAAATTCAATGTGTGAATTTGTACTATAGTGGACAATTTGTCGTTGCATAGGTATTCCCTTTGTTTTATACTGAACCTTTATAATTTCATAAGGGAGCAACAATAAACTAATTTACCTGGAATTTCTCACTCAAGTCAATTTCGTCGGTTTTTTTTTATTTTAATATGAGTGCATTAAATCTAAAACGCGGAAATGCCAAAGGCCGCTTGACTCGCGCAGCAGCTTTTGTAGAGACAATCGATTCGTCTACAACGATCGAAATGATAGAGATTCGCCTAAGTAAATTAGAAGAAACGTGGGCCGAATTTTCCTCGTTGCACTACGAACTTTTACAGCAAGTGCTTGAGGCTGAGTGCGCTGCTCTTGAATCGGAATTTGGCGAATATGAAACCAAATATTTCGTAGCTCATTCTAAGCTCGTAAAAGCTATTCGTGATAGGAAAAGCGTTGTACAAAAAGATGCAGATGTTTCGGTTTTAGAACAGCTTGCCAACCAACAGTCTACATTTTTAGAGAAGATTAACAGCTCAACAAGCAATTCTTCGTTTGTTAATTTACCAAAAATTGTAGTGCCTTCATTTTCGGGAAATTATGAAGACTGGCCGTCTTTTCGTGATCTTTTCTTGGGCTCGGTAGACAATAGGAGTGATCTCAATGCAACTCAAAAGTTTCACTACCTAAAATCATTCGTTCGAGATGATGCGGCCAGTCTTATCAAGCATATGACAATTTCCGAGGTCAATTACATTGAAGCCTGGGAGCGCCTAGAAAAGCGATACGATCGGGTTCAATTAATCGTGCGGTCATTTATTCAGACATTTTTATCCCTTCCTGCAATCAGTATTAGTAATGTCCAAACGCTGCGAAAAATTACTGACGGCGAAGATGAAGTCGTGCGTGGACTTAGTGCTCTTAAACAAAACGGTCGCGACCCATGGCTTATACATCTGCTGTTGAACAAGCTTGACCAAGACACTAAACAAGCTTGGGCAGAAGATGTCGGTTCTCGGGATGATTGCACCATAAACGATCATATAGACTTCTTGCAATCCCGTTGTGACGCTCTCGAATCATGCCAACCTACTAATCGTTCTGTTACATCGCGTACCAAGCCATCAGTTACCATTCGATCCCATGTAGCAGAAGAATCTGATACCAAACCTCAGTGCCCCAAGTGCAAAAATGACCATTTACTAAGCCAGTGTCCGAAATTCGTAGCTCTAGACATTGAATCGCGTCGGAATTTCGTGAAGACAAATTCGTTGTGTTTTAATTGTCTTCGGATATTCGTCGAACAAATGTCGATCTACGTTTCGTTGTCGAGTTTGTAAATCACGCCATCATTCACTAGTCCATCCAGAAGATTTAAATCATACTCTAGTACCGTCGTCTTCTTATCCAAGATCATTGTATAATGCTAACCCTTCTTTGAATTCGTTTCAACCTCAAAATTCAGCACCGTCATTGAAATCTGCTTCTCCACTTGTGAACAACCACTCCCTTAAATTTAATCGTCGTAAGCAAACCATTCTCCCTACTATGTTAGCTAAAATTCAGGACATTCAGGGGAATTTCATTGATTGCCGAGTTTTGCTAGATTCTGGATCCCAATCATCATTCGTCGTTGAATCATTCGCCCAAAGACTCGGATATCGTCGTTCTCATGCTCGGATTCCAATTCTCGGTCTGTCGTCTACAGAAGCAGGTTATACAAAAGGGTGTATTTCTTTGCAACTTTGCTCGCGACTCAATTCAACTCGTCTATTTGTTGATGCCTTTATATTGAATAATAATTGAATAAATAACTTCGAATCTACCATCGCAATCGTTAGATGTCTCTTCTTGGCCACATATTCTTTATTCGATATTCGATCTTCACCTGTCGATGTTCTACTTGGCGCCGATAAGCTCTGGTGCATTCTGAAGGGAGAACAAATCCACGGTCCTGAAGGTATTCCACTAGCCCAAAATACTTCGTTTGGATGGGTTATTACAGGAGAGTTTTTTGATCAGACTGCCACAGATGTTACATTTTCATCACATCATTCAACTCTCGACGTTGATGTGTTGTTGCAGCGATTTTGGGAGCTGGAGGAAGTAACTTCAGCTAAAGACGGATGTATCATCAACGACCCGGCTGAGCAACACTTTCGCGAAACGTTCTCTCGCTCATCGGATGGCAAATACGTGGTACAGCTCCCCTTCAAAATACCAGACCCGTCTTTCGGCTACACGCTGCAAGCAGCTACCTCGCGTTTACACTCCATGGAACGTCGCTTTCGGAATAATCCTGAAATACATCGCTCGTATTTAGGATTCATGAAGGAATATGTACAGCTTGGACATATGAAGCAGATTCAACCTAACGAGATAGAATCGTCGCCAGATAAACATTTCTATCTTCCACATCACGCAGTCTTGAAACCAACAAGTTCATCAACTAAATTACGTGTCGTTTTTGATGGTTCGATTAAAGATTCCTACGGGCAGACATTGAATAGCGCGTTGTTAGTAGGTCCTCCAATTCAAAGGGATTTGATCGGCGTATGCTTGCGCTTTCGAGAACATCGGTATGTTTTCACTGCTGATGTCGTGAAAATGTTTCGCCAAATTTGGATGGACGAAGGACACACTGACTTCCAACGCATTGTTTGGCGTAACGATCCATCTGAAGAGATTAAACACTTTCGTTTGTGTACCGTCACCTACGGTACTGCGTCTGCTCCATTCTTAGCAGTTCGGGTATTAAAACAGCTAGTCCTCGACTACCAATCCAAATATCCTAATGCCTCTCGGGTCCTTTTGAATGACGTTTATGTTGACGACGTCATGACAGGATCAAACTCAATTGAATCGCTTATTGATTTGCAGTCTGAACTAGTTGAACTCCTGTCCGTTGCTAAACTACAGCTTCGGAAATGGAGTTCGAATTGCTGGCCACTTCTTTCTAGTTTGCCAAAAGAAGATTGCGAATACTCAATCTTCGACACACAATGCTCGCATTCATTAATAAAAGTGTTAGGCATGATGAGTTTTCATTTTGTATGTCGAAGTCCCTTCTATCTCCTTCATCCACTAAGCGGACCCTACTTTCGGAAGTATCAAGGATTTTTGATCCTTTAGGATTACTAGCTCCGTCGGTAGTATTATTCAAAATTCTATTTCAAGAACTGTGGTCTTCAGTGTTTAAACTAGGATGGGATGATCCGCTACCCCCCCATTTAGCCGAACGATGGATCGGCTATCGGCAGGAGCTCCCATTCTTAGAACGTATTTGGGTTCCCAGAAATGTATTCTCGTCGTTGGTAGAGATCGAACTCCATGGATTTTCAGATGCCTCTTCACTAGGATATGCTGCAGTTATATATAGTCGTTGCAGAGTCGCTGAAGGAGAATTCAAGACCAGCATAATTGCCGCCAAGACGAAGGTTGCACCAATCAAACCAATTTCCATCCCACGGTTGGAGCTCTGTGGTGCTCTGCTACTGACTCGGTTGCTGAATCTCGTGAAATCATCGATAACAACTAAGATTTCACGAACACTGGCATGGTGTGATTCGGAAATTGTGTTACATTGGCTGTCTTCACCCCCTCGTTGCTGGACAACATTTGTGGCCAACCGCACAGCCGCAATCCTCGAAACAACTCCCAGACATTCATGGTATCATATTTCATCAGAATTGAATCCAGCTGATTGTGCGTCACGCGGTGTTCTTCCATCGAATCTTGCTACCCATAATATTTGATGGACCGGTCCATCCTTCTTAACGTTACCGGATGAACATTGGCCAAAGTCTAGGTTTGTCTCGCGAAAACTAGAGTGTAAAGACATATCAATCGAAGAAAGGCAATCGTCTCGACAAGTATTAATTACCTACTCCGATACAGATGCAATACAAACTTTAATTGACAGAATCTCGTCGTGGTATCGCGTTCAAAAAATAATGGCGTATTGTCTTCGATATTTGTTCAATTCTCGGGCCGCAAAAATCAATCGCCTTACTACTGGTCTCAACTTAAATGAGATCCACAACGCAAGGATACTCATCATAAAATTGGTTCAACAAAAATCATTCAGTGAAGATATTGCGCACCTAATTAAATATCATAAACTTCCTGCTAAATCAAACCTCTTAAAATACTCTGCATTTGTTGACAATAACGGTTTGCTTCGTGTAGGCGGCAGATTAAAACATGCCACAGTTTCTTTCAATATTAAACACCCTATTATCCTACCGAAAAATAATATAATTTCATCTCTCATTGCAACAGATATTCATACTAGCTTTCTGCATCCAGGAGTTTCACAAACATTTGCTATCATTCGCCAGCAGTATTGGATCTTAGGTAGTCGAAATCTCGTTCGAAAGATAGTGCATGAATGCAAGGTCTGCTTTATGCAACGGAAGCTGACAACTACAGAACTCATGGGAGACTTACCATCTCAGCGAATTCAACCGAGTCGTCTTTTTTCCAACACAGGGTGTGATTATGCCGGTCCTCTGACTATTCGACTTTCCCGCTGTCGTAAGGCCAAGCTGTCAAAAGCATACATAGCAATCTTTGTATGCATGGCTACGAAGGCGATCCATCCAGAAGTGGTGAGTGATCTCACAATGGATGCCTTCCTGGCCGCCTTACGTAGATTTGTTGCTCGTCGGGGATTGTGCTCCAACATCTACAGTGACAATGGAACCAATTTCCAAGCTCGTCGTTGTTTGAACGAGATGCATAAATTGGTAATGGCACAGACTCACAATGAGATCATTGCATCATCACTTGCTAAGGACAACATTGCATGGCACTTCATTCCTCCATCAGCGCCATACTTCGGTGGTTTGTGGGAGGCTGGTGTCAAATCGGTGAAATCAAACCTACGTCGAGTAGTCGGATGCTCAATTTTAACTTTTGAGGAGTTGTACACAGTACTTTCTCAAATTGAGGCTATCCTCAATTCTCGTCCATTATGTGTTGTATCCGATGAAGATCTAAACCCATTAACACCTGCTCATTTCCTTATAGGCGAACCTTACACAGCCGTCCCTGAGCCCAACATTCTGGATGCACCTATAAGCCGTTTGAAGCACTGGAATCATATCCAAAGTATGGTTCAAGGATTTTGGAGACGATGGCAGACTGAGTATATCACCACACTCCAAGAACGATCGAAGTGGCAGCAGACCAACCCAAGTCTAAAACCAGGCGATCTGGTCGTGATCAAAGAGCCCAATCTTCCACCAACAAAGTGGCTTCTCGGCAAAATTGAAGCCGTGACAAAAGGTACAGATCAACACGTACGAGTAGCTACAGTGAAGACGAGTCGCGGTACTTTTGTACGTCCAATAACCAAACTTGCTCTACTGCCGCTGTCCTGAAACACGTTCCAGGGGGGCCGGGATGTTTGGAAATAATTCTTTTTTTTTGTAACAATTCAATATTCATTTGTATTCATTAATGTTATTTTTGTTATTATATGTAAATATTATTTTTGTTTATCTTTGTTCAAGATAATTTGTTAATCCCTGTTAATTTTGTGAAATAAGCTGTGAGTCACTGTATGATTTGTATCACACCATTCGGATGCATCGGATGTTTCATCCAGATCCACCAATCCGTGCGTACCAACATCCATCGTACGATTCGCACACCACTGGAGTCGAATGCACATGGAGCGAGTGCATGTGTGTGGGTGTTGTTTTTTGTGGATGCATTCTTGCTGCTGATGGTCGGTGGTCCATGGACTCGGCCACTTGGATTTTGGTCGCAGCACGGAGTGGTAGTAAGAGAAAATAAATTGTTACTGAGTTTAAAATCCTGTTGATTATTTTTTTTCATTCAAAGCCTTATTTTCATTGAATTTTCGTAATCCAAAACAAGGTTGTTGATAGATGATAGAAACAGGTCTGAAGAGAGGACTGAGCCCATCTAATACAACTTGTATTGATCGATTACTTAAAAAGCTGGCAATCCATTGTGAAAAGATGCTACCAACACCATACGATTGAAGCTTTGTTATAAGAGCGCTATGCCATACTCTATCGAAAGCTTTGGATATATCAAGAGCAACTACTCTGCAGTCACCGTGTTAATGAATGCATTGATTCCATTTTTCGGATAGGTATACCATTAAGATTCCTGTGGAACGCTGTTACCGAAAACCATACCGTCGGTCATCGAGGAAATGGTTTTTTTCGAGATAACTGATAAAATGGAAATTGATAATGCTTTCCATGACCTTGGAAAGCACCGATGTTAATGCATTGGGTCGGTAGTTTTATCGCCCTTTTTGGGAATTGGCTGGATGTGCGTAAGTTTCCACCTATCCGGAAAAATGCCTATAGAGTATGATAGATGGAAGAGCTTGCGTAGGGGTTTGACTCGTGCTACTGAACGGGTTCGGAAATATATTTGGCCTAACGAATAGTTAACTCGGTTCAGTACAGGTGGAGGGAGAGAACTATCAGGTAAGGTGGAATTCGCTTTCTCCTTATAGTCCGTGATATTCTTATTATTGTGGACAAGCGCTGGGATGGACGATGTTGCGGAGCTTTTTATTCTTTTTACAAAAGACCAAAAGGATTTACTGCCCTTTGGACATTCCAGTATTTTGTTCTTAACTTTCTGGTCTCGTGTAAATTTAGCACGTCTGAGAATGCCGTTGCCGTCATTTCTAGCCCGTTTGAAGAGATTTCGCTTTTCCTCAGTAGGTGTTTGACGTCATAACGCGAAAGCATTACAGGGGACACCTGTTTGCAATATGTCGATATGCATTGCAAAGAAAACATCTGTTCCCTTTTTGTTTATCTGGACAAGATTCGGAAGTTTTTGAAGCTTCCTATCCCCCAGACTACGCCTAGACCCTTCTGCCCTTGACTCACTTTGGTATTTGTTAGGTTTGTCGTGCTGCTTGATACGTTCGTAAATTGTTAGTTTTTCCTTCAGTTGAATCATCGAACGTGCTTCAAACAGTACCGACTTATTTCTCGCGCCATCTGGAATTTCCTGTATGATATACGCGATCATGGACTCCTCATCTACCTTTCCCTTATTTGCTTTTTGTTTCATAGTGAAAAAGTATTCTAACAGCGTTTCGCCCGACCGTTTTTTCCGAGACTGCAACATCTGACGGACCGTTATACTAGAGAAAACTGAACTAAACTCCTCCCCAAACTTGGATTTCAATTTTGGCCCAGAGCTGATGCCTTCCTCTGACTCAACGTATCCGACGGCCAAACAGGAGCTTCTGGACTTCGTTTCACTTGCATATGGTGGAAATCTCCTCAAAATCTTTAAGCCATAAGAAGAAATTTTTGGACGACTCACCTGAATACGTTTCCATCGAGTCTTCAACATTTTTAAATCAAAAATTGGTGTCCGCCATGTCCGCCATCCTCTGATTGCTCACTGGACAATTCCTCTTGAAGATCTTCCTCTACTACCGGTAATTTTTCGTCGTCTCTCATTAAATATGCGTGTAACCTTGCGACAAGTTCGTCCTTGTTCCGTCAATTTTTGCAAGGCCTCTTTTCGAGGGGATATTGTACACTTCCCGGCTTGTTAATTTATTCAATCTTGCCATATACTACTTTACACTGAGTTTACTTTTGTTTTTAATTCTTCGCTTAGTTTATCCGTTTCACTTGACTTTTATAAATTCTTATACTTTTCTGTTCTTTTCAATTAACTTTTAAAAAAAAGTTGTTTTCTTATTTTCGTTTCACTTTGTCAACCGACACGTCGCGACGATTTTTTCTTCGAAAAAAACTTCTCTAACCTTAACCGTAAAAACAGTTTTTTTTTATTTTCCATGTCTTCTTTCCGATGTCACGTTAAAATCTTCCGATCGAGATTCCGTTGGCTTTTCTCTTTCTCTTTTCTTCACGACGCCGATTTACGCGAAGCTTCCATCACTTGACGAACCCCTTCTTTCACCGTATTTCGATAAATTTTTGTTTACTGGAAATTATTTTATTCTCCCTTTAACACAGCACTGCGTAGCCCACTTCTGACACCATGTGGAGAATCTTACCCGCCTAGACTGATCCCAAATTAAAGAAAAAAAATGGCACTTACCAATTTCGCGCGAGTTAAAGATTATTTAACACTTAAAAATAAAAAACACTTATTAATATCTTTGTTCCACTGATGCGGTTTATTGTCAATTCAAATTAAGACTGCCTGATTATTTGTCTATTCGTCTATTTATATTAGACGGTAAACAAATTTATGCCAGAGCAAAAGCCGTTACTAGCTGGTGATAGCAAGCTGCCGCTGTTCGTTGTAAGTAGGTCATCTACTAGGCGTTGCATTGGTTGGCCCGTTGTTTGCACTTGGACTTGTTGTTGATGCTGAAAATGTTCGTCCGTTATCATGGTTGTGTTGTCACTGCAGATGTTGGCCCGTTTCTTGCACTAACGCTCGTTCGTCCGTAAGTAGGTCATCTAATAGGTTTTGCATTTGTTGGACCGTTGCTTGCACTTAGATTTGTTGTTGATGGTTACAAATGTGACTCCGTTGTTTGCACTAGATGACTTCTGTTATTGATGTTGCAGGATGGATGGTTATGGGTGGTTACTATGGGTATGTAACTCCTCCCCTCTTAGTATGGACCAACAAATTTGTAAAGGTTTGTGTCCATTATTAGTGTTGCTGCTGCTAAATTGTTATGAACGAGGCTTATCCACATTTAAGGCTTATTAAATCATCAGTGGGTAAGGGATGGGATAAAATATATTTTTATTTTTTTTTTTGAAAAAATGAAAATCAGTTTTTTATGTTAATTTTGGCTAGATATTGAAATTTATAACATAGTGTGTCTAAAGAAGAAAAAAAAAGGCGATTCGAAAACAAAATAGAGTTAGAGTAGTTTGATTATTTTCGCATTTATTTATTTCTAACATTTAATTTCTTTTGTTTTAAACTAAAAAAGAAAAAAATGAATGTGTTTAATCGGTAAATTTGCGTTGTTTCTGTACTTTTTGTTTGTGTACCTTTCTTTTGTTTGTTTCCAAAGTAATTTTATTATTCTTAACTACTATATGGTCGTTAAATCTAGGGGCTAATTTGTTACGTCTGTCGTCTGATTCATATATTTTTCTGTTAGCTAAAAATTCAGGTGGGTCTTTGCGGCTATCATTGAGTTTATTAATAATCTTTTCTTTAGTATTAAGATTTCGGTCATAACTTAATTTTGCTAAAGTATTGTAGTCATTAATATGTTTATTAAGGTATTCCTGTTCTGTTTTAGCAGTTTTATTAAGGGAAAATAGATTTCTGTTTGTAATATGGCCATTAAGCAATTCAAAAGGGGTCAGTTTAGTTGCAGAGTGGATTGAATTGTTATAAGTTATCACAGCTTCGTCAACTACTTCGCCTATAGGTTTTTCTTTGTGTTGAGATTTGATAATGCGTATTAACTCCGTCAAGGTAGAATGGAATCTTTCAACAGGTGAATTGCCGTTGGAACTTTTTGCACAGATTGTATGTAGGTTTATACTGTACATATCTAAGAAATTTCTAAACAAGGTAGATATAAATTCACTTCCGTTATCGGTGATAATTTTTTGTGGGATTCCATGATGAGAGAAAAAGTGTTTTAAAGATTTTATTAAATTAATACTATTTCTAGCAGTTAGTAAATAAACACTTGAAAATCTGCTAAATTTATCAATTATCGTTAGAAAATGTTCTTTGTGAATGGAGTATATATCCATATGAAGGATTTCCAAAGGTTTTATTGGTGTTTCAGTGATTTCGTATTTTAAGCGCTCTCTCTTTCTATCATATTTATATTTATGGCATATGTCACAATTATTTATAATTTGTGTAATCAGACGCTTCATATTAGGGAAAAAGTACTCTCTTTTAAGATGTTCTAAGCATTCATTTATACCTCTGTGGATTGACTTTGTATGATAATCCCGAACTAATTTATCCTGCTCATCAGTATCGGTCATGTCTTTTAAAATTATGTTACATCTTACTATTCGTAGGCGGCTATTACTGAAATATTTAGAGTACACTGATTGAATGATTTTGAAAGTTTTATCATCTGTTAGCACCGCTGTTAGTCGCTTAGAGGCCATATATTCTTTAAAAATCTTTATAATAAAGCTTTCTTCTCTAATTAGATTATAAGATATTGTAAATCTTTTCTTTCTTTTGAATAATATTTTAAATTGAACATCCGGTCTAGTTTTGGTTTCTACCTGTTTGAGAATGATTTGGTTCGAAAACTCATTTATGGCACGTTCCGATATCGGAATGCCGTCATCGTTGTTTTCCGGTGCTGAATGGATGGTGAATAAATCTTGTTCGGCATCTACATTATTAAAAATGGATAAAAGGTCTAAGTTCTCGTTTTCGTCGGGAGATTTATTTTGATTGATTTCATTTGTATTTATTTCAACACGAGATAAAGCGTCAGCGTTGGAGTTTAGCGTCCCTTTTTTGTATGTAATATCATAATTATATTCCTCTAACTTGAGCCTCCAACGAAGTAATTTTGAATTTGGTTCCTTTAACGAAAACAGCCAGGTTAAGGGTTTATGGTCAGTTATGATATGAAATTTGCGACCAAAGAGGTAAGGACGAAAATATTTGGTACCCCAAACGATAGCTAAGAGTTCCTTTTCAATTGTACTATAGTTTTCCTCGGATTCTGATAAAGTCCGACTTGCATAGCAAATTGGTTTATCAGATCCAATGAGGCCTTGTGAGAGTATAGCACCTATAGCAAAATTACTGGCATCTGTAGTAAGATTGAATGGTTTTGAAAAGTCAGGGTATTGTAAAATGGGTTCGTTACATAACAAGGTTTTACATGTTTCCGAGGCTCGTAATTGAAAATTTGCATCGTCAACTTCGCTCTGAAGTTGACTTTGAGGGTAATTTTTATTTATTTTTGGAATATGATTATGCGGCATATAATCATAATGAATAGATGGACCTTGTTGATTGTCTGCCAAATAATTATTGTTAGCTTCGCTATAATTTTGGATATAAGGTTGTCGAACTTTAGCATTTGAACCAAAATTACTATGAGTTTCGTAATAATTTTGATCCTGATATCTGGGAACTTGATTAATAGAACAAATACTTTCCATATGATGACATTGATTCTGTGAGTTACTGTTTTGCCGTTTAAAATTATTGGAATTTCTACTTGTATTTGCACTGATAGTATCCATAGGTTCTGGAGGGTGAAAGCCGTTAAATCTAGGATTTAAATTATTTCTGAGTGGCTGCGAAAAGTTTTGGGGAATATTGTTCATTGGTCTGATTGACCGGTTTTGTGGAATTTGAGGAAAACTATTGTAAGGTCTATTAAATTGCTGATGAGGAAATCTGAATGAAGGTCCTTGTGCAGAATTTGGATTTTGAAATGAGTTTTGATTTTTCCTATAGGATGGTAGGTGTTGTTGGTATTGAGGATTTTGAAAGTAATGGCAGTTTTGTTCCTGGAGGCAGAAATTGAATGCCTCAGCTAATTTGTTGGGCTTCATTGACCTAATTGTGGATCCTAGCGGTTCTTTTAGTCCAGACAAAAATGCATTAAGGCACATTTCCTGGTAAAGCGATTGTTTAGCTATTATAACATTATCATTATTTTCGTGCACTTTTATGTGATTTGTCATAAGAGAAAATATATCTATTATTTTGGAATAGAAATGTTCTACCGTCATTTGGTCCTGTCGAAGATGATGTAAGTCGCGAATGAGGCTGGTCTCATTACGTTTATCGGAATAATGTACAATTAAATTATTTTTTATTTGTTGCCAGTCAATGGGAGTACCATACATGTTGAGTACTTCATTGGCTGGTCCTACTACTTTATTTCTAATTGCTCGAACTATTATTCGCTCATACGTACTACCGACAATCTGTGGCATGAGAATTAATATTTCCTCTACATTACTTACAAAATCAAACAAAGAACGAGGATTTCCTTCAAAATTTGGAAGGTCTTTTACAGCATCAGGAATCCTGAGGCTGTTAAAGACACCTACAGCAAACGCTTCGTGATTCATTTCCTCTTCGTCACTGGACTTGTCTTTAGAAGCACCCTTTGACACTTTACTTAATGAATGCCAACTTTTGTTATTAAGAAAACTGACTTTTATTTTACGGTTTTTCTTTGTTTTGGGTTTTGGGGCATAGGAGAACACTGATAATTTAAGAACCAAAAATATGGACTTACCCCGTTAAACAATTAGCTTGTTAGTTGTTGGCTTCCGTTCCGATGATTCTCAGCTTCTTCTATGTTCCTTTTCTTTCCATTCTTTTTGTGAAGAGAAGAAAAAAAAAATTCGGGAACAACAGCAAAAAGTTTTATTTTACACTGTTCGTGATTATTAACACGGTTTTTTTTTTATTTTTTATTATTTTTTTTTAGCACTATTTTGTTCTTATTTATTCTGTTCTTGGCATATATAAGTACCTATATATATTTATATACATATGTATGTTTATATATTTTCTTCTTTGTTTTTTTTTTTGTACTGTTCGTGAACACCTTTTTTTTTTTTTTTTTTTTTTTGCACTATTCTATTCTTAACACTATTTAACACTATTCTGCTTTGTAAAAAAAAAATTTTTTTTAGGTTGTAGCGATGTTCCTTAACCAAAGGATTAAAATCCACCACTTCGATTTTCACTCGTAGTGTGTTATTAGTTTAGCGACTTTTGTAGCTACTGAATTTAATTTCACTACCGGATGCTTAACTTTTATCCTACCGACTGCGCCAGTTAAAGATTATTTAACACTTAAAAATAAAAAACACTTATTAATATCTTTGTTCCACTGATGCGGTTTATTGTCAATTCAAATTAAGACTGCCTGATTATTTGTCTATTCGTCTATTTATATTAGACGGCAAACAAATTTATGCCAGAGCAAAAGCCGTTACTAGCTGGTGATAGCAAGCTGCCGCTGTTCGTTGTAAGTAGGTCATCTACTAGGCGTTGCATTGGTTGGCCCGTTGTTTGCACTTGGACTTGTTGTTGATGCTGAAAATGTTCGTCCGTTATCATGGTTGTGTTGTCACTGCAGATGTTGGCCCGTTTCTTGCACTAACGCTCGTTCGTCCGTAAGTAGGTCATCTAATAGGTTTTGCATTTGTTGGACCGTTGCTTGCACTTAGATTTGTTGTTGATGGTTACAAATGTGACTTCGTTGTTTGCACTAGATGACTTCTGTTATTGATGTTGCAGGATGGATGGTTATGGGTGGTTACTATGGATATGTAACTCGCGGTGACAAGGCGCAGAATCGTCTTGGACAATCAGCTTATCTGAGTATGATAAGTGTTCTTCTAAAGATGGTAGCAGATTGTCTTCCTATATCTTTTTTATATTTTTCTGAGTTCACCGTTCCATTTATTAGAGCCAGCCGTCCAGTGCCGTGATAGGAAAGCATTCCCAACTCATCCTTGAGCCGCCTTGTTTCACGGTTGTTGACACGCATGCATCATTCAATCTTTCTCCAATTCTTCGCCTCACGTACTGTATTCCGTCAGAGGTGGAGGGAGAGAACTATCAGGTAAGGTGGAATTCGCTTTCTCCTTATAGTCCGTGATATTCTTATTATTGTGGACAAGCGCTGGGATGGACGATGTTGTATTCCGTCAGAGCCGAATATGTTGAACTTGGACTCATCTGAGGAGATCACATTTTTCCAGTCCGTTATGGTCTTTGGCCCACTGGAGACGTTTTAGGCGCATTCGATTATTTAGAAATTTTGTTTGGCAAGTCGTCTTGCGGTCAAGCCAGCTTCTTGAAGCCTTCGTCTTGCAGTTCGTAAGCTTATCTCTGATCCTCCAGTCTCTACAAAGTCCGTCCTTAAATCTTCAGCAGTTTTGAATCGATCACACAGACTTATTCCTTATAATGCCGATCTTCAGGGCTGGTGGTCTTTCTTCTGCGACCCGTCCCCTTTTTTCTTTGCAATGAGCCCGTTGCCTCAAGTTTTTCGACTTTTGTTTTTTCATTAATTTTATTTTTATTTTCCATATTAATAAAATTATTTCCACTTTCACTCAAACTACTTTTTTTCAATGAACTATTACAAAATGAACTACCTATAGAATCACGTCATCAAAGCCTTTTTAGGCAAAATACTAAAAAACTACCGGCTAGTTCTCAAGATAATTGAAGTTAAAGATTTTGTACCCTGTCCGGGTTTCCGTTACTTTGTATATAATTAGTTTATTTTCGTATGATAGGGCAGATTTTCTGCTTATGAAAAGATATAGCATCCTTATAGCTACTTATATATTGACTTTCTGCAATTTTCTGGAAATGTGTTCATGAAATGTTAGTTGGGTGTCCAGATGTAAACCTAGGTATTTAAAGCAATTGTCACAATTTATTATCGATCGATGAACTTGCAATGGACTCTTCGGAAGATAGCAAGATTTTCTTTTTCGGGTAAAAAAGATAGCCTGTATTTTATCACTGTTTAACTTAATTTTCCACCTATTGTAATACAATTCAGTAAAGTTCCATCGCATTTCGAAGATTTGTCTCACTATTGAAATCAAATTTCTGTGATGAGAGTATTGCAGTATCATATGCAAAAATGGCTGCTTCACAGTTAGTCAAACTTGGAAAATCGGACAGAACCTTGCGGCACTCCTGACTGAACACGAATTAAAATAGAAACGGTACTATTAACTACGACTTCAAAGAACGACCTGACAAAAAACTTTACACTATCTTAGAAAGAAATGGAGGAAAGTTGTAATTAATCATTTTATATAGGAGAGCGTCATGCGAAACAGAATCGAAAGCTTTTGCAATTTCCAAAAGGAACTGTTGAATTTCCTCGTTGACGATTTTTTTAACGAGATTGCAAATTCGAAGGACTTGGTGGGAGGTGCTATGTTGTGGTCTAAAACCGAACTGTACGTCGGGATATATAATATATTACTGTCGCTAACTACTTTCCAGCCGTGGGTATAGGTACCACCTTAGCTATTTTCCAAGCATCAGGGAAGCTTGCATTAAATATAGCTATTAAGGACTTCACTCCAGCTTTCGGTAAATATTTGAGATACAGATTTCTTATACGGTCAAAGCCATTCGATTTTCGTACCTTCAGATTGTCGATATGAAATATTATATCTTCGTCGGTAAGAAGTAAATTTGATGGAGTGTCAAAACTCTACATATTGAATGTGCATTTGTAAGTGGATTGCTGATACACAGCAAGCTTACTTGAAAAGTAAGCCCGAAAGCATTGTTTTTTCATCAACTGTGTAATAAATGTTGACTGGGAATACTAGTGCTATATTTAACATGAAGTCTAGAAACGTGGTTAAGTAGTTCGTGGCTTCCATGTGATTGCTATTTAAGCTTAAAATTGTGTCATGCCCTGTATCACCACTACTCATTGCTATCTCTTTCCCATAAATATCCAAATGAAGAATATGCAGCATTCTTATCCAGTGCTGTCCACCAGACTAGGATACACGAATATCGGTCTGACACCCTCCTTAGAAGCATCTGGTTGATTCAGCTAGCGTTTATCTTACGATTATATAGTGCTGCTGTTATGACCTCCGACTTAATGTTGTCTCCTTCTGTATCCAGGAAAGCTATCGTAGTAAATTCCTGTCCACAAGAGAGTAGAGCGGTTTCTACGGATTTACCATTACTCGCGCTGTAATTATGCTGCAATGTTTAGATTCACATACCTTTCCAGGGCTTTCAATAAAAAAGAGGAAAGTCTGATGGGTCTAAAGTCTTTAGGGGTGGTGTGCGAGGTTTATTCCCTCTTCAGTATAAACCCCACTTTCGCATCTCTCCATTATGTTGGTATAATACCGTTTTCTAGGCACGACCTGGGGCGGAGAATGCCACAAGCATGTTACATCTCTGCTGGAATGATTCCACCTGGTTGATTTATTTTGTTCACTTCTTATTTAAAAATTAGTTCAAAATATAATGTCATTCATTGGTTGTGACTGTTTGCCATCGTTCTAGTAGCTTATCTAGTCCATTGGCAAAGAAAACCTCGCTTTTGGCGGCGAAAAACTACTCCACTGCCATTTGGAGACCATAAAAATACAAATAAGTACCCATTTTCACCAAGAAAGATCAGTAGAGATTGGAATAGGTGGTAATCCGATGGTGCAATAGCAGGGGAATATGGTGGCTGCGGTAAAATTTCCCAACCCAACTCAGCAATTTTTTTGACGGTTTTCCTTGCCACCGTGGCAGTGGTGTAGTGGTACATCATCGCTTGTCACGCTGTTGATTCACGGTTCGAATCCTGATGTCAAGAATCATCTATTTATTTCGCATGAAATAAATAAAAAAGTCGATCACTTGCGAAAGCTAAGTCAACTCTACTGTGAAAGCACTGGCAGTGCTATGGCTGAAATGCAACTTGATCGTGATGATAACATCAGGTGGACGGAAAAAAATTCTGTTAATCATAAGCAACGACAATAATAGCGAAAACAAACAAAATACTCTCCAGTTATCTGGACGCCACCCTTGGAGTTTACAGAAACTTAATACCTGAGTTTCAGACTACACCACTCTGTCTTTCTCTCTGTCTTTTCCCCTTTCCACAAAATGCACGTGTTCTAAAAATTAGTATAAGGGTATTCATATCCCCTTTAACACGTGCAAATTATAAAAAAAAACATGCGGTCTTGCGTCGTCGTGATGAAAGATTAATTGTCGCTTAATTCAGGCGGTACCGAAACAGAAAGTTTTAACACAAACCAAGCCTTTGATGTGATGCAACGCAGTTGTCTGGTGACTTCCAAGCTTTATCTATGGAAGTTAATGTAGAATTTATCCGAGTTGTTACTGCGGCCTCTCCAAACACTTCACACAAGTTTTTTTCTGCAATAACGCGGTGCTTTTTTAAACTCATAGAATATACAATGTCTCAATTGTCGAAAGCTAACAAAAACTGACTGACATACTACACTCGTGGAAATAGCTATAAGTCTATAGAAATTCTGTTCAAAATTTAGTTTCTGTATTTGTTTTCGATCTTTTTAGCTAGTAATAAATATATGTACATAATTTTATTATATTGAAGTTAGAAAAGGCATAATTAATTTGGAAAAGTAAAAATAAGAAAATTTATTTCGTTTATATGAATCATCAAAAAAAATTTATGGAAATGGTTATAAATCCACTTAATAAACTCATATTTGTATGCAAAAAATAAATGATTTTAGTAAACGGTATTATAGATCCTGTTCTTCATCGATCTGATTCGATTTTGTAAGCGTTCTGGATTAATGTTTCTCCACGCATGGCGAATGCCGTCTTTCAGTTCACTAATGGTGTTGTATTGCTTACCTTTTACGTAAACAAGACGAGACAGCAATCACCATACGTTTCCTATAGGGTTAAGATCTGGGCAGGCATGCCAGTCCAAAACCTGGACATTTTTGGGCTTTAACCACTCTTTGGTTTGACGGGAAGAATGGATGGCAGCATACGGGAATACCGTGTAGCAAATTACCTCCACCTTTGTATCGAGTTGCTTGCTATAAAAAAGTCTCTTTGTAAGGGCAAAAGCACCTCTGGCTCTGGCCAGAGCAGCATCTATATGTTTGTTAAAATATTGATATTGGTCTAACAAGAGCCCCAGGTATCTGACTACATTTCGACACGCAAGTGGCTGTCCGTGCGGTCCCATGACTGAGAACGTTCTCCCATTTTTTCTAGTATCCCTAGAGGCCCCAGACAACGGCGACATGAAAAGAATGGTTTCCGATTTCTGGAAGTTGATCTTCAACTTTCAGTCATTGCAATATTGCTGAATCCTATCGAAGTCACGTTGCAAGGGAAGTGCAATGACCTCGATTTTTGGTGCTGATGTATACGCGATCAAGTCGTCTGGCACGGTGAAGTGATCCTATGATATCGCTCATGTAAATGTTGAAAAGGATGGTTGAATTAATCGCACCTTGTTGCAGACCGTTTTTGATTTGAAATGTTCTAGCAGAAGTCATATTGCCATTTTTGACAATGAACTGTCTAGTGGTGAGCATGTTATAAAGTATGTACAGCAATAGTTTCATTATGCCCAGCCAGTTCAGCTTGTAGAAGAGTCCCTCTAACCATACGGTGTCGAAGGCCTTCTCCAAGTCAATCAGGCAGGTACCCGTGCACTGTTTCCTGCTTTTGTCCCATTGGATATCCAATACCAGTTTAGACGCGGCATGTATTGTATCATGCCCCGCCTTAAAACAGAATTGGTTATCCGGAATTATTTTATTGTCCTTAGTCCACTTGATCGGGGCTCTATCGATCACTTTTTCGAATACCTTGCTGATGTTCGGAAGGAGACTTATCGACCGGAGATTTGCCGGATTGGAGGTGTCCTTACCCCTTTTGGGGATGGGTTGTATCACTGCTGTTTTCCAATGCGCTGAATAATGTGCATTACTCAGCTCATTGTTAAACAGAGTGGTGTAAATGTTCACCGCTTCTAGAGGGAGATGTGGAAGCACAATATCTGATACTCCATCAATTCCCAAAAATTTCTTTCTTCTCAATGAGTCGAAGATCGCTTGTAGCTCCACCTTCGATATGTACGGGGGATGCACCCTTCCATCGGCGATGACATTATTTGCCATGGTATTGCCATTGAACTCAGTAAGACGTATGTTCTCAGATCGACAGTGCTCATTTACTTGAAGACTGTCATAACTCAAAAGTCGCGATTTTGCAGGAAATGCGTTTAAAGTTTTCAATTGACTATCACCTTGCAGACAAATTTCGAAATTAACCAGTGAACTATTATATATTTAATATATCCATAAAACGAAAACTTTCTCTACTTTGAATTGTGACGTTATATATATAGAATATATTCATTTGAGTGCCAGAAAGTTAAAATGTGTCGTTATTATTGAAAAAAAAAGTTTGATTCAATTAAAATATTTCAGAAACTCAATCACAATACGAAATATGTCGTTTTTTGGGAAACCCAAACGACCTAAAGTTGGTACATATGAAGTGAAATAACGGCATATTCTCTTCTAACGCGGAGTGTATACAAGATATTAATTTGAAATTTTTACACAATATGAAGTATGATAAAACGAATAATTCTGCATCATTAACTCACAAATCGCGTTTTTTGAGTTATGACAGTTTTCAAGTAAATGAGCGATATCATTTCGAAGGTAGAAGTTGTGCACAAGGACGAGATTTTCC
The DNA here is from genome assembly GCA_963082735.1 of Pocota personata. NCBI lineage: Eukaryota > Metazoa > Arthropoda > Insecta > Diptera > Syrphidae > Pocota > Pocota personata. The sequence goes on along the minus strand of OY720431.1, from coordinate 97,195,409 downwards.
AGGTCGTGGTTCGGGCAGATGGTATCATTCGCCTTGTACACTTCCTGGAAAGTCGCTCCAATAGCCTCTACCTTCTTCTGCTAATCTTCGATCACAAAGAAGTTGTCATCCTCTAATGCGTTATCTGGATCTATACCTGCTGTTATCAGTATTCGTGCATTGTTCGTCGTTCGGGGGATCTTAAGACACGGAAGGTCGTTTTGATTATTCCTCCGAAATATTTTATTTATTTGCGGGAAGATAATCGGGTTGTTGGATTTTACAGCCCGAATTTTGTTGTTCCAGTGCAAATTTACAGAAAGTCTGTAATTTTCTCTAATTAATTTCTGGAGGTTTTTAATCAACGACTTCAGCGTCCTAACCTCCAAGTTTTGTCTGTCAGTAAACTGTCTGTACAAGGTTTTTAGTCTCGACAGCAGTCTACTTTTGTGTTGGTGTAGTGCGTCAATTGTTGCATTACGGAATATGTCTGCGTTGTCAGTATGTTGATACCGAGGTATCGTATTGTCCATAGTTCGTTTAATTGTCTCGTCCTTTTGTTTTAGGTACCAGTCAATCTCCTCGTTTGACAGATTCCTATTGGACGGTGGGTAGAGCGAATACGAGGAGAGAGCTCTTGTCAAAGTCCTTGAGAAGCGAGTCCAACGCGTCCTACTATAATTGTAGGAGTACGTTTGAACAAACTCCTCCAACTCCGCAATTTCGTTGGAAATCGTTATTATGTCACTGAATCCGCAATGGTCACTATCATACACAGATGTGTGCAGGCAGTTTAAAGTTTGTTAGTCCGTGTCAGTCAGTTGTAACCGTACGTCGAACAGCATAAGATCCGGATAGGAGTCGCTTCTAGGAAAGGACAGACTATCTGTAACTTTCAAATCGCGTTTATACTCGATACTGTGCTGACCCCACCAATTGAATAGTAGGTTCCCTATACGATTAGGTGTGTTATTTCCCCAATCTCTATATTTGGCGTTTATTCCGGCCATGAGGAAATAATTCTCCTCCGACTCCAGCCTTAGGCATGGAAAAAGTCTCTCGAGCTCTGAAATAAATAATGTAAATTGAGTAGCTTCAGGTGCATAGAGTGCTATCATGTACATCCTCCTTCCACTATGGAGAATGATGCACACGATACACGCTTCCAGCACCTTTGCGCTTCACCGCTGTACACTACCTTAAATTGCAGTTGTTTTTTAATGAAGATCGCAACACCTCCTTATGTGGAGTTGGATCAGTCTCTTCCGACAATATTGAATTTAATGTGCCCCAATTTGTGCTTCTGGGATAGCTTTGTTTCGCTGGACATAAGCACATCAAGGGTTTGGTCTTCAAGCAACTTAAATAATACGGCTCTTCGCTCTATCCTAATCAGTGAATTAACATTCACCGCAAGGATTTTCAAGGATTACTCCTCCATGTCCATACCCATTACGACTTGAGGTGCGTTATTCCTGGCAGAAGTGCGTAGATCTGGTTCACCCGCTTCGCCTGCTCCTGTACCTGATGTTGAAGCTGACGCATCTGCCCTTGGATAGAGAACAAGATGGCCAGCACGTCAGTTTGAGCCTCCGGTACTCTAGGCGCTGGGGCCTGAGAAGCAACCTTCGGTCTTTTCTGTTCCGTGTTTCCCTGGCCTGCCCCCATTTGCGCGTAAGTCACTTGGGAAGTCACGGATTGTGTTACATGCTTCTAGCACCTGGAACCTTTGCACTGCACCGCTGTACACTACCTTAAATTGCAGTTGTTTTTCAAAGAAGATCACAACACCTCCTTGTGTGGAGTTGCGTCAGTCTCTTCTGACTATATTGTATTTATTGTGCCCCAATTTGTGCTTCTGGGACAGCTTTGTTTCGCTAACCGTAAGCAGATCAGGGGATTGGTCTTCAATCAACTTAAACAATATGGCTCGTCGCTCGATCCTAATCAGTGAATTCACATTCACCGCAAGGATCTTCAAGGATTGCTCCTCCATGCTTGTACCCATTACAACTGGAGGTACGTTAGGTCCGGAAGATGTGCGTAGATCTGCTCCACCCGCTCCGCCTGCTCCTGTACCTGACGCTGAAGCTGACCCATCTGCCCTTGAATAGAGAGCAAGATAGCCAGTAGATCAGTTTCAGCCTCCGGTGCTCTATTCGCTGAGGTCTGAGAAGCAACCTTTGGCTTTTTTGTTCGGCACCTCCCCGGCCTGCTACCATTTGGGCGATGGTCGCATGGGAAGTCACGGCTTTTGTTTGAATGGGAGCAGGTGGACGTTTCACTTCGACCTTCTGCTTTCGAGCCAGATTTACTTTCCTAATATATTGGAACTTACGACTACCCCGATAATTTGCGGTGTGTCCCGAGTTCCTACATAAAGCACACGAGAGCTGGCTTTTATCTGCACCCCGTCCTTGCCTAGTATTCAGCATTAGTTCTCGTTTTGCGAGGTTTAGACTCGAGCTTGCCCAATTTTTCAAATGTGATGAGTTTATTTGTCTTACTTAACTCCTCAAGTTTCGCGAGAATGGGGCCTGCATATTTAAGTTGCACTCTTGCCGGAGTTGTTATTTTGGCAATAAGTCGGCGTATGATTAAAGTCTTAAAAGCCTGGGGGATTGATCTTATGCTCACGCATTGGTTTGATTTTTACAATGATGTTTAGAATAGTTTTATTATTGTAAATAACGTTTATATTCTCGTTCTTATCAAAACTAATCATAAAAAGCGGATGTCCACGCCTAACCAGTACTTCCTGATCCTATTTCGTTTGGTGGTAATATTATGGATAATATTAACGGCGCGAGTTCAAGAATTTTAAAGCTTTTGGCTTGAAGGTCATTCATAACGTCTTCTTTAGTGCACGAATGGTGGAGTCCTCTGGCCACAATGGCCTTTCTGACTTATTCTCATAAGTATTAGATAAGTTCATCGGGGTCATCGAATTTGATTTTTCACAAATTGTTGCGTAGTGATGTTACCTTAATTCCCGGTGCCAACGTTCCTTTGAGGAGTCAATGCAACTTATTATAGTCGGTGATGCCAACGATGTTTATTGGAGACGGAGGACTTAATTTTGATTAAATTTGTTTCTCTTGCGACTTATTGCGATTGTCTTCTTTTTGTTGCTCGACATCGAGTGAAGAACCGGCTCTTCGTTTATTGCTAGATTTTTTCGGAGTTCGTTGTTTTCCTCCTCAAAGCTTTTGCCCTTCACTGAGTCCCGCTTCTCGCACGAAGGCACTTCCAGCGGACTTCCTTTTCTGGATAAATTCGATCTTGATGGTGGAGGGCCGACCTTCGAAGAGGGCGAATTTTCCAGTAAACCTGCACTGCCACCGAGTATTATATCTTTTAGTTTTCTTCATTGGATATTTGGTGAAAATGCTAACCGCATTGGTTCCCAGGAAGTGGGTGTCTAGGAACAGATGTAAGAATTCTCAACTAGATATTGTTGCCGCTCCATAAGGCTTTTTGATATAACCAGGTGCAATAGGAGACTTTGACAGGGTCTCCCTAACTCTGCTGGTCTCACTAGTACTTTGAATGTTTAAACGAAAAATTTGCCAGTAACTTCTTTACGCTCTTCTGATCTTTATTTTCTAGTCGTTGAAACTCTTTCTATAACAGTCCAAATCCTTAGGATCTCTTGGCTTTTTTGCTTAATTAAAGAACTTATTGCTTATGTTTCTCTGTAGAATCAGTTGAGACGTTCACCACGGGTGTTTTCGCCTTTTTATGGAGCACAACTTGAAAAAAAAAAAATTCATTCATGCCACCAATCGTCTTCGCCACGAAAGAATCAAATCGAGTGTAGTGGTCTCCATGTTGCCAAGATCCCTAATAAGGAACCAAAATAAAATATTAAAAGATTTACGAAATAAGAACAATTCTGAATGTCGTAGTCAAAATCGAACCCATGCGCAAGAATACAAGGTTGATACCTCAGTGCAAACGATGCCAAGGATTCAACCATACGCAAACATATTGCCGAAAAGAACCGCGATGTGTCAAATGCGCCGGTAAACATCTTAGTCAAGAGTGTGGTGTAAACAAAAAAACCCCTGCAGCGTGTATTAACTGCAATGGTAAGCATCCGGCTAATTACAGAAGCTGTGAAGTAGCCAAAGAATTACAAAAAAGAAGAGATCGACTTATGAAGCCGGAAAACCCACCCTCAAAACCGGTAAATAAGGGAAAGTCGAAAACTGCTGCAAGAAAGGTGACTAGAGACAACCGAGCCGACCCTGGCGCGCTTACGTACGCTTAAGCTGCGACATCAAACACCGATTAAATTCCACACCGGGTTAAGGTAAAAGCGCCTAAAGAAAAGCCATCAGATTCTGACATGCAGACGCGTGCTCAAGCATCAACATCATCAAAAACGAACACTGATAATTCGGAAAACCCCGTATCTCACGTCTTTTCCATTATCCTTGCGAGGCTTGAGGAGCAAACAAAAACAAACATGCTAATTGTCGAAAGGTTGGAGAAGCTTGAATATAAGCTTAACAACAGGAGCATTTCAAAACGAACATGACGAAACTTCTTAAAATTGTTGCATGGAACGCCAACGGTCTCATACAAAGCCTAGAAGAGCTAGAAATATTTCTACGAGAAAATGACATTCACATATGTTTGATCTGTGAAACTCACTTGACGAAACTATCGCGTGTAAACATTATTGGATACAGTGCCTATCACGCTTATCACCCATCGGAGAGGGCCAGAGGCGGATCGTCTTTAATCATAAAAGATTGCATCGAACACTCTGAAGAGATTATGATAGAGCTTGAAACAATGCAAGTGAGCACTGTACGCGTGAAAAATGGACATTACTCTTTCAATGTCTCGTCTATTTATTGTCCACTGCGTTGCAGGCTTGAAAAAAATGATTTTACAAATATTTTCAACTCTCTTGGACCGAATTTTATTATTGGCGGTGATTTTAATGCAAAACACACCTTCTGGGGTTCAAGATGTGTCTCACAAAAAGGCAGAGCACTTTACAACGCCTGCATGCAACACAGATGCGACTTTCACTCGACTGGTAAACCAACATATTGGCCGACTGATAACAACAAAATACCCGATCTGATCGATTTCTTTGTTGTAAAAGGAATACCAGACAAATGTATTAAAATTGATGAGAGTTTTGATCTCTCTTCCGATCATTCCCCTATCATTCTAATGATGAGCGAACGCCTAATTAAAAAAGATGTACCTGCTAGACTAACTAGCAGAAAAACTGACTGGGAAGGCTTTAAAAAAGACGTTGAAGAACATATCGAACTGAGAGTATCACTTAGGACGTCTTCTGAACTCGAAATCGAAATTGATCGTTTTATTGAAGTTCTGCAGCGCGCCGCGTGGAAAAATACTCCCTATCAAAGGAAAACGCCAATCAATCATGCCCAAAAATATCCACCGGAAATAAAAGAAATGGTAAGGGAGAAGAGAAAAGCGCGTAAAAAATGGCAACAAACTCGTGCTCCGCAACATAAATCGCATTTGAATCGCTTGTGTAACTTGCTAACGAAGGCCATTATTGATTTTAAAAACCGGACAATACAAACCAGCATTGAAAGCTTAACAGCGGACAAAGATTCCAATTATTCGCTCTGGAAAGCTATAAAAGTCAGACAAAGCAGAAGTCTTTGCCGCTCATTTAGAAGAAACATTTAAACCATTTGATGGGCAAGCGCTTGCTGAAAATGATAATGCGTCGGATATAGCATTTCACAATTACACAGTAAGAAATGCAAGGCTGACCGAACTTCAACAAGAAATAAAGAAACTGAAACCGAATAAAGCTCCTGGATACGACCTAATCACAGGAGAGCTTCTTAAATCGTTACCTAGAAAAGCGTTAGTTAAGTTCCTTCACATTATAAATGCAGCGATAAGATTAGAATATGTTCCGAGTCAATGGAAAGTCGCGGAAATAATAATAATTCTGAAGCCCGGAAAACCACCGAATGATAAAAAAATCGTATAGACCTATTTCGCTACTGCCGATTATGTCTAAAGTTTTCGAAAGAATAGTACTTAAGCGATTACAGCCGGTTATAGAAGAAGGATTTCTTATTCCCAATCACCAGTTTGGGTTTAGAACCAACCACTCAACAATAGACCAAGTGCATAGAATAACTGATTTAATTGAAAAAGCTTACGAAGAATAAAAGATTTGCTCGAGCGTATTCCTTGATGTTTCTCAAGCTTTTGACAAGGTCTGGCATGAAGGCTTGAAATATAAATTACGACAAGTTCTGCCGGAACACTTATATAATATTGTAGAAAAATTCTTGACGAATCGACTTTTCCGAGTCAAACACGGAAACGAATATTCGGAATTTAAAGAAATAAGGGCTGGGGTGCCGCAGGAAATGTCCTTGGACCGCTTTTGTACCTATTATATACTCGCGACATACCGCAAGAAGAAGGCACCGTATTAGCTACATTTGCCGACGACACTGCCATCCTGGCAACGGGTAAAACGATCGAAGAATCGACTGAAAAATTGCAAGAAGCATTGAATAAAGTAAATGAATGGACAAAGATTTGGCGACTAGCTTTAAACGAAAACAAATCTGTTCATGTCAATTTTACTTATAAGAAAATAAATAATTTGCCCATCTTTCCAAACTCGGTTCAAATTCCGTTTGCAAACGAGGCTAAGTATCTTGGAATGACACTTGATGCTAAGCTGAAGTGGAAATCGCACGTGAAGAAAAAACGTAAAGAACTCGTAACCAAATACAGAGAAATGTACTGGTTACTTGGAAAACATTCCAAGCTTAATATAGAGAACAAACTGCTTTTATACAAGCAAGTGTTAAAGCCGATATGGACATATGGAATACAACTTTGGGGTTGTACCAAAATAAGTAATGTCAATATTTTACAAACTTTTGAAAATAAAGTGCTAAGATCAATAGTTAATGCACCGTGGTTTATTAGAAATAGCGATATCCATAGAGATTTAGGAATTGCGACAGTCGAATATGAAATCAAAAACTTCGCGCGTAAGCATAAAGACAGATTACAAGGACACGTTAACAATAAAGTCCTTCGAATTCTAGGTGAGAGGAATCTACTGCGTCGTCTACAAAGGACTAAACTTTTCGACTTAACGCGATAGCAAGAAACCGCGCCTAATTTGCGGAACAAGCAGGAACTTTCAATGGAAAGGGACCTGCCAAACGATCTCAATACGTGAAAGAAAAACTGCTGTATAAGTCAAAACTTAGTTGTAGTATGTAATCAAAGATATTTATCACGAAGGGAGGTTTTTTTAGTGAGTAAAAATCTCACACTACTATGAGCACGCGCTATCGATCCTCATAGTGTCTTCATGAAGATTTTTTACCTACCCTCGGAAAAAAAAAAAAAAAAAAAAAAAAAAAAAAAAATATTTAAAAAATATTACAGTTCCTTCTCCGATGGAATTTTGGTAGCAGCTGAAGTAATATCTAACACTTCTTGTATATTTCTGGTAATGAAAGGGGGTTCACTACCTAATACGGAATTAGTACTAACTAGAAACGTAAAGAGACACTTACCTCGTTAATGCCGCTGCTGCCTAGTCTGTATGGTGTGCATTCATGTCGTATCCTATTAGTATTGACGTGTTTGTCCTTTCCGCATCCCTGACCACGTGAGGGATGTTGTTGGCTTAAAGAGACCCGATGTCATCGTTGACCATATACGCCGAAGAAATACTTACAGATCCCTATAGGAGATCTCTAAATTAACAACTGTGAAGACAGGGTCGCCATAAGTTGATAAAAGATAGATTTTAAGGGAATTTTTTTTTTGCTAAAATGCTAATAACTGCATTTTAGCAAAAAAAAAACTTACCTTTTTTTTTTTTTTTTATTAGTCATTATTCTCTTTTACAAAGAATGTGTTAACAAATATTTTATATATGTACATGTTTATAAACTGTAGAGAATAGATAGTGACATTTTTATTCTGCTAATAAGAGCGATAAATAGTATTAAATGCCACTTTAAAAATAAAATTCATTAATTGTGGGATGGCAATATTACAATTCCTTATTTCAAAAGTTAACAATAAAAAAGGAAGAAATGAAAATAATGGAACTCAAGTGCCTGTGCGATTGTGCTGAATGTTGAAATAAACAATTATACAAGGAAGGCGAGCAATACTTCAATCTCATTATGATCGAAATCAAGAAGCCATGATCTAATTTTTTTAAGAAATTTCTGATGAGTGCTTAAGGATCTTATATTGAAAGGAAGACGATTAAAAAGCTTACAAGATACAACTGGGTAGGAGTTTTTGTAGTGAGTAGTACGAAAAGTTGGAATTTCAACAACATGGCGTGTAGTGCTACGTAGATTACGAGTATTAAATATTGGACTCTGCATATAGCCACCTCTCATAAAAAATATTCTAGAAGCTCTAAAAAAGAATAAATGTCGTACTGGTAGTATTTTTAAAGACCTAAACAACACCATTGAATGGAACAGACGGTGAGCATTACAAATTCTTCTTATGTCACACTTCTGCAAGACGACGATTGGTGATGTAAGAACCCCCTCAACAACTTATTCCATATTGTATCTTCGAATGAAAAATTCCACGATAGACGGTTTTAAGGGTTCTACTTGAACAACATTTTTTGAGGCGATAAAAACACCGAACGGAAGAACGTAAGTATTGTTTCAGGAGCGAAATATGTTCTGTCCAACTCATGTTTTGGTCGAAAGTTATACCGAGATACTTAAATTCCCTAACTACTTCAATCTGAAAGCAAAACGAGTTGCATGTGGCATTTTCATTAAAAAATGGTCCAGGCGCCTCTGTAGTACAACCACATTTAATTAAATTGAAACGCGGGCAATCAAAGGAGTGGAATTTGATATCAACGTTTGGTAGGTCAAGCGAGCCCATGCTGAAAAACATTAGTTTGGTTTTTTCACTTACAACTAGCCTGTGTGCAGCAAACCACATTCTCAAGAAATGAATGTCATGATTTACATCTCCCATCAAATTCAGAGGGCTCGTTGAGCCATATGCAATGCTGAGATCATTTGCAAAAGCCGCGACTTTACCTGCAAAAGGCAGGGAAAACACGGAGTTAATAAATATGAGGAACAAAATTGGGCCCAGCACAGACCCTTGGGGTACGACGCAAACCAATTGTAGATAAAGCCGCGAAAAGCTGCACCATACAACTTCTCCAAAAGAATATCATGACTAACCATGTCAAACGCTTTCGTAATATCAATGAAGAGGCCTGCGCACATTTTTTTATCGTCTAAAGCTTTGTTAATAAAAGAGCAGAAAAACAAAAGAACATCTGCAGTAGAGTGCCCTTCCCTAAACCCAAACTGATTTTTACTGAAAAATTTTATTTTTTGTAGATGCGCACACACTCGTTTTTTTACCGCTTTTTCAAACACTTTCGAAATTGAGGATAACAAGGAAATTGGACTGTAATTGTTTGTTTCTTTTCGACTTCCCTTTTTAAAAAGTGGTAACACGTTAGCACATTTCAGGAGATCAGGAAAAACTCCACTAAAGATACTTAAATTAAACAGATGTGCTAAGATGTCAACTAAATTAGGTGCAATATTTTTGAGGGTTACATTACAAAGGTCATCGTAACCACAAGATTTCGAGCTATTGAGAGAGTAGATGATACTTAAAATCTCTAACCCATTAATTTCTTCAAAAAAGAAACTGCTACTCGACGTTCTTTCCACCACTTGAGACCTTACACATCGGTTACAAATTGACCTACAGTTTGGTTGAAAGGACATATGCCCAACTGAAGCAAAAAAAATATTAAATTCATTGGCTACTGCTGCTGGCTCCACAATTTCAGTACCTGCGCCGCTCAGCACAATGGAGTTGAAATGATAAGAAAGGTTGCTATTAACTATACTATTAATAACTTCCCATTCTTTTTCAGGGTTTCCTTGTGCATCGCGGAATTTAGAGTAGTAGTAGTTGTCACGACAATTTAAGATTTCTTTATTAATATTCTTGCTCATTTTCTTATACCGTTTTTTTAAGTTAAAGTTTAGTGGATATCGGTGACACAATTTTCGCAGATTGTTTTTGACTTTGATTTTTTTCATAATACAAGAGTTTATCCAGGGCTTTAATCTTGTTTGAGACTTCTTTTTGACAACAGTGAAACTAGAGGTCCTGATATAATTTTGGAGAATATTCAAAAATGACTCATAAGCTTTAGAAGCGTTATCCTCGGCGAAGACTGCCTCCCAATTCTCAAAACGAAGTTGATTATTTAGTAAGTCATACCTAATTTTGGCAATAGTCGGTGGAGAAATGTTATAAGAGCGCTTCATGCCCTTAAAATCTTTAAACAAAATGCCAGTCATACAATGGTCAGTTATTTGCAAGTCGAAGTTGACACCAACACAATAATTTAAAGGGATTTTCGCAAAACGTCCAAAAACATGATCGATACACGTATTTGAGATTGGCCTTGTAATTTCATTTATGAAAGATGTAAAACCATGTTCGGCTGTAAGGGCAAGAAGATAATCAGATGTAGTGCTCGAAGTAAGAATGTCAATGTTGAAATCACCTAAAATGGCAATATTAGACCCTTTCTCATTACGGAGAAAATTTGAAAAATCATTCAGGAAAGATTGGGGGGTATGGGCGTGTAATCTATATACACAAACAATGTCAAAAAATACATTGCGTACGCTAAAAGAAATTTTAATTAAATCTGCACTGACCATGCTGTAACATTCCACCTTACAATCATCACTTACGTATGTATCTCGCACAAAAACTCCCACACCACCTGCTGGATATAATTAATTTGGGTTTGCATAAAATTTATAACCGGGGATATAGTAATCGTCAATCTCACAAGAGAAAATCCATATCTCAGAAATACATATCAGATCTGGTAAATATTCAAAAGCTTCCAAATTGCAAACAAGAAGATCGAAATTTTGCCTCGCACTACGGATATTTTGATGAACAACGAAAAAAGGTTTGCTCTCACTTGAGTTCAAATGGAAAATTCTATCACAATTACTTTTAATGGTTGTAGTGACTGTGTTGTTGCTATTTAGATCGAGGTTGGTATTAATGTTGAACATATTTAGAGTTAAGAAACAAGAGCAAGACAAACTAGTCTTGCAATTTTGCTAAATCATCAAATGACCTAATAGCAGTAACCCTACTCTTATCAACCTTACGCATCAGGATTTGTGAATTTTTAAACCACAAGTACTAAAATTTTTTAGCTACTTTAACCTTCTTCGCTTCCATAAAAAAAGCCCGATTAAATTTAGTCAAACAATCATTTACATAAATTTTACCCCTTTTTCCCTCTACAAATAGTGCAGCATTCAGCTTATTGGTTGCATTCCTCTTTGCCTTCATAATTTTCTGTTTTACAGCTTGTGATGAGAGATGCACGCACAGAACGTCACCAAATGCATCTTTACTGGATTCAGTGATTCCAATCGAGCTGGTATTTGGTAAATCGTCGTTCTTCCGTACACGTTTTACGAAACATTTAATTATTTCGGTGGGTCCAACGGAGATATCCAATGCATCATTTAAAATCTTCTCTAGACATTCGCTAGCATTGTTGTTGTTCACACCCGGTACTCCAACGATTTCAATAGAGTTCTCCAAGAGTTTTTGTTCTCTCCAGTTGAGACGACTTTCAAGAAACGTCACCTTCGATTTCAATTGAGCGTTTTCCTCCCAGAGTTTATTTACCATGCCGAGGAAGTCTGCGTTGATTTTTTTCATACTGATGATCTCATTGTAAAGCAGCTCTAAGGTTATTGCACTCCGATAATATTGTGTGTTATCATCTTTTGTTTCTGCGGCCGAAACCGTTTGATGTTCATCGGTTTCGCTAACTGACCCACGCACATTCAATCGTAAGTGAGACTTCGATGGTTGTTCAGTTGCTGCTGCTACCGTGTTCTTTTTTCTCCTAGGCGGCTGCTGACGTAGTGGCTTAGATGATAATGCACTTCTAGATGGTGCTTCTGCATGTTGTTGTTGCAGTCGTGTACTTGTGGATGATAGTACTGCATGTTGTTGTTGCAGCGATTTCCGACGAAGGGCGGTGCATCTATCACATCGATATTTGACATCGTTAGCGCGCATGTACTCCAGGTCAATTGAATTGATATTAACACACTCGCAGTGGAAAATTGAATTACAGTCCGCAGAAGTGGTTTTAGAGGCACAAGTGTGCACTGTTTTATTGTTGCAAATTAGGCAGATCATTTTAGAAAAGCAGGCAACTTTGAAATAAAGAAAAAAATAGACTTTAGGCAAATAAACAAGAGTGTGCACCCCACGACTACACTTGCTCAGCGATCACTTTACAATTAGCATGCAGAAGTTTATAACTTTTAGTCCTTTATCCGGCAGTACAATTATTGATAATCCATGGTTCATGGTTCTTGGATAAGAACGATGTTAGGCTACATTAAAATCCAGTCGCGAGCCCTCTTGCGGCGACAACGGCCGCCTGCACTATCGTCGTCGTAGGATCTGTTTATAGCCCCAGCGTGCCAGCCACTTACCTTAAAAGATGGTAAGGGCTTAGTTCGGGCAGTTGTGCAAAGGAAGAGGAGGCTGAGGTTTGTCTTGCATTCCAGACCTCTCCAATGCTCTCGGCTGATCCTGCATTTCTCATGTTCCCGATCATGTTCTTTCACCGCTTCATTGAACGGCTTGGTTACCGAAACGGAGTCTTTTTTGCAGCGGCTGGAGGTTCATCTGGTGGTCATGGTCTCTTGGATTCCAAGCTTTTCATTACTTTCTTGCTTGTAGAAGGTCCCTTTATCGGTCGACTCTTCCACTCCTTCACCAGTTTTGAGGCCCACTTGAAGGTGTCGAAATCTTTGGCAACCCAATTATCTTTTCCCTTTTCCTCAAGTCCGTCCAGGGAACGAAATGCCGACCGACATCTTCTGCATTCAACTGTGCTGACCCTACTGCGTTCCCTAATAACTGACGAAACCTGAGAAATGTCAGTCTCAGTTAGGAATAGAGTACTGTCTGAGTGTACTTCGTTATCGGTACGCATACGCTCCAGTCGTCTCTTAAAGTTTTTGAGTCCGCTTGCTTTCGGTACTTACTGTCGTAATTTTGTTTCATTCTATCTGTTTATCCTGTTACCAGCGATAACCTCAGAAGAAAATTTTATCTGTTCGTTATTTTTTGCTTGAGAACAGAAGCCTTATCAAGCACGTGCCGAAGTTCGCTTAAGACTGATTTGTCCTTCAGCCTTTCATCCATGGGTACGGTTTACTGTTCGGTCACACCACCACTAGAATTAAAACTGACCCCTCTTCAGACAGAAAACTTGCAGCATGCGTAGCCCTAGTGCAATCACCCTCTGGCATCATTAGTACGTACTACATATCTCCACGTCGACAAGGTAAGTGGCTCTATCATAACAACCTAGACCGCCCAAATGTTCAGACGTGTTTTTCTTTTTCTCCTGTCTCGCGAGTGAATTTAATTCCCAATTTCCACTTTTCGCTGACCCGCTATCACAACATAAATAAAAAAAATAAAAAATAATAATAATAAAAGTACCAATACCAATTAACTCGATTCTCACTTGTCAGTCGTTGCAAGTTGACCTAATTTTCCTTTTTACTTTTGTTTATTTTTTGTGGCCTGTTAAAAATGCAAAAGTGCGGTAATGTTCATTGCGCAATCGAAGATACCAATGCCGACTGGGTGACCTGCAAAGGCCTCTGTGGCAAGTCATTCCACCCTATATGCACAGGTCTCAGCAAAAGATCTATTATTTACATTAAAGATTATTCGAACCATTTCGCGTTCTATTGACGAGTGCATAGAAATTTCTCTCTCGCACGTCATGCTAGCAATCAAGTGGCTCAGTGATTCGACCAAAGCAATGGCCATTGACTTTAAGCAGTTCAGCAAAAAGGTCTTCAAAGACACTACTAAAGTGTGACGACATTATAAAAAGTGTAGAGGATTTGAGAAATACCGTTGAGTGCTGTAGTGATTTGTGCAAGGCCAAATTTAATAACATTGAAAATCAATTAGCAGCCTTAACCGAATTTATAACCAATAGTTCCCAGTACGATTCTACAAACTGTCAACTCGAGGAACTCAAACACCAAATTAATTCTACCATGAAACCCTGCCCATATAACAATATTACAGATGATTTCAACTCTCTTCGGTCTGACCTGCACTCTCATTTCCAGCACTCCGCAAAATTAGCCACACCTTCTCCCCGTCAGCCTGATCCGCTACTTGTTGACATGGTACACAAAATTAATGAGGTCAGTAATGAACTCGCAGTAACTCGGCTTACAATATGCGAAATTCTCGATGATATTAGGACGGCTTCCAGCATAGCCGATGACATTCCGGTTCATATCCAACCACAATCAAGCTGCCCGTACAATACATCAATACTTGATGAAATTCGTGAAACTGCAATTAATCTATCTCCAAGAGCTCTTTCGTCTCCGTCTCTAGTGTCTGTATCCTCGACTGTTAATCTTCCGCTGCCTCACTTACCAAATAAACTGAAGCTTCACAACCTTGTATTAATCGATTCGGAACTTCATGGACTCTCCCTGAATGGAACGAGAGGCTTGCTTAGTTTTGTAAGGGCAACAAGGCGGAAAACGCTGAGTACACTACATTTACCATCAAAGGCGCTCCTCAACATGCCGATGCTACCTGGATGCGGAACTTTTTTTACCAGAAGTTTGCAATCCCCATAGCCAACTGCCAGAAGATTTCTCCATCCAATTCCAGAAAGTCTAGTTGCTTCAAGTTCAACATTCCATCGAAATACAGTTGAAATGTTCTGGAACTCTCTTGACGATACCATCAGTTGGGGGAAGATGACCATGGCCAAATGGATTAACAAGGGTAACAGAAAGCAGAATCTTAACCATAACTCTAAGCCTAACTTACTCTCTTAATTCTAAACCTAACTCTAAGCCAGATAAAAACCCTAGCTCTAACAAACCTTCCCTTAGTTCTAAGCTTAATCCGTCCTCTCTGCTTCACTCTCTCTCCACCGGCAATAATTCTCGCGGGCCGCACTCTAATTGGCAATTTAAAGTTGGATTACTTCCTTATCTTAATGGAAATATCCCAACTTCACGCGATCGCATATTCACAACCCTGCAGCCCCATCTCTATCCGAAATAGCTTCTGCCACTCACTCTGTTAACAAATATAATCCTAACAGGGTGTCCTTTGACGTCACGCGTGTAAACTCTTCAGCCCCATCTCTATCCGAAACATCTGCTGCCACTCACTCTGTTAACAAATCTAATCCTAACAGGGTGTCCTTTGACCTCTCGCGTGCAAACTTTTCTGGCTCTCTCCTGCCATCTCCATCCGAAACATCTGCTGCCACTCGCTCAGAAAACAAGTCTAACCTCAACCACGTGTCCTTTGATCTCTCGGACTCAAACTCTTCCGCCCCTCTTCGTGCTAATAATACCTTCAACCCTAACCCTGTGACCAATTCTTCCCCCCCTTTCTCGACCCTCTCCTCCCTGCCGTCGTTAAACTTTCCATGAATTCCGCTGATTCAATCGATAGTCGCTACACTATATCTCGATTAAGTGACCATAGAATCTACAATAATGTCCGACTCTTCCTTGCTTACCTCCACAACAAACCCGACTCTGTTTGCATCGATGGCAAGACTAAAACTAACGTCACGGTAGCCATTCACCAAGAAGGTCTTCCTACTGACCGACCTACGTTACTGTGAATTTTCTATAACCACAACGATGCTTTTAATATTTCACCTCAAAGGGTTTCTGAAGACCTGTCCTCATTTGCCGCCTACCTCAGCTCTAAGAGAACTTCCCACCTTCAAAGAAGCCGTGCCGACTTAAACAAATATTATCATCCTTAATCACTGCTCCGACTCATTCTTGTCTCACCCATACAACCCTAAAATTGCTCCTAAATACCTGTCTTTTTACTATCAAAATGTCAGAGAATTGCGCACCAAAACCCGCGACGTATTTCTGAACTCCCAAAAACTCCCCTACGACATTTTTGCTTTGACGGAAACAAATCTATCCCCCAATTTCAACAACAGCGAACTTTTCTCTTTCTCTGCGGCTTTCAACACTTTCCGCACTGATGGTCTTGTAACAGATGGCTCTTTATTCGACCTTGGCGCTCAGCTGACAATACATGATGCTACTTTTTTCAAAAGCTCGCACACCGCCGACTTCGAGTTTATAATTTTTTTTTTTTGCCGAGATTGTGGAAATCTTCTAA
Organism: Pocota personata; assembly: GCA_963082735.1. Lineage (NCBI taxonomy): Eukaryota > Metazoa > Arthropoda > Insecta > Diptera > Syrphidae > Pocota > Pocota personata. The sequence goes on along the minus strand of OY720431.1, from coordinate 97,179,131 downwards.
AGACACCATAAGGCCCGACCGCGCGTGCTTATGGTAGTGTGAGATTTTTACTCACTAAAAACACCACTCTTCAAGATTAATACTGTAACTAAGCCGACGCTTATCCAGCAGTTTTGTTTTCGCTTACAAGACTCGTGATTTTTGGAAAAATATGTTCGTATGTAATTTAAAAAGATTGTAGCGCTTTAGAGAGGTTAAATTCCAATGAAAGTTCCTGCTGTTTTCACGACCGGCGCGAAACATATGACGCGAGGTCAAAAGGTTTTTTCCTTTGCAGACGACGAATGGTATTGTTCGCGTCAAGTAGTTGAATGACGGTACGGTTACAATGGCCGTGAACACGATCTTTGTGCTTACGAGCAAAATTTGTTATCTCTTCGGCGACGCTGGGAATTCCCAGGTCCCGATGAATATCTTCGTTACGGACATACCACGGTGCGCTAACGATCGTTCTAAGAACTTTATTTTCAAAAGTTTGTACGATGTTTCTATTGCTTTTCCTGGTACAACCCCATAGTTGTAGACCATACGTCCACACTGGCTTTAGCACTTGCTTATAGATAAGCAGTTTGTTATGTAGGCTCAACTTCGAATGTTTTCCGAGTAGCCAATACATTTGTCGGTATTTGTTTTTGAGCTCGTCGCGTTTCTTTTTTACGTGCGATTTTCATTTAAGCTTAACATCTAGAGTCATTCCTAGATATTTTACTTCGTTCGCTTCCGGTATTTGAGCCGAGTTTAAACATACAGGTAATCTGTCCACTTTTTTGTAGGTAAAGTTGACGTGAGTAACACGAAAAAGTCTTTCGGTGAGGTTAAGATTATAAAGAGTTGAGAAAAAAAAAAAAAAAAAAAAAAAAACGGCTATCCTTCAACTTTCACCTTTACTTCAGCCTGTCATTCGCTGACCACATCCTCGAACCTGACCTTGATTATTTCCGCTTCTTGAACAACTGTGCTCAAACCTCCCTCGTTTCCCTGGATATAACACCGTCGCCGTGGTTGTTAATAAGATTAATCAACTTAAAGACGACAACGACTGCTGCAGAAATCAAATGATGCGACACACATTTTTGACTTTAATAGCAGCAAAAGCACACTCCGTAATGCCCTTCTCCACTTCGATCATGCCTAACCTCCAGTAATCATCTTAACAAGTTCCCATACTTCCTTTAAATATTAGTTTTAGTTTAAGAATAGTTTTAGTTTAAGAATAATTGTGTGGGCCCTAGGGCCCGGTCAATGAGCATAAAAAAAAATGTTAAAAATAGGTTAAGGTAAATATAGGTTAAGTTATCTTGTAAGTTATGGCTTATATTAAGCTTTAAATAATAAATAACTTACCTCTAAAAAAAAGAATCTTGATGCGATTTCGTGAGAAGACTTTGGTGATTAATAGCCGATATTTTAGTTTTCCTTCAGTTTTATGTATCTACATCCATAAACAGGAAGGAGGTAGGGAGGAATGTGTAGTTACGATAATCGTACCCCCAGTATCACCCAGACAATTGCAGTATACATATATTTTAAGTATTTACCTGTCAGCTATTTTATTTTCTCACATTCACTGTCAACTATTTTGTTTTCCCACATTCCCTTCAGGAATGATTTCTTAATGTATCCAATATCAAGTTCAAGCGTACACTACACCCGCTGCATCAACAATAAACAGCACATGAGAAATAAATTTATATTTAATATTAAATCCGGTGTCGTTTTCTTTTAAAAGTTGTTTAATATACAAATTGCACCGGCGAAATAGGTATGACAGGTACGCAGATTAGAACGAATAAGAAAATGAGTAGTGGGATCAAGAAATGCATAGAAAAGGGAAATAAATAAATGCGAAGTAAACTCAAAATATGACTTAACTTGTCTACGGTCAAATTATCATACAATATAGTATTTACGAGGGGCGGCTGATATGTTCGCGGCCTAAGGCATTAAGTGATAGATCCAATTAAAAAATTGTATTTCTCAATATAATCTCCCTCGAGTGAAATGCATGTATCACATCAGGCAGAGGTACAGTGCCTTAACACCACTGAAAAATATTCTTTTTCTTTGCCTTCAAAATGACTTTCTACGTCTGCCTTGATCTCGTTCTCATATGCAAATCTTCGGCCTCGTAACTCCTTTTTCAAATTGGAAAAGGAAAAAGTCGCTCAGAGCCAAGTCTGGGCTCTATGGTCGGTTGCACATTTCGTCGATTTTGTCCCCGGCTAACTCCAAACAGGCACGAAACGAGAAGCAACGTAATCGATAAGACCACCACAAAAAAAATCCAATTGTAGAATTCATGTGGTGGAAGATGCCCTTAGAATTTTAGCGAGGAAAAAACTGAAGAATTTGTGTAGGAAATTTGGACTTTCCCTATCGTACAGACTAAAACATGATTTAGTCGAAGGGCTCGGGACAAGTAGAGTAAGTATAGAGGCAATTCTCAAAGTACTCCAACAAGCACAAGGCGACGAAGAGGGTGGATGTAACACTGGTAACGAAAGCGAAGAATCCACCAACGATTTACCCAACAATGATTTACCCAAAAACTAGTCGCCCAGCAACGATTTACCAAACAACGACCTGCCCAGACAAGATTTACCCAGTCAAACATTATCCAGATTCACCCAGCAACGACCTACCCAGCAACGATCTACCTAGCAACGACCTACCCAGCAACGACCTAAACAGAGATTACTTACTCAGCATCGAGAAAGAGGTCCTCAGTTCCGAAGCGCCAGAACACGTGGAAAAGGATAACCAAACAGGTAAAATGTTAATTAACAATCTTAGTTTTAAAGATATCGAGGAGGCACTCGAAGTATTCGAAGGCGCTCCCTATCTATGTGTCAGGCAGTGGATAAAAAGTTCCGAGCAAATTTCCGGCACATGTCAATGGAATTAAGTCCAGCGTTTTATTTATTGTCGAAAACTAATGAGAGCAGTAGCTAAGTTGTTTGTTGAAGCTACGCCGGAGTTAACTAATTATAGCACCTTAATAGAACATTTTAGATCTGAATTCTCCGAGGCACCATAGAACACTCAAGTGCATAAAATGTTATCCAAAAGGAAGAGACTTGAAAACGAATGAAATAGCTAACAAAGCCAGCGTGAGTGAGCGATCTATAGTGGCGTACATTATTGCAGGTATAAAAGACGGGCGATATCAAAAATCTATTCTCTACGAAGCCAAAACCATTAAGAATCTCAAGGTCTTCGAATTAATCCAAGAAAGTGCGCGCCATAAACAGCTGAGTACATTTAGGCACCCTAATATGCGTCCACAACGTAATTCCCCGCTCCGGTGTCACATTTGCGGCGCAAATTTACACAAAGCAGATGTGTGTCCGCTCAAAGCCAAGGGTACACGATGTTTTTATTGTAACCAGCTTGGACACATCGGCAGATATTATCCGAGTATTGCAACAAAGAAACTATTGAGGAAAACGCTCTACCATTGAAAAGGGAAATGCACACAAAATTAATTAACTTAGCCAGGCATTACATTAAGGGGTTTTGGTATTTTTGGCTGAGAATTAATTCCAAATTAATTGCCAGGTTGTACCAGATCAGTGGACATCGGTAGACTTTCAGATGTCTAAGGATTGGACAAAATAGCCCCAGTCGATTTGTGAAGCTGCCTTTTCACGAAGATGTAGAAGTGGCCAATATTTAAAAAAAAAAAAAAACCGTCTGTAGTACGACATCAATCCATCAATATGTAAGTCCGTTGATCTCTAATTATTGGACGATCAAGCCGCAGAAATCATTAATTGAAATACGTATCGACCTAGAAGATAGTATCCCAGTACATCGAACACCGTGACGATTAGCGCCACTTGAATGAGAAATCGTAAGAAAACAAGCCACTGAGTGACAGGAAGAAAACATCATCCGGCCCAGAAACTCCGGCAACGCTAGTCCAGTCGTATTAATGCGGAAAAAAGTCGGGAGCTATTGTCTTTGCATAGATTTTTGTAAGTTAAATGACAAAGTAATGCGCGGTCGATATCCGTTACCTTTAATCGAGGATGTTTTAGATTCACTTAACACCGCAACGATCTTTCACGTGGACATCAATTCTGACAGTATTTGATAAACGGCATTCGTAACACCGGATGGGCAATTAGAATTGCTTAAGTCGCTCTTCGGTTTATGTAATTCGCCGTCGGTATTTTAAAGGTTTGTCAACCATATTTTTCAAGAACTTCTTCGGGATAACTTAATCCAAATTTACATCGATGACATAATAATGCCTTCAATGGATAAGAATAGTCACCTTGAAATATTGCAATGTATTTTTGCGATCGCAGCGACCAACGGAAATTTGTAAATTTCTACAATGTAGTATCCCATTTTTGGGTCACATAGTAAGTGGAGAAACAAAACGACCTTCCGAAGATAAAACGACAGCCGAAATTAGTCGAGAAAATCAGCTCTATCATCCGGAATTGTGTATTTAACCGAATGAAAGATAGGAAAGAAGCAGAGTTTCCTCCAACCAATAGACAAGCCGGATATTCCACTGTACACATACCACGTAGACTACCTAGGGTCTATGCCATCAACCTCGAAGAAATACCAGCTTTTGTTCGTGGTAGTGGATGCCTTCACCAATATCATCTGGGTATATCTGGTACAAACGACTAACGCTGAAGAAGTCATTGCTAAGATGGAGCTGAATAGTGAGGTTTTCGGTAACCCCCAGCAGATCATCAGTGATGGAGGAACCGCTTTCACTTCCAATGCATTCCACAACTATTTACAGCGACCAAAATATTTAGCACGTAACAGAAATTCTCAGAGGCAACGCTCAGATCGAACGCATCAACAGGACCATCATTTCCGTGTTTACGAAGTTGTCCAGTACTGCAAAAGACGTTTAACATCATGATCGTTCGAAGCACGAAGAGGACTCCATTCGAATTGCTTGTAGGCGTACCGATGCGAAACGAAAGGGATCCTAGCCTAATGCGATTGCTGGAAGTAGAATTAATCGAAGATTTCGAAGAAGAAAAGGATGTGCTGCGCAAAGAGGCAAAAAGTCAAATCATCTCGGTATAAGAGGAAAACCGGAATAATTTTAACCGTCGAAGGAAGAGGACAACTATATATCGTCCAAAGGATTTAGTTGCTATAAAAAGAATGCAATTTGCTCCTGGGCTGAAGGTTTTTCCAAAGTTGTTGGGTCCCTACGAGGTGGTAAGGGTAAATAGGAATGATCGATACGACTTAGTTAAAATAGGCAATCATTGGGTTGGTAGCAACGATGACTCCGAAACATCGGAGGCCGATGATGATGTCAGGATAGCCTATCGTACCATAAAGTTTGAAGCCTGTCAAACACGGATCGCCTCCCATTTACACCTTAATAAATAGTGTACCTAAATGATGGATTTAATTTTGAGTTTTAACAAAATTGTGCATACATTTTTTATATAATTAACAGACTGTAATGACAGATGGCAATTAGGTTTTTATTTAAAAACACTTTACAAAGGTCATTTACTTTAGAACAGTCGGCTACAAGATGTTTAAGTGTTAAGCTATGACTGGATTGGCAGAGGTTTATTGGAGGGTTGTCCTTCTTAGCTATGCGTTATCTGAGTGTGTTCGAGTCGAAGTCGCAAAAAACATTTATTCATTTTAGGCGTTGTGTTTGTTGGATACATCGTTGATTCGGCCATAGGGTTAATGATAGAGTAATGGTGAAAATCTCTTTCTGAAAGCGGAAGTAGTGTAAAGTTTGGTTCTTCAGAGGCGTATCTAACTGCACTGCCTGCCAAATCTTTCCCTCTGTTACCTGAGCGCCCTGGTATGTACCCATAAAATCATTAGTTTTTTCTTGTTTTTAAATATGTTGTCACGTATTTTGATGATTGTGGGTGTGTGGTTGTTGATGTTCGTCGAAAGACTGTCAGAGCAAATCACGACATTATTAGTGGAAATACTTGCTATTTCCGTAGCTTTGAGGATTGCATAGGCTTCTGTCGAATAAATTGAATAGTAATCTGGTAGTCTCTGTAAACAACATCGCCAGCTTCAGTGACTATTGCGAATGCAGTACCATTGTTAGATTTAGAGCCGTCTGTGTACAGAATACCCCATACGTTTGTTCTGAATCTGCCTATAATTTCATGGAATAGTTATGAGTAGGTTTCCTTAGTGGTGGAGTCCTATTTGTATTTTGCCAGGTTGGTGTTAATGACGTCAGTTGGTAACTGCCACGGGGGTACGTTACCGAGTGGCAGTGGGTTAATTGTTGGTTCAATACTTATGCTCCTTGAAGCATTTAAGGCTATGTACGTGGTGGAGGTACAATTCCGAAGTACAATTTTTTTGGCGTCATCGATTATTAGAGATTTGTGTAACTGGGAAATTGTTGGGGCAAAACATGCTGTAAGGATGTCTCTCCGGTGTTCAATGGACGGCAGGTCAGAATCAGTGAGCATGTTCTTTATTGGCGTGGTTGCGAAGGCTTTCAAGCTGGTTCTGATAGCAGAATGGTAAGATGGTTTTATGGATGGATTTATCAGATTACGAATCCATAGTCAATCTTGTATAATATCATATTTTTGTTATATGAATAAATGTGTTGGGATGGAATAATCTATTTTTAGAGGATAAGAATCTAATGATATTTAGCCTGGTAGCTAGTTTTTTCTTAAGTTCTATACAATGATCCTTAAATTGAAATGTTTATCAAATACTATGTTAAGCATATTAATGTAGAATCTATTACAAATTCTTTTTTTTACAAATGTGTAAAAGTTTACTTTTATCAGGTGAGATAATAGATCATGAGTGAGCGCAGCATTGGTTTAGGACTACAAGAATGTTTAGAAAAAATTCCTTAGTGCTATTATTATCGTTTCACTTAGGCAATAATATTAAGTCATCCGCATAAAGGACATGATTTATTTTCTCGTTCCTTGTTATAATTTCGCTGATATCGTTATATGCGATGCTGAAACCGGCGAACCTTGAGGGATGCCATTCGTTAAATTGTATGTACTTGAAAAGAAGTTACTTGATTTCACTCTGAATTTTCTGTTTGAGAGAAATGATTATATGTACGAATATATTTTGGGGCCTATCTTCCACTGTATAAGCTTGTTCAAAATTATATGTATGCCAATTCGATCAAATGCCTTTTCGAAGTCTATTAAAACATGGCTTTTACATGACAGAGCAAAAGCAACAAATTTATCAATGTGGAGTAGAGAGTCGGGGGTACTACACCCGTGTTTAAAAGCAACTTGGTTTGTATATACTCGTAGTTGTTTTTTTCTATGTACCACATTAGTCGTTTAGAAATATTTTTTTTCTAATAATTCGCATGACAGTAACGAAATTGGTCTGTATCCTTGGGGGTCGGTCAATTTGTTTGTGGGTTTAAAAATTGGTATCATACTAGCAACTTTCCAAGCCTGTGGTAATATACTTTGGGCAAGGATGTGTTTGTATAGTTCCAAAATTCGTTGTTTAAATAAAAACGGGATATTTAGCATTGGGTATGAGATGTGGTCGTGGCCTGGTGTTATACGTTTAAGTGAGTTCAAACAACGTACCAGTTCAAGGGATAATTGGGTTTTCAATGCATTTTGCTGATTTACATAAACTGTACTCATGTGTTGGTCCATTTATAGCGAGATATTTGGAGTCAAGGAAATTTGATGAGAAATTTTGGTCACTAGAATAACCAGACCAAGCTTTGCCAAAGAATTCACAGATGGTGGATTGGTGAGTGTTCCAGATTAAGTTATTAAAGAATTTATAACATATGGGGTGTAGTTACTTGTAAGTGTTTTTATATCCGCCTACATTTTTTTTACTTGTAGAATTCGGATTGATGTTAGATGTGAATTATTAAAAGCTTTCGTTTTTTGATAGCTTTGCCTTTCTACGAAATATGGCATTAGCTTTGCGATAGTTCATGAGATTGAAATCGGTGGAATGTTTGTTGAATGTTTTCCACAGGAGCTGTTTATTATTCCTTAGTGTCGCCAATTCACGGTTCCACCATGGGACAATAGATTTGTGAAGTATACTTTTTGATTGGGGAATTGAAGAATTAGCTGCAAAACGCAGCGCTTTGGTTATTATAGCAGCTTCTTTATTTATATTTTGGGATTGTGGTTTATTGGTAACAAAATCGAGTACTTTCTTTTGATGTCAACTTGCTGGTTTTTGCGAGGGTATTTGTTACCGAGATTTATACTTGTAAGTATTGGGAAATGGTCACTCTCATGAGGGTTTTCGAAAATTTTCCCTGATGCTTTGGGTAATAACTGAGGGGATTTTGCTGTGATGTCTACATGCGTCGACGTATTATGGGTCGAGAAGTGGATTCGGCTACCATCATTTAAAATGGCAAGATTGGAGATTGACAAAAAATTCTCAAATTCTTTACCCCTGGAATTACTTACGGGAGAGCCCCTTAGTGTGTTCCAAGAATTAATGTCTGCTGTTAATAAAACATGTGTTTGGACCCTATTGATTATGATAATTAAGTCTGCTGTAGTGAATGTTTGGCAGGGTTGAATGTACATCGATATAACTGTGACTTCGATGTTAAGATTCTTTTCTGCTGCTACTGTGGAAATATTATAGTTGATAGATAAATGCTTGTGGGGGATGGTGTTGTAGATCAGTAATCCAGTACCTTGTTTTGTCAAGTTGTTAGATGGTAAGTTGTGGAAGTACGCTGCATATTGTTTCGGAGGGTGGGGAGGAAAATTGTCTGGAAGACGAGTTTCTTGCAGGGTTATTATTGAAGGACTATGGTCATTTATTAATAATTGTAGTTCATGATAATTATTAAAAAAGCCATTAAGGTTCCATTGTTCCACTGATTCACAAGCGAAAACCCTACCACCTACATCGAATATCTCCGGGAAAAGTAGTCCGCCGGCTAACCAGGACTCAGTGAAAACGAAATGCTTCGTAAAAGAGAACAACGAACTACGAGCTAAACTTAATGAAATGGAGCGACTCTTCCACGAGCTTAAAAAGGAAGTAAATGCTCTGCGAAAAGAAAACGAGGATCTCAAGAACATTCATGTACCGAAAAATCCCGATACAACGCCAAACCGTCCAGTGAGTGAATATTTTACGGACGAGGAAGAACTTGCCCACGAAACCAATCGGGCCTCCAAAAAGAGGCCTAGCAAAAAACGTAAGGCCGTTACTTCACCCGAAGTTTCACAAAAGGAAGATAAGCACGCCGTATCAAACAAGGCAAAAACCCAAGCGAAAAATCGCCCTCCACCCGCAATAAATGTCGTCGGGATAGCGGACTATGGAAAACTTCGTAATCTTCTCAAAAATACGCTGAGGACAAAACACAATATAACCTCGCGCCGAAACAACGAGTGGAAAATCAACGTAGATGACCCAGACTCCTACCGAGCACTGTCACTAAAATTAAACACCGAGAAAATCCAATGGTATACTTACGAGAATAAGTACGAAAAACCACTGCGAGTCTTTGTTAGCGGACTTCACCCGTCGTGCGCGAAAGAAGACGTTATGGAAGACGTGAAAAGCCAAGGCTTGAAAATTATTGACGCCGTGAATATTATCAAGAAGGAAAAGCAACGTACGGAAGGAGACAAAGATAGTGTCATCAAGCGCGGTCTCCCACTTTTTATGCTTACCTTTGATAGGACAGAGAATGTGGACGAAATCTTCAAAATGAAAACCATTCTAAACATCAAGGTAAAAGTCGAGCCCATGCGTAAGAGCAAGAGATCGATACCTCAGTGTAAGCGATGCCAAGGCTTTAACCATACGCAGGCATACTGCCAGAAAGAACCACGGTGCGTAAAATGTGCCGGTACACATCTTTCGGAAGAGTGCAACATAACCAAGCAGGTCCCAGCGGTCTGCGCGAATTGCATGGGAAACCACCCAGCGAACTATCGAGGTTGCGAAATCGCCAAAGAACTTCAAAAAAGACGCGATACTCTAAAAAAAACCGCTACACCCGGAACCAAACTTAAAAGATCCTAAAATCGATAAGCCTAAGACCGTTAAGCCAGTCAAAAAGACGAGACCGATAAAGGAAAATATAAAAATTGCACAAAAGAACGTCGCTGGTCCAAGTCCAACGGAAAAACTGCCACTGGCTGGAAGTACGAAATCGTACGCGCAAGTCGCATCAAGGTCAGCCACAACAGATCCGGTCTGCCAAATACTAACTGTGATATTGGAAAAACTTGAGGAGCAAACCAAGGTTAATCAAGTTATTTTCGACAAATTGAGCAAGCTCGAGTTCAAGCCTCGCAAGACAAACAACAAAACATGAATATGAAACAGCTGCTAAAGATACTAACGTGGAATGCAAACGGCATTCTGGCAAAAATAGACGAATTAGAAATCTTTTTACGGAAAAACAATATTGATATATGCTTGATATCGGAAACCCACTTAAAAAAAGGACCTGGACCCAGAATAAAAGGCTACAGTGATTATCACGCGCATCATCCTTCGGAAAATGCGAGAGGCGGTTCCTCTATGTACATTAAAGAATACATTAAGCACTCCGAAAACATAAAAGTAGAACTGGATTCTATGCAAATAAGCTCAGTTTCCGTAAAAATAAATCATTTAGACTACCAGATCGGATCGTGTTACTTCCCTCCGGGATATAGGTTGGTGGACGACGACCTCGTTCGCCTCTTTGACTCACTCGGGCCTAATTTTATCATCGGTGGTGACTTTAACGCGAAACACACTTTCTGGGGTTCAAGATGTAATTCAACGAAAGGCAGATTATTGTACAAAGCCAGTATGAAACGTGGTTTGGAATTTTTTTCGACGGGAAAGCCAACGTATTGGCCAACTGACAATAATAAAATCCCTGACCTCGTCGACTTCTTTATCGCAAAAGCGCTAACTAAAAATCTAACGGAAGTAGAAGAATGTTATGATTTATGCTCAGACCACTCAGCAGTCATTCTGAAAATCGGTGGAAGTCTAGCAAAAAAAGAAGGACCGCCTAAGTTAACTAGTAACAAAACAAACTGGGACGTTTTCAGAAAAGACTGCAAGGAAAATATTGCTCTAAATGTGCCGCTAAAGACACCACTTGAAATAGAAGACGAAATTGACAAGCTCGTGGAAGCCATTCAGTGCGCAGCATGGAAAAATACCCCTTTTCGAAAAACAGCAACACGGAACAGCAAAGTCAAATACCAGCCTGATATCGAAGACCTCATACGTGAAAAGAGAAGAGCGCGCAAGAGATGGCAACAATCCCGCGCGCCACCGCATAAAACTTATCTTAACCACCTTTCCAACAAGCTAAAAAATGTGCTGCAGGACTTAAGAAATCGCGAGACTTCTACTTACCTCGAGAGCTTGACCGCTGATAAGTGTTCAAACTACTCTCTATGGAAAGCCTTAAAGTCCATAAGGAAACCCGTAATGCACTCGCCACCAATAAGAAAAGCTAACGGCGAATGGGCAAAAGGAGACAAAGATAAAGCGGAATTATTTGCCGAACATTTAGAGGAAACGTTCAAGCCATTCGATGGACAACCATTGATCGAAGATCCGGATGCAAATACGGCACCCGACAACTTTAAATTAAAAACTGTATCCCTGTCTGAACTTCGAATGACAATAAGAAAACTGAAAAATAACAAGGCTCCAGGATATGATTTAATCACTGGCGAAGTTTTGAAGGAGCTACCGAAAAAAGCGTTAGTTAAGTTACTCTACATTATAAATGCTTCATTGAGACTTCTATATGTTCCAAGGCAATGGAAAGTCGCCGAAGTAATAATGGTTCCGAAACCGGGGAAATGTGCAAACGACAAGAAATCATATAGACCCATTTCGCTTCTGCCGATAATATCTAAAGTCTTTGAGAAACTTCTGCTAAAAGATTGCACCCAGTAATTGAAGAAAGGCGATTGATCCCGGATCATCAATTCGGGTTTCGGGTTAAACATTCCACAATCGATCAGGTGTATCGAATTACAAATGAAATTGAAAAAGCTCTAGAAGGGAAAAAGATATGCTCTACCGCTTTTCTCGACGTATCGCAAGCGTTCGACAAGGTATGGCACGAAGGCCTGAGATATAAGCTAAGGGAAATCTTACCAGATAAATTCTACAGAATATTGGAATCTTACCTTAATAACAGACTCTTTCGTGTTAAACATGGGGCAGAATATTCGAAATTCAAAGAAATCCATGCCGGTGTTCCGCAAGGAAGCGTTCTCGGCCCAATCCTGTTCCTCCTCTACACAAGAGATATACCACAAGATGAAGGGACTGTCGTAGCAACGTTCGCAGATGACACGGCTATCCTCGCAACAGATGAGTCAGTCGAATCATCAACTGGAAAACTCCAACGAGCTTTAAACAAAGTATGCGAGTGGACAAAGACCTGGAGAATCGTCCTTAACGACACCAAGTCAACGCATGTCAATTTTACATACAAAAAGATAAACAACTTACCTATTTCCATTAACTCGGTACAAATACCGTACGCAAACGAGGCAAAATATCTAGGAATGACACTAGACGCAAAACTTAAGTGGAAGCCACATGTTAAAAAGAAGCGCGACGAGCTCGAAATCAGACTTAGAGAAATGTACTGGCTACTCGGGAGATACTCGAAGTTAAGCGTATACAACAAACTGCTTCTGTACAAGCAAGTGCTAAAACCATCTTGGACATACGGTATACAACTTTGGGGTTGTACCAAGCCAAGCAATATGACTGTTCTGCAAACATTCCAAAACAAAACACTAAGAGCAATTGTGAATGCTCCATGGTATATAAGGAATAGTGATATTCACAGAGATCTAGGAATTGCTACCGTGAGGGATGAAGTAACAAACTTTGCTCACAAACTTCGTACTCGCCTTCATGATCATTGCAATAATGAAATAATCCGTACTCTGGACGTGACAAACCTCGAGCGCCGACTACAAAGAACAAGACCGTACGATCTGGCGCAGTAAGGGAAAACCGCATGTAATGACGGTATTAGTAGGTGCCTTCGCAGGAAAGCTACCTACCTAACGCGATTAACACTACAGAAGCGTAAACTACTTGTTAAGGCAACTTAGTCGTAGTCACCACAAAACGAAAAAAATGAGAGGAACGAATTTCCTACTACTATGAGCACGAGCGGCCGGTTCTCATAGTGCCTCTCTGGGGGGTGAGGTTTAGCCCGTAGGCATATACTGGCAGACGCTTATGAATCATCAGGTCAGATATATGAATCGGGCATAACCAATGGTACGGGCCATTGGTATCTTTTGAAGATTCCTGCACCTCCAGGCGCAACCAAAAAAAAAAAAAAAAAAAGGTTCCATTGTAGAACTTTTAAGTTCAATTTAAATTTTCAATTTATTTCTACTGCTGCGACGAAAAGTGATTAAATATAGCGATTTTCAAGTTTGCGGTTGTTAACGTACCTTTGATGTTCAAAACCTAATGGCGTTAATGAAAAACAATCTAAAGGAGTTGAGATACTTAAAGCATGGTATATTGATGTTAAAAGTCCTGCGAGAACGGGAAAATTCTAGCTTGCAAAATAAATAAGGTGGTGATTTTGATGTGATAATTTTGTGAAGGAATATACAAGCTCTGGCATTTAAATACTGCTATAATGTACAACCTAGCAGGTTCCTAGAGAGAACTGAGATTCTATCATACCTACGAAGACCATGAACATATCGCACTGCATCATTAAAAGCAACCTGAAGCTTATATTGTGATAGCGAGCCAAGGCTACAGTACACGACCTCAGCGTACGTTATTATTGGGATGATTAGTGTACGAACAAGTTTTCGACGAGTTTCAATCGGAGTAAAGCTGGCAGTGAGCCAAAGTTTTCGCAGACTCCCGTAGCCTATTACAAGGTTGACGTGGTTGTAACAAGACAAGTTGCGGCTAATTACAAAGCCAAGGGTGGTGACTGATTCTACCAGCTGCACCTTGTTGTTGGATAGCCGTACGTAAGGGAAGAAACTCAAATCGAAGGGCCTTTTTGAGATAGGTATAACCTGGGATTTTGCTGGGTTAAGAAACAAACCATTTTTTTCAGACCAGTAATTGATGGCAGCCAAATCCTCATTGAAATGTGAAACTACTTCATCTATTCTATTCAAGTGTTGGGATAGACACAGTTGAACATCATCAGCGTATAAATATACTGAGACATGTTTGCACATCAAAGGCAGGTCGTTTATAAAAATGCAGAACAAAATTGGTCCAAGGATTGAACCCTGGGGTACACCTTGAGTAAGGGGTTTTAGTGTGGAGCATTTTTCTTCGATAACAACTCTTTGCCACCTGTTTGACAAGAAACTTTTCAATAGTCTAACAGCTCTTTCACCAAAACCAAAAAAGTGTTCAAGTTTCCAGCAGAGGATACTATGATTGACTTTATCGAAAGCCTTAGAAAAGTCTAACAGGCATAGCAAAATTACGAAACCCTTATCAAATTCTACGCGTACATAATCCAAGATATTGACCATTGCAGATGAGCAGCATCTAAAACCCGATTGAAACGGACTTAATAAGGAATTAACGGAGAGATGATTTTGTATTTGCTTTGCCAGTCAAAACTCAAAAACTTTTGACAGACACGGCAAAATGCTGATGGGCCTGTAGTCGCTGGCAATGGCAGCATTCGACTTTTTTGCAACTGGTATCACTCTTGCATACTTCCAAGCTTGGGGAAAAATTGATGTCATAATACAGAAGTTAATTATATGAGTAAGATGACTTAAGATATGTGGCAAAACTATTTTCACAAAACGTAAAGGCACTCCATCATCACCCGTAGCATTCGATTTAATTGATGCAAGAATACTTAGAACTTCGTCCTCCGAGACCGCTTCGAATTCAGCTTGATATTGCGCATGAGTATCAGAGCTCCAATCAAACTCCAGACGGCTGGACTCTGCATTATTAGCCAGAAAGTAATTGTTGAGTTCATCAGGATCTAAGGAACAATTTCTACTACCATTATTGCCGATACCAATATCGCGCAGGTTTTTCCACAGAATTTTTGGAAGTAGGGAGGTGCTCAACTTAGAGGAGTAGTAATTCCGCTTAGACTGGCGAACAATGCGTGTCACCTTATTGCGTGCCACTTTTTATGCAGCCCAATTAAACTGGGACCTTTTTTTCCATTTACTATATAGCTTGTTCCTGCTTTTAGGCGCACTAAGAACTGCTGAAGTAAACCAAGGACATGCAGTATTCCGAATGGAAACAGTTTTTATTGGTACATATGTATCATATAAATAAGCCAAAAATAATTGAAAACACTTCAGTTTGTCGTTGGAATCAGACTTAAGCCTACAGTGCTCCCAAGGAATCGAGAATGCTGCAGCATGTAGCGAATCTAAATCAATAGCACGAAAGTCCTTAAAATGAAATGACGTCGTGGCAATATTAATTGAAAAACTAATATTATACGTGCAAAACAGAAGATCATGCTTGGAGATACCTTCAAGAGATAGCTGATCGTAATGCAGAACCGATGAAGGATCAGATACAATAATAAAATCGAGAAGACTGGGCGGAGCATTCGGACGAAAACATGTAGGAACTGAGTCATTGAATATAGTAAGACCACAAGAGGACACGAAGTCCTTCATTTGGTGCGCACGAGAATCTCTTTTTAGTAAATTAGCGTTGAAATCACCGCACACGATTATATTGTCATATATTGGTCAAAATTCTGATAACGCAGAAAAAAATGGCTCCGGTGAAAAACTTCGGTCAGGAATATAACAACATGAGATCAAACACTTTTGGTAGCCATCATATATCTCTAATATCAAATATTCCACTGACTCATTATGCGATTTAAGGATCATTCTGCAATTTAATGACGATTTGCAGTATATTGCCAAGCCTCCACCCGTGGTACTTGTTACTCTGTCATTACGAAACAATTATAGTTATCAATTTTATATAAATCATCTGAGTCATCCGAGTGAAACCAGGTCTCGTCAATACAAACAACATCAATAGACGAATTGCAAAGTAAATATCTTAAATAATCAAGCTTGCGAGAGTTAAGACTTCGCGCATTGATATGGCACACTCTAAATCCATCTCTATGTTTCGACAATACATTCAACATCACGCGAGTACAATTTTCATTCACACCACGGTTCACACTACTTACAAAATTATTAGCCATACTCAAAACAAAACTCTTTACAAACAATTCCGCAAACATAAGAAGGTTGGTTTATAAGAATACGCATTAACAGCAGTCGAAAAGGAAAAAGAGGAAGGAGAATAAGTGACAACCGAGAAGAGGCCATGGCATTTACAAGTAAAGGTAGGGAAATAGGTAAAATAAAAAGTGGATAAGGCTTACTAATATAATAATGAACTTAAAATAAGAAAACTTAAATATGTATGTACATATATAGATAAAATTCAATAAAAATGTGTTACTAATTATTTACGGTGATATCTTCTGTCGAATATTTACTTCCACAGGCGGTGTTGTTAGTATGTTGCGTCTCGGCGATAGCGAACAAACTTTGGAAGCTTTCAATGAGAGATCTTTTACCAGTTGGAGTTTTTCTTACGTAGACTGAGCCAAATTTAGTATACACAGAGAACAGTTGTTTCTTCTTCTTCTTAAAGCGGGTGGCAGTATGCAATATAGAGCGAACTGTTTTAGTTAAGCTCTGGTTGAAGTAACACTTGCTGTCGGACTCAATTCCAACATCGTGCAGTATAAGATCCCTGTTATGATTTTTCCGGAAGAGAGAAGCTGATTTTAGCACAGAGTTCCTTTCATATGTGTTGATAAATTTGAGTACTATTGGCGATGGTGCGTGGTCACTTACGTTCATAGGCTTTTTTGTCCGAAAAATATTATTTAAGGCGGGAGGATTAACGTCGATCATTTGACAAAATCGATTAAAGATGGACGTTAAGTTTTCGTCTGGTAATTCGGGTATACCAAACAAAACAGCATCATATGCTATCTCCTTACGCTCTAAGAGATCAACTTGTTGCTGAAGAGCGATCATCTGCTTACTTGTAGAATCTTTTCCAGCTGAGTTGACTGCTGATTTGGTTTCCAAGGCATCGATACGTTGCTCTATGCTGGACATGGCAATGTTGACTTTTCCTAGTCGTTCCTCCCAGTTCTTTTCGATTTGATCGATTTTTAGAAAGATGTCACTGCGGATTTTGTGGCATTCTTCGATAAGGCTCGTTCTAGTGGATTCGCTCAGCTTTTTTAATCGATCCTCCAAAATTTTAATGGTAATGGCCTTACTATTGACATTTTGTTTTAGTGAAGGCGTGTTCAGGTCCGAGGACGTTGAAGATTGGTTCTTTGTTTCAGATCTCAGCTTAAGATTGAATAGTGTGGGTTTGTCAGCAACTTAGTAGTATTGGTAAGCGGGAATAAAAAATAAAACGGAAATAATCTCCAAAAAGTTTGGCGTTTGTTTTTCAAAAATAAGCACAGAAAAAAACAAATTTTTAAACTTTGAATTGGCTATAAGTACACCGATCAACTTAACGTTTATTATTTTCGCACAATTTTTATTCAATGGTGGGGAATTAAACAAAAATCTGTTGCTAATGCCGGACAAAAAAATAAACCGTCTATGCGCTCGATGACATTCTACAACGATTTAGTTGTGAAAGAGGACTTTCAGTGTTGTCAGTGTTGGTGTTGTGAATGGTGGTGAATGGCTGAGTGCGTCTCCACTGTCCAGAGCCTGAGCCATACGGTATTCGCAAGTGCCCCTGGTGTCTCAAGTCGTGGGCTGCGGAGTCGTCTTTGTTGGGGAGTATATTATGTTTATGTGAATTTCATCGTCGCTTACTGAGGCATTAATATAGTAACTATTGTTTTTTATTAATGTTGGATCACGTTGTGACCTTCCTGCTCGATGGGAGAGAAGAAAATTCAATATACCGCTTCCGACACTTGTCATTGAGACGGATAGTGGGAGTCTCTGTGTGTCCGCCAAACGAAGAGCATCTCTCCATTTAAATATTTCCATACTCAAATCTACATATCTTAATATTGTACTATAAGTCTTTCCATACATTTGTATTTGAATTTTTCTTATAATAAAATATTTAATTTCAATAATCCCACAAAAAACTTAGGGGATCAACCGGGATTTGTGAGTCAAATACAGAATAAAAAAAAAAGACGTGGTTGTGTTAAAAATTAAAATTGCCTCAGAATAGAAATAGGCAGAAAAGTGCTCTGAAGACCAATAAGTTTTAAATTATTCTTCTACACCAGAACCAAAAATCATCAGACATCAAATTAACTGCTATATCATCGGAAGCAAGCAAGGCGAAAATCACTTAATTTGGTCTGAAGTGGGAGCGGTACATATGTACCGAAGTGTCACCAAAGAAAAAGAAAGTTCGATGGTCATAAGTAAATAACCATCGGAGACCGTATTACGTCAAACATCTCTTTATATTGCACTTGTTCTATCTTGATATAGAATTCTCCAAAAGTCGTATTTGTTGCAAAGAAAAGCTGCGAAACATCTAGCAGAACTTTGATGACAAGAATGCATTTTTTTTGGTGAATCATTTTACTTAATTAAGAAAATAAAATATAATTAGCGAGTGTTTTGATTTTGAAAAAAAAGGTCTGAAAATGGGTAAAAGTAATTAAAACAGCTCTAGTGTAGAATACAATTTACGTGAATTTTCGTACATTGTAAAAGATTTTGAGAAAAGAGAAGAAGATCTGTTACGGAGGGAAGGTGATATTAGAGAGAAAGAAAAGGAGCAGATCAAATTAGAAATGTCGTTGCTAAGATCTTCTATGGAAGAAGAGATGATTAAACTTAAGTCCAGGGGAAATATACTCGTAATATTTCAAGATGTCTCCGACATAGTCCCAGAATTTAGTGGTAGTGACGAATACGATGTTAGTAGCTTTGTACATGATGTTGAAGCAGCCGCAACTAATATGAAATGGAAGGAATTAGAGAAGTTACTTTTCAGCAAGCGACTTCTAACCGGTTCGACTGAACTTGCTGTTCGTACAAAACCGGATATTCTGAAATGGACTAAGATAAACTCTGCGGACATTCATAAAAAGTTAGTGCAGCGGCGACAGAAGAAAGACGAATCTTTGCATGATTATTCATTCGCTATGAGAGAGATAGGCGCAAAAGTAAGGACAGAAGAAAGCGCAATTATCCAATATGTAGTCGATGGTGTAAATGATTATCCTCATAAGAAGGCTATTCTATTTGGAGCGTACAATTTCAAAGAGTAAGATCAGTAGCTACATTAAATACAAAGAGAGCTTAGGTAATGTAACGTCAAAAACTAGTAAGAATTCGGAAGAACCGGGAAGAGCTGGACGATGTTATAATTGTGGTCAAAGAGGACACAAAAGTCAGCACTGTAGCGAAAAAGACCCAAATGCTTTAACTGCAATGAGTTTGGGCATAAGTCCATAGATTGTCCTAAAAAGAAATACTCGAATGTTTCCAAGACTCAACAATCTAAAGAGCTGAAGTTAGTTGAGATCAATGGCGCTAAGGTTCAGGCATTGATAGACACAGGTAGTGACTTGACCCTCATACGCTGTGATGAGTACGTTAGAATTGGCGCACCATCAGCTAAGTTTGTAGAGAAACCTATTCAAGGCATTGCAGTTTTCAACGCTGATATAATGATTGTGCCATCAATCGTCTTTTAACACCAACGTTTGTGTTATATCGGATTCTTGTTTGAAACTGCCAATGATTGTAGGCAAAGATGTTTTACACGGAACCGATATCAAACTAACTGCCGAGGGTATTTTTGTATCAAAAATTAATGGAATCCTTATGTGCAATTGTGATTCTGTCCAGTCTTGTGCAAAGGATCTGGAATTAAATATAGGAGCTATAAGTTTTGAAGATAAAATCATCGAGATGGTAACAAAATACAAACCGAGGGAAGAGAAAACGACGAACGTTGAATTGAAGCTGATCCTTAAGTCCGATATCCCTATTTCTCAGCCACCTAGGCGTTTAGCTCCTATGGAAAAGAAAATTATAGACGAACAAATCACCATATCACTTGAAGGTGGAATTGTCCGTCCAAGTACGTCAGAGAATGCAAGCCCTGTAGTTCTGGCAAATAAAAAAGACGGCACAAAAGAGGCTGTGTGTAGATTACAAGAGATTAAATAAGGAACTGGTCCGAGACCACTACCCGCTTCCTCTTATCGAAGATCAAATCTGTGCACTGGCCGAAACACAATCGGGGCAGTACGAATTCCTACATACACCATTTGGCTTTTGCACATCACTCACAGTCTTCCAAAAAATCATAAATCAGGTATTCAAACACCTTATTGAGGAAAAAGTATTGCTGTATACATGGACGATGTTGTGATTTTGGGGAAAATGAAGAGGATTACATTGAAAAATTACAACGTACGAGTACACTTATTATTACGCAAAGATCAACCTTTTAAATTTGGAATTCCTCAGAAGTTGGCTCTTGAAGAAATTAAAAAGGCTTTGTCGACTAAACCTGTGCTGAGACTGTACCGACAAGATGTGGAAACCGAACTACACACAGATGCATCCAAATGGTAGATGCAACCAAATGGTGTTACGCGTACCAAAGAAATTGCGATCGGAAATAATTAAAGGACATTTTGGTGCAAAAAAAATGGAAGAAATAATAGTTCGTGAATACTTCATACCAAACCTTAAAAGTAAAATTGAAAATTGTCGAGCTAACTGTATACCCTGTATTCTGGGCAACAAAAATGCCTGAAAACATTAAGGTTATCTGCATTCCATTTCGAAAAATGAACTACCGCTAGATACGTAACACATCGACCACCTAGGACCACTTAGCGCGACCAATAAAAAATATTGCTACATCTTTTGTGTTGTCGATGCATTTTCTAAATTCGCTTGGATTTACCCCTGTAAATCAACGACGGCTTCGGAAGTAATTCAAAAGTTGGAATTACAAAAAACGACGTTTGGTAACCCCTGCCGAATAATATCAGACCGCGGATCTGCATTTACTTCGAATGATTTTAGGGAATATTGTGAACGTGAGGGAATTCAGCACCTACTCATTACGACGGGCGTACCTCGCGCAAATGGACAGGTAGAACGAATCAATCGAGTGATCGTTTCAGTTCTTACAAAGATGTCGATTGATGACCTAACAAAATGGTATCAGCATATCGCGTATCAAATGTACCTCAATTCAACATACCATCGTAGCATTCGACGAACGCCTTTTGATATGCTCAATGGTATCAAAATGAAAGGTAAACCAAGGAACTCCCTAACAGAACAAGTGAACGAGGAAATATAAAGAATTATCGAGGACAAGCGGGATGAAATTCGTGAAACTGCTCGTCGAAACATATTACGGGTTCAAGCTGAAAATGCAGAAACTTTTAACAAAAAACGCAAACCAGCTAACAAATACGAGTTAAATGATTTAGTAGCAATTAAACGAACGCAGTTCGGTACTAATCTAAAACTTTATCCTAAATTTCAAGGTCCATACAAGGTGTCAAAAATCTGTCCAAACGATCGCTACGAAGTTCGAAAAGTTGGAACCCAAGAGGGACCCCGAACGACCACTACGAGTGCCGACCATATGAAGCCCTGGCGGTCAGGCACAGAGGAGTTCTCCAGTGAAGATGAATCAGAAGACTAAAGCAGTACCTTACCTATAATAATCTATCAGTTTGAAAATACCAGCAAAGACGTAAATCACCTGCGATGACCAAATCTACCAGCTATGATGAATAAAATACCTGCTCCGACGAATATTACTATCAAAGACTAAATTTATCCGAGAAGACGAAAATAATATAATAATATTGTAATATTAATATTGTACTATAAATCTTTCCGAATACATTTATATTTGAATTTTTCATATAATAAGATATTTAATTTCAATAATCCCACATTAATGATTGGGTGCCTTTGGATAAAGGCGAATTGATATTATTTGGGATGGGGTCGGTGAAACGGGGCGTGTATTTTGTTTGTGTTTTGCGATATGGACTATGTTTGGTGAGTGTAGATGTTGAAGTTAGTTTGGAGTTGCTTTGGTGGGTATTGGTTAGACTTGGATTCATGGAGATTTTTGAAGTAATCGAATTGGATGTTGTGCTAGTGAGTGAGCTGGGTGTATGGTTTTGTTCGTACAGAACGTTATTTGATATGATTTGATAATTGATTTGCGTGATTGGTGTTACTGTTTGTAGTAGGTGTTTGTTATTGACTTGATTTGCGGCTTGTGTTGGAGAGAATGTGTTTAACGGGGATTTGCTTACTTCATTTGGAAATAGCTTTGATTGCACTGAATTATTTGCCACTGCTGTATATGATTGTGCAGAATTAACAGTTTGCATAGAAGGAACGTTTGCATGTGTGAGGGTCTGGAAGTGGTATATTGTATTTTTTTTTCACACGAGGGATTGTTTTTGCATATTTTAGCAGTGTGGCCCAATAATTGACACTTTCGACAGCGCATGGGGTTGGGAAAGTAATCCACAACTTTTCAGTTATACTATCCTACATTTACAGTACTCGGCGGACGGAAGAGGTTGATCGTAAAAAGAATGAGACCAGGGAGATCTGCTTGCCGTCAATATTTTTTTTAGATTTATACACTTCTGCAACGTTTCATTTCTTTAACAATTTCATCGTCTGGAACAAGATGTGGTGCATAGACTGTACCTTTGGAACCATTGAGATTTCTTTGAAGGGACACTTTTAACGGGCAGAGGTTTGATAACATTTTTTCAAAAAGCAAAATGTCAGCAATTTTTTGCGATTTCACTAATATCAGTAGATTGCCATCACGAAGTTGGGCTATGTTTTCGTACCCAGAACTGTCACCGTCTATTGCTTTTTCTAATTCAAAAACATTAAATGAAGACAACGTTTTTCATCGTTTAATGGTGAGATTATTATAAATTTGGAGTTAGCACATGTTGAATTTGTCGGAGTCGCAATATTATGGTCAATGTTTGTATAGTTGGGTTTTATTTTATTATTTTTTTTGTTCGGCTCGGCAAGGGAATCTATTTCTAGACCGCTAAATCGGTTACCTGGCAGCTCATGTGGCCCTGAGGCCATTGTTTGACAGTTCTTGTCTCTATCTGTTTTTTTTTTTTGTTTTTCTTTTACTCACTAACGGGTTAGAAAGAAAAATTAAGGGATAGATTGTAGTTAATGAAATAGCAGAAACAGTACCAACGAAACAATCAAGAAGCACACCAAGAAGCGAAACGATGTTATCGGCTTCGAGGTTACTGTGAAATATATATTATTTTGGGGGCCTATCGTTATTATTTCTCTATGTTACGAGCTACATATGTGTCAAAGTCAATATACCCTATGGGATAGGGTATTTCAATATATCATATGTATGTACTAGGAATTCAAAAAATAAATTGGTATAAAAAAAACATTTTGCTTTTTTAGAACTTTGTTATGAATAAGCCTGATTTTAAGCAATGTCTAATGAAATCATTTTAAAATCGATGAGATATCTTCCTAGTAGTGAAATATCATTACATTCGAATCACAAATTTCACAAAGCCGCACCCACTTTAATTAAGACGTGTTAGAACATGCAAGATGTGGTATTAAACAATTCTATCCAAGCAGATTGTAAATTGTCTGTATGTTTTTTAAATACATGTTGAAATAAGATCCCTAATTTATAATTCTAAGCAAATGTTATTAAGCATTTTTTCAGTTAACATTTTTTTTTTTATTTATTTCTAGTTATTGACATTAACGACAACGCGCCAAAATTTGAAGAACCCTCCTACACTTGCATTCTTTCTGTTCATGCTAAACGTGGACAATTTGTAACTATTATAAGAGCAAGTGATCCCGATTATGTTGACCACTCCAATCTTGTATATCAAATAGCTCAAGGAAATGAAATGCAAACGTATGACATTGAGTCGTCGTCGGGACTTATTAGTTTAATTAATATGAACAATTTTGCGGAGCACCATATGACAACATTGAATGTATCAGTCACGGATGGAATTTACACCAGTTTTACCCGGGTTAAAATAAACATATTGCCCGGTAATTTATACAGCCCTGTGTTCTTACAGTCACTGTACGAAATTAAACTTATAGAGAATCAACTGCCTGGACATCATGTAACAACGGTAACAGTTTTTTTTTTTTATTACGTATTAACTAAAATAACATAACTATGCGTCTTACCTTGTTAGCGTTAAAGTTTTAAAGCTTAGAAGACACAGTTTTTTTTTAATACATAGCAGACATGTTTTGTTGAGCTATTGATAACCAGTGAGACATTGCAAAGTTTAACTTTACATGTAAAGAATGTTCAGACAGTATTCTAAGACTCCCGAACTTCTGAAAATCTGCCAGAAGGCTAGATTTATATACACACTTGCTACTACCATTTTTAGCAGCGCACAGAATGGCCACTTTTCTTTATCAAAATGTAATGCTTTATTTTCCGATCTAGTTGAATTTGTTTTTTCAAGTTTCGCCATTTAAATTACCAAGGATGATTTTGACGTCTTGTTTCTTGATCTCAGTTCTATTCTCTAAAACCAGAAGAAATCGAAAACCGGGCGAGACAATACATAAAATCCGGGACAAATGATCAGTTTGAGTTATAAAACGATGCTGCATGGAGTTACGGAAAGAGCTTGAAACATCTTCAAGCAAAGAGAAAGAAACAACACAATTTCTTCGAAAGAAGAAGCAAGAATATGAAATGTATGCGATCGAGTTAAAGGAGAAGTGTTATAGCGCAGGAATGATCACCGAAAGTTTTATCAGAAGGTAAAGCGAGTTTACAAAGTCCAACCAAAAGTCTGTTGGAATAAAAAGAAAATCTAGTAGTAGAGTCACAGTCGGTGCTCAGAATTTGCAAAAAAAAAACACTTCTGCAGACTGTTAAACGGCGGTGGCGATCAAAAATCCGCTGTCAGGCAGAACGCTCCATTCATCGCAGACGATGACGATCAACAATTTCGTCCACCTGACCAAAATGAAGTGAAGATAGCAATATCTATCTTGAACTGACGGTCTAACTGCTGAACTATTTAAAACAGCTGTGATTTGGTACGAAGCACACATCAACTCACCTATAAGATATGGTCGGATAAAAGTATGCCACACGAATGGAACCTCAGCTTCGGTCGCCCGGTTCTCAAGAAAGAAGACCTTCTGAATTGCGCCAACTACGAAGGAACGTTGATTGATATTGCCTTTTTGACGGGGTTCGAAGAATACTGTACTATCGTGCTCTATCTTCTTATTCTATCAAGCTTTGTTACTCCTGCTGTAATGCGAAGCATCTTCATCTCAGCTGCCGTTAATTTGCCCTCATACTTTGTGTGCATTGTCCAGCATTGTGAACCATATGTGAGTGCCAGACGTACAACTGCGGTGTAGAGCCTTCCTTTCAGCTTAGGGGACATTTTTCGATCATAGAAGACAGCGGAGTTTTCCCGCCACTTCATCCACCCTATATCAAGTGCTCGTTGCAGGGACATTTGATTTTCACATATGATAGCTCCATCGTCAGCAAAGAATAACTGATGCACTTTGGGGTCCGTCACTTTTCTTTCAAGCAAATAATCAAGGACTGCAATAAATAGCAAAGGACTAAGGACGCTCCTCTGGAGTACACCGACTTTGATTGGGAACTCTTCGGTGACTCCTGCGGGACATCTTACTCTTGTACTTGTTCCCTCATATATGTATATCCATGAACATGCGCACGTAGGTTTCTGGAACTCCTCGTTGTCTTAGCGCCACCCATAAGAGATGTCTTGGTTGTCTATCAAAGGTTTTTTTCAAAATCAACCAACACCATATGCAAGTCCTTTAAGGAATCACGATGTTTTTCCATTATGATCCTTATACTGTGGATTGCATCTGTTGTTGATTTATCCGAGACAAACCCGCACTGGTCATCAGATAGCCGTATTATTTTCCGCAGTCGGCCATCAAATACCCGCTCAACGATCTTCATGGTGGGTGGGTGACATCGGCTTGACAGAACGGTAGTTATCGCAGTTTCGCGTATCGCCGTTTCCTTTGTACACAGGAGAAGAGAACTTTCCCTCCACTGATTAGGCATTAAATCACCGCTCATAAGTTTGGAGATAAGAATCATGAGCCATCTGGACCCGATGTCTCCCATTTTTTTTCCAGAACTCAGAGGGTATCTCGCTTGGCCCAATCGCTTTTCTTTTTTTGGAGTATTTGACGGCATTCCTATCTTCTTCGGTAGTAATGTCGGATATTTCGTCATGGTTAGGAGCGGCTCTTGGAAAGTATACCCGGGGAAACTGTTCATTCAGAAGTCTTTCACAATAATGTCGCCATCTGTGGAGAATTTTATCGTCTTCCACATGAAGCTGGCCTTGAGCGTTGTTAATGAACTTTGGGGAACGAATCTCCTGAGCATCTATTCTTCTCTGGGCGACTATATTGAAGATAGTTGCTCCCTTATTGAAGTTGTTTTGTCGAAGCTCCTGGATAGCCTGGTTCCTATCAAACGCCAAAGATGATATTTCCTCCAACTCCCGATAGAGGCCTCCCATACTTTTTGCTAGAAATTGGGCGCACTTCTTCGCGAGACCTATGCAACATCTATGTATCACTTCGAGGCGAGCTTTTTCATCTCTATTAGTAGAAGAGCACTTTGACCAAGCCTTGAAAACCGTTTTCTTTTCCCGTATCACTTACTTTAGCTTCATCTGTCCACCACCATGTTTCTTTGGCGTGTTGGCAGGAACCTTTCGACGTTCCAAACATTGATTTGACTCTCTCCAAGCAAGATCACTGTAGGGAATCCCATATATCTTTTGCACTACTCATCACCGACCTCATCGATGATGGTAAAGAGTTAATTTGTCATGCTGGTAATAAAAGCTTCGCCTTTTCCTTTGTCCAGCTTGTACCAATTGATTTTCTCAGCCACCTTTGTTTGCTTATTTGTTTTCTTCCCCGTCTCCATAAAAATTTCTGTCAGAAGGATACGACAGTTTTGTTTGTTTACGTACCCAGACAAATGGAAATGAGCCTCATTACTCAGAATAATTGGCTTCAATTCTTGTGTCAACTGGACCTTATAAGCATGTAGGCCAAGATCTTTATGCAAAATGCGGTGCAAAATTTTTGCGGATACTCCCAATTCCTGTGATCGTCTCGAAATGGAGACACCGGGGTTTTCAGTCACACTCTCTGACCATTTGTGCAAACTTCCCTGAATTGAGATAACGATGGATATGGTACTCGATAAAATCAGCAGACTCCAGGATAACTATTTGTCAGGCACCCGACGGCTTGCCTGCAATTATTCGAAAAAGAAATGTATGATCATCATTTCGCAGCCCCTTAGAGCTCTCTTTAAACTTTTACTCTCCAAGCCGTCTACCCATTATTGTGAAGAGACTAGTTAATTTCCCCTCTCCACAAAGAAGGCAGTAGAAACGGGATTTCAAATTACCGACTAATTTTTTAGGACACGTGCGATTTGTGAAATGGGGAAGAGATAGAGAGAAGGACAGATTTGTCTCAAACTTGGAACCATTGGTTTTCTCTTTATTTCCTGGATTAGGCCATATTTAAAGAATCGCCAGTACAGAGTTCTTTTCAGATGTTCAATGTCCTCAAGGCAGTCATCTTGAACCCCTGACCTTTGTCTTAACTATAAACGATGTTGGTCTCATCTTAATCGAGACTGACTAGTATGCATATTAGGGTTCCTGTGCTTGCAAACTAAGTTGTGTGTGGTAACTCACTATGAAAGCCAGTTTTCTACACGTCTGTCCGTCTGTCCATCTGTCCATCTGTCTGTCTCATATCTTTTGAACCGTTGGACGTAAGAAGTTGACATTTGGACCAGAGTTGAGTTTTACTAACCCGCAGACAGATTCAGAGTAAAATTTTAGAAAAAATTAAAATACAAAAAGATTGAGGTTATATTAAAAGTCAAAAAGTATTTTGTTTTTTGTATAAACACAATGTGGGTATCAAATGAAAGGTTTCAAAAATATATAGTTCTCTGAGTCTTACTTTATAAGGTTTGGAGAAAAATTAAAAAAATATGTGTCTGAATATTTATTCTCACTCGTGATAATAATATGGGGCTGATTGCTGTTTAGGCACTAGAAAGAAAAATATGCTTACATAATTCTCAATTACACATGAAAACGCGTGAAACATATACAAATTCCTTTGGCTTGGTCGTAGTTGGTTAAAACAATAAAACTAAAAAAAAAAATTGAGAACTGTGCATTTTGTGTGTATAGTGTAAATTATGATAACTGTAACAAAAATGGCATTTAATAATTTCTCGCGGTGACAAGGCGCAGAATCGTCTTGGAAAAAAAACTTATCTGATATGATAAGTGTTCTTCAAAAGATGGTAGCAGATTGTCTTCCAATATTTTTTTATATTTTTCAGCGTTCACCGTTCCATTTAATAGAGCCAGCCGTCCAACGCCGTGATAGTAAAAGCATCCCCAAATCATCCTTGAGCCGCCTTGTTTCACGGTTGTTGTCACGCACTCATCATTGAATCTTTCTCCAGTTCTTCGCCTCACGTACGTCAGAGCCGAATATGTTGAACTTGGACTCATCTGAGAAGATCACATTTTTCCAATCCGTTATGGTCCAGTTTTCATGATGTTTGGCCCACTGGAGACGTTTTAGGTGCATTCGATTAATTAGAAATGTTTTTTTGGCAAGTCTGCTTGCGTTCAAGCCAGCTTTTTTAAGCCTTTGTCTTACAGTCCGTGAGCTTATCTCTGATCGTCCAGTCTCTACAAAGTCTGTCCTTAAATCTTTAGCAGTTTTGAATCGATCAGATTTGAATCGATCAGCAGTTTTGATGCGACCCGTCCCCTTTTTTCTTTGCAATGAGCCCGTTGCTTCGAATTTTTTGATGAATTCAGCCACTGACTTGCTGAATCCCACTTTTCGCGCTAAATCACTTAATTTTTCTGTTTTTAAAGTCATTATTTCGACTTTTGTTTTTTCACTCATTTTCTTTTTTTTTCCATATTAATAAAATTATTTCCACTTTCAATCAAACAATTTTGTTTTTTTCAATGAACTATTACAAAATGAACTAGAATCACGTCATCATAGACTTTTTATGCAAAATCCTAAAAAAAACAACCTGCTAGTTCTCAAGATAATTAAAGTTAAAGAATTAGTTTACCCTGTCTGGATTTCTATGTCCGTTACTGTATATACACCCCGCGCAACAAAAAAAACCGCACATGGTAATTTTTAACAAAATGGAAGAAATTTAATAAGTGATGACTAATCACTGTGTAGTCACTTTGTATTTTTGATGTTTAACATTTAAGTTAACACATTCCCCAATTTGACAATACATTTCGTAGCCTAATTGAAAAAAGTAATGATCGTGAAGATCAGTCTACAAAATATCAGATATTACCAAAGTACTATCAATATACATAAATTAAAAAAAGAGCAACAATTTGAAAAGCAAATTTCTTTTTTCATATTTTTATTAACTAAGAAACCTTTTTACATAATTTAAGACTTTCATAATACTAAAAAATGATTCTAGTATTTCGTAGCACCATCATCATGAACCCTGTTTGGCATGGATGTATAGAGATTACCGAGGTAATTGTTATTAATTTCATTGAACCACACTTCTTCAATGACGCTCTTTAGATGCTGCATGGTTTTTGGTTTTTTATCTTGGATCTTCTTTCCGATAAGAGCCCAGACATTTTCGATGGGGTTGAGATCTGGACTGTTTCCCGGCCAAATTAGGGATTCTATTCCGAATTCTTCTTTCAAAGTTTTAACCTGTGGAGGAAATTTAAGAATTAAAATCATAAGATTTTCAAAACACCCATAAATATGAAAAAAAAAACCTCGAATTACTCACAGATTTTGCTCGGTGGCAAGGTGCTGAATCATCTTGAAAAATTGGTTTTGATGTTTCTGCTGTTATCATTTCCATACTCGGTACAACACTATCTAAGATAATTTGTTTGTACTGCATGGCGTTAACAGTGCCCTCGAGCATAATTAGAGATTGAACTCCAATTGCGGTGATGCATCCCCGCACCATAACATAAGGAGAATATTTTACGGTGTGAGCTATGCATTCGTCGCTGTAGCGTTCCTCTTTTCTACGACGAACTATCTGCTTCCCATCCGGTCCGATTAGGTTAAACTTGGACTCATCAGAGAACACCACATTTGACCAATCTTGAACACTCCAGTTTTGCCTTTCCTTAGCCCAGTTAAGGTGCGTTTTCTTCATTTTGCTGGTCAGAAGTGGCTTTTTCGCTGGTCTCCTTGCTAGCAAACCCATCTCGTTGAGACGATTCTGGATAGTTCTGACGCTAACTTCAGCCCCAGTAGCTTCTCGCAGGTCAAATCTTAACTCCGATGCATTTTTAAACCTGTTTCTCAAGCTTAGCCTTTTTAGTTCCCGGTCCTCCCGAACGGTGGTACATCTCTTCAATCCTGTGCCAATTTTTCTGTCCAGATTGTGATTCCGACGATATTTGTTACAGAATCTTCTTACAGAACTCTCATTGCATACAATTTGTCGAGCAGTTTCACGAAATGACTGATTCTGTTTGGATAAGGCGACGATAACTGCCTTATTTTCTTTACTCAATTGTACCCTTTTAGACATCGCGATATACTCTTTTCACTTTTATTTAAGAAATACTACTGCACGCACTGTTAAATACTGCCAGAATGAATTCCGACACATTCCAAAATATGCATTACCTAACCCGGAAGCAATAAAATATAATTCGGCGAATCCCTACTTTCACAATACTTGAGTGGAGAGTAATGAGGCAGCCAACAAGCTGGCAAAGGTATGGGCCCGATCGTGTCTGCGGGATTTGCTGGTCGTACGAAATGGGAAAATGTGTAATAATCAAAAGACTTTAGCTCTGAAAAGTACTCCCAAAACTGAGGGAAAACAAGACACTGTTCGGGAAAAGCTATGGGGCTTACATAACCTTCAACAAAAACAGGGGAAAAGTGCAAATAGAAACAGAAAACTGAAACAAATACTTTAAATAGAAAAAGTTCGATAGTGACGATCTCAAGAATACATAACAAATAGGTACTCACTTCGGGTACTTACGATTCTAAGAATAGATTTGATGAGGTGCTGAGTATAGCCACAGTTTAGTATTAGAACGGGCACCATGTGAACAAATTACCTGACGCACCATCTTGTGTACACGCTACTTGTTTAATATCTAGTTATATATAGTATTTACTGTTATTGCTCCGAAACCTAGAAGCATTATCGTGCAGGCATTGGTTTCGTGAAAATTTTCGATCAAAAAGTGAGTCTCTTAATTCTGTCTACCTGTCGGTATGTACGAGTATGTGCAGTTTACTGCAGCCTTTACGGCTGGACGGATTTTCTTCAACGGCTCTTACGATTTTGTTACGCAAGTACGTGCGATCCAGTCGTGCACTTTATTTTGTTTGGTGAAATCTTTTTTTTCCCAAGTAACAATTTCAGTTGCAAGATAACTGAAGCGTTTAGAAGTTGAATGGCCTAAGTGACATTTTTTTGAAATTTGCTTTTTTTGTTACAGACGAATGTCCTATATGAAAACTTAAATTTCTGTCTTATCTGGACTTCTCTATCGCCTCTAGATTATTAATTAGTGAAAGATGAAGGTGTTGTATGCAACCACTTTTTCAATAAACTTAGTAAAAGAATGTGTTAAATGCTGATTACTCAAATGTTTGAAAATGTCACTTAGGCCCTTCATATTCTAAGAAATATTGTATGGAATGTTTTTTAGCAAATTTGTCAGGGAATGCACCTGTATCACTAAAAAAAATAGTTTTAGACGAAATTTTCAGATATCAGTTATCAGTCCATTTTATTAATACATTTTCATTCCATGTCCACTGTCGAAAAGCGAGAGAATAAATCTGAAAACGAGTTTAAAAACTGTGAGTTATTAGTATTATCAGTGAAAGAATTTTATCAATTAGATGTGACAGACGAGAGGTGGCAAAATTTATCCATCTGTATTTCCACCAATTTTCTCAAAACTGAAACCGATTTTAATACGGTATTACGAACTGCAATTCAAGGTTCGAATTCTAGAAAACGCAAAAACAAAAACAAATTTCTCAGCGAGAAGCTAGGCCAGGCCCTGCATTGGGCTAGCTACGTGATAGGTATAGGCCTAAACCCCTAAAAATATTAGAAGTGCTATTTTTCAGAGAGAGGATATGTAGTTTAAGTCTTCGTATTCAAAGAAATAAATTGACGATAATACAAGTTTACGCACCGATGGAAAGTGCATCCGGAGGAAATAAAAATGCCTTACGATTTATAGAGACGGCGAATAATGGCCTAACTTGCACCGTCGAAAACCATTACACCAAACAGGGCAATATAAGGTCCATACATTGGCTACCATCTATCCTTTCATATGACCCCGGTAATTCTACGTTAGGATTTGGATGTCCTTTTCATCAAATTTAGGTCTGTATGGAACTATTGTGATGCCTAGTGGAGGCAGTTCCCTGAATATGGAATCTGTCACTGGTTGCCTAAGTAAATGTTTGACAGAGAAAATGAATGAAAAATACTATATAGTTCTTTAATTTCTTGGAATCATCATAGTATTCTCCTAAGTCATGTTCCTTAAGTGTTAGAGGTTTGAGCATGGACGTAGAGAATTGATTATGTCTTTATTAATTCTTCCTCATGGTTTCGATTAGTTCCTGGGTGAAACCCCACTTGTACTTATGTACAAGTATTGACATTAATTTACTGTCTTTTATAGGAGTTTACCTATTCTCTCTTTTTCATACTTTCGCTAAAGCATTCTTTATTAATTAAGATTTCCACCAATTATTTGCTTCCGTTAAGATCAGAGTAGAGTTTTAAATGTGGTCTAACTGGCTGCGTATTTTATTCGTTTCTAATTCCTTCCTACATAATTTGAAAAATATAGAACAGAATTAGGTTTTTTGTGACAGTCGGAGATCACATTTGTGCCAAAAGAGTTGTTCAATATTCAAGCATTCAGCATTCCGACTGACTAATTCTTAGAGCACTCTTGTTCTACTACTACGAATTATACTCGTCAACAAGATTTTTGCTCCAATAATATATTTGATTAGGATTCTCCATTTGCTATCCGCACCTCCATTAAGCAGGGCGATGATTTCGTCGAATAGATTTTAAATTGGGGCAATTTCCTACAAAGTGTAGAACATCTTCTTCTTCTTTGTTCAAGTTACACAAGGCGCAGTTTCTGCGATCACCTTCTCGAAACCGGTTTGCATTCATTCGTGATTTAAAAGAACATGTTATGAACTTCTTGTCTACTACGTTGTTGAAATAAGTGTGACCTATAAGATGGTTGAGTTTTCGGTACACTCCATGTGTACTAATTTTTGTGCTCTGCAATTTTTTATCTATTTAATCCTTTCTGAGTCTCTCAACTGTTTTCATAATGTTATCTTTCCAAATATCCTCATTTAACTGCAAATCTGACCACATAACACCATTACTTGCTCCCATGTTGTTCCAAGTTTCCAACCAATATATCTTTTTCCTAATTACTTCCTTTGTTAGAATGTGAGGTAACTGACTTATTGGATATCTGAATAAGGTTTTATTTAGTACATGTGCATTTTCAATGTGTAGAGATGCATATCGGGAACACTGGTTTCCAGGCTAAGGATGCAATTTGGTGTGCACTCCGGTAAACCAAATACTCTTTTAATGTACAGGATGACCAGATAAGAATGATAGGAAAAGAAATTTAAATAAAACAACAACGGTGTGAGATATCACATCAATTCTGGCTTATTTTGAAGCTAAATTCATGCCATTATGTATGGAATAGCACGCCATTTAAATGGCCGCCTTGGCTTCGCTGGCAGTGCTTCAAGCGGTCGGTCCAATTTTTTATGACAATAGCGTCTCGAATGTTGGCCTCGAGCTCGTTCAAAGTGGTTGGCTTGTTAGCGTAGACTAAGGATTTGACGTAGCCCCAGAGAAAATAAGCGAGGGATCTCAAGTCGCATGATCGCGGCGGCCAATTGTTGAACGCTCGCCGTGAGATGACCCAGTCTCCAAATTTCTCCTTCACCACTTCGAGCGTTGCGTCGCTTATATGGCTGCGCTGTATTGTTGGAACCACAGCTCGGATATATCGATGTTGTCGAGCTCTGGCCATAGAAAGTTGGTTAACATAGCTCTATACTGAGGACCATTGACGGTAACCGTGTCTCCTACCTCATTTCGAAAGAAATAATTTCCGATGATGCCGCCGTGCCATAAACTGCACCAAACAGTCAATCTCTGTGGATGCATTGATGCTTGGTCGAACACTTGTGGATTGTGGTCGCTCCAATAATGGCAATTTTGCTTGTTGAGCTCAAAATGGGCCTCGTCCGAGAAGATGATTTGTTGGTCAAAATCCGGATCTCCGGCCAACATTTCCATCGCCCAATTAGTGAACTCACGGCGTTGTCTATAGTCGTCCGGCTTCAATTCTTGCGTCAGCAAAACCCTATACAGATGTAGGTCAAAATCCAACCGCAAAATAAGCCTGGTTGACTCTCTGGCGATGCTCAATTCAGCTGATCGACGCCGAATCAACATTTATTGGTCGTCTGGCCACTACAGCGGCTGTGTTTTCTTCACTTCGCACCGATCTTTATCTGGTTGGTGGCTTAAGGTCCAAAAGAGTGTACTCACAATCAAACTTTTTCACGGTGCGACGAATTGCCTGCGCACTGAAGCCATGATGACGACCGACCTCAGGACGAAATTCACGTTGCGTATTTACAACTGAGCCGGAATTTCGATAATATTTTTATAATAATTTCCACACGTTGGGAAAGACCCAAACGTTGCATGATAAAATGGCAAACCTTACCGAATATTTTGACAGCTGGATGTCATTAGTAGCTTTGACAGCTGCTGAAACATAGCAATTGGAAAAACTATCATTGTTATCTGGTCACCCTTTAGAATCTTTGAATTTTATCCGCTTTGTCGAAATTTGAGAAATCCCATACTGGAACTGCATAACTGTAAACTGACCTAAACACGGCGTTGAACAGTTTCATTTTGGCTGATGACTTTATATGTTTCTTCCCTATGAAGACGTTCCAAGTGATGTTGATACTATTTTTAGCTTTAGCTTCTCTTTCTTTTATTTGATCAGTCCTTGATAGTTTCGGCGTCTTTATCAGGCCTAGACACTTGTATCTTTCGACAATATTTCTGAGTCTTTAAAATATCATTTTTATTTTTTAGTCTTTTTACCTTTAGGTACTAAATATCATGATCTTCGACTTGTCGAGGTTGATATTGAAATTCCAATTGCCGCAATATTTTTCCAGATTGTTGATCATGTCTTATAAGACACTCACATTTTCAGCTAATATTATTATAATATGTCATACGCATACATTAGAACTCGCACGAGAAAACCATTTATATACAATCCAACTCCCAAAAAATCATGCAGATCATTCAACAGCAATGCGAACACGAGTAAACAGCCTTGTTTGTCTCAAAGTCATCTGACACATGTTCACCGTCCCATACCGCAGATGTTGTGTTCGTATATACTCTTCAATAAGGTCAAATATTTTGTTGATACTTCCATACTTCTAAGCTTGAAGTATAGTGATTTTCGATCTATACCACGAAAAGCAGTTTTGAAATCAACAAAAATGCCATATACTTTCTTTGGTTCTCTGGTTTTAATTGCTATGATGCAAGATAAATTGTAGATGTTGTCCACTGCTCTCTAAATCCAACTTGGATCTCATTCAGGATCTTGTGCTTCTTTTCTCATTTTGTTACCCTGTTTTGCATAATTCCCTTTAGAATTTTGGCTACACAGAATGAATGATATTCCCCTGTAATTTTCCACTTCGTTAGCATCCCCTTTTTTGTAGATTGATAATGGACTAACAAAATCATTCATCTACTTCTTCTTTTTCAATTATGGGTGAATATGCTCTGGCTAGTAAAGAAGTTATCCGGCGTAATTTTTAAATACCTCGTATGGAAATCTGTAGTTTCCCGGGGCTTTATTCATCTTTACGTTTTTAAGCATTTGATGTATTTCGTGTACAGTTATTTCCCCATATAGATGTACGTCCAATATGAGCCGAACCGGCCGACTGTATCGGATAAACCAATAGCGGAGGATTTAGCAGGTTTTCGAAATAACTTTTATGTATTTCAATATGAAATTATGTACCTATTTTTAGATTTCCTCGACGCAATTGTTTTATTTCCAAACTGTTATAATATTCTTTTCGCTGTGTTATACAACAATGTATATACAATGGGTGTATTTTAGGCTCATGATTCGGTATTGTTATTTTACTTCAATGTCATTTGTATGCTTCCATATTTTGAGCAGCTTAAAACATTTCGCCCTGATATTCTAACACAAGAAGTCATACTTGAGCTTTATTGTAAACGGACGTGTTAAAACGGATTAAGAAATTAAGTTTCTATGATTGTTGGGGCAGTGATAAGATAGTGACTTTTAGTTTTTCCGTTAAAAAATCAATTAAGACTGTGTAAAAATTGAAAAATAAAAGTGTATTCCATTGATTGTTTAACTTTTTGCTCCCCTGTTTTTGACTTAAACCCCTTATTACTCTGTGTCGGCTCTCTCTAACCGTATACAAATATGAGTGCGTGTGATGATTGCGGTGAAAACCTGCCCTGCGACGGTGATTTCGTGACGTGTGTACCATGTACCAGAAAATACCATTACCACTGTACAACACTCTCCGAAAGATCCTACCGTACTCTGTCGGCCTCGAGAAAAGCGACTTGGAAGTGCCAAAAATGCCGCAGCGATACAGCTGACGCAATGCAATAACAAATCCCTGATGTGCAACCAAACATGAGAACAAGAAGCGTGAGTAGTCCAACCAATACTAACACCACCAGTTCTACTAACAATAATAGCAGTTTAAATACTAATACTCTGCTAACTGAAATTCGGGCGGTGAGAGAGGAAATAAGAAACGTTACAGCTCAAAAATATGAAGACGTAAACAAAAACATATAGAGTAATTGTCATCAAAGTGTGCGGTTGGTTTTAGCGAGTGCTCCCAGTTTAATCTCAAAATTTCTTATAAAGAACAGTTCTTTTTAAACAAAAGCATAAATAAAACATAATTAAGACAGTGACTTTGAATATTTATTGAAAAAAGTGGCATACAATAGTGTTTTCTTTTAGAAAAAATATTCACTTGAAACTCTAAAAGCTCAATAGCTGCAGCAGCTTCCTTTGTTTTTTCATTGCTGTTTATTTTACCATACGCAGTAAGTACAATGACCTTGTGTGACCATTGTAAAGAAAATTTGGCACTTGCGGGTGATTTTGTCATCTGTCCCTTGTGCTCTCGAAAGCTCCACTTCGACTGCACCACGGTAACCGAAAGGTCATGGAGATCTATGGGCTCCAAAAGAGAATCTTGGAAGTGCCAATTTTGCCGAAATGCTAACGAAAATCTAGGTACCATTCCATCAGAATCTTCTCCACGTCCATTAACACCTGATATGCAGTCAAACAAAAGGAATCGATCAGGGATAAACAGTCCACAAAAAGAAAATATAGAAACAACAATAAACACAAATGGAATATTAAAAGAACTTACGACTTCTGTAGTTTTGTCTCACAGAAGTTCAACGATATAAACAAAAACATTGAAAAAAACAACAACATTATAGACACACTAATGAACGAAATACAAAAACTCAAAGAAGCAAATAGAGAAAAAGATGAATGCATTTCACAAATGCAAGCACAAATACGTGGGAGCAAGTTTGTTGGAAAAGATTCGGGTGTTTGAGAGGGCTTGCCTTCATTTATACAGAACACCAGAGTCCCAGTACATAAAATTCTATCCCAATGAGGTCCTATACAACAGGGCTAACCTAATAAGAGTGGATAATTTCGTTATCAAGCTGATTCGAAGGCACATTGCAAGAGCAATAAGCTCGACGAACAACCTGATCTCCGGGGCTTATTACCCCAATTACGAGTATCACGAGAGAGTACGCCTTAACGGCTTTGTTCCCCCAGAGGCGTTCCTCTATTTTGATAAGAAGGGTCTGATCCAGGACAGATTGGCAGTGCCGCTAATCTTCCACGTTGCTCGGACAGCTGTGGATAGGCGACTCAACTACGACAGAGACGTTGCACACGGCAGTGTGGAGCGTCTCCGGTTTAGTAGGGCAGTATCATGTCGCGATGTTGATGACGTACAACGTCAGTACGGTCATTTCTGGTGGCTAGCCGAAAGAGAGGAAACACTTTCGTCGTTTCCCCCTAATCCAGGGTAGCCTTTTTGAGGTTTAAAGTTGGCTGTTCTTATCCATGGCCGACTTACATAGTTTTAGGTTTAGGTATTTTATATATAGTGTATAGGTAAAAATAAAAAAAAAATAAAAAAAATAAAAAAAAAAAAAATATATAAGCCCATCATCACAGCATTTCGATGAAAAAAAAAAAAATAAAAAAAAAAATTACAGCACTTGATAAAATAAAAACAAAAAAAAAATTAAAAAAAAAAAAAAAGTACGTATATTTTACGTAAGGTAGTAAGATAAATTAAGGTAGAATAAGATAGTTTAAGATTTATTTTAAGGTAGTTTGTTAAGTTATATATATAAGAATAAAAAAAAAAAAAGTTAATTTACTAAGTTTTTTGTATTTTTGTATAATAATTTTCTTAGTAAAAATTAAAATTAAATTACTAAAACATAAAGAACCAATTTTCAAGTTCGTTACGTCGAAAGACATAGTTTTAAGTGTTAAGTTTAGCTTAGAGCGCCCGCATAGGGCCAGTAAGTTAGAATAAGAGTTGTTAAGTAAGTTATATAAGTCCATATAGGTCTTAATGTTTGTTTATATATAAGAAGTTTGTTATGTATTGATAGAATAGATCTTCTGCCAATCAGCCAATCGAGTTTTCTCAGCTTCATATTAAGCTCTTCTCTTTTCTTTTTTATATGTTCTTTCCATCGTAATTTAGCGTCCAGGTTCATTCCTAAGTACTTTGCTGTATTGGAATAAGGTATTTGTATCCCATTAACAATGATTGGAATATGTTGAATCTTTTTGTTCGTAAAATTTATATGATTTTTGAAATTTATATTGATTTATGGATTTCATGCTATTTAGCTTTAAACCCCATTTTTTGGTCCAGTCAGATATAGTATTTACAGCATTCTGTAGGGTTTGAGTTGATTCTACTTCATTTTTTCCAACTGAGAGAATGCCAGTGTCATCAGCAAACGTAGCAAGTTTGCAATTCGAAAAGGTTGGCATGTCATTTGTGAATAGTAAATACATTGTTGGGCCTAGCATGCTTCCTTGGGGAACACCGGCTTTGATCGCTTTCAACGCAGAATAGACATCTTCTTGTTTTACTCGGAAATATCTATCAGTGAGATAAGATTCTAGAATTGTTGAATATTCTCTAGAAAAAAGAGTTTTGAGCTTATAGAGCAAGCCTTCATGCCATACTTCTTCGAACGCTTGAGCGACGTCCAGGAATATTGTAGAACATATAATTTTATTTTCAGGAGCTTCTTCGACAATGTTGGTGATTCTATGTACGTGCTCAGTAGTAGAATGTCGGTCTCTAAAGCCAAATTGATGAGATGGAATCATATTCCTGCTGTTTATAAATGGCTTAAGCCTCGTCAGCAGGATCTTTTCGAATATTTTTGACAAAATGGGCAGTAAGGAGATTGGCCTGTAGGATGACATTTCGTGTGAATTTTTACCTAGCATGGGAATCATTATAACCTCTGAAACTTTCCAATAGCAGGGGACATGCTTCAGGCGCAAACAAGCATTTAGAAGTATTGTTAATTTAATCTTAGCTCTAGGCGGTAGGTGTTGTAATAGCTCAGCAGTAAAAAGATCATAGCCAGGTGACTTTCCTCTTGAGATCTTTTTGTATAATAATTTCTACCTCCAAGGGTGTAACTGAAGGAATTTCCACGGATTGTTGCTCGATTTCCGGCCATATTACTACATGTGGTCTCTCATTGGGTTGAAAAACATTCGTCAGATACTCGGCGAATGATTCTGCTTTCTCAGAGTTGCTTTTGGCCCATGAATTATTTAATTTAATTGGTAGGTTGTGTTGAATAGGACGTTTAAGATTTTTGGCTATTTTCCACAATGAATATTCGGTCGATTTATCGGCTGTTAGTTGGCGTAATTTTCGGTTAACTGCTTTATTTTTGAGCTCATTTAATTGGGAGCGAATCATTTCTGTAAGCTTGTTTAATTGTCACTTGTACA
Source organism: Pocota personata (assembly GCA_963082735.1). Classification (NCBI taxonomy): domain Eukaryota; kingdom Metazoa; phylum Arthropoda; class Insecta; order Diptera; family Syrphidae; genus Pocota; species Pocota personata. Next base: position 97,138,756 of record OY720431.1, on the reverse strand, counting down.
ACGGGTATCTTGCTTGTTGCCATTTTTTCCTTAATTTTCTCTTCTCGGATATTAAGTTAAGTATTGGTTTCGGATAACTATACCCGATTTCTTTCTTTTTTATCTGAGGAGTACTTTTCCAAGCAGCTTTTTGTATTTGTTCCGTAAAATCGAATACTTCATCTTCTAGTTGGTTTTTATTACACAGCACTGTGTTAAAGTTTAAGTTCTGATCTAATAGTGCTTGAAAGTAATTCCAATCTGTAAATTTATTTACAAGGTAAGAGTTTGTATTTTTCCTGTTTACCCTGTCATTATATATTAAATATATTGGTGAATGATCAGAATTTAAATCTTTTCCTTCTTTGATATGAAGTACATTTCTGGAGACTTGTTTTGTAATAAAAAAGTCGATCAGGTATGGAATTTTCTTTCTATCCGTTGACCAGTACGTTGGCTTACCAGTTGACATGGGTTCACAACCTTCTTCTCGTATCGCTTTTAGCAGTTCACGGCCTTTTGTTGTTATTAGACGAGATCCCCACTGCGTATGTTTAGCGTTAAAGTCAACACCCATTATGAATCGGTTTTTGTGTTTTTGTATCAAGAATTTATATTGATCCGAGCTAATTTTATGTTTTGGAGGACTATATACCGACGTTAGTGATAATAAGTTTTGTTCTGTCTTAATTGATATCGTGGTTGCCTGGAATTCGTTGGTACATAACTGGTCTTCTTCAAAATGTTCAATCGTTTTCCTGACGATAATCGCACTTCCCCCTCGTGCATTGTTGTATGGATGATTTGTACAATATGTGTCGTAATTTCTGATTTTGAAAAATAACTGGTTTGTAAGATGAGTTTCCGTTATTAAACACACATCTATTTTCTCTATGTCAAGCACTACCTGCAATTCGTTTTTATGATTTAATAGTCCATTTGCATTCCATAACATTATTTTTAAGGACTTAATCATGAATTTTAATTTGCAAATATTCGTCAATCCTATCTAATCGTTTGTTAAAGGATATAATGAGCTCCTCTTGTTTGTCCAATTTATTCAATATTTTTGTTAAGACCTTTGCATCTTCGTTTTCCGTGCAGTTGCTTGTTTTGTTAGAGCCTCGTACTACCTGTGAAAAATTTAGGGTGTATTCATTTACATGGACATTAATGTTTCTTTCATCTGGGTTATTCTGATGGCAACAATTTTCTATCTGTTGTTCAGTCACACGAGTTACTGGTGGTGAATTTTCGTTTTTCAATTTTGCATTAGTTGCAATGTTTCTTATTTTCTGCAATTCTTTTGCAACCATGCAGCCACGAAGTTAGCTGGGTGTTCTTTGCCACAGTTGCAGCATTTAGGTAAATCTTCGGGAGTTTTAGTACATTCAGCAGTTTGGTGATCACCGACACATATCACACATCTTGGTAATCTAGAACAATAGTTTTTTGTATGTCCAAAACTTTGACAATTTTTACATTGGGGGATGAGCTTCGAGGATTTAACTGCTTCAATTTTTACAATTGTATTTAGGACTTTGGTAATTTCATATATTTTTTTGATGTTCTCTATTGGGTTAAAACTAAGTAAGAACATATTAAGTGGCTCTTTTGTGTTCTATTTTAGCTTATTTACAGCACTAATTGCTTTGAAACCCTGATGTTGTAAGTCCGCAACGAACATTTCTGAATCGCAGCTATGGTGAAGATTTTTTATTATTACTTTAGTTTGTCTTGTATGTTTATCCTCGTATGAATACCAAGATATTTTGGATTCTAGCAAAATTTGTGTTATGTTTCATTGATCGTGTATATTTAATTTGTAAACATTGTTATCGGTTAATCTATTAACAAATTCTCCTTTAATATGTTTTTTGAGTAGAGAATATAGGTGTTGGTAATTAGAGATACTTGTTATTATAATTGGTGGAGGACGATGGTTTATGATTCTAGTATTTGTCTCAGAAGTTTCTGGAATTTGCTTGGGTTTCTCCGGTGATATTTCAGGAGATGACAGAGCTTTTCTTTTTTTGTTTGACCTTTCTTGTTTTTTTTTTTGTTCTTTTTTATTTTTTTGTTTATCTGCAGACACTACTGTTTCTTTAGCCAGTACTTCTTCATCAGTGCAGTATTCTTCGAATTGTTTTTGACTGGTTGATTCTATAACCTTTTTCTTTTGTGTTTCCTTTAGTTTCTCATTTTCATCTTTCAGGACAGATACTTGGTTCTTGAGCTGCATGCAAAGTAACTCCAATTTCTGAAGTCTTTCCTGCAATTGATCGTTTATTTTCTTCCCACCACCTGCTGGAGGGGTTCGACCTAGACCCATTGTTTATACAAGTTTATACATTGTTTTTACCGTAGCGCATGTTCAGTTCTTCTCTTTTTTTCTTTACATGCGCTTTCCAGCGCATTTTTGCATCTAGTGTCATGCATAGATATTTGGCTGTGTTTGCGTATTCTACTTCATTATCATTTATTATTACTGGGATGTGCGGAACATTATTATTTGTAAAGTTGATATGGACCGACTTTAGGTCATTTAATTTAATCTGCCATTTTTTGGTCCATTTTGATATATTATTCACTGCCTTCTGTAGCTTTTTCGTCGTAACTTCGACAGTTTCTTCCACAGCAAGGATAGCAGTATCATCTGCAAATGTTGCCACAGTTGTTTCATCACTAAATGACAAGTCACTGGTAAATAAGAGATATAATACAGGGCCTAGCACATTGCCTTGTGGTACACCAGCTTCTATTTTTCTCAATGTGGTGTAGTCATCTACTTGTTTGATTCTAAAAAATCACCCTTCCACAGTGCCCAAATTAAATTTAATTTTGGGTTGCTGGTAACTTCTTTTGTAATGAAAGCTTTCAAAGTTTAATAAGTGGTTAAGTGGTTGTTGTCTTCACTAGTTATGAGAATTATTATGGAAATTAGTTGTGGATCGTATTTCGCCGCTATCAGTTCTGCCACCGGAGCACCCAGTAATACACAGCTAGGGTACTCACCAGAAAAGGTCAATTGTATTACAATTACTGAGCCTTTGATATTCCCGGTTGAAACAGGTACAAAACTTTACGCTGGGCTATATCCTCACTTTTATTTTTCTTACTAATACCACTTGAATTAGGTTTTATATTTTTGGTTTCACTTTTGACGTTCTGCTTACTAGACGGCATTGCCAGACTAAATGGTATAGATGGCTGTGCAAAATTAAACGATGTTCAAAACGAGAACATTTTCATCAATAATATTCTTACCAGTCTAAATAAACAGTGGCTGTGGCAAGCAAAGAAGAAAGCAAAAGAAGAAGGTTGAAGATTTGTGTGGGAAAACTCTGGAAAAGTGTTTGCAAGAAGAGAGGAGAGAGTAAAAGCTTTGTTTATTCAATGAATGAATAATATTAATAAAATAAAACGAAATTAATTTAAGAATTTATATGTTGGAGTTCAATTTTCTTTTTATTTAAGAATGGATAATGAAAACACAGATGAGAATATAATGTTAAACTTATACTGTATGTCGTTTAAAGATTGTAAAGAAGCAAAATTTGAATTAGAAAAAATGAAATGAATGAATTTTCGTTGTTTATGTTTAAATATAAGATCGTTGACAAACAATTAGGATGTTTTTGTGCAAGTGTGAATCCGATCATTAAGCATGTTGATGTAATTGGCTTAGTGTAAACTAATATAAAAGTAGAAGAAAATAGTTTATATTTTTTTGAAGGTTTTTGTGCAGAATTTGAAAATAGAGATAAAAGAAAACGTGGAGGTGTAGCGATGTTTATCAAAGATCACTTAAATTATGAAAGGCTAAACATTGCAAGCACATCTTTTGAAAATCTGACTGTTAAGATTCTCTCTCCTTCAAAAATAAGATTGTCAGTGAAATATACAGACCACCAAAGCACAAGAAAAACGAATTCATCGACGAATTCGTAAACATAGCCAACATAAAAATGCACATTATACTTTGTGATAAAATATGTAAATATGCAAGATACCACAAAAACGTATGTGCACAACTACAAGGAAATGTTAGCATCGAGTGAATTATGTAATATCATTAGGGGTAATACAAGAGTTGATTTGAATGTGGGAAGTGAGACACTAATTGAGCGAAGTAAATCAGTTGACCAGAGCAACGGATTGGGAACCCATAATGCAAACAAATTACACCACTCCACTTTTCAACTCGCTAGCTGAAAAAATGGTCGAAATATATGAAAAATCGACAGTCATTTACAAAAAGAAAGCTCGTAGTAGAAATGCCGCTTGGAATACCAGGGAAGAATTCAAGATCGGGCACTTAAACTCATATCGACAAGAAGCACACAAACAACAGCAGGCAGAGTGAGGGTCCTAAGTGTAAACCAGATCTTCCAAATGACGGCGGCGTTAGAGTATTATGATGACCAACGCTTCCGGATACAAATCAAACATGCCTTTAACACCAGAAGAAGAGAGGAAGAAATGTACCAGCTACCACACTTCTACAACGCCTACGGCAGGAGACAACTCCAAAAGAGACCATTCCAAAAATAATATAAATAAAAAAAATATATATATTTGGCGCAGCCATTTAAGTGCAAGGGCAACCACTCGTGTTGTGTGCGTTATATTTTTCACACGAATGGAAGGGACCTACAGTTTAGTGCCGTATCCGAACGGCAATTTGTTTTGAGAAGCTTTCAGACGTTCGCGAGAGGTGGGATTGTGAAATGCTTTTTGGTGTTTTCTGGGATTCGAACTTGGAACCTCTTGCGTAGTGATCCGACACACATTTTCATTTTTACTGCATTTTTTTTAATCAATTCATTATAACTTACATGCTAGACAAAAAACGCTTAAAACTAGCTTAACTAACTTAGCTATCTCATTCTAACTTACTGGCCCTATGCGGGCGCTCTAAGCTAAGCGTAATACTTAAAACTATGTCTTTCGACGTAAAGTACTTGAAAAATTTTTTATTTATTTTATTAATTTAATTTTAATTTGGAACTAAGAAAATTAGACAAAAACTTACTACATGAACTTTTTTTTAATTGATCTTATATATGAAACCTACAAATCTACCTTAAAATAAATCTTAAACTACCTTATTCTAAATTAGCCTATCTTATTCTACCTTACGTATTTTTATACGTAAATTTTTTTTGGTTTTTTTTTTTTGGTTTTTCTTTGCTTTTTTTTATCGAGTGCTCTTTTTTTACATTTTTTGTGTTTTTTTGTATTTTTTTCATCCAAGTGCTGTGGATATATTTTTTTTTTTATTATTAAAATATTACATACAACCTACCTAAACCTAAACTATGTAAGTCGGCCATGGATATAGAACAGCCAACCGTAAACATCCAACAGGCTACTCTGGATTAGGAGAAAACGACGAAGGAGTTTTCTCTCTTTCGGCTAGCCACCAGAAATGATCGTACTGACGTTGTACGTCATAAATATCGCGACCCGATACCGCCCTACTAAACCGGAGACGCTCCACACTGCCGTGTGCAACGTCTCTGTCGTAGTTGAGTCGCCTATCCACAGCTGTCCGAGCAACGTGGAAGATTAGCTGCACTGCCAATCTGTCCAGGATCAGATCCTTCTCAACAAAATAGAGGAACGCCTCTGGGGGAACAAAGCCGTTAAGGCGCACTCTCTCATGATACTCGTAATTGGGGAAATAAGCCCCGGTGATCAGGTTGTTCGCCGAACTCATTGCTCTTGCAATGTGCCTTCGAATCAGCCCTGTTGTATAGGACCTCATTGGGATAGAATTTTAAGTACTGGGACTCTGGTGTTCTGCACAATTGAAGGCAAGCCCTCTCAAACACCCGAATCTTTTCCAACAAGCTTGCTCCCACGTTGAACCACACGGGGCATCCATATACGAGCATGGGCCTAATGAGGGCCATGTAGCAGATTGCCTTTACCCTTGCATCTTGCTTGCTATAAAAAAGTCTCTTTGTAAGGGCAAAAGCACCTTTGGCTCTGGCCAGAGCAGCATCTATATGTTTGTTAAAATATAGATATTGGTCTAACCAAAACCCCAGGTATCTGACTACACTTCGACTCGCAAGTGGCTGTCCATGCGGTCCAACTATTGAGAACTTTCGCCAATTCTTTCTGGTATCCCTAGAGGCACCAGACAACGGCGTCCTAAAAAGAATGATTTCCCATTTCTGGAAGTTGATCTTCAACTTCCAGTCATCGCAATATCGCTGAGTCTTATCGAAGTCACGTTGCAAGAGAATTGCAATGACCTCGATTTTTGGTCATGATCTGTACGCGATCAAGTCGTCTGCGTACGCTATGGCATGGTGAAGTGATCCTATGATATCGCTCGTGTAAATGTTGAAAAGGATTGGTGAACTAACCGCACCTTGTTGCAGACCGTTTTTAATTGGAAATGTTCCAGCAGAAGTCACATTGCCGATGAACTGTCTACTAGTGAGCATGTTATGAAGTATGTACAGCAGTGGTTTGCTTATGCCCAGCCCGTTCAGCTTGTAGAAGAGTCCCTCTAGCCATACGGTGTCGAAGGCCTTCTCCAAGTCAATCAGGCAGGCACCCGTGCACTGTTTCTTGCTTTTGTTCCACTGGATATCCGATACCAGTTTAGACGCGGCATGTATTGTATCATGCCCCGCCTTTAAACCGAATTGGTTATCCGGAATTATATTATTGTTCTCAGTCCACTTAAGCAGGGCTCTATTGATCACTTTCTCGAATACCTTGCTGATGTCCGGAAGGAGACTTATCGACCGGAGATTTGCTGGATTGGAAGTGTCCTTACCCCTTTTGGGGATGGGTTGTATCACTGCTGTTTTCCAATGCGGCGGATAATGTGCATTATTCAGTGCATTGTTAAACAGAGTGGTGTAAATGTCCACCGCTTCTAGAGGGAGATGTCGAAGCACAATGTTCGATACTCTATCGTTTCCCGTAGATTTCTTTCGCTTTTAGCTCCACCTTCGATATGTACATGTACCCTATGTTCTCGGATCGCCAGTGCTCTATATCATTTCGAAGGTAGAAGTTGTGCACAAGGACGCGATTTTCCAGGTCGTGGTTCGTGCAAGTGGTATCATTCCCCTTGTACACTTCCTGGAAAGTCGCTCCTATAGCCTCTACCTTCTCCTGCGGATCTTCGATCACAAAGAAGTTGTCATCCTCTACTACGTTATCTGTATCTATACCTGCTGTTATAAGTATTCGTCCATTGTTCGTCGTTCGGGGGATCTTAAGACACGGAAGGTCGTTTTGATTATTCCTCCGAAATATTTTATTTATTTGCGGGAACATACTCGGGTTGTTGGATTTTACAGCCTGAATTTTGTTGTTCCAATGCAAATTTACAGAAAGTCTGTAATTTTCTTAAGGTTTTTAATCAACGACTTCAGCGTCCTAACCTCCAAGTTTTGTCTGTCAGTAAACTGTCTGTACAAGGTTTTTAGTCTCGACAGAAGTCTACTTTTGTGTTGGTGTAGTGCGTCAATTGTTGCATTACGGAATATGTCTGCGTTGTCAGTATGTTGATACCGAAATATCGTACTGTCCACAGTTCGTTTAATTGTCACGTCCATTTGTTTTAGATACCAGTGAATCTCCTCGTTTGACAGATTTCTATTGGACGGTGGGTAGAGCGAATACGAGGAGAGTGCTCTTGTCAAAGTTCTTGAGAAGCGAGTCCAACGCGTCCTACTATAATTGTAGGAGTACGTTTAAACAAACTCCTCCAACTCCACAATTTCGTTGGGAATCGTTATTACGGCACTGAGTCCGCAATGGTCACTGTCATACACAAATGTATGCAGGCAGTTTAAAGTTTGTCGGTCCATGTCAGTCAGTTGTAACCGTACGTCAAACAGCATAAGATCCAGATAGCATCCGCTTCTAGGAAACGACGGACTATCTGTAGCTTTCAAATCGAGTTTATACCCGACACTGTGCCGACCCCACCAATTGAATAGTAGGTTCCCAGGTGTGTTATTTCCCCAAATCTCTATGTTTGACGTTTAGATCTCCGGCCATGATGAAATAATTCTCCTCCGACTCCAGCCTTAGGCATCGAAAAAGTGTCTCGAGCTCCGAAATAAATAAAGTAGAGTAGCTTCAGGTGCATAAAGTGCGACCAAGTACATCCTCTTTCCACTACGGAGAGGGATGCACACGATACACGCTTCCAGATCCTGGAAGCTTTGCACTTCACTGCTGTACATAACTTGAAATTGCAGTTGTTTGCGTATGAAGATCGCAACACCTCCTCCTTGTGTGGAGTTATGTCGGTCTCTTCTGACAATATTGTATTTATTGTGCCCCAATTTGTGCTTCTGGGATAGCTTTGTTTCGCTAACCATAAGCACATCAGGGGTTTGGTCTCCTAGCAACTTAAACAATACGGCTCTTCGCTCGATCCTAATCAGTGGATTCACATTCACCGCAAGGATCTTCAAGAATAGCTCCTCCATGTTCGTATCCATTACGAGTGGAGGTGCGTTAGGCCCGGCAGGAGTGCGTAGATCTGGTCCACCTGCTTCGCCTGCCCCTGTCCCTGACGTTGGAGCTGCTCCATCTGCCCTTGGATAGAGAACAAGATGGCCAGCAGGTCAGTTTGAGACCTCCGGTGATCTAGGCACTGGGGCCTGAGAAGCAACCTTCGGTCTTTTCTGTTCCGCGTTTCCCCGACCTGCCGCCATTTGGTCGTAGGTCACTTGGGAAGTCACGGATTGTGTTTGAATTGGAGCAGGTGGACGTTTCACTACAACCTTCTCCTGACGAACCAGATTTACTTTTTTTAATACACTGGAACTTAGGACAACCCCGATAGTTTGCGGTGTGTCCCGAGTTCCTGCATAAAGCACACGAGAGCCGGCTGTTATCTGCCACTCCATCCTTACCCAGAGTGCATTCCTCTGCTTTGTGGTTCTTTCCACACTTGACCCATCGAGGCTGCATTTCGCAGTTCGACTCGGCGTGACCGAACTTTTGGCAGCGGGGAAACATGCAAAATGTTTTCGCTCCTTCTTAATTTTTCCCATACGACAACCTGGTGGTCTAGGACTTTAATACTCCTTAGTCCATCCAGTTTGCTATTGGATGAAAGCTGAACTAGGAAGAACGGCAGTTTCCGCTTCTCCCTTTTTGGGGAGAACTACGCCACGACGCCCACTAATAATAATAAAAATAATATAATATAAATAGTACATGAAATTAAAAAAAAGTAAAAAATCTGTGTCAATTTAAAGTAACATACTATGATAGTATATGTATATGTATTTAAATAATCATATTTAATTCAATTGCTCATTTTGATGACTAGGAGCAATTTTCTAAACACAATCTCCTGCAGATAAGCCATGTGGCTTCGCATTTCTGTATCAAATTGTATTAGCAAAAATTAAAATAAATAAAGCATTGAAATTAAAAAAAAAAAAAAATTAAAATTAAAATAAAAACAAACACCGAAATTGTGGAAAAACTCCGAGATGAAATTGCCGAACTAAAAGAAAACAATATAAAAAATGAAGAAGTTATTTCCGAATGCAGACACAAATTAATAGACTCAAACAGCAACTTATAAAAAATAATATCGAAATAAAAAACATCCCGCCAACCACAAATGAAAACCTTCTTGGAGTTGTGCAAGCAGTGGGAAAAATAATAAATTGCGAAGTTTGAAATATTATAATTATTAAAGGACATTCATCGAACGAGATTGAAAAATTCCGAGCAATCAACTATTGTCGCATCTTTCTCAACTACAATTTCCAAGAACAATTTCGTCAAACTTGCCCGTGCGACGCGGTCAATTAAATTATCGCAAGCCTCTGGAAAGCTAACGAACCCGATCACCACCAACCATCAAGATGCCACTGTGCATGTAGACAATCAGCTGACAAATGTAAATAAACACCTGCTGTGGCTTGAAAAAATCAAGGCAAAAGAAAATAACTGGAGGTTTGTGTGGGAGAGCGCTGGGAGAATACTCGCAAGAAGATGAAAACGCACCAGACCTTTTGGTGAACTCCGTTAGTGATGTAAACAAAATCACAAATATTTAATTAACGGAAATGAAGAAAAGAAACATAAAACAATATAAACCAAAAATGGATTACAACATAAATGAATTAAACTTAGATTTTAGGGTAATGGATGATTTTAGGGACATTGAAAAAAATTAAATAAACTTTCGATGTATATGTCTAAACATAAGATCCATGAGAAAGAATTGGGATAATTTTTTAGTTAGTATTAACACAATAATTAACTGCCTTGATGTCATTGTTTTTGTGGAGACCAACATAAATGACGAAGAAACTAGCTTCTACTCACTAGGGGGATTCGATGCTGAATTTCTAAATAGGGAACAGCATAGAGGTGGAGTTATTGCCGATTTTATTAGAAATACTATCGGTTACGACAGATTAGCTAGCAATACAGGCTCGTTCGAAAGTATAAGCATAAGAACTAAAGAAAAACCAAAACAAAAATATATAACCGCAGTTTATAGACCACCGGACTTAAGCGAGAGAAGTTTTATCAATGAATTAGAACTTACCATTGATCGGGAAAGCTTGCGAAGTGATGACGTAATTTTACTGGGAGATATGAACCTAAACATCCTCGATAGTGACAGGCAGATAGTCATTGACTATTTAGAGGAATGGTGGGAACCGGTACTTTTGGAGCTGAATGTAGACGCAATGTACTGCATCTTCGCGGAAAAAGTGCGTGCAATATATAAGTGCGCGATAGTTAGAAATAGCTATAAAAGAAACAGGATTCAACACCCGTGGATAACACTTGAGCTGAAAGAGATGTGTAGGAGGTGCGACCAGCTGGACAGAAGATGGAAAAATAATAAACTTTGCGCCTCGTATGAAGCAGAATACAAACAATACCGTAACAGACTAAATAAATAAATCCAGTTAAGAAAAGGTAGCTATTACAAAAGAACTTTTGCAACAGTTAGAGGGGATCAAAGAAAGACCTGGAACCTTGTTAACGAAATAATTGGGAGAAACAAAATGTCTTGGATCAGCAGATCCTTAAGAATGTCAGTGATAAAAGCATCAATGAGGTCATCGATGAGTTTTCGGATTACTTCTCCAAGGAAGCAACAAAAATAATGCACAGATGCGGGAACACTACTTCTATCCATGTGAATAGCAGCATCACGAAGTCAATATATATGCAGCGCACTAGTGTTAATGAGATAGTGAATATATTATATAACTTAAATGCGAGTAAGGCACCTGGGATCGATGGAATAAGGTCAGTGGACTTAAAAGCGAATGCCGGAACCTTTGGACTTTGGCCTTTTTGCTGGAGATAGTCATCGTGTCGTTTCCGAAAGTTTGTCGCGGTTATAATCGAAGGAATCGATCGAAAAGTAGTGGAAAAAAAAAGCGAGAACCATCGAACGGGACGCGGAAGAACCGCACTAACGGAGCAACGCGGACGGAGCAGCACGGACAACAAATTAGAACAACAACAACGTTTGTAAAATTAACAACAAAAAAAAAAAAAAAAAACCTCTCGGGAACCAGAAATAAATCTGCTGAAATTAAACTAAAAAGTGATTTTCTCTTTTCTTCACCTGTGGGTTTTCTTGGTTTTTTTTGTGATTCAATCTCGCTTTTTCCTCCCTCTTCCAGCTACAGCCCGGGGTCGCCATCGATAACCCCCCCAGAAGTGTAACACTGATACTCGCAAAAATAATCAGTAATCAGTTTGGATCAATGTGTTTTTCCAAAAACGCTCAAAATAGCTATTGTACGTCCGATTTACAAAGGAGGAGCAAAAAATAACATTGAAAACTACAGGCCAATTTCAATCTTGTCCGTTGTAGAAAAATGTCTTGAGGAAATTGTTGTAAATAGGCTCAACGATTTTGTCGAAAAGTACTCCGTGATTGGAGCTAATGAAATTGGGTCCCCTACTATTCATAATCTACACGAACGAGCTGCTGCGAGTCTTCACAGAAAGCGTTCCCTTCGCATACGCCGATGATACAGCTATATTGTAGTAAAACATCGATCCTTGGATACCGCGACGCAAATAATGCAGGCGGAATTCAACAAGGCTGTAAGATGGTGTCATGATAACGGCATTGTTATCAATGTTTCAAAAACAAAACTGCTGCATATCCGGGGACCTCAGTGTCAACCGATAAATATAGGTATCATGTATCAGAACAACGATTTTCCAGCTGCATCAACCGCATTAAGTATCGAAGAAGTAAGGGTCTATAAGTACTTAGGAGTCCCAATCGACTGCAACCTTAGATGAGACACTCACATAACAAATCTTCCCCGTAAACTAAAGAGCGCCTTGTTTGCTTTATTCGCTCTGAAAAAATACACACTACAACGGGGACTGCAGCAAGTGTACTATTCGCTGATAGAATCACAGCTTCGTTATGGCATTCTTGCATGGTGTGGTGCAACAAAGCCACATATACAATCGCAGGAGAAATTACTGAACAGAGCCCTAAAAGTAATAGCTAGAGATGATTTGAAAACTCACAGGGTTTCAAATATATTCAAGATGGCAGCTGTACTAGAATATTACGATGACAACCGTTTCCAAAATCCTTTACAGCACGATGTCAACACAAGAAGACAAACCCAACGTCTATTACATATACCTCGAATCTATAACGTATATGGAAAACTTCAACTGCGTCATATGGTTCCTAGCCTCATGAACGAGCTACCCAGAAGTCTCATCAACATCAGAGATAAACAAAGAAGAAAGTTCTTAATAAAACAACACTTCCTCTCATTGAATCAAGGTCTGAATGAAAATTAGATGCCTTTTCTTTTTTCCTTTGATGTATAAACCTCAAGTTTTTTCAGTTTTTTTCTTTTTTCTTTTAACAATGTTGTCAGCAGAATAACCTCCATCAGATAAGCCATAAGCTTTGCGGGAAAACTATATAAAAAATTGCTTTGTTTTGAAATATGACAACAAAAAAAAAAACTAAAATTGTATGTTTTTTGTCTTTGCTGTTCTATGGCTTTTTATTAATGCAATGAGGTCACAAACAGACATATTTACGCTGTTAACCTCATACTCCCTTACCTCTTGTTGTAGCTTCCTCCTATAGGTACTTAAATTTGTATTATTATATATTATTTTAGGTGACATACTGAGATTTTTGGTTTCTAGGCATGCGATCTGAATAAATTTGCTTTTCAACCCTAAACTCTAACACTTTCTCGGTTAACTCCTCCGACACTGCACAATTCCATTTAGAATAACTACACCGTAGTCATTGCAGAAATCAATAAAATCTCTTAATATATAATATATTTTTATTCTCAAAAATGTAGTTTTCCAAAGTTCGTGCTTCTTCCCCTATTCTAATATTCATATCGCCAATTAATACTACCTATACATTCTTTATTTCGTTTTGCGAGAAAATAAATTTTAACTTGCTAAAGTGATAGTTGCAGGTTTCCTGTCTTAACTTCTAGGAATGATTCAAAAATTTTCCTTTCCGTAAATTATTTCGAGGACACTCCAACCATTTTTAGCACAACTTTCTACACAAATCTTTTGGTCTTCTAGATTATGTTTAACGCCATAAAGACAACCGCCAATAGCTCTCCCATGTCTGTTGTTGCTATAAGCTGCTTCGCATTGTAATTATTTCATCCGAAGAATTTTTCATAACTGCCTCCTGTATATGAGTTTCTTGAAGCAAAAAATCATAGTTTCTAAGAAATTTGAAAAAATTGTTTCTTGCCGGCTAGTCCATGTTAATTAAAGGACATTATATTAATTAAATATTTCCGACTTTGTATTGTAATATGTGAGCTACGGCTCGAGTAGATAAAACAATATTCTGTGAAATTATTTCTTTATTTTCTGGTCTATAGAACAATTCAGGTTCACACTATACTATTCTTCGCAATTCTTTTCTTACAAGGTCTCTGTCCTCTCAAATCACTTTATCTCCTTTCAATTACTTAATTCACAAATCCAAACTAATTACTTCTTCTTGTTCAATCTCAACTTTCAATTTATCACAAAATTACAACTTCGCCCACTATCACTTTTCTAATCTCTTCGCCACAGTTTAGAAACTACTGCCCCCTTTTTGATCGCCATCTGTCCTTATATAGCAGAAGTTTCTGATAGCCAGAAACTTCTAGCAAATTCTTCGACCACTGGAACAAGAGAAATTCCAAGATGACAATCATTCTTGCAGTTATAATTCCCTCTCATCCGTGATATTATCCGTCTCTTTCATAGACATGAACTGTGGAAACCGCAGACATGAACCTCGAATGAAAGGACACTTCCAACCAAAATTCTGCCAGAATGAAAAGACACTTCGGAATTTGTTGCATCATACTTTTAGGGGCGTAGTTACTATTATGCTACAGTATCATTCATTTCTTTTCTTTTTGTATCAAAATTATTTATTGATTGAATGTTTCTATCTTATCTTAGGAGTACATGTAATGATATTTTTTGCCAAATTTGATACATAAGTATTGTAATATGCAAGCTACGGCTCGAGTAGATAAAACGATATTCTGTGAAATTTATTTCTTTATTTTCTAGTCTATAGAACAATTCAAGTTCACACTATACTATTCTTCGCAAATTCTTTTCTTGCAAAGTCTCTTTCCTCTCAAATCACTTTATCTCCTTTCAATTACTTAATTCACAAATCCAAACTAATTACTTTTTCTTGTTCACTCTCAACTTTCAATTTATCACCAAATTACAACTTCGCCCATTATCACTTTTCCAATCTCTTCGCCACGGTTCTAAACCAACTGTGTCTTTTTTTTGATCGCCATCTGTCCTTATATAGCAGAAGTTTCTGATAGCCAGAAACTTCTAGCAAATTCTTCGACCACTGGAACAAGAAAAATTCTGATGTAATAATTCCAAGATGACAATCATTTCGTGCAGTTATAATTCTCTCTTGTTCTCTTTTATCCGTGATATTATCCGAGCTGTGGTGACTAATTTCAGACACGAACCTCAAATGAAAAGACACTTCGGAATTTGTTGCCTGTTCGAGGGCGTAGTTATTATGCTACATTATGTTACACTGCCCTCCTCTTAGACTTGTTCGTCCCGAACAAGTGTGTTCTCACTTCGGCCATTGTATCGACTCAGTCGGTCCACATGAACCACTTTCATTTTGGCCCTTGGTCCTCGCTGGATGCGGTAGGCAACATCGTTGATGCGGGTTATTATTCTGTAGGGACCCTCCCAGTTCTGCTACAACTTAGGTGATTTCCCCTTTTGGCGATGGGGATTATACAGCCACACTAGATCTCCCTCCTGGAATCCTGACGTTGTTGCCTTGGCATCATACCTGGTCTTCATGCAGTCGCTCGTCATCTTAATCTGGCTTCTGGTCCTTTGGTGTATGTCCCTAAGCCTTTCCCCAAGGTCCGCCACGTACTCTTCTTCATTTCTGGGCTCATTGGTAGGAGATCCAAATTTCACCTCACTGGGTAACCGAGGTATTCCACCAAACAAGACTTCGAACGGCGTATGTCGAGTAGTGCTATGCACGGCACTTCTGTAGGCCATCAAAAACAAGGGAATCTGCCGGTCCCAATCCCGTTGGTAGTCACCTACGACCTTCGAGAGATGTTCGTCCAAAGTCCTATTGAAACGCTCCACCATACCGTCCGACTGTGGATGAAGCGGGGTTGTCCTTGTCTTTTTGATTCCGAGTAGTTGACACATCTCTTGGAAGATTCTTGACTCGAAGTTCCGCCCTTGATCAGAATGCAATTCCGAGGGCACGCCGAATCTGCTCACCCAATTGTAGACGATCTGCTCCGCCACGGTTCTGGCTTCCTGGTTAGGGATCGGAAACGCTTCCGGCCACTTACTGAAGTAGTCCATTACTACGAGTATATACCGATTACCATTGTCGGTTTCCGGAAAGGGCCCTGCGATGTCAATGGCGATTCGTTCGAAAGGTGCTCCCACGTTGTATAGGTGCATCTTACCTCGAGTTTTGATTCTCGGACCCTTGCTAGCTGCACACACGTCGAATTTTCTGCACCAGTCTTCGACATCTTCCTTCGCTTTTAACCAATAAAAACGTTCTCGTTCCTTTTCTAGCGTCTTATTCACTCCCAAGTGGCCTCCGGATGCCCCGCAATGCATTTCCTGTAACACCTCCTTGACCCTCGTCCGCGGTACGACAAGCTGCATTACAAACGACTTTCCGTCGGAGGATTCCCATTTTCTTCTCAGAACACCTTCTTGGACATGGAGGGAGTCCCACTGCGCAAAATACGCCTTTAAGGTCGGGCTTCTATGAGAGATGTTCTGATGATCCGGTTTCTCCATGTTCTCCTTCCAGGCCAGAATCGTCTCGATATCCGGGTCTTCCTTCTGAGCGTTCCGGATCTCATCTATGCTCCAGCCGGCGATAGGTTCGGCTCTCATTCTTTGGATGGAAACCAGCTCCCGTTCTTCCTGACGAGCACAATGTTTACAATCCGTTCTGCATGGTCTCCGGGACACTGTATCCGCATTAGAGTGGAGTTTTCCTTTACGATGCTGTATTTCGTAGTCGTAGATTTGCAGCCTTTCGATCCATCTTGCGACCTGACCCTCAGGACTCTTGAACTGTAATAGCCATTTTAAGGCTGCATGGTCTGTGCGAAGAACGAACTTCCTCCCATAGAGGTATTTGTAAAAATGCTTCGTAGCCAAGATCAAAGCTAGAAGTTCCCGCCTTGTCATGCAGTAGTTCCTCTCTGGCTTAGAGAGCACCTGGCTGAAGTACGCAACCACCTTCTCTTGGTCATTATGCACCTGGGAGAGTACGGCTCCTACCCCGACATTACTAGCATCTGCATCCACAATGAACGTTTCCCCGGGAGTGGGGTAAGCTAGTATTGGGGCATTGCATAGCCGTTGTTTAAGTGCCTTGAAGCTCTTCTCGCACTCAATTGACCATTTGAATTCTTTCCCCTTTTCCGTCAACTGGTGCAGGCTCTTTGCGATCCCGGCAAAATCCTTCACGAACCGTCTGTAGTAGGTGGCTAGGCCCAGGAAGCTCCTTAGTTGGTGTTTGTCTTTGGGGACTGGCCAGTTTTTCACCGCTTCCACCTTCTCTGGATCGGTTCTCACTCCTTTCGCTGAAATTATGTGTCCCAGGTACTTGACTTCCGCTCTAAACAGGGCACACTTCTTGGGGTTGAGCTTCAGGTGGGCACTTCGAAGCCTTTGAAACACATCCCTTAGATTGTCTCGGTGTTGTGCAAACGTTTTTCCTACGACGATGACATCATCCAAGTATACCAAACAGGTTTTCCATGTTAACCCTTGCAGGACACATTCCATCAATACTTCGAAAGTCGCCGGAGCATTGCACAGCCCGAATGGCATTACCGTGAATTGCCATAGCCCATTTCCTGTGGTGAAGGCGGTTTTCTCCCGGTCTTCTGGATGGATCTGTACCTGCCAGTAGCCACTCTTCAAGTTGAGAGTGGAAAACCATCGGACTCCTGATAGTGTGTCTAGCGTGTCGTCAATCCGTGGCAGAGGATAGCTATCTTTCTTGGTGACGTAATTGAGCTGCCGACAGTCCACGCAGAACACGTGCTGCCATCTTTCTTCTTAACCAGTACAACCGGTGATGCCCACGGACTTTTGGAACTTTCAATCAGACCTTTTTTCTCCATTGCCGACACCATCTCTGCAACTTCTGTCTGCTTTGCCAATGGAAGACGCCTAGCAGGCTGACGAATTGGTCTAGTATCACCAGTGTCTATTCGATGTTGTACCAGGTGTGTTCGGCCGTATTCTCCGTCCTGTGAGGCAAATACATCAGCGTACTCATTGATAAGATTCTCTGCCATAGTTCGCTGCTCCTGATTCAGTTCACTGGACTGGAGAATCGTCTCTCTCGTTTCCGCTGTCCAAGGTGATGGGAGAGGTTTTGGAGCATCACGTTCAGATATTGTTGCGACGGCGGTAATCGGCGTGCATTTTCCAGTCACCTCCCCTCGCCTTAGTTTGACAGTGTGTGGTCTTGCGTTCAAAACTCTCACTGGAACCATGGTATTCTTTGGTTCGACTAACGTCTTTCCCACGATGTAGTCTTGAGAATTCTTCTCTGGGTCTGGTTCTACTATGTAGAATCGGTGGCTCCCAAGATCACCTTCCAGCTTCGTCCAAATGATTGTCTCTGAAGACGGCGGCAAAACTTCGTCTTTGCTGATGACTGTCCTGAGAGTTACGGCATTCTCGTTTCCGTACACCATCGGAATCTCCACATTTCGATACCTCAGTACCTGCATCCCGATGTCCAGAATTACTTCATTTGTTTTCATGAAGTCTATTCCGATGATGCACTCGTCGCATATATCTGCCACCAGAAACGCATGGGAGAACGTCAGTCGCGCCAGAGTAATCGTAAGACGAACTTCTCCAAACACCTTCGCCATTTCCACTGTTGCAGTCTTCAGGCAGTAGCTGTTGGTGTTGTGCAGCCAGGAGCTTTTGACGATATCTCTTCTTACAATGGAGGCAGTGGCACCTGTGTCGATGGTGGCTACGCACTTCTTCTCGTTGATTAGTGCCTCCACTGTCAGGCTCTTGTTACCCCGTTTGGTTTGCGAAACTTGAATGGTGGTCCTGGGGGCCTCGATTCCAGTAACCAACTTCTGCCCCGCGAAGTTGGTCCTTACGCATTTCCCGACTGCTGGTTTTGGGAAGTCTGACTGACAAGGATGGATGTTATCACCGCCAGATGCTTCCTCTCTGCTTCTCCTACTTCCGCAATGTGAACAATTTCCTCGTCTAGGTGCACTTCTGCACTGCCGTTGTAGGTGTCCGGTTTGGTTGCAATTCCAGCAACGGATTTGACTTCCGCGAGCTCTGTCTTCATCCATGACGGCTGTTCTCTGGCATGAGCATTCCACGACGGACATTTCCCTGACACGGTGTATTCCCTGGTATGCTTGGTCCGCAGCCTTCATTGACAAAGCGAATGCCAATGCCTCGGGGAGTGTTCGCTTTTCAGCCATCCTTACAGTCATTTGCAGTTGTCTGTCCTCTATGGCCTGAATAAAAGCTTCCACCGCCATTTCGTTGATAAGCTCCTCACCGGCTTTAGGGTATGAAAGATGGGCTAGTCGCTCTATATCCGCTTGCAACTGTTGGAGCGTTTCCCCCCTTTTCTGGACTCGACTACGCAGCTGAACCCTGTACACCTGCTGCATGTGTTCATCCCCAAACCGCATCTCGATAGCCTGAACCAGAGAGTCGTAGTTCTGCTGTTTATCTTCCGGGATGGTCTGCAAGAGCTCCGCAGCTGGACCCCTCAGTGCAAGCGTGAGTGCAATAGACTTCAGTTCATCGTCCCAGCTATTGGTCATTGCGGCCGCTTCGAATTGCCTTTTATAAATTGGCCATGATGTTTGACCATCGAAGATAAGAGGCTGCATCTCCTTTCTTCTCAGACCGTCAGTGGAATATTCCCGTGCTTTCTGTCTATTCACGTTGCTGAGCTCCTTAGCAAGATTTTCGACTTGCTTTCCTACTATCTCGAATTGCGTATCCACTTTTTCAAACTGAGTCTCTATCTTCCCGAACTGAGTTTCATGTTTCTCAAAATTTTCATCGAATCTAGTTTCGACTTTTTCGAGTTGCGTCTCGGCCTTCTCGATTTTCTCTTCGATCACTTCGAATTTGGATTCCACGTTCTTGTTTTGCTCATCAAGTTTACTTTCCAGAGCATCTAGAGAATTCTTTTGTTCATCCATTGCTTTCTTTTGTTCATCCAGCTTAAGTTCTAGAGAATTCTTTTGTTCATCCATTGCTTTCTTTTGTTCGTCCATCGCTTTCTTTTGGTCGTCCAGCTTAAGTTCTATAGAATTCTTTTGGTCATCGAGCTTAAGTTCCAGAGACTTCTTTTGGTCTTCTTTTGCTTTCTTTTGTTCGTCCATGACTAACTTAAGTTGCAGGAGCAGACTTGTTATACCCGGGTCGGCTGCTGTACTTGCTGGTTCCTCTTCCACGTCAAACTCTACGTCGTGCGGATTTTCACCTTCCTGCGTTACTGCTTCTTCCAGACGAATCAGTAGGGCATCTTTTCCCCCAGTTGTGTCGAGGTTCCGCTTACTGAGTTCTGCCTTTAATTGAATTATAGTTAGTTTTCCCAATTTGCGACCCATTTTGCGCAACTAATTAACTCAACACAGAAATGGTTTTTGTTTCTTTTTTTTTTTTTGCTTGTGCAATTTCACACCATGGAAATAGTTATTCACAGAATAAGTTTTATCCCGCTTCTGACACCAATGTAATATGCAAGCTACGGCTCGAGTAGATAAAACGATATTCTGAGAAATTTATTTCTTTATTTTCTAGTCTATAGAACAATTCAAGTTCACACTATACTATTCTTCGCAAATTCTTTTCCTACAAGGTCTCTTTCCTCTCACATCACTTTATCTCCTTTCAATTACTTAATTCACAAATCCAAACTAATTACTTTTTCTTGTTCACTCTCAACTTTCAATTTATCACCAAATTACAACTTCGCCCATTATCACTTTTCCAATCTCTTCGCCACGGTTCTAAACCAACTGCTCCTTTTTGATCGCCATCTGTCCTTATATAGCAGAAGTTTCTGATAGCCAGAAACTTCTAGCAAATTCTTCGACCACTGGAACAAGAAAAATTCTGATGTAATAATTCCAAGATGACAATCATTTCGTGCAGTTATAATTCTCTCTTGTTCTCTTTTATCCGTGATATTATCCGAGCTGTGGTGACTAATTTCAGACACGAACCTCAAATGAAAAGACACTTCGGAATCTGCTGCCTGTTCGAGGGCGTAGTTATTATGCTACATTATGTTACAGTATCTTAATTTAAACCCAAATACATATCATTATTTACTTTATTTTGATTGAGTAGAATATAAATTATACATTATTCTCTCCACAGACGATTGATTCATATTCATTTTGATATCTATTTACATATAAATAATCATTTTGAAGAAGTTGTTTATAGTTCATATTAATGTTTTCAAATGCATGTTTGCATATTTTAGCTAGTTCAGCTTTACCATTATTTATTATTAAAGTTTATTTTTCTATTGTAATATGCGAGCTACAGCTCGAGTAGATAAAACAATTATTCTGTGAAATTATTTCTTTATTTTCTACTCTATAGAACAATTCAAGTTCACACTATACTATTCTTCGCAAATTCTTTTCTTACAAGGTCTCTTTCCTCTCAAATCACTTTATCTCTTTTCAGTTACTTAATTCACAAATCCAAACTAATTACTTTTTCTTGTTCACTCTCAACTTTCAATTTATCACCAAATTACAACTTCGCCCATTATCACTTTTCCAATCTCTTCGCCACGGTTCTAAACCAACTGCTCCTTTTTGATCGCCATCTGTCCTTATATAGCAGAAGTTTCTGATAGCCAGAAACTTCTAGCAAATTCTTCGACCACTGGAACAAGAGAAATAATTCTTGCAGTTATAATTCCCTTTTATCCCTGATATTATTCGTCTCTTTCGTTGACATGAGCTGTGGAGACTTCGTCCCAGACACGAACCTCGAATGAAAGGACAGTTTGAACCAAAATTCTGCCAGAATGGAAAGTCACTTCGGAATTTGCTGCATAGACATAGGAGCGTAGTTATTATTATGCTACACTGCCCCCCTCTTAGACGTGTTCGTCCCGAACAAGTGCATCCTCATTTCGGCCATTGTATCGACTCAGTCGGTCCACATGAACCACTTTCATTTTGGCGCTTGGTCCTCGCTGGATGCGGTAGACAACATCGTTGATGCGGGTTACTATTCTGTAGGGACCTTCCCAGTTCCGCTGTAATTTAGGTGATTTCCCCTTTTGGCGATGGGGATTATACAGCCACACCAGATCTCCTTCCTGGAATCCTGACGTTGTTGCCTTGGCATCATACCTGGTCTTCATGCGGTCGCTCGTCATCTTAATCTGGCTTCTGGTCCTTTGGTGTATGTCCCTAAGCCTTTCCCTAAGGTCCGCCACGTACTCTTCTTCATTTCTGGGCTCATTGGTAGGAGATCCAAATTTCACCTCACTGGGTAAACGAGCTATTCCACCAAATAAGATTTCGAACGGCGTATGTCGAGTAGTGCTATGCACGGCACTTCTATAGGCCATCAAAAACAAATGAATCTGCCGGTCCCAATCCCGTTGGTAGTCACCTACGACCTTCGAGAGATGTTCGTCCAAAGTCCTATTGAAACGCTCCACCATACCGTCCGACTGTGGATGAAGCGGGGTTGTCCTTGTCTTTTTGATTCCGAGTAGTTGACACATCTCTTGGAAGATTCTTGACTCGAAGTTCCGCCCTTGGTCAGAATGCAATTCCAAGGGCACACCGAATCTGCTAACTCAATTGTAGACGATCTGCTCCGCCACGGTTCTGGCTTCCTGGTTAGGGATCGGAAACGCTTCCGGCCACTTACTGAAGTAGTCCATCACTACGAGTATACACCGATTACCATTGTCGGTTTCCGGAAAGGGCTCTGCGATGTCGATGGCGATTCGTTCGAAAGGTGCTCCCACGTTGTATTGGTGCATCTTACCTCGAGTTTTGATTCTCGGACCCTTGCTAGCTGCACACACGTCGCATTTTCTGCACCAGTCTTCGATATCTTCCTTCGCTTTTAACCAATAAAAACGTTCTCGTACCTTTTCTAGCGTCTTATTCACTCCCAAGTGGCCTCCGGTCGCCCCGCCATGCATTTCCTGTAACACCTCCTTGACCCTCGTCCGCGGTACGACAAGCTGCATTACAAACGACTTTCCGTCGGAGGATTCCCATTTTCTTCTCAGAACACCTTCTTGGACATGGAGGGAGTCCCACTGCGCAAAATATGCCTTTAAGGTCGGGCTTCTGTGAGAGATGTCCTGATGATCCGGTTTCTCCATGTTCTCCTTCCAGGCCAGAATCGGCTCGATATCCGGGTCTTCCTTCTGAGCGTTCCGGATCTCATCTACGCTCCAGCCGGCGATAGGTTCGGCTCTCATTCTTTGGATGGAAACCAGCTCCCGTTCTTCCTGACGCGCACAATGTTTACAATCCGTTCTGCATGGTCTCCGGGACAGTGCATCCGCATTAGAGTGGAGTTTTCCTTTACGATGCTGTATTTCGTAGTCGTAGATTTGCAGCCTTTCGATCCATCTTGCGACCTGACCCTCAGGACTCTTGAACTGTAATAGCCATTTTAAGGCTGCATGGTCTGTGCGAAGAACGAACTTCCTCCCGTAGAGGTATTTGTGAAAATGCTTCGTAGCCAAGATCAAAGCTAGAAGTTCCCGCCTTGTCACGCAGTAGTTCCTTTCTGGCTTAGAGAGCACCTTGCTGAAGTACGCAACCACCTTCTCTTGGCCGTCATGCACCTGGGAGAGTACGGCTCCTACCCCGACATTACTAGCATCTGCATCCACAACGAACGTTTCCCCGGGAGTGGGGTAAGCCAGTATCGGGGCATCGCATAGCCGTTGTTTAAGTGCCTTGAAGCTCTTCTCGCACTAAATTGACCATTTGAATTGTTTTCCCTTTTCCGTCAACTGGTGCAGGTTCTTTGCGATCCCGGCAAAATCCTTCACGAACCGTCTGTAGTAGGTGGCTAGGCCCAGGAAGCTCCTTAGTTGGTGTTTGTCTTTGGGGACTGGCCAGTTTTTCACCGCTTCAACCTTCTCCGGATCGGTTCTCACTCCTTTCGCTGAAATTATGTGTCCCAGGTACTTGACTTCCGCTCTAAACAGGGCGCACTTCTTGGGGTTGAGCTTCAGGTGGGCACTTCGAAGCCTTTGAAACACATCCCTTAGATTGTCTCGGTGTTGCGCAAACGTTTTTCCTACGACGATGACATCATCCAAGTATACCAAACAGGTTTTCCATGTTAACCCTTGCAGGACACATTCCATCAATCGCTCGAAAGTCGCCGGAGCATTGCACAGCCCGAATGGCATTACCGTGAATTGCCATAGCCCATTTCCTGCGGTGAAGGCGGTTTTCTCCCGGTCTTCTGGATGGATCTGTACCTGCCAGTAGCCACTCTTCAAGTCGAGAGTGGAAAACCATCGGGCTCCTGGTAGTGTGTCTAGCGTGTCGTCAATCCGTGGCAGAGGGTAGCTGTCTTTCTTGGTGACGTAATTGAGCTGCCGATAGTCCACGCAGAACCGCGTGCTGCCATCTTTCTTCTTAACCAGTACAACCGGTGATGCCCACGGACTTTTGGAACTTTCAATCAGACCTTCTTTCTCCATTGCCGACACCATCTCTGCAACTTCTGTCTGCTTTGCCAATGGAAGGCGCCTAGCAGGCTGACGAATTGGTCTAGTATCACCAGTGTCTATTCGATGTTGTACCTGGTGTGTTCGGCCGTATTCTCCGTCCTGTGAGGCAAATACATCAGCGTACTCATTGATAAGATTCTCTGCCATAGTTCGCTGCTCCTGATTCAGCTCACTGGACTGGAGAATCGTCTCTCTCGCTTCCGCTGTCCAAGGTGATGGGAGAGGTTTTGGAGCATCACGTTCGGATATTGTTGCGACGGCGGTAATCGGCGTGCATTTTCCAGTCACCTCCCCTCGCCTTAGTTTGACAGTGTGTGGTCTTGCGTTCAAAACCCTCACTGGAACCATGGTGTTCTTTGGTTCGACTAACGTCTTTCCCACGATGTAGTCTTGAGAATTCTTCTCTGGGTCTGGTTCTACTATGTAGAATCGGTAGCTCCCAAGATCACCTTCCAGCTTCGTCCAAATGATTGTCTCTGAAGACGGCGGCAAAACTTCGTCTTTGCTGATGACTGTCCTGAGAGTTACTCCATTCTCGTTTCCGTACACCATCGGAATCTCCACATTTCGATACCTCAGTACTTGCATCCCGATGTCCAAGATTACTTCATTTGCTTTCATGAAGTCTATTCCGATGATGCACTCGTCGCATATATCTGCCACCAGAAACGCATGGGAGAACGTCAGTCCTGCCAGAGTAATCGTAAGACGAACTTCTCCAAATACCTTCGCCATTTCCCCTGTTGCAGTCTTCAGGCAGTAGCTGTTGGTGTTGTGCAGCCAGGAGCTTTTGACGATATCTCTTCTTACAATGGAGGCAGTGGCACCTGTGTCGATGGTGGCTACGCACTTCTTCTCGTTGATTAGTGCCTCCACTGTCAGGCTCTTGTTACCCCGTTTGGTTTGCGAAACTTGAATGGTGGTCCTGGGGGCCTCGATTCCAGTAACCAACTTCTGCCCCGCGAAGTTGGTCCTTACGCATTTCCCGACTGCTGGTTTTGGGAAGTCTGACTGACAAGGATGGATGTTATCACCGCCAGATGCTTCCTCTCTGCTTCTCCTACTTCCGCAATGTGAACAATTTCCTCGTCTAGGTGCACTTCTGCACTGCCGTTGTAGGTGTCCGGTTTGGTTGCAATTCCAGCAACGGATTTGACTTCCGCGAGCTCTGTCTTCATCCATGACGGCTGTTCTCTGGCATGAGCATTCCACGACGGACATTTCCCTGACACGGTGTATTCCCTGGTATGCTTGGTCCGCAGCCTTCATTGACAAAGCGAATGCCAATGCCTCGGGGAGTGTTCGCTTTTCAGCCATCCTTACAGTCATTTGCAGTTGTCTGTCCTCTATGGCCTGAATAAAAGCTTCCACCGCCATTTCGTTGATAAGCTCCTCACCGGCTTTAGGGTATGAAAGATGGGCTAGTCGCTCTATATCCGCTTGCAACTGTTGGAGCGTTTCCCCCCTTTTCTGGACTCGACTACGCAGCTGAACCCTGTACACCTGCTGCATGTGTTCATCCCCAAACCGCATCTCGATAGCCTGAACCAGAGAGTCGTAGTTCTGCTGTTTATCTTCCGGGATGGTCTGCAAGAGCTCCGCAGCTGGACCCCTCAGTGCAAGCGTGAGTGCAATAGACTTCTCTTCATCGTCCCAGCTATTGGTCATTGCGGCCGCTTCGAATTGCTTTTTATAAATTGGCCATGATGTTTGACCATCGAAGATAGGAGGCTGCATCTCCTTTCTTCTCAGACCGTCAGTGGAATATTCCCGTGCTTTCTGTCTCTTCACGTTGCTGAGCTCCTTAGCAAGATTTTCGACTTGCTTTTCTACTTTTTCAAACTGAGTCTCTATCTTCCCGAACTGAGTTTCATGTTTCTCAAAATTTTCATCGAATCTAGTTTCGACTTTTTCGAGTTGCGTCTCGACCTTCTCGATTTTCTCTTCGATCACTTCGAATTTGGATTCCAAGTTCTTGTTTTGCTCATCAAGTTTACTTTCCAGAGCATCTAGAGAATTCTTTTGTTCATCCATTGCTTTCTTTTGTTCGTCCATTGCTTTCTTTTGTTCGTCCATTGCTTTCTTTTGTTCGTCCAGCTTAAGTTCTAGAGAATTCCTCTGGTCGTCCATTGCTTTCTTTTGTTCGTCCATCTTAAGTTCTAGAGAGTTCTTTTGGTCGTCCATTGCTTTCTTTTGGTCGTCCAGCTTAAGTTCTATAGAATTCCTTTGGTCTTCTATTGCTTTCTTTTGTTCGTCCATGACTAACTTAAGTTGCAGGAGCAGACTTGTTATACCCGGGTCGGCTGCTGTACTTGCTGGTTCCTCTTCCACGTCAAACTCTACGTCGTGCGGATTTTCACCTTCCTGCGTTACTGCTTCTTCCAGACGAATCAGCAGGGCAGCTTTTCCCCCAGTTGTGTCGAGGTTCCGCTTACTGAGTTCTGCCTTTAGTTGAGTTATAGTTAGTTTTCCCAATTTGCGACCCATTTTGCGCAACTAATTAACTCAACACAGAAATGGTTTTTTTTTTTTTTTTGTGCAATTTCACACCACGGAAATAGTTATTCACAGAATAAGTTTTATCCCGCTTCTGACACCAATGTAATATGCGAGCTACGGCTCGAGTATATAAAACAATTATTCTGTGAAATTATTTCTTTATTTTCTACTCTATAGAACAATTCAAGTTCACACTATACTATTCTTCGCAAATTCTTTTCTTACAAGGTCTCTTTCCTCTCAAATCACTTTATCTCCTTTCAATTACTTAATTCACAAATCCAAACTAATTACTTTTTCTTGTTCACTCTCAACTTTCAATTTATCACCAAATTACAACTTCGCCCATTATCACTTTTCCAATCTCTTCGCCACGGTTCTAAACCAACTGTGTCTTTTTTTGATCGCCATCTGTCCTTATATAGCAGAAGTTTCTGATAGCCAGAAACTTCTAGCAAATTCTTCGACCACTGGAACAAGAGAAATAATTCTTGCAGTTATAATTCCCTTTTATCCCTGATATTATTCGTCTCTTTCGTTGACATGAGCTGTGGAGACTTCGTCTCAGACACGAACCTCGAATGAAAGGACAGTTTGAACCAAAATTCTGCCAGAATGGAAAGTCACTTCGGAATTTGCTGCATAGACATAGGAGCGTAGTTATTATTATGCTACACTATTATAAACTTATCTCCTCGTAATGACCTTTGTTTTATTCACTTGCTGCTTTTCTGATTTGTTTCTCCTTTGTAAGATGTCTTTCGATCTCTATTTTTGTACCTTTTAAGATTCTTCTTTGCAAGAATAACATTTTTCATCACAATCGAGTACCCAAATTCCATCACCACTGTATTGCATTCTCTTTTTCATACCTCCTGTACAATTCTTATAGCTATTTCCTTTTCAATTTGTAAGTTATTCTTGAAGAAGTCTTTTAACACCATACTTAAATTTCCGCCTCTTGTTGTGCCTCTTATGATAAGGTTTAGCTTTCCGTACGTTTTTTCCTCTGTCTGCTGAGTCTTGAGTTCTGCTATTTCTGTCTTCAGCTCTGCATTTTCCTTTCTGAGCTCCAATACTTCGGACTTCATTTCATCTAATTCGATTCTAATTCCTCCATAGACTTTAGCACTATATTACCAATATACCTAGCTGCTAATAGCACATCCTTGGACATGTACCCAACATTTTCTTGATTATTTCTCTGTGACATTTTGATTTTTTTTTATTATTTTTTTTCGAACGGTGGCGTCTTTACTAAACCAGCGGCGTAGTTTAAATAGAGCTGCACATCATCAGCGCACATACGTACAGTGCTTTAAGACATTATGGAGGTCGTTGATAAACATGGAAAATAACAGGGGGCCTAAGATTGATCCCTGGGGAACACCAGCATAAGTTGGGAGAAAACCAGATAACTGATTGTTAGCCCGCACTGCCTGAGCTCTTCCTGTAAGATACCTTTGAATCAAATAAAAAGCACTGCAATCAAAAAGAAGTTGTTTTAGAGCTTCTGAAGAATAAATCTATTAGCACCAACATCGTGTAGCATTCTTCATCAATGTTTTGTCTAATATCATCCACATAGTTGCTCCACAGCACTGATGTCGAACAACTATGTTGAGGTCTAAACCCAGACTGCATAGTCGAAATAAGGCTCAAAAACCTGTTTTCCAATTAGCTTTTCGCAAGTTGTCTAGACCAGTAGCTTCAAATTAAATTTCAAATACCGCTCTGGATACTTGAAACTTATCCACTCTTGAGAAACTGAAAGTGATGTCTGGAATGATTCCCATGGGGGCATTGGAGGCATCGCAACAACCTGGGTGTTATCAAATAAAGACGCAGTTAAAAACATCTGATTCTGACTTTTTTTTTTCATTTAAAAAAAAAATACAGTGAAATTAAAGTACGTAAACAAATATCAGGCGATGGAAAGCGAGCGGTCCGCGTTCCCAATAGCGCGACCAGCTGGTGGAGGAGCGACTGTATCAGTCGATGATAAAGTGACACCAGGCCACCCAGCAACAGTGGGTGGTACTGTGTTAACAGTTGAAGGGCTTCAAGCATAACACTTATCTCAAAGTTTGATCCATCTGACCACAATTTGTTATACCAATCTTCCTCAGTGAAATATTGTTTTTTTATTGACGCTCCAGGCCCGACATTTTTTTGCAAGAACCATGGTTTCTCGCCTTACATCATGTAAGCACAGCTTCTCTAAGTCTTCTTCTAACCGTTCTGGAGATTCTTTTCACACTTCTCCGATAAAGTCCCAGCCAGATCAGATGACGTTTCCTAACGTCTTTTTTTTTTAAAGATGTTACGAGGGCCTGCACCTCGTCCAATGCCAAACAACAACAAAAAAAAAAAAAAAGGAAAAGAAAAATTAAAAAGAAGTACCTGAACCCAGGCAATTTTCCGGCGATCCCTCGATGGTGTTTATCATCGTCGTCCTCTAGCATTGGCTGATTGGGATTTGTTCGTCCACGCACACACACCCCATTCCAGGGGTGGGTTTTGTTGGTTCACGACATTACATTGGAATTGCAATTCAAAAATTAATTACAAAAAAAAAACAAATAAAAATGTCTACATACCTGACTCTGTGTGGTGCGCTTGTCCTATTTGTAGTATCCTTTTTTGGCACATTGTGCTGGGGTTTTTTTTATTATTTTGCCTTTTACAACACCCAGTCCAAGGGTGGGTTTTCTTTAAAAATATTTATAATAAAAAAAAAAAAAATAATAATAAAAGGAAAACACAGCGATTCGCCTCGCAATTAGAAATTAAAAATAAAAGAAATGTCAATAATCAGCTGACATGAGGGAGGGAGATACACCCGTCTCTCTCTCGCAAGAAAATTAATGGCGATCGGGAAATTATCTGTGGTGTAGAATTTGCCAGTTTCACCTGAATACAATCGATATAACCTAATTCGTAACCGAAGGAAAATTATATTGTATTATCATTATAACTATGTATATTTTAAACCAATTTTCAGTAAATAATAATTTATGCATTTATCTGTGTAGATATTTGCTATCGACAAAGATATGGGTGAATTCGGCGCATTTACGTATGACATCATGTCGGATGCTATAAAGGAACATTTTTCTATAGATAAGATCAAGGGAGTTATTGAAACAAAGGTATCCCTGGATAGAGAAATTTGCTCATATTACGATATTCCTGTCGTTGCAACCGATAACGGAGGTCGATCCGGTTTCGCAACCGTGAAAGTCAAAATGATTGATGAGAATGATAATCCGCCAATATTTGTACTTAAAGAATATCATGCAGTGATAAGCGGCAGCTTACAGGCACTTGTTCCATTTTTAAAGGTAATAAAAATAATAAAGTGTTTTAATGAGTTCAATTTATTTAATGTTTTTTTTTTTCTGAATTTGTAATATAGGTAAAAGCCTTGGATAAGGACGAAAAGCAAAACAGTATTGTTCGATATTCTCTGTATGAACCTGAGGGTTATAAGATAAAAAATTTGTTTGCGGTCAATGAAGGTAATGGATCTATTTACCTAACTACATCAGCTTCCAAATACGTTAACCAAATATTTGAGTTTTTTATTCGAGCCAGCGATAATGGTACACCTTCGTTGCATAATGATGTTCCTGTTTCCGTATTAATTGTTAACAATAGTACTACACTTCCTTCTTTTGACCAAAAGGAACGTGAATTATTTATTTCCGAACTATCTACACCTGGCGCTCTAATTACTAAGGTTCGTTTGGAGCAAAATTTTACAGGGAAATATAAAATTATTTCTGGTACTGATGAAGATGAGCAATTTTCAATCAATGAAGCTGGTGAAATTACTTTGTCGAAGACCCTTGACCGAGAGCTCAAAAATATCCATATAATTGGTGTTTTAGCTGAAATAGACACTCATCCATCATACACAGCTGTTACTGAACTAGTTTTACACGTTCAAGATGAAAATGATAATGCGCCGACTTTCGAAAGTAATCCTTATAATGTAATTCTGGCTGAAAATGTAGAAAAAGGTACATCCATTTTAAAGGTTATTGCGCAAGATGCCGATTATGGGTCAAATGGGGAAATCCGTTATTTCCTTGCTGATGGCATTGGAGACATCGCAAATGTTTTTGACATTGATGCGTTTACTGGATGGATAACAACGCTTGTAAAATTGGATAGAGAAAGGCGAAGCGAATATCGATTTCAAGTTGTTGCTGCTGATCACGGGCAGCCAAAACATATAGGAAAAACAACAATAATAGTGAGACTGAAAGATTATAATGACAATTCCTTAACATTTAAATCACCAAACTATACAACATCTGTTTACGAAGACGCTCTCCCGGGCACAGTGCTTTTACAGCTTTCATTTACTGACAAAGATGCAGATGCGAATACAGCTGTTGAATATTATATCACAAATGGTGATCCACTATCGCAATTCCATATAAGGCAAACCGGCGATCTATTTATTGCCAAGCCACTAGATAGAGAGAAAATTCCGTCATATTTTTTAAATATAATTGCAACTGATGGCAAGTTTACCACGTCTGCAAATGTTACTATTATCATAAAAGATGTTAACGATAACCCTCCCTATTGCCAGAAATATCGCTACAAACAAATAATTAATGAATTAATTTCACCCGGAACATTTGTTTTAGAAATCATAGCGTCAGATGCGGATGAAGAAACAAATTCTAAGCTAAGGTTTTATCTTACTGGCATCGGATCTGACGACTTCGCTCTAGATAAAGACAGTGGTGTACTAAAGACTGCCCGTGAAATAGATAGAGAGATGGTTTCTCGATATTATTTGACCGCTCATGTACAAGATCGTGACCAATTGTCGTGGGAATGTATATCTAAAATAGAAATAGCCGTTGCCGATATTAACGACAACCCCCCCACTTTTAATATGGAAGGGAGCACATTAATACTTCCTGAAGATGCTGAAACCGGAACACTGGTGACAAAAGTACACGCAATTGATAAAGATGTAGGTATAAACCGAAAAATCCGATATTCTTTTGTCGAATCTGGTAATGGAACTTTTAAAATATCAGAAGATTCCGGCATTATTACACTTAGAAAGTTATTAGATAGAGAATCTATTGCGATGTATAATCTTTCTGTGGTAGCCGCTGATCAGGGGTCGCCTAAACTTTCTAGTATAACCACAATAATTGTCAATGTTCAGGATATAAACGATAATCCACCCGAATTTACGATGCGACACTATTTTGCTACTGTAGCTGAAAATTGTGATAATGGCCATGAGGTTATTAAAGTTTTTGCAACATCTCGTGATACCGGAGTGAACGCTGAAATATATTATTCCATAATAGGTGGCAACGAACAAAAAAAATTTGCTATTAACCGCAAATCTGGCAGTGTTTATATCAGTGGGGAAATTGATTTTGAGAAAACAAAGCATTTTCTCTTAACAATCCAAGCAGTTGATGGAGGAGCGCCTCCATTGAGCAATTTAGCATCTCTTAACATTACTGTAACTGACGTTAATGATAACATACCTCAGTTTTTACAAAACTCTTACACTGCAAGAATAAGAGAAGATGCTTTGGTTGGAGATAAAATTCTGCAAGTAAAAGCTTTGGATGCGGATTCTGAACACAACGGGCGGCTAAGTTATAACATCGAAAGAGGAGATCGATTTAATCAGTTTTTAATAGATAAAGATACTGGCTATATATCAGTATCGAGTGACCTTGACAGGGAATCTATTTCCAGTTACGTACTTGAAGTTCGAGTGCGAGATAATGGAAACCCGGAATTGTCTAACTATGTACATGTGAATATTGACATATCTGATGCCAATGATAACCCTCCTTTGTTCACCGAATCAAACTACACTGTAATTGTGCAAGAAGACAAACAGCTTGGACATGTTTTAATTAAATTTGACATTCTAGATGCAGACATAACACCAAATTCTGCACCATACACTTTTGATTTTCGTAGCGGCAATGATGGTGGAGCTTTCCGCTTAGAACAAGATGGAACTCTTAGGACTGCAACTCGATTTAATCACAAAGTACGCAGCACTTACAATATGCTTATAAGAGTATTTGATAATGGAACCCCTCCTTTATACTCAGATGCATGGGTCAATGTAAAAGTGATTGAAGAAAGCCAATATCCACCAGTCATTACTCCCATTGAAATATTAATAAATTCATTTCAAGATGAATTTCCTGGTGGAACAATCGGAAAAGTATTTGCAACAGACCAAGATCAATATGACTGTTTAGTTTACAATTTAGTTCCTACAACGGGCGTGTTTTATTCTCCTCACACGCTTTTCAGTATTTCTAAAGATAGTGGCTTTCTAAATGCACTGCCAAATTTGGATGTCGGCGACTATAGAGTCAATGTTACTGTATCAGATGGAAAGTTTACTGCCTTTACAATCATAAAAATCACTGTCGATTTGATTACTAAAGAAATGCTTGATAATGCCATTATCTTACGATTTACTAATATTACTCCAGAAGATTTCATTCTTAGCCACCGTAAGGGTTTTGTGAGATCGATTCGCACAGCTATGCGCACAAGACAAAAGGATGTTAATATTATTTCAGTACAGCCATCTAATAAGGATTTTAATGGAGTGCAAAATCATAGGCGGGTTTTGAGGGACCCAGACTTAAAAGATAAAAAAGAAAATAAATTAGACGTTGTCTTTACTGTTCGAAAACAGCAGGCAAACCCTAATGCGGAAGGATATTTCTCCTCTAAGGAAATAATAGCTACAATCTCCGATAATATCGAAGAAATTGAAGAAGCTACAAATTTAATTGTTGATGAAGTGGTCAAAACAAAATGCAGTCAAGTAAAGTGTGTGCATGGATTATGTAAAGATAAAATACTTTTAGACCAAAAAAAAATTAATACAATTTCAACAGATGTAACCAGTTTGGTGTCAGCGGTATACGAGCATGTTTATGAATGTAAATGTCAACAGGGCTATGGCGGCGAGAAATGCAGTGAAGCAGTCAACTTTTGTGCTTCAAAGCCTTGTCCACTGTACAAGCTTTGTTTACCTGAAGGAAATTTAGAAGGCTATCGATGTGTTTGTCCAAATGGGTATGCAGGTCCATCCTGCGATCGTGATATTAAAAAATGTTTGGATTATCCCTGCTATAATCCTGTAAGTCCAGTTTCTTTCAGCGGAAAAAGTTATGCACATTATAAAATCGACAAAATGGTAGGCAAAACTACTCTTGAAGATCAGTTCATATTCACATTAAGAGTGCGCACATTGCAACAAACAGGAAACTTGATGTATGCTTCAGGGAAAGTAGACTACAATAATTTGGAAATTTCTAATGGAGTAGTTCAATATCGATTTGATCTAGGCTCAGGAGAGGGTCTAATAAGTGTATCAAGTATTTATGTGTCTGACGGTGAGTGGCATGAAATTAAGTTAGAACGTGAACGAAATAGTGCGAAACTTGTCGTTGATGGAAAACATGTGGCACAAGGCAGCGCTCCAGGCGTTAATGGAATATTAAATTTGCAATCAAACGACATATTCATAGGAGCTGAAGTACGCCCACACCCGTCGGTATTAGGATTCGAAGATGTTCAGCGTGGGTTTGTTGGTTGCATGGATGATATCCGATTAGCTAGAGAATCAGTTCCATTACACATGACTGGCAGTAGTACAATTGCCGTATTAAAAAGATTTGCTAATGTAGAGTTTACATGTGACAGTTCAACAGTACTTGTCCCTCTTGGAATTTGCGGAACTCAACCCTGTTTTAATGGCGGAATCTGCAAGAATATTGGTCTTAGCAATTTTGAATGCCAATGTCATTCTAGATTTACAGGCCCATTTTGTAAAGATGACTTAGATCCATGTGCGTCTTCTCCTTGTTTGTTTGGTGGAAAATGTCAACCTGAAGGCTCTGGTAATTATTCGTGTCACTGTCCGCAAAGTATGTCCGGAAAACGTTGTGAGTTTGGTCGTTTTTGTTCTCCAAACCCATGCAAAAATGGAGGTGTTTGTGAGGAAGGTGACTATTCCGCGCATTGCATGTGTAGAGGATATACAGGACCTACATGTGAAGTTGACTTTGATGAATGCGAAAACCAGCCTTGTGGTACCGGAGCCACTTGTATTAATGAAGCGGGTAGTTTTCGATGCATCTGTCCCCCTGATTTAACTGGTGCGAGCTGTGGAGATCCACTTTATTCAAATTCGATTACGACTCAACTCCGAAATTTACCACTGGAAGATATGATTGGAATTGTGTGTGCAATAATGGGTGCAGTGCTAGTAATTATCGGTTGCTTAAGCTATTTCATTTGTAGTCGAAGGTCACTGAATCAAGCAGCAGGTGATGCAAATAATGATCCACGGAAAGAAATAACCTTAAATGCAGTATTATCAAAAGAAGATTACAAACGCAGTTCAAAATTGAGTAATTTAGAAGTCCAACAACGACCACAAAGTTACACAGCAAGCTCTAATGAGATTTCATTTCCTGCCAATACAATGTTTGTTAATAATTTAGATATTTTAAGGAGCTACGGATCTGCAGGAGATGAATTAGAAAACGTGCCTCCTGAATATCAGAAATTAAATTGCACTAATAAACACATTAATCTTAATGGGACTACATCCAGTGATATAGATTCAATGTATAAGCAAACCTTCTCGGAGCAGATGCAACTTAAAACATTTAGTGATAATAAGCTTAATAATGGTAAGCAAATATTCACTTTCATGCAATTGATGTATTAAGATATTTATATATTTTAGAACGCAAAATTGAACTCTATAACAACCATACTATGCGCTTAGCATCTCTTAAGCCTACAACAACTTTAAATAGTAAACTTTTGCATGTTAATCTTCCAAATATAAACAATTCGCAAAGTACTTTCGAAGATTCAGCAAATAACCATGGGCAATATCATTGGGATTGCTCCGATTGGGCTAGGAGGAGTCAAAATCCTTTGCCAGATATCACTGAAGTTCCCGGTGTTGAAGTACCAGACTCGTCAAGTTTTCATAGC
Source organism: Pocota personata (assembly GCA_963082735.1). NCBI lineage: Eukaryota > Metazoa > Arthropoda > Insecta > Diptera > Syrphidae > Pocota > Pocota personata. The sequence goes on along the minus strand of OY720431.1, from coordinate 97,102,905 downwards.
AATGAAAGTAATGAGTCGCATCCGAAGAGTGTTCATGTGCCACTTAGTAAGTACAACTTTATTTTATTTATTATACACATTAGGTACATTATTGCGTACATTACTGAGCTGCCCGACGCCCATGCTGACAAATATGTTACTTATGAATAAGAAGTGTTTTAAGACCGTTTGCACAACATTTATTAATTTCTAATATCACAAAACGATTTCAATTTTTCGCACGGGCTATTATCTTAAATGTTGCCCTTCAGGAACGGCATAAAACTGTAGGTCCCAAACGGCGTTGTTATATCATCTTAATTATCTTATTTTCTAAGGTACTTAGGTTTCACTTAGATGCTCAGAAATTGACTGTTTTTTTCTGTACATCTTCTAGAATTTAGGAACTGATACAAGATTTTACAAGATTTCAAATCAGTTGCATGTAATGATATACATCTTCTTAATAATTGTAAACTTACATGTGTGTTTTATTCGCAAAATATACAGAGCAACCGATAAATTAATAGTGTAATAAAATACATACATACGTATGTACGTACCTACGTAAACTTATCGAGTCCATTCTTACCTATTGGTGACTCATTGTTGAAAATATTTTGTTTTATTACCTGTAGTTTTCAGACCCATTCTTTTTAATTAAATTATATTTACCGTTTGGAAAATGGTACCCTTAATGAATCAAGCAGCAGGCTAAGTATACGTTGTCGGGGGTTGTTCTTGAACTCGATGAAGCCCTCCATCAGCCACATGATCGACTCTTGTACTAAGGGTGTTTACGGATGAGATCTTCAGGTCCAGGTTAATCTATTTGGGAGAAGATTACTTCTAGAGCAATAACAATGGTTGGGATTTTTTTCTAATAGATAAAAAAAAGGTTTTTATTCGAAATTTGCCCTTCATAAACAACATAAAACTGTACGTCCCTTCCATTCGTGTGTCGCATAGCATGAATGGCAGACCCTAGGCCCCATATAGTCTCTGCACTAAATATTTATTTAGATAAACAGATGCACATGTATTTCGTGAGATAATTTACAATAGATTTTCTTCCGCACATTTTACAATATAGAGACTTCACATATTTATACCTTTCTAGTTTATTTTATGAAATGTATAATTAGTTTTGAAGGAAAGTGCGCGTAAAACCTCCAATTTGAAAAATAAAAAAAATAAGTGAATAAATAAATAAATATATAGAAATAATGATAAAATTAATCAACAAGTAGACAAATAAGTGAATAAATAAATGAATTTGAAGTAATAAATAAAGAAATGAGAATATAAATAAGTAACTAAATTTGTAAGTAAACGAATAAATGAATAAATAGATATGCGATGTATATATAAAGATAAATATGAAAAATAAATAAATATATAATAAATAAATAAATGTATTGTAGCATAATAATAACTACGCTCCTATGTCTATGCAGCAAATTCCGAAGTGACTTTCCATTCTGGCAGAATTTTGGTTCGAACTGTCCTTTCATTCGAGGTTCGTGTCTGGGACGAAGTCTCCACAGCTCATGTCAACGAAAGAGACGAATAAAATCAGGGATAAAAGGGAATTATAACTGCAAGAATTATTTCTCTTGTTCCAGTGGTCGAAGAATTTGCTAGAAGTTTCTGGCTATCAGAAACTTCTGCTATATAAGGACAGATGGCGATCAAAAAAAGACACAGTTGGTTTAGAACCGTGGCGAAGAGATTGGAAAAGTGATAATGGGCGAAGTTGTAATTTGGTGATAAATTGAAAGTTGAGAGTGAACAAGAAAAAGTAATTAGTTTGGATTTGTGAATTAAGTAATTGAAAGGAGATAAAGTGATTTGAGAGGAAAGAGACCTTGTAAGAAAAGAATTTGCGAAGAATAGTATAGTGTGAACCTGAATTGTTCTATAGGCTAGAAAATAAAGAAATAATTTCACAGAATACTGTTTTATCTACTCGAGCCCCAGCTCGCATGTTACAGTATAAATAAAATAAATGAATTAATTAGTAAATAAATTAATTAGTTAATAAATAAATACATAAACAGATAAATTAATAAATAAATGAAAAGATAAATGAAAGTTAAATTATCGCGATTCACGAAGATTGAAAAAACCAGGGGTCGAAACCAGCGCGAACACCTTCCCTTCGCTAGTTATCAAACGACCACACTTCCTCAGATTAAAATTAAACATTATTTTTCGCACAATACGCGGTCAAAACTAAGACTAACTCTTAAAACTAATCCGCTTCCATAGGGAGACACTGTTCCCACCGTCCAAACTGCAGTCCCATCAATTCAATTCAATTCATCACAGAACGTGTTTCCGCTGCAGTCGCGGTGCAATCCGATGTTTGCACCTGAGCAAACTGACTTTGCGAATCCCATGTGGTTCGCTGTCATGTACTTGGCTCGTGGCTCAAGTGCATTGTGTTAACTCCTCCCCCTTTAAAAATCTACGTCCCGTAGATCATACGTGACGTCTGAGGCTGATGGCTAAGTATGCGTTGTCGGGGGTTCTTGAACTCGATGAAGCCCTCCATCAGCCACATGATCGACTCTTGTACTAAGGGTGTTTAAGGATGAGATCTTCAGGTCCAGGTTAATCTTTCGCCATATGATCCACGCTATGACCATCACCAATATGACAATTGATGCATCCGTGAAGGTGACTTGGTTTGCAAGATCCCTCAGCCGCTCTGTTTCTAATACTGTGCACCTGTTCCAGGTCATTTTTTTGCACTCGATTTGTGATATTTGCTAGGACGGATGGAAGTACCTGGGCATGGGAATACGTACAGGTCGAAAATATTTTGCTTCCTAGTTGAATCACTTCATTGTCCAGTTGAATTACGTAAATACCGTTGAGAGTTCGTAAACTGTTCTTTGAAACCAGTTGACCTTTGGAATTTCTTACAAACACCTGCGTCTTCTTTAATGAATACGATCATTTCTTTCCTGTTCAAGCGGAAGGTTTCAAGAGTTTTGTTTTCATTTTTAATACATTTTTATTTATTCTCAATTCATTATAACTTACTGGCTAGACAAAAAACGCTTAAAACTATCTCAACTAACTTATCTATATTATTCAAATTTATTGACCCTATGCGGGCGCTCTGAGCTAAACCTAATACTTAAAACTATGTCTTTCGACAATATTTTTAACTAATAATTAAATAAATAAAATAATAATACAACTTAGTACAACCCCTTTCAAAAATCTGGGCACGCAGCTGTCGTCTTCCAGTTTCTTCAAGGACCTTCACCTTCGGCATCGAAAAGACATAGAGTAACAGTGACCCGTTCGTAAAGATAGACAGTGACCCGTATTCCACAGCTCTAATTGCCGATTCTGCCGATTTCTTCCAAGAGATTCACAGATCTCCTTAAGATAGAACTCAATTATTGTTCTTTTTTCTAAGCCCTTAAAACTTTCTGAGTTTATTGATATGTTGACTCTTTCCATCAAGTTATCGAATTGTGTCAAACCGATCACGTGCACTAGTTTGAAGTGTCTGACAATGATCCAGCCTTTGCCTTCGTTTATCGTGACTACTTGGCGATTGATAATTGAAAATCTGGTAGCCATGGGCCATGACTAGGGAAGGAAGTCTGAAAAAAAGAATGAAAGTTGGAACTTTCTCTAGCGAATGTTTCGAGTAAATTAAAATTGCTGTGATGTGTTGATGTGAACATCGAATCATACGATTTTATTTTACATATCACTTATTCTAAATAGTACTACAATAAAGATAAAATAAGGATAATATGATTTTTTAGTTTAATTTTTAATTTTATTTTAAATTTTTATTTTTAACTCAATTCCTAATTGTGTTAAGTAAAGTTTGTGCTTTAATACGCGTGTATGTAATGTTCGTGCTATTTTTAGTGTGCTTTTATGTTATTTAAGGAAGTAGTTCTACTGCATATGTTATATTGTGTGCTAAACCACTCCCCTCGTTTTAATTAATTCAAAACTGAGTTTAAAGAACTCTGCATTCGGAGGTTGTAACTATAGTTACTTGATTATTCTTGGCCACTGTTTCCTTTCGGTATAGGACCGAAAGAAACCCCTCTTTATATTCTACTGGCTTTGCTTTTTTTCTGTTAAATCGAAGGTTGCTCATTTCCTGCTTCCTCTCGATCTCGCTCTTTAGCTCCTTGTTCTCTCTGGTGCTAAATTGTAATAACTTCTGTAATTTATACGTTGACATCTATTGAAAAATATGCCAAAAAGCTTATTCATCGGTAGATTTCTATTATGGTCGAGTGAAATCTCTCGAGCTTTTCTGTTGCTCAAAGCAACCGTCCAAGGCTTTTGCTCCGTACAAGCATGGTCTGAAGTTATCGCGAGCCCAGACAATGGCCAACATCTCTTTCTAATTTGTCGCATAATTCTCTTCAGTTTTGTTCAGAGACCGCGAGATGTAGCAGATAGATAGTAGATTCATCTAGTGACAAAACTCCCCCTATTATATAGTTTGATGCGTCTGTGGTGAGATTAAAGGGCTTTTCGAAGTCGGGGAAGGACAAAAGGAGCATTTTGCAAACCGAACGGCTGCCTTAAGAACTCGTATTTTTCATTCATCATCGAGAAGGCTGTTTTGGATATGTCGCAGAACTGCATGGGGATTTGATAAAAGCCCAAGGTCAGATCTAGAGTCGTAAAATATGCCGCTTTCAAGCTGGCGAGCGTGGAATTTATATCCGGGATCGGGTATGTATCCGAAATAGTGACTGCATTTAGCCTCCTGTAATCGATCACCATCCAATATTGCTTTTCCCCTGATGGTTTTGGTTTCTTCGGAACGACCCAAATTGGCGAATTATAAGGGCTCCTCGAGAGATGTATTATCCCTCCGGTCAAGAGGTCCTTTAAGCCTCCTTGCGATCGATGACCGCCTCGAGCTCTTTCAGAATATCGGCCCTGTGCTCCTATCGAATAAAGTAAGTTCAGGCAGGACTTAAAACGTAAACAATGTATTATTACTCACTTTTTGGAAAAACCTACCACAGACTTTCTGCTATATCTTTGTATTGCCTGCTGCTGAGTGAACGTAAAAAGAGTGAACAAGTTGGGTTAGGGGAGACGTAGTTTTTTCGATATCTGATGGGCTGAGAGAGTTTTTATTGGCACCCGTGTCAACAAAGAAGTTAAGGGTGATCCCATCCTTCATCACATACTCTAAATATGGAACACTGGATGGGCGTCCTTCATAAAATTTACTTGATCTCTCTGCTACCTTGTCATAATCAGCTGTAGGCTCCTCCTCGCGCACTTCCTTGTGATACATTCTCGCTTTGCGTTTGCGTTGATTGGTCAACCTCCATTTTTTCATAGAATTTTGGCGCAGTTGACCTGAGAGGTGGATCACTTTTCACCCATGGGGCAGAATAGCGCGGTTGTTGCCTCGACTGATTCGAAGACTGAGGGAAGATTTTCCTCGCGGGCAAAGAAGGCCTGGGCTCATTTCTAAAAGTTTGGTTAATTGAAGCCTTTATCATGTTGGGCGCGGCAGCGTTGTGAATCGTGTGGCTCCGATAGTTAAGGTTTTCGAGGCAAGTCTATTAGGCCTCCGGCAGAGTCTTCGATTTTTGCACGATCAACATTCCAGAGAGGTCCCCATGCGAGGTTGGCATTTGCCACACCAGTTAGTTCGGTCAACGAATTAGTTATCGCTTCCATCTTAAGAAGTATGTATTTATGAAAAGAATTTCTTACCTCGGAAACAGTTGCATTTATTAATGTATTCCAAAAATATCTTGCGGTTTAGAATTGATTCCTTTTCCTGCTTTTTCACACACCAAGCTTGCACTAACAATTCACACTTAATTTTTTAAACTAATTTTACATTGACAATGACTCAAATTTGAACACGTATTTTTAATTTTAAGCTTAATTGATTTTCTTTCACACATTCGATTTTTTAAGCACGCAATCATTGCACACGTATTCTCAACTTTCTATTTTATATTGCTCCTTCACACGTTTGATTCCAACAGCTCGTTCCTCGAACTCTAATCGTTGTGTATAAAGGATTTTTTTTCTTTTTATTTAAAGGTTTTTTTTTTCTGTATTGAATTTTTCGGAACTTATGTATGTTCTTCTCATATTTTTGTTAAAATTCCAATTTTAAATTTATCCACTCTTTTTGCAATAGTCTTTTGCATTCACTTTTTAGTTTCTTACATAAGAATCATGGCTTTGCTTATTTTACACAAATTCACTCTCGGCTATTTCGAATTCGGAAATATTTTTGCTTTCGCAATTCTCTGCTATTTCGAGTTCGGAAATATGTTGCTGTAGAAAAAGAAGTTAATTTCGGGTTTTCACTTTCGGGTACGGTTCTTTTGGAAGGCAGGGGCTTTGAGCTGAAGCAACCAATACTGCGGTATATATAAGGAACCGATGTCCAACAAAAGCGCTTTTGGATGAAATACCATTTGACGCGTGGCATGGTAGAAAGCCAAATATTGGTTACATGCACATTTTTGGATCAAAAGCCATCGCCCTTGATAAAAGACCAGGCAAAGGGAAACTCGAAGCCAAAGGTAATGTCACTCAAGTGACAGTCAAAGAAGAAGACATTAATGCATTGATCGAAGAATAGGAGGAGAATCTCCCAATAGTGAAAGATATCGTTTAAAAGATTTTGAGCAGGAGGGGAAGAATTTTGTTGTTCATAAAAATTTGGCAATAGGTGATGAATAAACTCCAAAATCAATGATGAAGTGCAAAGGAAGAAAACCGCAGATCGTTATAGATGGTATCAAGTTGAGGGCACGAAAGAAAAATACTGGGTATTAGGTTACTTTGACGATAGAGGAAGGCGAAGTTGGTGAGGAAAAAAACTTGCAGAAAAGCGACTTAATGTTCATCAGATTGATGTTATGTCCGCTAGATAAGGAGAAACTGGTACCGACAAAGTATGTAAATTCTTAAAACCACTTTTTGGCCTTAAGCAATCTGGTACGCAGTGGTACCAAAAACGGTGCATTTTTATATTAATAACAGATAACATGGAGATAATTGTTGTGATATATATTGCGAAGTATTAATTGCAGCAACTAATATAAACGAACTGAAACATTTCAAAGAACTTATGAAAAATACACTCCGTCTCACTTGATTACGAACAGGCAGTTTTTTGTTTTAATTTTACGATATTTTTCAAACCCTTCGCTAATCTGGGAAAAACCAATTGCACAAGGAATGAAGGATAGATTATATTTATATTGTAAAAAGAAATGGGATTAAGTTCATAAATGCAACTTTTATGACGCTTTTCCCAAAAAGGTCATAAAATTTACCTGTTTTTTTTTTTTGTCTCACTTGATTACGAACAGTAGCTAAATCTACCTGCTAGAAGCTTAAAAGGTAAAAAAAACAATACAAAATTTGTTTGTATTAATGAATGTTATTTTTATTCAAAGAGTAGCAATAGTTTTTAGTAATGGGTACTACCTCCTGATCGCTGAATCACTTCAAGTAGCCTGGTGTGTAGAGATTCATAGAGTGCTGTCAAATAATCTAGCGAAATTTCGGACCAGGCTCGTTTTATGGCTTCAATAATCTCTTCCGTTTCATCATATTGCCTTCCTCCTTCGTAGACTTTTCTTGAAAGCCAACCCCACTCGTTTTCCATGATGTTCAAGTCGGGTGAATATGGCGGCCATGCAAGTAGGTTTACATTTTGGTTCTGAATCCAGGCTTTTGTTGTCCGTGCGGTATGTATCGGTGCATTGTCTTGTTGGAAAGTCCATCGCTGTCCACCAAATATCTCCGAAAACTACGGAAAGCTCTTTCCAGTATCGATTTGTAAGTGATTGCCGTCATTAAATTTTTTTTTTCCTTAAAAAAGACGACTGTATGCCACTCTCGATTTCACCTGATGTGACTTGTTGCAAAATCAAGCCGCTGGATTTTACGTGCCGCATTCAATGGTGGTTTCCTCTTCATTTTTTCATGGCGAATATGGCTGGCCTTCTGTATCACGCGATGAATAGTCGATCTGCTAGCTATTACTCCAGTTTCTGCCTTAATTTTACTTACGGAGAGCCTTGAATTTGAAGCAGCTCTCAGTATCGCCCGCATTTCCTGACATGTTGTTACTTTGCTGACTCTTCCTTTGCGGTTTTTGGTCTTTCACTTCCAATGGTCTTCCACTTCCAATGAAAACAGTGGATACCATGCCCTTGAAACTGGATCTCGGCTACTGACCTCAAAGTCCTACAGATTGTCCAGGTCCAAGAACTGCTTCAACAGGTACCACCGTCATTGCCGTTGACATAGTCCATCGGGTAGATGCTGTGTTGGTCATTACCCTCCCCGCTGATGTCTTGCACACCATCATCAGTGAGAGAAGTAACAGAGAGCACAACCCAACCGTTTCTTAATCGCTTCTTTCTTTTACTCGCTGATCTGTAGGAGACTTGCCAGAGAGAAGATCATTGTTTTTCTCCATTTCATTTTGACGATGAAGTGCAGTGGGTAACATAGACAAAGAACATAGAATTTTTTTTGCCTGTGCGACCTTTGGCGTTTTGCTTCACACATCTGTTTGGCTTCCACCTCGTCATCAATCATTTTATTAATCTATTTGCCGACGGCTCTTTTAGCAAATGTATTTGCCTATGGCAATTAAAAATGATGGGTATTTGCTTGTCATGTTGCGTTGCAACAATAATATATCCTTCATGCCTTGTGCAATTGGTTTTTCCCAGATTAGCGAAGGGTTTTAAAAATATTATAAAATTAAAACAAAAAACTGCATGTTCATAATCAAGTGAGACGGAGTGTAAGTTTCAGATGAAGGATTTAGGTCAAGTTAGTACTATTTTGGGAATAAATCTCACTATTAATAATTCTATGAATGAAATAAAACTCGATCAAAAGAAGTTCATATGTGAGCTTTTGCAGAAGTTTCGAATGGAAGAGTGCAAACCAGTTACAACACATGTCGATTAAAAATCAAAGATCAGTAAGGACATGAATCCTGAAACTCTTGTAGATATTAAGGACATGGAGTCCATACCATATTGCGAACTGATTGCAAGTTTAGTTTATTTAGCCAATGGAACATGTCCCAAAATTTAATTCGCTGTTGTTGGTTAAGTCGTTTTTTGGGCAATCCTGGAAAAGACCACTGGGTTGCAGCAAAGCGAGTACTTCGGTACTTAGAGGGGACGCTATCGACCAAAGAAATCATATATGTTGACTTGGATTGGGCAGGAGTTCTTGATGACAGATAATCGTGTGCAGGGTTCGTAGTCCAGATGTTCGGAGGACCGATTAGTTGGAAGTTCCAAAAACAAAAATCAGTTGCTTTGTCCACTGTGGGAGCGCTTTGAGAAAAATCTTTTCAGAAATTGGTTTGGGTGACAGTATCAGTCATCATGGTAAGACCAAGCATGTGGACATAAGGTACAATTTTTCGCAAGATGCACAAGATAGAGGCGAAATTAAGATCCAATACAAACCAACAGGGGATTGGCAGCCGACATTTTTTAATCATTGAAGTAATTTTAAAGTTAATTATTTTCTTTAACCATAAATTTGTTAAGTTGAAATTGGAAAGGCATAGTTGATAGGAGGAGTGTTAATATTACATACCATTTGAATATAATATGTACATTAATCAACTAGCCTTACATAAATAATCTTATACATACATAAATGCCTTTAGTATTCGATTAGTGTTAGAACTTATTCACTCATTGAATGTTCACTCAACCTAATACACATTTTTCATTCATTTCATTTTAAATACATTTTTATTACCCCAATTTAATTACAACTTAAATGCTAGACAAAAAACACTTAAAACTAGCTTAGTTAACTTAACTATGTTATTCTAACTTACTGGTTTATTTAATTATTAATAAATACTAGGAAAAATTTGTTGATAAAATTAAAAAAAATTTTTTTTTCTTTTGTTCTTATAATGAAACCTACAAATACCTTAAAATAAGTCATAGTTGAATCGCCTATACGCAACTGCCCGAGCAACGTGGAAGATTAGCGGCACTACCAATCTGCCCTCGATCAGACCCTTCTTATCAAGATAGAGGAACGCCTCTGGAGGGACAAAGCCGTTAAGACGCACTCTCTCGTGATACTCATAATTAGGGTAATAAGCCCCGGAGATCAGGTTGTTCATCGAGCTCATTGCTGTTACAAAGTGCCTTCGAATCATTTTGATAATGCAATTGTCCACTCGTATTAGGTTAGCCCTGTTGTACAGGACCTCATTACGTTAGAATTTTATGTATTGGGACTCTGCTGTTCTATATAGTATAACTTTATTCATTTAAAGTCGAATACAAACTGAACAAGTTAACTTAATACTAACTTACAGCTAATGTGCATGACGCTACTCTTATCTTTTTCTTCCCACGAAGATAAAGACTGATCAAAAAGCGTGGGCGACGATCAACAGCACACTCGATATTCGATGCTCGAATAAGCAAGTGTCTGGGAATGTGCCGTGAGTGCGTTCTTAATAATAACTTACAGCTACGGATGTACGAAGTGTCGCTTACAATCCTACGTGACAGGGAATGTGCCGTGAGTGCATTCTAGGAAGTGTCACTTACAATCCTACGTGACATCTCCCCCTACAAGTTTTTTGGTCCACTAAAAAAAAGTATTTTACATTTTAAATCAAGTATTTTACATTTTAGTCAACTATTGGTTTCATTTTAATTACAATTTTAGTTTTCTTCTTCTTGTTCTTCAAGTTACAATGATTGTTAATTTTGCTAAAGTAATAAATTACAAAGAATTATATTTGACAATTTTCGATTCATATTCGATGTACTTAATAGTTTCTCTATTATTGATCGTTTTCAGGTGGACTTCTTTAAGGCTTATGTTCTTTATTTTTTTCGATATTTAACCTCAGTCATGGTAAAATAACTGTTTCCCTAAATTCGTTTACACTGTTTGAAAATTCAATATTATTAACACTTATTTTACAATTTCTAAATTTTCCTTCTATAAATATATTGTCGTTATTGCAATTTTGGAAAAGTTTTATCTTTTTCATGTTTTTTGTTAAAATATTGTAGTATTTTCATTTATTTGAGTTACAGATTCTTTTCTGTTTGTTCTATAAGTTTTTTAATAATAAGTTTCTTATACATTCTTCGTCATATAGTTTCAAATTCTCCTTTTTTTGAATTATGGTATTTTGGATTTTCAAAGACAGTATTGTCTTTTATGATAATTTCTTGTAGATCCACCTCGATTTCTTCTAAGTTATTATTAGGACAAGCTATTATGACAGCTTTCGAAAATATTTCAGTAGTAAAATTCGGTATTAACAGAGCAAAAACTAATAAATTATCTTTAAATATTACACCGTTTCTAATATAAGGCATCATGTTAAACGTTATTTTGTAGTCGGTTATTTCTTCGTTCGTTAGTATGTTATGTGCCAGCACGTCGAGTAGAATAATCACCCCAATTACATTTGTCGGATTCGACAAATCGACTTGATTCCGACCGACTCAAAACATAGCACATTCCATTTGGCGGATTTGTATTTCGTAGTAGATTAGAACATTTTTCGACTTCAGTTGTTATTCTGTTTGACGGATAGCGGGCGGGTAATTGGCGAGTCGATGGCAAAAACATAGACGACTGGTTCTGCGTAAACAAAGTAAGTTCATTTTTGGGCAAAAAATAAAAACTTACCTATTCTTCTATCCGTTCAATTTGTCTGTCAAGTGCTGTTATATCTGCGTAAATTTGTAATATCTGATTGGCTTGCCAAAAGCATGTTTTTTCGGTTATGTTCCATATTTCATATATGTAAGTATTTGCTGAGTTCCTTTTGTCTGGTATTAATGTGGTCGGAATTTTCGCTAATGCCTTTAATGAGGTTATTATTGACAACTACTTGTTTGTTGAATTGTTCGGTGATTTGTTTGCCGTTCGTATCGTAAGTTCTTTAAGTGATTGTAAATGTCTTCAGAATCATTGTTGTCCATAGTCCCTGCTAAATATTTCATCGCTTTTCCCCATAAGTTTATAAGACCACGTCGAACACGTATGTCTTTGTATGTCTGGTATTATAGCATTGAAATGTCTTTGAAGAGCCGATAGTTCTTTGTGCAGCATTTGATAGCTGTTGTCGTTTTTGTTTAATTCTAATTGATTCAGATTATTGTAAAGTACGTCTATTGCATCAGTATATTGAGTTAAATTTACTATGTGGAGTACCTTTGTATAGTTCTTCGCGACTGGTATTGCCTCCGTTTTCATTATCATGAACCCGTTTTCCGTAAGAATTGGTGTGATCTCCAGGTTTTGTCCTAAGGCGCTTGCCATTATGAAATATAGGATTATTATTTCCATTCCCTGTAAAGAGTAGGATTTAAATTGAAGTGAATTATTGGCGTTTGTAACGACGTTTAAGCTGTTGCGTGCAATATTTAGTTTGTCTTATACTCGTATTGCTATCGTCTATTATATATCTCGAATCGATTTTGAACTTATTTAACTCTTATTTAATTCTTTGTTATATTTCTACTTTTAACGATCTCTATCTCTTTGTTGATAGCTATGGTCCTTAGTTTCTTTTAATTTATCTATTATACTTTTTCATCTAAGAATTGCTGATGTAAAGTTTGTATGTCCGTTTTATCTAAATTCTTATTAATAAAGTCTATAGGTCTCATCTTTGTCATCGAATGAATGGTATTGTTATAGATATTTAAAATTTTGAGCAGTTTGTCATCGAGGTCATCATCGTCATTATTTGCTTGTGTGTCGACTGCGATAATTCATAGATGCTCATTTAAGGTTCGGTGGAGTCGTTCTACGTCGGAATTTCCAGTCGTATTAAATGCGGTAGTTTGATGGAAGGTTATGTTATTTTCTTTGAGAAATTGTTCAACTAGATTATGAATTATGCATTTTTCGCCATCTGATATCAGTTTATTCATTTTACCTAAATACAAAATTCTTTCTTTGATTGCTTTTAATACTGATATAAATGTTCTATAATGTATTTTATGTATAGTTGCATATGTAGAGAATTTGTCAATTGTCGTTATGTACATAATATTTCGGTAGGGGTGCCATATGTCCATGTGAACTATGTCATTAAAGTGTTTGGGCGTTTCGGTTACCTGCAATTGTATTTTAATGGGATGACGATCGAATTTTGCTAGTTCACATACTTCACAGCTATTTATGAATTTATTGATCAATATTTGCATTTTAGGATAAAAGAAATGTTGCCGTAGTTTGGTAAATTTATTCCTCTATGATTTTTACTTAGGTGTTCGTTTGTGATGTCTTTCAATTTAACTCTTGATTTGAGAATCCTAGTATTCTTGTTGTTGGAGAAAAAGTTTACATAAATATCTTGAAATTGTGTGTAAAGTGATAGATCTTGACAATAGATACACATAAGCCCTTTGTCAATAATGATTCTCTTAGTTATATTTAATAAGTCACTTCTTCCTTTAACCACCTGAATATGATTTTGCACTTTTTTGTGGACTATTTTCATAGTAATTTTTTCTGTGTTTCCGCTGGTAAGGTGGATTTGATTTTTAAAAAGATTAATAAGTTTTTCAGTTATGTTAATGTGATTAGTTGAATCTTCTTGTGCGCTGTGAATCGTTGCACCAGTTGATGAAACGTCGTTGTCAATATCGTCTTCATTAAAGATGTTATATAACATGTATTCTTCGATCATGTGCTTATTTTCAAGGCAATTGTGTTGGTGGGTATTGATTCTTGATAACCCAGAAGCTACACTGTTTTGTTTCCCTTTAACGTATTCTATACTATAATTATATTCGTTTAGTTGGATTTTCCATCGTTGAAGTTTACTATTTGGTTCCGTTAACGATTGCAACCACACTAAAGGGCGATGGTCAATTTTTATTACGTATTTCCTGCCGAATAAGTGCTGTCGGAAATATTTAGTAGACCACACTATAGCAAGAAGCTCTTTTTCAATTGTGCTATAGTGCTTTTCATGATTATTTAGCGTCCTACTAGCATATGCTATTGGATGCTCGTTTTGCGACAACACAGCGCCGATTGCGAAATTTGACGCATCTGTTGTCAGCGTCGGGACTAGTCAATACGGGCTCATTAGTTATGAGTTTTTTCAAGTTATTAAATGATTGAATGTATTCTATCTCATTTTTGTCTACTTTGGAGTTATTTTGAGGTATTTTACCATGGGATATGCCACTTGTGCATAATCCTTGATGAATCGTCGGTAGTATCCCGTTATGCCCAGAAACGTTTTGATTTCCTTTTGGGTTGCAGGTAATTTAATCCTTTCGATTGTTTCTATTTTATCCGGGTTGGGCATTATTACATTCCCTCAATCTTGTGAACAGTTTTTTAGAGAGTCTAAATGTTCTGTGATACTTGTCGAAAAGACAAGTATGTCATTCAAGTAGACTACACAAATTTTGTTTATTTAGTCATTCAAAATGTTGTTCATAAGCCTTTGAAATGTTGCCGGGGTATTCTTTAGCTCGAACGGCATACGAACAAATTCAAAGTGCCAACTTCGTGTGAAAAATGCTGTTTTGTGTTGGTGTTTGGGATGCACTTCTATCTGGTGGAACCCTTTTGCGAGATCCAACGAAGAAAAAAACTGACATTTTCCTAGTTTATCAAATAAATCTGATATATTCGGTATGGGATATCGGTCATCGATAGTCTGATCGTTCAGCTTTCGGTAACCAATAACGATGAGGTTTTGTAGATGCATCCGATTTCTTGGGAACTACATTTTTTTTTTTTTTCATTTTAAATGCATTTTTATTAACTCAATTCGCTTACAACTTAAATGCTAGACAAAAAACGCTTAAAACTACCTTAATTAACTTTTTCTATGTTATTCTATTTTACTGGCCCTATGCGGGCGCTCTAAGCTAAACCTAATACTTAAACTATGTCTTTCGGCTTACCGTACTTAATTTTTTTATTTGGCTTATTGCCTAATTATTAATAAATACTAAGAAAAATTTTTCGATAAAATTACAAAAAGCTTAGTATGTGTACTTTTTTTTTCTTTTGTTCTCATAATAAAACTTAAAAACTACCTTAAAATAAATCTTAAACTACCTTTTTCTATCTTACTCTAATTATGTAATTAAACACATACTTTTTTTTTAAAATGCTGGTCCCTTTTTTTTTCTTAATTTTTTTTTTTAAAGTGATGTTTATATATATATATATATATATATTTTTTTTTCTACCTAAAAATACCTACAGATAGTTTAAACTATGTAAGTCGGCCAACAACAGCCAACTTTAAACGGGCTACCCCGGATACGAAGGAGTTGCCTCTCCTCAAAATTGTGAGAACTGACGTTCAACGTCTTTCATATGGCGACCGCGGAGACACTCCACACTGCTATGTGCAACGTCTCTGTTGTAGTTGAGTCGCCTATCCACAACAGTCCGAGCAACATGGAAGATTAGCGGCACTGCCAGTCGGTCCTAGATCAGACCCTTCTTATCAAAATAGAGGAATGCCTATGGGGGGAAAAGCCACTCTGGCCAGAGCAGCATCTATATGTTTGTTAAAATTTAGATATTGGTCTAACCAAAGCCCTAGGTATCTGATTACACTTCGACTCGCAAGTGGCTGTCCGTGCGGTCCCACGATTGAGAACTTTCGCCAATTCTTTCTGGTATCCCTAGAGGTCCCAGACAACGACGTCCTAAAAAGAATGGTTTCCGATTTCTGGAAGTTGATCTTCAACTTCCAGTCATCGCAATATCGCTGAATCTTATCGAAGTCACGTTGCAAGAACAATGCAATGACCTCGATTTTTGGTCCTGATCTGTACGCAATCAAGTCGTCTGCGTACGCTATGGCATGATGAAATGATCCTATAAGACCGGTCGTGTAAATGTTGAAGAGGATCGGCGAATTAACCGTACCTTGTTGCAGACCGTTTTTGATTTGAAATGTTCCAGCAGAGGTCACATTGCCATTTTTGACAATAAACTGTCTACTGGTGAGCATGTTATAAAGTATGTACAGCAGTGGTTTCCCTATGCCTAGCCTGTTCAGCTTGTAGAAGAGTCCCTCTAACCATAAGGTGTCGAAAGCCTTCTCAAAGTCAATCAGGCAGGCACCCGTGCACTGTTTCTTGCTTTTGTTCCATTGGATATTCGATACCAGTTTAGACGCGGAATGTATTGTATCATACCCCACCTTAAAACCAAATTGGTTATTCAATTATTTTATTGTCCTGAGTCCACTTAATCAGAGCTCTATTGATCAATTTTTCGAATACCTTGCTGATATTCGGCAGGAGACTTATCGACCGGAGATTTGTGGGATTGGAGGTGTCCTTACCCCTTTTGGGGATGGGTTGTATCACTGCTGTTTTCCAATGCGCTGGATAATGTCCACAAGGACCACCTTGTACACTTCCTGGAAAGTCGCTCCAATAGCCTCTACCTTCTCCTGCTAATCTTCGATCACAAAGAAGTTGTCATTCTCTACTGCGTTATCTGGATCTATACCTGATGTTATCAGTATTCGTCCATTGTTCATCGTTCGGAGGATCGTTTTGATTATTCCTCCGAAATATTTTATTTATTTGCGGGAACATACTCGCGTTGTTGGATTTTACAGCCCGAATTTTGTAAATGCAAATTTACAGAAAGTCTGTAGTTATCCCTGATTAATTTCTGGAGGTTTTTAATCAACGACTTCAGCGTCCTAACCTCCGAGTTTTGTCTGTCAGTAAACTGTCTGTACAAGGTTTTTAGCCTCGACAGTAGTCTACTTTTGTGTTGGTGTAGTGCGTCAATTGTTGCATTGCGGAATATGTCTGCGTTATCAGTATGTTGATACCGAGGTATCGTACTGTCCATAGTTCGTTTAATTGTCACGTCCACTTTTTTTAGGTACCAGTCAATCTCCTCGTTTGACAGACTCCTATTGGACGGTGGGTAGAGCGAGTTCGAGGAGAGTGCTCTTGTCAAAGTTCTGGAGAAGCGAGTCCAACGCGTCCTACCATAATTGTAGGAGTACGTTTTGACAAACTTCTCCAACTCCGCAATTTCGTTGGGAATCGTTATTACGGCACTGAGATCGCAATGGTCACTGTAATATACAAATGTGTCAAGGCAGTTTAGAGTTTGTCGGTTCATGTCAGTCAGTTGTAACCGTACGTCAAACAGCATAAGATCAAGATAAGAGCCGCTTCTAGGAAACGACGGACTATCTGTAGCTTTCAAATCGAGTTTGTACTCGACACTAGGTTCCCTCTAGGATTAGATATGTTATTTCCCCAATCTCTATGTTTGGCGTTGAGATCTCCGGCCATG
The DNA here is from genome assembly GCA_963082735.1 of Pocota personata. NCBI lineage: Eukaryota > Metazoa > Arthropoda > Insecta > Diptera > Syrphidae > Pocota > Pocota personata. The sequence continues at coordinate 97,085,580 of OY720431.1, read as the reverse complement.
AGGAAATAATTCTCCTCCGACTCCAACCTTAGGCATCGAAAGAGTGTCTCGAGCTCTGAAATAAATAACACAGGTTGAGTAGCTTCAGGTGCATAGAGTGCTATCATGTACATCTTCTTTCCACTTTGGAGAGGGATGCACACGATACACGCTTCCAGCACCTGGAAGCTTTGCACTTCACTGCTGTACATAACTTTAAATTGCAGTTGTTTCCATATGAAGTTTCCTCCTTGTGTAGAGTTGGGTCGGTCTCTTCTGACAATATTGTATTTATTGTGCCCCAATTTGTGCTTCTGGGATAGCTTTGTTTCGCTAACCATAAGCACATCAGGGGTTTGGTCTTCTAGCAACTTAAACAATACAGCTCTTCGCTCGATCCTAATCAGTGAATTCACATTCACCGCAAGGATCTTCAAGGATTGCTCCTCCATGTTCCTACCCATTACGACTGGAGGTGCGTTAGACTCGGCAGAAGTGCGTAGATCTGGTCCACCCGCTTCGCCTGCTCCTGTACCTGACGTTGAAGCTGCTCCATCTGCCCTTGGATAGCGAGCAAGATGGCCAGCAAGTCAGTTTGAGACTCCGGTGCTCTAGGCACTGGGGCCTGAGAAGCAACCTTCGGGCTTTCCTCTTCCGTATTTCCCCGGCCTGCTGCCATTTGGACGAAGGTCACTTGGGGAGTGACGGATTGTGTTTCAATTGGAGCAAGTGGACGTTTAACTAGGACCTTCTGCTGACGAACCAGATTTACTTTCTTAATATACTGGAACTTATTACAATCCCGATAGTTTGCGGTGTGTCCCGAGTTCCTGCATAAAGCACACAAGAGCTGGCTCTTATCTGCAACTCCATCCTTACCCAGAGTGCATTCTTCTGCTTTGTGGTTCTTTCCACACTTAACACATTGAGGCTGCATGTCGCAGTTCGACGCGGCATGACCAAACCTTTCGCAACGAACACATTGTAATATGTTTTAGCTCCTTTTCAATTTTTCCCAGGCGACAACCTGGTAGTCTAGGACTTTAATACTCCTTGGACCATCCAGTTTGCTGTAGGGTGAGAGCTGAACAAGGAAGAACGGCAGTTTTCGCTTGTCCCTTTTGGCCCTAGCTGTGATAAATGGTTTTACCCATAGGAAATTTATCTCATCGCACTCCTCTTTAAGCAGCGCAAGGAGCGTCTCCGGATCAGTAGACGGATCAATTCCCCTCAGCAGAATTGTTTGCAGCTTTTCCCCCTTCGGGGTGAAGGAGAATAACTCCGTCGTAGTGTCCCTCAATAAATCTTTAATTTTTTTATATTGTTCCACAGTGTTGCAGTGGCTCGTATGTCTATCTACATTCAAACGCTTTACATAAAAGTGATCGCCTATGGCCGACTTACGGCTCTTCTTAATGGTATCCTGAAGCTCAATCTTATATGTGTTGATTGGCGGCACCCTCGTCTTTGAAGTCGTCTTCTTTTGCTGCTGCTGTTGCTGTTGTTTTCGCTGCTGTTGTTGCACATTTTGCTGTGGTTTCTGCTGCTGTTGTTGTTGCACATTTTGATGTGGTTTTTGCTGGTGTTGTTGTTGCTGCTTACTAATCTGCTTCTGTTGTTGTTGCTGCTGATTCTTCAGCTGTTGCTGTTGTTGCTCCTGCTTTTGCTGTTGTACTTGGTTGCTTTAGTTGTTGTAACTAGCCTTCTGTTGGCTGCTGTTGTTTTTGTTGCGAAGCGCGCAGGAGCTCCTGCTGCCGCTTCCTCTCTCTTCTTGCCATTTGTTTGGCCTTAATGGCACACACTCTTTGCTCTAGCTGTCTGATGCTGCTAGTCAGACTTTGTACCTCTTCGTCTTCATCATCAGATTCAGAGGACGCTAGAAGGCGAAGCTGTTATTATCATCTCCAATGAAGTGGCCTTCACCACCGTCGGAGACATACGGGTACTCGATCGAGTCATCCGACCTTTGCCGTTTTTTTTTTTCTGCTGCTACTTCTGTTACTGCACTTGGCCCCCTTTCCTTCACTCCACCTGGCAGCTGTTCAGCTGAAGTTGATGTGGAGGGACGCTTTACTAAGTTGGGAGAAGGTTTTAACTTCCTCCTCCTTTTCCCCTTACCATTGGTAGCCTCTGTTGCTGGGCGGCCTGATTGCACTGCATCGGCTGATGCAGTCACTCCACCAGCTGTGCCCGCTAATGTTAGCGCGGACCGCTCGCTTTTCATCACCTGATATTCTTATTTATTGCTTTGATTTCACTTATTTTTTTTATGTGAAAAAAAAGTCAAGAATTTAATTTCCCCCCCGTCGGGAATTGAACCAGGGTCCCTGGTTTGATAGACTACTACCACTATCACTAGGCTAACTCGCCGCTTGGAATTGCACTGTCTAATTTTCTACTTAAAAACACGACGATTTTAAAGGAGAAGCCGAAACACGCGTGTACACTCAGAAAGTCTTGGGAACTACCCAAACTTTGGCATTATACGGGCTGTTGCTGTGTTTGATGATGCCCTGTTTAGGCATTTCGTTTATTTGTTTATCAACTTCATTAACATGTACTTCAGGGTAGCGATACGATTTTGCGTATATGGGAATGTCGTTTTTCGTATTTATAGAATGTTTAATTTCATTAGTAAAAGTTAAATCTTTATTCTCGTTGTAGAATAAGTCTTTGTAGGAATTTAGCAGCCATTTCAGTTTATTTACGTCCGTAATATTCAGATAGGAAGCAAAGTTATTCGCTTTATTCTCAAAGTTAGAGCAAAATATGCCTGCATATCCATCATCATGGCAGTTTCCAAAGTATACTTCTTCCTCCTTATTCGAAAAAAACTGTATGTCTACCTTTTCTGTTTTTAAAACTCTATTCTTGTAATCAACCACTGCATTGATTTGTGTTAAAATATTGTTACCAAAAATGGCATCGAAGTAATTGTGAAAATTAACCTCCAGAAACTCGACGTAGAAGTTATCTAATTTAAAGGGTTCGGGGATAGGTACTCTATATTTTATTGCAGTTCTTACATTATTCCCTAAAGCTCTTAAATTCTCCAGTATCGATAATGAGTATCGAGAATGAATCTAAATGTTTTTCTATGGGATTGTATAAATATGTAAGGAAGTTGTTTGGTACGCGTCCCTGAAAATTTTGGTAGTTTTCGAGATATTGATTTTGGCGATTATTTTCATTCGTAGAGATGTTGGTTGGCCACTTCTGTTAAAATTATTACTTTGTGCATTTTGCCTATATGTTTGTGAATTAGGTCTGTGGCGTCCGATATAGTAACCGCGAAATTTGAGTTCAATAATAAACCTTTCTCAGATTGAATTATAGATGTCGACACAAGTCTACAAAACGAACTATATAAATGCGCGCGGCTAGCCACATCTCTCTCTCTTTTGACAACCCAAAAAGGATTTGTTACAAATGGTTGCGTGTTTGTTCTTTGCCCAATGTGGTAAATTTATTTTGTAAAGTTTCCGAAATAAACCAAACTGAAATTAAATAAACGAATTACAAAGTGTTCTAAATTGGTGACCCCGACTACACTATGAAAGGTAAAGGTGAAAGTTCGGACGGTAACGCGGAAGACAATGCTGGTAACAGCGCCCCGGCCACGCCTGCCAGTGAAAATAACAATGAGGCTGCGCAAAACGCAAACCAGCAATACGACCCAGAACAGATAACGCGCCTGCAACTGCAACTCCAATTAATGCAGCAAATACAAGCCATGCGACCTCCCGAAGTGGAAGCAAATCACGCACAAGTGAAACCACCACCATTTTGGCGAGAAAACGTGAGACTTTGGTTTTAACAATTGGAAACACAGTTCACCCTCGTAAATTTGCGATCTGATGTACGCAAATTCAACATAGTCGTCGCCCATCTCGACCACGTGACCGCAACAGAAGTCCAGGACATTATTGTAAATTCACCACAAGGTAATGCTTATGTAGGTTTAAAAGATGAACTGATTTCTCGCTTAGCTCCATCTAGAGATCAGCAAATACGTCAAATGTTGGACAGAGAGCAACTCAGCGACAGAAAGCCCTACCAATTCCTCCGACATCTAAGGAATTTATGTGGCACCACAATGACTGACGACGCACTGAAGGCAATTTGGTTGGATAGACTTCCAACGAGCGCACAATCAATACTTGCGGCTCACACCTCAACTACTCTCAATGAGTTGGGAGCAATCGCCGATAAAATAAACGAAGTCATTCCTCAGCATCAAATATATAATTCCTCAGCATTTAAAAATAAAAGGCTATAATGATTACCACGCTTGTCATCCTTCGGGAAAAGCGAGAGGCTGATCATCATTGTTTATTAAAGACTGCATCGAACAATCCGAAGACCTATAGATCGAGCTTGAAACTTTGCAACTGTGCACGATTCGAGTAAAAAATAGTCAGCGTACTCTTACAATCTCATCTATCTACAGCCCACCGTGTTCCGCGCTTGAAAAAAGTTATTTTACTAACTTGTTTAAATTGCTGAAACCTAATTTCATTATTGGCGGCGATTTTAATGCGAAACATACATTCTGGGGCTCAAGACACAGCTCGCAAAAAGGCAGAATGCTCTATGAGGCAGATATGGAGTACAGTTGTGATTTCCATTCGATGGGTAAACCGACCTACTGGCCAACTGATACTTCGAAAATACCTGACCTGATCGACTTTTTCGTCGTGAAAGGAATTTCAACCAACCACATTAATGTTGAAGAGAGCTTTGATCTGTCGTCTGACCATTCCCCAGTTGTTTTGACATTTAGCGAAAAACTAGTATATACCCTAGAGCCAGCGAGATTAACCGGTAGAACAACTAACTGGGAAGGTTTTAGGAACGAAATTGAAGATAATGTTGAACTGAGCGTTCCACTTACGACACCCTATCAACTTGAGGTTGAAGTTGATCGCTTCGTTGAGATCGTACAGCTCGCCTCTTGGAATAATACTCCCAATCCAAGGAAAACTCCGGACAAATACGGTCTACGATATCCTACGGAAATAAAAGAATTGGTCAAGGAAAAAAGAAAAGAGCGTAAGAAATGGCAACAGAGTCGTGTTCCGCAACATAAAACTCACTTGAATCACCTGTGCAATTCGTTGAAGAAGACTATAAAGGATTTTAAGAATCGTGCGATAGGCTCTTACCTTGAAAGTTTAACAGCGAAAAAAGATTCCAATTATTCACTTTGGAAAGCTGTAAAAGGCACCAAAAGGCCCAAGGTCCCCGCGCCGCCTATTAAATTAAATCACAATGAATGGGCAAGGGAAGATAAAGAGAAAGCGGACGTTTTTGCGGCCCACCTGGAAGATACCTTTAAACCGTACGATGGTCAAGTGTTTTGCGACAATATCAATAGGCCGGATTTACCATCTGACGATTTAGCACTTACAAGTGCAACGCTGAGGGAACTCAAATATGAAATCGGGAATCTAAAACCTAAGAAAGCTCCTGGTTATGACTTGATCACCGGAGAAATTCTCAAAGCTTTACCTAGAAAAGCACTGATTAAGCTTCTTCATATTGTAAGTGCTGCGCTCAGATTAAAGCACGTGCCTAACCAATGGAAGTTGCGGAAGTTATAATGATTTTAAAACCAGGAAAGCCGCCAAATGAGGTAAAATCTTATAGACCAATTTCGCTACTTCCAGTCATATCCAAAATTTTCGAGAGGATATTGCTAAGGCGCATCCAACCGGTTATAGAAGGAAATAATCTTATCCCTGACCACCAGTTTGGGTTCAGAAGTAAGCATTCGACGATTGACCAGGTGCATAGAATTACTGATGTAATCGAGAAAGCACTTGAAGAGAAAAAGATTTGCTCAAGCGTATTTCTTGACGTCTCGCAAGCCTTTGATAAGGTGTAGCATGATGGCTTGAATTGTAAATTACGACAAGTTCTCCCTGTATGCCTATACGACATTCTAGAATCATATCTCGGGAATAGACTCTTTCGTGTTAGACATGGAAATGAATACTCGGAGCTAAAAGAAATTTCGGCCGGTATACCGCAAGGAAGCGTTCTTGGGCCACTTCTCTATCTGTTATATACTCGAGATATACCGAAAGAAGATGGCACTATCCTGGCTACGTTTGCCGATGACACCGCTATCCTAGCTGTAGGTAGAACAATCGAAGAAACGACTGCAAAACTGCAAAACGCACTGAATAAAGTAAATGAATGGACGAGGGACTGGCGGATCGCCCTCAACGAATCTAAATCTGTTCACGTGAATTTCACTTATAAAAAAGCTAATGTTTTGCCAATTTTCCTAAACTTGGCCCGAATACCTTTTGCAAACGAGGCCAAATACCTTGAAATGACACTCACCGCAAAACAGAAATGGAATTCTCACGTGAAAATGAAACGTAAAGAACTCGAAATCAAATATAGAGAAATGAACTGGTTGCTCGGAAAACACTCCCAGCTCAGTACTGAGAACAAACTGCTTTTATACAAGCAAGTGCTAAAGCCGGTGTGGACTTACGGTATACAACTTTGCGGCTGTACCAAGAAAACAAACGCCAACATTTTACAAACTTTTCAATATAAAGTGCTAAGAGAAATTGTCCACGCACCGTGGTATACTAGAAACGATGTTATCCACAGGGATCTCGAAATTCCGACAATCGAAGCTGAAATTAGAAGCTTCGCGAGAAAGCATAGAAACCGACTAATCGGACATGTCAACAATACAATCCTACAAATTCTGGATGAAAGCAATTTATTGCGCCGACTACAAAGGACGAAACCTTTCGACTTGGCGAGATAGGAATCAACCGCGCCTAGATTGCGGAACATGCAGGATCTTTTAGTGGAAGGTAACCTGCCAAACGTGTTATTTTTTCATGATAGAAAAATTGCTTGATAAGGTCGTTCTTAGTTGCAATATATAACAAATTAAATCGCAGGGTGGTTTTTTTTAGTCAGTAAGAATCTGACACTACTATGAGCACGCGCTTGCTATCCTCATAGTGTCTATGGAAGATTTTTTCACCAACCCTCGGGAAAAAAAAAATAAAAAATCCTCAGCATCAAATCGCTAGCATATCTCCAGGAGAAAATTCATCTTTTTGTCGCTTGTTGCAGCAAGTTGAGGAGTTAAGCAAGCAGGTCGAAGCATTATCTATTGGGCGAAATAATAACATGAGAAATTGGAACCACCGCTCTCGTTCAATTTCGCGTTGCAGACAGCAGCGCCATACTAACAGTCCTAATCAACAGTTGACTGACAATGAATTACACTCTCGTACACAAAGGAGAAACGGCCGTTGTTTTTATCATCACCAGTTTGGTGCCAACGCTAGAAAATGCCAAGCGCCATGTAACGACGAAGGGTGTCATTAATGGCGGAAAATGACAGACAAACTTCCAGCCGCCTATTTCTTACCGACAAGAAAACAAAAATTCAGTTTTTGGTAGACACAGGATCAGATGTGTCTGTTCTGCCACCCATTCGTTCACGTCATCGACGCAATGCCTTGGAGTATACCCTCTTCGCTGCCAACGGAACACGTATACCAACGTACGGATGCCTCACTGTTCCAGTCGACCTCGGACTACGACGCGATTTTACTTGGCGTTTCGTTGTGGCCGACGTAGGCAAACCGATCATTGGAGCAGATTTTCTGGCATACTATCGTTTACTTGTAGATCTTGCGCATAGCAGACTCATACACGGCATCACAGGACTCTCAACTAGAGGTTTCAATGCATCAGTGAAAGGCGTCGTACAAGTCAAATCCGTTTCTGGCAAATCTGAGTACATTGAACTTCTCAAAGAGTTTCCCAAATTAACAAGACATATTTGCCACTCTACTGTTCACCATTCCATTCACTAATTGCCTGCAAAGCCCGTCCTTTGGCCCCTGACAAAAGAAAATTGTCAATCACGAATTCGAGACAATGGTAAAAATGGGAATTGCTCGTCGCTCCAAGAGTTGTTGGTCATCACCCCTACATCTAGCTTCAAAGAAAACTGGTGAGTGGCGTCCTTGCGGCGACTACAGGGCGCTGAACGCTCGCACTATACCGGACAACTACCCACACGAAGCATTCAGGATTACTCTGCGAACCTAGCTGGCGAAAAGTTTTTTTTCGAAGATCGACCTCATCAGGGCTTTCAATCAGATTCCAGTGGCTGCTGAGAATATCCAGAAAACAGCGATAATTACCCCATTTGGACTCTTCGAGTTCCCCTTCATGACGTTGCATCGAGTTGCTTGCTATAAAAAAGTCTCTTTGTAAGGGCAAAAGCACCTCTGGCTCTGGCCAGAGCAGCATCTATATGTTTGTTAAAATATAGATATTGGTCTAACCAAAGCCCTAGGTATCTGACTACCCTTCTACTCGCAAGTGGCTGTCCATGCGGTTCAATGATTGAGAATTTTCGCCAATTCTTTCTGGTATCCCTAGAGGCCCCAGACAACGGCGTCCTAAAAAGAATGGTTTCCGATTTCTGGAAGTTGATCTTCAACTTCCAATTATCGCAATATCGCTGAATCTTATCGAAGTCACGTTGCAAGAGCAGTGCAATGACCTCGATTTTTGGTCCTGATCTGTACGCAATCAAGTCGTCTGCGTACGCTATGGCATGGTGAAGTAATCCTATGAGATCACTCGTATAAATGTTGAAGAGGATCGGCGAATTAACTGCACCTTGTTGCAGACCGTTTTTGATTTGAATTGTTCCAGCAGAGATCGCATTGCCATTTTTGACAATAAACTGTCTACTGGTGAGCATGTTATAAAGTATGTACAGCAGTGGTATCCTTATGCCCAGCCTGTTCAGCTTGTAGAAGAGTTCCTCTAACCATACGGTGTCGAAGGCCTGCAATCAGGCAGGCACCCGTGCACTGTTTCTTGCTCTTGTTCCATTGGATATCCGATACCAGTTTAGACGCGGCATATATTGTATTACGCCCCACCTTAAAACCGAACTGGTTATCCGGAATTATTCTATTGTCCTTAGTCCCCTTAATATGGGCTCTATTGATCACTTTTTCGAATACCTTGCTGATGTTCGGCAGGAGACTTATCGACCGGAGATTTGTGGGATTGGAGGTGTCCTTACCCCTTGCTATGTGCATTATTCAGTGCATTGTTAAACAGAGTGGTGTAAATATCCTCCGCTTCCAGAGGGAGATGTCGAAGCACAATGTTTGATACTCCTTCGATTCCCACCGATTTCTTCCTCCTCAATGAGTCGAAGATCGCGTGGAAGTCCACCTTCGGTATGTACGGGGGATGTACCCTTTCATCGGCGATGACATTATTTGCCATGTTATCGTCATTGAACTCGGTAAAACCTATGTTCTCTGATCGCCGGTGCTCTATATCATTTCAAAGGTAGAAGTTGTGCATAAGGACACGATTTTCCAGGTCGTGGTTTTGCAAATAATATCATTCACCTTGTACATTTCCTGGAAAGTCGTTCATCTACCTTCTCCTATGGATCTTCGATTACAAAGAAGTTATCATACTCTACTGCGTTATCTGGATCTATACCTGCTGTTATAAGTATTCGTTCATTGTTCGTCGTTCGGGGGATCTTAAGATATGGAAGGACATTATGATTATTCCTCCGAAATATTTTATTTATTTCCGAGAACATACTTGGGGTTGTTGGATTTTTTAGCCCGAATTTTGTTGTTCCAATGCAAATTTATAGAAAGTCTGTAGATTTCTCTGCTTATTCTGGAGGTTTTTAATCAACGACTTCAGCGTCCTAACCTCCGGGTTTTGTCTGTCAGTAAACTGTCTGTAGAAGGTTTTTAGTCTCGACAGCAGTCTACTTTTGTGTTGGTGTAGTGCGTCAATTGTTGCATTATGGAATATGTCTGCATTGTCAGTATTGTAATATGCGAGCTACGGCTCGAGTATACTTGTGGTTATAATTCTCTTGCCTTTATAATTCTCTCTTAATTCTGCGACGTCGTCTTAGCCATAATCCGTACACGAGCCTCGAATGAAAAGACACTTCGGAATGTGTGCATTCTTTTTGGAGCGTAGTTATTATGCTACATTATTGTTGCATACTTTTGGAGCGTAGTTATTATGCTACATTATGTTACAGTATGTTGATATCGATTTGTCGTACTGTCCATAGTTCGTTTAATTGTCCCGTACAGTTGTATTAGGTACCAGTTAATCTCCTCGTTTGACAGATTCCTATAGGACGGTGGGTAGAGCGAGTTCGAGGAGAGTGCTCTTGTCAAAGTTCTGGAGAAGCGAGTCCAACGCGTCCTACTATAATTGTTGGAGTACGTTTGGACAAACTCCTCCAACTCTGCAATTTCGTTGGGAATCGTTATTACGGCACTGAGTCCGCAATGGTCACTGTAATACGCAAATGTGTGCAGGCAGTTTATAGTTTGTCGATCCGTGTCGATCAGATGTAGCCGTACGTCGAACAGCATAAGATCCAGATAGGAGCCGCTTCTAGGAAACGACGGACTGTCTGTGGCTTTCAAATCGAGTTTATACTCGACACTGTGCCGACCCCACCAATTGAATAGTAGGTTCGCTCTAGGATTAGGTGTGTTATTTCCCCAATCTCTATGTTTGGCGTTTAGATGTCCGGTCATTAAGAAATAATTCTCCTCCGACTCCAGCCTTAGGCATCGAAAAGTGTCTCGCGCTCTGAAATAAATAACGTAGATTGAGTAGCTTCAGGTGCATAGCTATCCAACTATGGATAGGGATGCACGCGATACACGCTTCCAGCACCTAATACACATTCAATTATACTTATGTACATAGAAGCATTTGAGTCTATTATGAAGTTTCATTAAATATACCAATCATTTTTTCTTTCTTTTTCTTGCTGACCGGTAAAGATATTATTTTCAAACAGAGATTATATCTCAATAAATTTTATTTAAACCTCTTAACCTCTTAAACCTCTCTTGCTGGAATCTTGTTCTTGAATTGTGGAGTTAACACTAACCTCGGGCAATAAACTTACGTCATTTTCAGTCATTTCTTTAACATACTCCGTTATAAACTCCACTTCAATGTTTTCGTTTTCGTTAGAGTCTTCTTTGTCAAAATCGTCACCAGAATCCTCAAAATCATCCTCACTAACTGACCAAGCTTCAGAAATTGCACACCTCCTTTCCATGCTTGAGGACCAATGTATCAAAAATGAGACAAACCGTGCTTTTTGTATAATTCAATTGGATTTACTTTTATTCAATTGAATTTAGCGTTTATTAGTAGAAAAACACTTTTATGTATGTATTTAAATTTGTTTGATACCAGAAAAGCGTTGGAAAGCTGTAAAACAAATTATTGAAATCTGCTAAATCTTAACTGAGACACTATGCACGACAAAATGTCAAATCTGTCGAATTATTTGCCTTTGAACGCGAATTAGCATACTTTTAGGCACTTTAAATGTTGAAGGGGATTGTATTAAATGTGATACAACGGCCACATAAAAAAAACATGAAGTTTTTCGAATATGAAGGTAATTTATTGGAATATATCAAATTTGATACATAGGCCTGTTAAGGGTTAAATCGTTTAATTTTTACTAAAAACCAACATAACAAGCAGCCAGTTTACCTGGGTGATCGCTACATTAGAATCCTGTTTGTCCGCAATGACTGCTTGAAGTTATTTTACCTTAGCTTCGAAACTAGCCGAGATCTTCGTTTTCTTTGAAGAGCGATCCTTTGCCTCTTCTTCCGATCTTTGTCTCTTTGAAGACCGCTGTGAAGTACCGGCATTCGTCCCAGTAGAGACTACTGGTCTTTTCCAGGTAGATCTGTTTAGGGATCTGCTTGGATTTGACCTGCTGTACTCTACTGCCTTTGTCTTTTGTATCTCCCGTAAAAGTTTTGCTGTACCGTTCCTGGTCGGTCTTTTTAGGGATCGTCTTAGATTTGACCTGTTGCAGGCTTTTTTAGAGACCTCTTCTTTAGGATCTGCGGTTTCAGACACTTTGAGGTCGTGCTTGCGTTCGTACCTCTTTGCGCTCTTTTTATGTTTTCTGATAAAGGCCCTGTCTCTTGCGCTTAGGGTAGTGAGATCGTTTTCTAACATCTTGGATAGAATCCTTTTGAAGAACCTGTAGTTACTACATTGCTTCTCTTCTGGGAAGGTGTGCTTTTCGAGGCTGCTTCTTCTGATTCAGATGTTAGCAACAGTTCGTCTTCCGTATCTGGGTCTATTATATTTGTCTCCAGGGTTTTCGAAGAGAATGTTTGTCATAAGAAAGTCCGAATTGTGCGTTGTATGTAGGTTGTCGTCGGGGATAACTGAGATCTGGAGTGGGACTTGCCTGACAGAACATGTCTTTGTGATTGTTCTTGTTTGGTATTGTTGTTTTGGTTTCATCCAGAAGACAACTGAATAACTGTAAGCACTCGGGTTATCTTGGTAATCAGACTCCAGTTACTTATGCCCCTCACATGTCTTTCGAACTACTCAGACCCCCGTCGTGGCAAGGCGACAAGCCATATACATAGAACGGGTAAATGTTTTGGGGCCGCTTTCCACTATAGCCTATTCGCAAAAATTTTAAAAAAATTTTATATGCAAAATGGCCTCCTAAACATGAAAATGAAATTTATTTTGGGAGGAAAATATTATTAACAAAGTTATTAACAATTGAAGTTCCCAAAAGACGTCTAAACGGAACGCATTTTCGAGGTATTATTCACAGATAAATAGCAATTTCTCTTTAATTTCCACTTTCTAACATCATACACTTTATTTTACAATATGTATATTTAATTACAAGTTCACGTTAAGAGCAACATTTTGATGCGTGTTTCGTAGCACTGTTTTGGGAAATGGCGGTGATTTTGGGATTTTCTTATTTAGCATCTCGAACACGTCCCGCATTATTTCAAATGGCTAGGTCAAAACCTAATTTGACTAGACTGGACTACATGTAAGTCTAAATGTGAATATATCATCAGAATCCATGAACTGCTGTTACAAGTGGTGACAGATGCCCACTTTCTCCTGAGAAAATGTCGTAACAACAGTTTTTCTGATAAAATCTCTTAATATCGCGCAAATATTAAATTATTAAGCTTGGAATGTTTTCCAAGTAGCCAGTACATTTCTCTGTATTTTGTTTCGAGTTCTTTACGTTTTTTCTTCACGTGCGATTTCCACTTCAGCTTAGCATCAAGTGTCATTCCAAGATACTTAGCCTCGTTTGCAAACGGAATTTGAACCGAGTTTGAAAAGATCGGCAAATTATTTATTTTCTCATAAGTAAAATTGACATGAACAGATTTGTTTTCGTTTAAAGCTGGTCGCCAAATCTTTGTCCATTCATTTACTTTGTTCAATGCTTCTTGCAATTTTTCAGTTGTTTCTTCGATCGTTTTACCCGTTGCCAGGATAGCAGTGTCGTCGGCAAATGTAGCTAATACGGTGCCTTCTTCTTGCGGTATATCGCGAGTATATAATAGGTACAAAAGCGGTCCAAGGACACTTCCCTGCGGCACCCCAGCCCTTATTTCTTTAAATTCTGAATATTTATTTCCGTGTTTGACTCGGAAAAGTCGATTCGTCAAGTATTTTTCCAGAATATTATATAAGTGTTCCGGCAGAACTTGTCGTAATTTATATTTCAGTCCTTCATGCCAGACCTTGTCAAAAGCTTGAGAAACATCAGGGAATACGCTCGAGCAAATCTTTTTTTTTCTTCGTAAGCTTTCTCAATTAAATCAGTTATTCTATGCACTTGGTCTATTGTTGAGTGCTTAGTTCTAAACCCAAATTGGTGATTGGGAATAAAAGATCTTTCTTCTATAACCGGGTGTAATCGCTTAAGTACTATTCTTTCAAAAACTTTAGACGTAATCGGCAGCAGCGAAATATGTCTATACGATTTTGTATCATTCGGCGGTTTTCCTGGCTTCAGAATCATTATTACTTCCGCGACTTTCCATTGACTCGGAACATATTCTAGTCTTATCGCTGCGTTTATAATGTGAAGGAACTTAACTATCGCTTTTCTAGGTAACGATTTCAGAAGCCCTCTTGTGATTAGGTCATATCCAGGGGCTTTATTCGGTTTCAGTTTCTTTATTTCTTGTTGAAGTTCGGTCAGTCTTGCATTTCTTACTGTGTAATTGTGAAGTGCTATATCCGACGCATTATCATTTTCAACAAGCGCTTGCCCATCAAATGGTTTAAATGTTTCTTCAAAATGGGCGGCAAAGACTTCTGCTTTGTCTTTATCATTCTTGGCTCATTCGTTGTCATTTTTCTTGATTGGGCCGCTTGTATTTTTGGTTTTCTAATGCCTTTTACTCGTATAGCTTTCCAGAGCGAATAATTGGAATCTTTTTCCGCTGTTAAGCTACCAATGCTGGTTTGTATTGTCCGATTTTTAAAATCAATAATGGCCTTTTTAAGGAAGTTACACATGCGATTTATGTTGCGGTGCACGAGTTTGTTGCCATTTTTTACGCGCTTTTCTCTTCTCCCTTACCATTTCGTTTATTTCCTGTGTATATTTTTGGGCATGATTAATCGGCGTTTTCCTTTGATAGGGAGTATTTTTCCACGCGGCGCGCTGCAGAACTTCAACAAAACGATCAACTTCGATTTCGAGTTCAGAAGACGTCCTAAGTGATACTCTCAGTTCGATATGTTCTTCAACGTCTTTTTTAAAACCTTCCCAATCAGTTTTTCTGCTAGTTAGTCTAGCAGGTACATCTTTTTTAATTAGGTGTTAGCTCATCGTTAGAATGATAGGGGAATGATCGGAAGGGAGATCAAAGCTTTCATCAATTTTAATACAGTTGCCTGGTATTCCTTTTACAACAAAGAAATCGATCAGATGGTTTACCAGTCGAGTGAAAGTCGCAACTGTGTTGCATGCAGGCGCTGTAAAGTGCTCTGCCTTTTTGTGAGACACATCTTGAACGCCAGAAGGTGTGTTTTGCATTAAAATCGCCAATAATAAAATTCGGTCCAAGAGAGCTGGAAATATTTGTAAAATAATTTTTTTCAAGCCTGCAACGCAGTGGACAATAAATAGACGAGACATTGAAAGAGTAATGTCCATTTTTCACGCGTACAGTGCTCACTTGCATTGTTTCAAGCTCTATCATAATCTCTTCAGAGTGTTCGATGCAATCTTTTATGATTAAAGACGATCCGCCTCTGGCCCTTTCCGATGGGTGATAAGCGTGATAGGCACTGTATCCAATAATGTTTACACGCGATAGTTTCGTCAAGTGAGTTTCACAGATCAAACATATGTGAATGTCATTTTCTCGTAGAAATATTTCTAGCTCTTCTAGGCTTTGTATGAGATCGTTGGCGTTCCATGCAACAATTTTAAGAAGTTTCGTCATGTTCGTTTTGAAATGCTCCTGTTGTTAAGCTTATATTCAAGTTTCTCCAACCTTTCGACAATTAGCATGTTGGTTTTTGTTTGCTCCTCAAGCTTCGCAATGAAAATGGAAAAGATGTGAGATACAGGGTTTTCCGAATTATCAGTGTTCGCCTTTGTTGATGTTGATGCTTGAGCACGCGTCTGCATGTCAGAATCTGATGGCTTTTCTTTAGGCGCTTTTACCTTAACCCGGTGTGGAATTTAATCGGTGTTTGATGTCGCAGCTAAGGCGTACGTAAGTGATTAGAAAGATGTCATTGCATTAGGATAGATCATATTAATGATTTAAATCAACTTCATTTATAGATTAGGGGGTGAGGGATTAGGGTATCATATGATCCGTTCTAGACGGATTGTTTCTTTTCCGAAACCGACCACAAGAGTTTTTCTGATTAAATCCCTTAACAATTGCAAAAATATTATTTCAATAGAAAGGTATCATTGCATTTGAATTGCAAATTTCACTACGTCTCGCTAGCTTTATTTGTATTGGGTTAAAAGATGACGGATATTATGTATCACGAACCATTTCAGATGGATTGTAACTTTTCTTTAGGTTTTTAACTCCGTATAAAACATTGCTATAAATTTATATTACTTTATAGACATTGGCCCAGTGGATCCAATTCGTGATATAGAAACGTTAAATGAAGATGTCGAATCAGAATACGTAGAAGAAAGCGAGTGCGAAAGTATCGAAAAACCTCTTTCTATGTCTTTCGAAACCTACAAGCCCATGTGCGGATTAAATTCTTTGGATAGTGGAAGCGAAGAGTACAGATTTAACACAGGTTTGTTTGTTATAAAGTGAATCTTATATCGACATATATTTTTGATGTCTCATGCCGCCCAGTGCCTTTAGTTGTAAATAGTAGTAATAAGCGTAAGTATTCTTAATGCGTGTCAGAAGTTACAAAATAAGTATTAAACATTTTTTATTAATGAATTACCATTTTTGACCTAGTTTTTAACATTAATTTAAATTTATTTAAAGGTGATTCTTACCATCGACACCCTAATAGCTACTTACCCCCATATAACATACAAAGTGAAACTGATGGAGAAACATCTTTGTCCAGCACCAAATTGCTTAATAGCAAAATTGGTAGAGCAATTCCAGGTACCAATGATTCAGATGAAGAAATTTCGGGATATGGTTTCCCTAATCGAAGAAGTCGCAGAGAAATCAGTGAAATAGATTTAATGGTCAATCGATGTGGTAAGTTTTTCAATAGTGCAATACATAACCATATAAAGTGTGATTTTACTTTAAACGATCAAGCTGTGGGTGACAACATTACCACTTTACTACGATTGGAAGTTGTTGCCGCGTAAATAAATAAAGACTTTGAAATTGATAGTTAATTGAGTTTATTTCATTTAATAAAAGAAAAAAATTAAGTGGTAGTGGTACTAAAAATTGTTATTTTTTTTTTACTCTTGAACTTTACGCGGCAAATTCTCCTCTGGCTGGCTGCTGCTGTGACATATTGCTTTAAATGTCAATATCGGCATTGCCAGGTTTGGCAACACTCCCCCCGGTAAGCTTGGTGTTTCGTTCAGGTTACCAATATTGCCAAACCGATTTAAATCCATAACGGCCAATTTCAATTTCGCAGTAGGTCGAGTATATACCCCAGTCGCCGTTTGTACTACAGCCGATCTAGTTTGCCCATCTTTGCTTCGATGCACTTCAATAACCCTTCCCTTCGGCCAAGTGTTCCTTTGGTTATTGGCGTCTACAATGATTACCAAATCTCCTTCTGATATAGGCTTCGCCGAGTTGAACCACTTTGTTCTTCTTGTGAGCGAAGGTAAGTATTCTTTGACCCAACGTCTCCAGAACAAATCAGCATATTTTTCGCAGGTCATCCAATTCTTTCGAAGAGCTATGCCATCATCACAGAGTTGACCAGTAAGCGTCACGCCACTCGAAGATCCCATCAAAAAATAATCCGGGGTTAACACTTCGTCACTGCCCCCATCTACAGGTACATATGTAAGTGGTCTCGAATTTACAATATACGAGTACTCCACCTCTGACATCATTTTCAATAATAACTCATCTTTTGGATTGCGACTTAGCTGTATGTTTGCTAAAGTTTGTTTCACCGAGCGCACCAATCGCTCCCAACTCCCCATATGAGGTGATGCTGGAGGAATAAAATTCTATTTAATTCGTTTGCCAACAAATCGTTCTGCCACCTTATTTACGCTCAATTGCTCCGAAATCTCTTTCAGTTTCAATTCCCCTTTTCAATCTTCCCCTTTTCGCCGTATTGCCAAAATACATGAGTCGGTGGATAGGCTATATACTACTTCAATATGAATCGCTCTTATCGTCAAACATGTGAGCAGAACACCCCATCTCTTCTCCGTATGTCTGCCTACCGTCACTAACATCAGGCCGAAATAGTTTATTCCTGCATACGAAAATGGCCGAGTGAAAGATTTAAGACGTGCTGGAGGTAATTCAGCCATCAATGGTGGTATCGGAACTACCCTTCTATTTTTACACAATTGACAATTACTTTAAACTCTTTAATACAATTCGCAGCGTTGGGATGTAGTAAGTATGGCGAAGCTCGTTTACCACAGTTTCAGAATATAGGTGCCTGTATCGTTCGTGACAGTGCTGAACTATTAACATGGTGATATAGTGTGTCTTTGGTAGAATTATGGGTCTTTTCTTTTTCTTTTCTTTTCTTTTCTTTTCTTTTTCTTCAACTGGAAGAAGCATGAATGGATGCATCGATGCGGCCTTTTACTCGCATTACATTATTTGGATCCAGGTACGGGTTTAACTTATATATGGAGCTAGACTTCTCTAAAGTCGACATTTCTGTCGTATTGCCTAAATTTCTCTTTAAGAGGCGTACCTCCTCTGGATAACACTCAAATTGACACAATCTGTATAGGTAATTTTCAGCTCTCGTAATATCGTCTGAAGTTAGACCGCGGCTTTCTTCTTTTCGCCTTTGCCTAAGGATCGTATCCGAAAAATAATAGACAGAAGTCATGGTTCCACGCAATTTTATCCATGATGAGAACCTTTTGCATTCCACTAAAGGTGTGGCATGAAGCATAGTATGAGTGAATGCATTAAATTCACATTCTACCGTATGTAGTGTTGTTGTACTTGATGGCCATGCATCTTTGGGTTGACACAGAAACTTGGGTCCGCAATACCAACGGCTCTCCGAGGATAAGTCAATCTTAAGATTCCACTTTGTTGCGTCATCGGCGGCATTTTCTTCGCTTGGTACCCATCTCCATTCACTTTCATTGGAATTCTCTAATATTTCACCTACTCTAAACATCACGAACTGTTTCACTTTCCGATGGTCGTTTTTAATCCAACATAAAACTGATTGTGAGTCAGACCAGAAATATCGCCTGTCGATTTATATAGAATGTCGAAGTGCACATTCGACGTGAGACCCCTTTTTTATACGTAGGTAAGCTACCGCTGCATATACTGACATACTTTTGTCTACAAACACATGAAGATCCACACAACATTCGCTTTCAAATTTAATCTTACTGAGATAGGTTCTTCTAATTTTGATTTCTTGTACTATTGGCAACAATTTGACCCAATCGCGCTATAACTCAAAATGTTCAGGATGTATTTCTTCATCCCACTGAGTACGCTGACGCCACACTTCATGCAAAAGAATTTTAGCAATTCTAAAAAGGTTTCGAAATTCTTTTTGCAGCTCGCTGCGTTTTCTTGCCGAGTTGCTCATAAAGCTTCTAATTTCAAATCCGCCCTGCTGATGGATGTATATGACTTCTTTTGCTAAATTAATAGCCTCTTCTTCGGTATCCAAGCTGTCAAGGAAGTCTGCGTTATAGCTTCTACTGCTCTGGGGAATTTAGAAGTATATTCCGAAGCATTCTTATTTTTAATAAATTCCACGCAACAGGGTGAGCATGTAGATCCAAATGTCAATACTAGCACTTTATAATCTTCTATCGTTCCCGTGTCTCCACATATGGCAATTTTTCATTGTCGAAATCGAAAAAGTATCTCCGGTAGTTCTGGTAAGTTGTCAGGTCCCGATAAAAAACTCAAAAAATTGAGTTTAAAGAAATCCCGTTAACTGGCTGCTGCATCCCACACAATGCCTACTTTAGATAGTTTATTGATATTTATTATGGGAAAAATCGGTAAATACCAAATTCTTCTGTTTCAAGTCTCCATCAACTCATCTTTGTTAAGTTTGCGCACATACCTCTTTTCTACGTATCCCAAAATTTGTGTACGAAGATTCGCTGCTAGGACCGGTTCCCTTTTAAGTCTTTTTTCTAGGCATAACAGTCTGCTTTCTGCTGCGGGTCTACTATTCGGCAGCTCGAATTATTCACAACAGGGGTACTCTAAACCGCTTACCAACACGTTCGGTGGCATTTTCTAAAAGAGTTGTAGCCTTTATGTCATCCTTGTTCATCAAACGCTTTATGTCCTTCGAACCAATATTTTATACAGTAAAGAATTCGCGAACTATTTCATTCAACTTCTCATGTGCTTTATCTTGGCATTCATACACATGATAACTGACGTGATCCATTTTTAGTATTTTAGTAGAACCTAATCGCGTTTTGATTGCTGCCGGCTGATCAACATTTCCCTCCCTATGTTTTATTGAATTCGATAATCGGCCGTGATCAAGTCCGATTAATATTGAACTAACTGGAACACCTTTTAAGTATGGGAAACATGACTTCAGCATATCGAAATTCATTGACTGTGTCGGAAGATTCAGTGACTCCACTGTACGAATGTTTGAAAGCAAATATTTGTTTGGGCAATTAGAGGCCCTTTAAACATAGTTGTTCTGTCTCGCCTTCTAATTGGAAAACGTCGGCCCAACTGCTGGTTCATTAAAGTTATCGAGGAACAATCATAGCTTCATGTTGGTGTAAATGACAATTGTATCCATTTGAACTATCATCAACATTTCTATTCAACGATTCTTCTGGTTTATGTAACAGCTCGTGATGCTTAAATGAACAACCGTTTATTCCGCATCTTTTATTTGAAGTGCACCTTCGGTTGTAGTGTCGAAGTAGGCATGTGCGACAAAGGAAATGCTTTTTTACTTCATTTGTTCTTCAAACCCAAACCGGTGAATTGACTGCATCGTTCTACGGATTTGCAATTATTGCTACTAATTATGCATTGCCGTGATTCCAAATTGTCGCTGACTACTGACTCATGATGTGCGTTCATAAAGGATGTGTTTGTTATGTGTCTCTTTTCGGGTTTTGCTTCCATTGTGTGCGACGATGTCATATCTTTTACTTCACATGCAGCCTGTGCAACTTGGTATAGCCAAGCGCTAAATGTCGACAAATTGACTGTTTGTGTTCCCATTTTGAATATGCCCCAATATAGACGAGTTTGATAAAGCAATTTTTCTGTAAGTTCCTTGCAGTAAGCATGGGTTGTTGAGGTGTGAACTTAACCCTGTAGACTCCATCGTGGCAACAATGTTTTGAACGGACAATGCGAATGTTACCAACGAGATCGGAAAACCCACTTGTTCAGGCTATCTTTTGCAAAGCTGGATTGTATTTTGCCATCGTCATCTGATGCTTGCTGCTCCAAAATATCATATTTTGCATCGAGCTACTCTTTATCCCTCTTTTCTTTCAGGAGTCTTTCTTCTTCCAATCTTTGCAGGCTTAACTTCATTGGTCTGGTAGTACTTGTCGACGTAGCTAGACCCTGCCTTCGATAATTGTGACGACAGCGATCGATCTCATAATAATTGTTTCGCTTTCTTCGAACCTTTTGTACCATAATCTTCTGATGGTATATTGTCGTCTTGTGGCACTAATTGACTTTCAGCATTTTTGTTCGATGAACACTTTGGACTGATCCAATCCTCATTTTCACTGTCGGAAGTCACGTTAACGCACGGATAATTGTGCCATTCACCACATTTGTCGCATTGTACCATTTCATTGTCGTCGGGCTTGCTGCACGATTTGCAGTGAAATTTCTGGGAAACGGAGTGAAAATTGGCTTGCGAGGAAGAGCTGTTTTTCAAGGTTAAAACACAGCGTTTTGTTTGTGGTGGAGGGGAGCGCGATATCTTATCAGTTTTATTAGTATTGCTCACCTGACAGTTACGGCTTAGTGGCTTTTACCTTTCGTGATAGTGATATGTTGAATGGTTTTTCTCTTGTTGGGTTTTCGGAAAATTTCGTCTTCTTTAGAATGTGTTGCTTATTTATTACGATCGATGTTCAACTTGTAAAGGGTGGTTAAGTTTTAAGGGCCGATGTTGATTTTGAATAAAACACAAATTATTTAGGAAATTACTGTCTTTCTTTTTATTATGATAATATTGGTATGGTTCAATTATGTATGGAACAAAATATCGGCCAAATGGCCGCCGCGACCTCGGCGGCGCACCTCCATCCGATGGTCCAAATTTTCGATGACGCTGAGGCATAATTGAGGTTCTATGCCGTTAATCTTGAATTGTTGCTGGCTTATCGACGTACACCTTTTCTTTCAAATAACCCCAAAGAAAGAAGTCCAACGGTGTCAAATCACATCATCTTGGCGGCCAATTGACATCGCCACCACGTGAGATAACACGGCCATTGGGTTTGTCGCGCAAAAGAGCCATTGTTTCGTTAGCTGTGTGGCAAGTGTCACCATCCTGTTGAAACCACATATCGTCTACATCCATATCTTCCAATTTGGGCCATAAAAAGTTCGTTATCATCTCACGATAGCGAACACCATTCACAGTAACTGCCTGACCGGCCTCATTTTGGAAAAAATACGGCCCGATGATGCCGCCAGCCCATAAACCGCACCAAACAGTCACTCTTTGTGGGTGCATTGGTTTTTCGACCATCACTCTTGGATTATCATTCGCCCAAATGCGGCAATTCTGCTTATTGACGAATCCACTGAGGTGAAAATGTGCCTCATCACTGAAGATGATTTTCTTCGAAAATTGATCATTCACTGTTGCCATTTCTTGCCACCATTGTGACCATTGACGACGCTTGAAATGGTCAAGAGGCTTTAGTTCTTGAGTCAATTGCACCTTGTAAGCGCGTAAATGCAAGTCTTTATGCATAATGTTCATCAACGACGAGCGTGAGAGGTGCAATTGTTGGGCACGACGACGAGTTGTGGCTCTTCAGCCACACTATCGCGAACAGCAGCAATATTTTCTGCAGTACGAGCTGTACGAGCATGCACTGGTGCTTTCACATCTCCTATAGACCCGGTTTGCACAAATTTTTGCACGATTTTTCCAATTGTACGCGCATTTTGACGATTAAATTGACCGAAAGGATCACGATATGCACGATATGCATTTTGATTTGAACGCCCATTTTCATAATAAGCCTGAATAACTTCAACGCGTTGTTCGATTGTGTATCTTTCCATGGTTCAAATTAAGTTAGTCTGAAATTGAGAAATGTCAAATGAAATGCAGAAAAAAACTTGACGTTTAGGTGTGGTTCACATTCAACATCGGCCCTTAAAATTTAATCACCCTTTAGCAAAGGGTAAAATTCAATCTGGATGATAATCTGTTACTGGCGGTGATGACTGCAAATGTGGTCACTTCAGTTGCCTTTTGCCTGCCGTCGAGCGCACACGCGATCATATGTGACAAAGAAAAAAAAAAAAAAATTCTATCTATAAAAAAAAAAAAATCGATCGCGCGCGTAAAATCAAATTCAGTGCAGTGCAATAGAAAAAAATAAAATAAAAAAAAAACAAAAACACAATTCAGTGCCGGTGTATCCCATCTTTTCACCCCCACTCACTCGTTGTTGCGCTTCTTCGTTATCGCAATTGGAGCATGTGCTATACGAGTATATGTACATACTTCCGATGACTGGGAGAGTGTAACATTTGATGCATAGCGGACTGTGAATGTTTATCCGAATAGCGGACCTTAACTGATTGTCGTTTGGGCTTAACACCTACGACAGTTTGTTTTGAAAAACTATTCTTTGTATCTACACTCAGAGTCAGAGTTGTGTCTTTTTGTGTTTCTATGTAGTAGTGATGAGGAAATTTAGGGTTGATTTTACCAACATTCGTGGGCTTCAAACGAATTTCTTCGGTATGTACCCCTACGCCCATTCCCATAAACCAGCTGTTCTGGCACTAAGCGAAACACAGGTAGTGGAAGAATCTTCCGATTTGAAAATGCCTGGATATAACTTAGTGTCGTTATTCTTTCCCGACCGTGGCCTCGCTATTTATGTCCGTAGTGATATTGCTTACCAAGTTCCACCACAGTATGGCCACTATTCCAACCCGGAATTTAATTTCAAATGGCTAAAATTCACCGTCCGTATGCAAATAATTCACTACTGCTTTATTTACAGAAGTCCTAGTGCGGACTTGATGTGTTGTCCGATCCCATCACTCGAATTGTTTCCTTGCAACCTCATACTGAAATCGTCATTGCGGGCGATTTCCATATACACAATTCGGATTGGCTTTTCAACATTCTGGCCAGACAACACCCGAAGGAAAGTATGTTGAACTTTTGGCTGAGATAAACAATTTGACTCAGCTTGTAAATAAGCCTACACGTATACCGGACATTGAAAGTCATTTCGCCAATGATATACATATACACCAGTGATGTTCTAGCGCCTCTAGGTCGGTCTGACCATAATATCGTATCAGATAAATTCTCGTACTCTGACCACACAACCTCTATAACTCATAAGCAGCAAATTAAACAAAAAAAAACCTTGAATTGGATAGTTTAAAGAATTATAGAACAAACGTATGTTTTAAAATTTTGAAATTATTTATTATTTATTAGTAATATTACAAGGAAATGTGGCTTGTAGGCAACAATGAGCTATAACGAAAATGAAATGAAAAATGAAGGTCGGTTAATTCAGGTGAAAATTCTTCTGAAAATTCTCTGAACACTTACTTAATGGATTTTGACAAAAAAATTCACCAAATAACACAAAAACAATTTTTGATTATTTTTACCGGAGAGCACATGTCAACTTTTTAGAAATTATCACTCTACTAACGAGATTTCTTTGTTTGAAACATAGAGACATCATTTTGTTCATTGTTTCTGAACTTGATTCGAAGATTGGAATGTACAATGTTTACAATGCCTAAAAACGGAAAATAATATACACACTAGGAATTTATGAGGATAAAACTTACATGACCAAAAATTGAGGCAAAAAATCCTACAATGTTCCAAAGGTAGCAAAAATTTGTGGTCATTCGTCAAAAATATTAAAAATACTACCTCGTCTGCCATCCCTACGCTCATTTACAATGACATTCCAGCTTTCAGCTCCTTAGACAAAGCCAATCTGCTTGCTGCTCACTTTGCAGCGAATTCCACGCTGCCAGATAATGCTTTGTCTTTCCACATCTGTCCACTTTCACTCTCGTACAGTTGCAGGAGTTGGTTGGTTGGTTGGTTTAAGAGGGTGAGTTTATGCTCTTCACTTAGGCCTCCATTGGGCCCGTTGTGTTCCCCTCATCTATGTAACTGTAGGGAATAATGCTGTGCCTTGGGAATTATGTGTTGAGAGGATTTAGGTCTTGGGATCATGGGTAGTATCAATGGGAAACTATACCGTATAGTAATCGGGGAATCGTAGTGTTCGTCTGGTGAACTCCAATATATCCCCGATTCCTTTCTTACTGAGGTGTGTAATATCCGGAATCCTTGGAGCTCCCAGAATTTTCAGTCCTAGCCTCGCTGTAGCAGGGCAGTGGCAGGGGAAGTGTTCTATATCTTCCTCCTCCTCCTCACAGTTGGCACAGATTGTTGTATCAGCTATCCCGAGTCTGACCGAATGTTTATTGAGATTGATGTGCCCTGTTAAAAGTCCCACCATCAACCTCAATTGTGTTCTGCTTGAGTTAAATGCTCTTTTTGCTGTGTTGTTACTCGGTTTAGTTATTTCAGATCTTGCCACTTTTTAAGTGTTTAGATTCGTCCAGTAGTTATTGAATTCCTGTCGTATCTTTTCATTGATTATTGTTTTAATAGTTGTCAGAGAGACCCCTACTGTATTATCCGGGTTCAGGTATGTGTTGCCCGCTCCTTTCCTTGCTAGTTCGTCTGCCTTTTCGTTACCCGGTACTCCTTCGTGCCCCGGTACCCATGTGAGACGGACTCTATTGCGTCTGTCAAGTAAGTTCAATTTAGTTTTGCACTAGTTGTGATTTCGACATGGGGTTTGTAATCGCGCTAATTGCTGCTTTGCTGTCCGAGCAGATGTCGATTTGCTTCCCTTCGCTGGTGTCTTCTGCGAGTATTTCAGTTGCCTTCTTAATTGCATAGACTTCTGCTTGGAACACCGATACAAATGGTTCTAGGTGAATGGCAAGTTCAATCGGTGGGTTAGCACTAAAGATGCCAGCCCCTGATTCCCCTGATATGTTAGAGCCGTCTGTATATACCGATATCCCATTGGAGTTTCTTGTCGTTCTTTCATAAGTCCAATATTCTCCTGCGGGGAAAATTGTTTCGAAGCTGTTGGAGAACGTATACGATTTTCCAACAACATCACTGGGGCAATCGATGATTGGTGTCATTACTCTTATCATTTCGGTGATTTTTCGATGTCCCGTATTTGCACCATCGATGAAATGACCGATAGTTCTAAGCCGTGAGGCTGAAATGCCGGCAATCTTCTTCGCTTCTAGGTGCACTGGTAGAATGTTTAGTATCGCTTCCATGGCCGCGGTTGGTATTGAAGATTGTGCTCCTGTAATACCCAGGTAGACCATACGTTGCACCTTAGTTAGCAAGTCTCTTGCATACTTTTTGCTCATCACTGGCCACCATACAACTACCCCGTAGAAGATGATAGGTTTTATTACGCATTCGTATATCCAGTGGACCTGTTTCGGTTTCAAGTCCCATGATTTCCCGATGGCCCTCCTGCAGATCCAATATGCTCTCTTGGCTTTGGTGACTCTTTCTTCCAGGTTCTTTCTCCAGGTCAGTTTCCTGTCCAATATAATGCCCAGATACTTGGCGCTGTCGTGTAGTGATACTCCTCCGAGTTGTGAAATGTGAAAGTCACTAGTTTTGGTTTTTTTTTTTGTAAAGAGAACCATTTCCGTTTTATTTGGATTTATTTCTAATCCACTCTCCTCCGCCCATTCTTTTATGATTCAAAGGGTGTTTTGCATAAACTCTCCTATGATGTTCAGGTGCTTACCTCTTATCAGAACGGCTAGGTCATCTGCGTACGCTACACATTTCGCACAGGTTCCATCCAGTATTTTTAAAAGGTTGTCCATTGTGAGCACCCACAGAAAAGGGGATATTATCCCCCCCTGTGGTGTTCCCGTACGGACTGTTCCCCTTCTTGTTTCACCTCCCAGTGAAGCTGTGATAATGCGGTTTGTAAGCATGTGTTCTAGCCAATTGTTTATTATTTGGTTATTACAGTATATAGAGAGTGCCTCCACAATTTTTTGAGTTTTCACATTGTTAAATGCCCCTTCGATATCTAGAAAAACGCCTGCGAATGATTCCTTGGTTTCAAAAGCATCTTCTATTGTGGTGTAGTGCCGTCTCAACTGATTTTCCTTTGAGCTATGCGTGTTGATTAGGACACAGCCGCGGATTTGTAATCTGTGTTCTGATGGAGTTATCACAGATTCTCTTCATTGATTTTAGTAAGAAGGACGTTAGGCTAATAGGTCTATAGCCCTTTGCTGTCGACAAATCTTTCCCGGGTGTCGGCAGGAACACCACCCTCACCTCTTGCCATTGTGTTGGTGTGTATCCGTGATATAGATATCCCCTGAAGATATTGACCAGGGTTTTCTTTAGGGTGTCTAATTCTATCCCTTTTTGCAAGAAGATGGGAAGTATTCCGTCCATGCCCGGTGATTTGTATGGCGCAAATGAGTTAATAGCCCAGGTCACTTTATCTGCATCAACTAGGTTCTCAGTGTCCTCCCATTTTGTATCAATTCGAGTGACCCCACACTTGGAAGATGTAGCTGCCTCGTTGAAACAGTTTTGGAAGTGTACACACATCAGCGTCTCAAAGGTATCAGCTGTGGTTGCCAAGTTATTGCCCCTTGTAGAAGTTGATAACTTGATGGTTCCTTGGACAGGATCTTCTTTAATCGCGCTGCTCCATTATTATTGCATATGTTGGTGCAGAAAGTTTTCCATGATTCCCTTTTAGCAGCCCTGGTGAGATTCTTGAAGCCTCTTTTACTTTATAGGATTTCCAGTCTGCTTCTTCGTTGGTTCTTAAAGCTTTATTTAGGCGTTATCTAGCAACCTTCCTTATTTCATGGAGGTCGCCGTTCCACCATTTTTGCTTCGTTCTTCTAGGTACCGGTTTTAGAGGGCAGGCGTCCTCAAAAGATTCTATAATACACTTCTGTACTTTGAGGACTTCATTGTTTAATTGGTTAATCTCAGTGTAGCTGTTACCCTGAGTTGGTGTCAGCTTTCCATGAAGATTACTTACAAAGATGGACCAATCTGTTTTCTTAGGATTCCTAATCATTATTTTGGATTTATGATCTATTCCAATATCAAAACTCAACAACCTGTGGTCCAAAAAAGAGATCTCATTACTGATCCTCCAGTTCGACACCAGGTGTATCTACCTAACGTCACATAAGGTTATATCTAATACCTCCCTTCTAATATTATTTATGAAGGTTGGTGTACAGCACTCATTCAAGGTAATCGAGTTTTCAATATTTAAATAATCGGCCAAACACTCACCTCTTTTGTTGATGTTCGTACTTCCCAAGTTAGTGTGGTGGGCGTTAGAGTCCATTCCCACTATGAGGCTCTTCTGTTGGGACCTCGTCCAGGTGACACACTTCTTTAATTCATCGCTAGGTGGAGGTTGCGGGGAGTGATAGGGGAAATAGCAAGAGGCCAAAATAATTTGGTTGGTCTCGCTATTTCTTACCCTATATTCAAGACTTGTGACTGTGAGGTCGCCTGTGCTGATCTGTGGGATAGAGAAAATATTAATATGCTTATGTGCAACAATGCCTGTACACACTTACTGTTCCGTTGTTTGCAATAACTTTCAGTTTATTCCCCCATCCTGTTACCTTATTATTCAGACAATAGGGTTCCTGGATGAGGGCGATATCCGCTTTCCATGCTAAGAGGTAAGCACAGAGGTTGGCAGTTGCCGCCCTACTGTGCTGAAGGTTTGCTTGGATAACCTTCATTAATTCTTTCGTGGAATGAAGGGATTACAAAGCTGACCTGGTGAAAGCCGCATAATGCTTTACCCCCTTGTAAGACTAGTGACCCCAGCGATTCCTCGTCAATCCCTACCACGATCAGTTGGCCTTTGCCTGCCTGCTCCTTTGCGTGGTGAAGTTTCCACTTTTCTGTCTTAAGGTCCTTGTTTTGCAGCTTCATCCCTGCAAATAGCGGTGCAGATTTCTCGATTACCCCTGGGATCAAAACGGACACCCTGGTTAATCTGGGAATCTTTCCCGCCAGGAGAACCACTAGGTTGGTTCCTTCCCAACCAGTTTAGTTAACGACTCCGTCGAGGCATTATCCTGACAGCATATGTGGTAGCGGCTGCCTTTGAAACCTGTCCTCAGGAAATTCAGGGAAGTCGTCGGATTCTCATAAAGTGTTTGGTCCAGGGCAGCATTGAGGGCTTTCTGGAACCGTTCATGTAGCTCCTCCGGTATTTTCCCATCCTCGTCGTTTCTGTTGTAGACCACCATCTCCAGGAGGTTGGCTGCTACATGCCTATACGACCTCGTGTGACGAGATTTCATAGGTGTGGCTGCCTGTCCTCTTGAAGTTGGCGGCCTTTTCGGGTCTTTGAATTTTGATTGTGCGACAGTACTTCCCTCGCTCCTCCCTGGGTGAGCGTTAGCCCGCCCTGGTGGAATAGAGGTAAGCCTAAATTGTGGATGGTCCTTAGCAACACGACTTCTTTTTCTCTGCGGTGGTTCAGCATGGGGGCGCATCCTCCTCTTTCCATCAGAGTTATCATTATATCATTATAGAGTAAGGTGGTCCATCCGTTCCCCGCTCAGTGTTTGTTCGGTACTTTCACTGTTTGCTTTTTGACCACGCGGGGAGACAACTTTTGGTGTTGAAGTAGGCAGTTTGGGTTTGAAACCAAATTTCCTTGCTTCTCCATCTCAAGTCGTCTTCTTTCCCTGGGCCTGTTTCGTTGTTGGGCTCCAGAGATTTTGCGTCTTTTGCGGGTCGCTGACTCGTCCTCTTTACGAGCGGTCAATGTAAATGTTGCTGCACCCTCTTCGATTTTATCTGTTGCAGTGAAGAGGTGCTGCAACCCGAAGTTGTTTCTATTTTTGTTTGTGTTCGTGTCGTGCTTGAGAGTAATAGTAGACACTGGCGACTTATCCCCTTTCGGGGCCAAGCCCTCGCCGGCAGCCGTGGCCTCTGCCGGCTTTTGGATGTATATCCCCATCCGAGTTTCTTCTTTTTCAGTTGTACTCTCCATGTTTTTTTTTTTTGTGTTTTTGATATTTCACTGTAGGTTCTTTTTGTTTACCTTTTAGTTTCTGCACCTCCACCCTGACCTTCCCTGGATCTATTCCAGGTATAGCTCAAGAGTTTCATCGGTCCTTACTCAGCCCCTCCACCACGACAACGTAGGCAAACGACAGAGGGGACAGTTGCAGGAGTGCTCAAAGGTCTTAACATACACAAATCCGCTGGTCCAGATGGTATCCTCCTAGTTTTGAAGAGGTGTTCTTCTACGCTGGTAAAATCTCTGCGTAAGCTTATCTGTCTATCCTACTTTTCTGGGCTCTTTCTTCTAATCCAATCCATTCCTTCGCTGATGCCAGTACCCTCAGTTTTTCATATTCGTTCCCTAACTCACGTCTTTGCTCTTCGGGCGTAGAAAGGGAACGGCAACGTATGTTAAACACATTAAATACCGACCTGGACAGCATAATTAAATGGGGTTCAATTAACAGAGTGGAATTTAATGCTTCCAAAACACAATGATGTCTTCTGTCTCTCAAGCGAAATCAAAACCCTCAACCATTATCCATGGATGGTACTTGCATCATTGGAACCGAAAGACTTCCCATTCTCGATATGTGTATTAATAACCATAATAAGTCTACCTGTTACCATGTTTTAAATCAAATAAAAGAATACTTCGAGAATATTCGATATATTCAAGAAATAACTTCAAAAAAGTTTGTTTGTATTAATAAATGTTGGTTTTATTCAAAGAGTAGCAATAGTTTCTAGTAATGGGTCCTGATCTCCTGATCGCTGAATCACTTCAACTATCCTGCTGTGTAGAGTTCATAGGGTGCTGTTAAATAATCTAGCAAAATTTCGAACCAGGCTCGTTTTATATTACCAGTACGGACCTGATGGATACAGCTGTTATTTCCATGTTTTGAGAAAAGAAGAAATAAATCTTCAAAGGCGGCACAACAAAGGAGGTGGTGTAATGGTATGGGGAGGTGGTGTAATGGTATGGGGATCAATAAGCTATTACGAAACTGTGGAGCTGGATTTCCAAAGCTCCAAAATGACGGCAATCACTTACAAATCGATACTGGAAAGAGCTTTTCCGCAGTTTTCGGAGATATTTGGTGGACAGCGATGGACTTTCCAACAAGACAATGCACCGGTACATACCGCACGGACAACAAAAGCCTGGATTCAGAACCAAAATGTAGACCTACTTGCATGGCCGCCATATTCACCCGACCTGAACAACATGGAAAACGTGTGGGGTTGGCTTTCAAAAAAAGTAAAATATAAAACGAGCCTGGTCCGAAATTTCGCTAGATTATTTAACAGCACCCTATGAACTCTACACAGCAGGATACTTGAAGTGATTCAGCGATCAGGAGATCAGGACTCATTACTAGAAACTATTGCTACTCTTTGAATAAAACCAACATTTTTTAATACAAACAAATTTTGTATTGTGTTTTTTACATTTTAAGGTTCTAACAGGTAGATTTAGCTACTGTTCGTAATCAAGTGAGACAAAAAAAACAGGTAAATTTTATGACCTATTTGGGAAAATCGTCATAAAAGTTGCATTTATGAACTTAATCCCATTTTTTTTTACAATATAAACATAATCTATCCTTCATTCCTTGTGCAATTGGTTTTTCCCAGATTAGCGAAGGGTTTTAAAAATATCGTAAAATTAATCAAGTGAGACGGAGTGCATATTAAATTATATTTTTTTTATTTTTCTTTTCTTCTTTTTAATTTGTGTATGAATCATTAGTTTTCCTGAAATATTTGTTTTTTTTATATGTTGACTTGCTACCTGTACTATTAATTCGATTCATTGTTAACTAATAAATGTCTAAAAAATAAAAAAAATATCTAAGACTTAGTACTCCATGAAATTAATTAACAGTTCCATCTGCTTCAGTGTTGCTAACATAAAATATGAATTATTAACAGACATTTTTCTGCAATATACCTATGTACTCGTATATGGATAAGTTGTTGATAATTACTTGCAGTTCTGAAATTTACATGAAATCACATTTGATCAAAAAACAAAATAGTGAAGAATGACAGCGAAGATGTCAATGGTGACACCAGGGAAGTACTTTAAAAACTGGTTATGTACTTAGACATTGACACAAATAGTGGCGAACGTATGAAAAATAAATTTTCATTGAGAAGTACTTTATTCAAACAACATTGATGTAAAAGCTAATAATACCGTTTTGCCAACTGATAAAAACATCATTAAGAAATATGTTGCAGAAACTGGTTATGTATTATACATAACCAGTTTTTCAAGTGCTTCCAAGGAATTGCAAGTATAAGTACAATTCCCGGTACTGGTACTTGAAATTTTTAAGTAAAAGTACCAAGGAATTGTACTTGTAAAGGGTGACGAGATAGTAATGATAGTTTTTTCCAATTGTTATGTTTCAGCAGCTGTCAAAGCTACCAATGACATCCAGCTGTCAAAATATTCATTAAGTTTTGCCATTTCATCGTGCTTCCCTAACGTGTGGAAATTATTATAAAATATTATCGAAATTCCGGCTCAGTTGTAAATACGCAACGTGAATTTCGTCGTGAGGTCGGTCGTCATCATGGCTTCAATGTGCAGGCAATTCATCGCACCGTCGAAAAGATTGAGCGCGAGTACACTCTTTTGGACCTCAAGCCACCTACTAGACAGAGATCGGTACGAAATGAAGAAAACATAGTCGCTGTAGCGGCCAGAAGAACCAGAAATGTCGATTCGACGCCGATCAGCTGAATTGAGAATCGCCAGAGAGTCCACCAGGCTTATTTTACGGTTGGATTTGGACCTACGTTCGTCCGTATAGGATTATGCTGACGCAAGAATTGAAGCCGGACGACCATAGACAACGCCGTGAGTTCGCTAATTGGGCGCTGAAAATGTTGGCCGGAGATCTCATATGTGGCCCATTTTTAGCTCAGCGGCCATGTCAACAAGCAAAATTGACATTATTGGAGCGAAGCATCAATGCATCTGCAAAGATTTACTGTTTGGTGCGGCTTATGGCACGGCGGCATCATCGGCCCTTATTTCTTTCGAAATGAGGAAGGAGATACAGAGCGATGTTAACCGACTTTTTGTGGCCAGAGCTCGACATCATCAATATATATCCGAGCTGTGGTTCCAACAAGACGGCGCTTCATGCCATACAGGCGACGCAACGCTTGGAGTGGTGAAGGAGAAATTTAGCCACTGCGTCATCTCACGGCGAGCGTTCATCAATTGGCCGCCGCGATCATGCGACTTGACACCCCTCGATAATTTTCTCTTGGGCTACGTTAAGTCCTTAATCTACGCTAACAAGCCAACTTACTTTGGACGAGCTCGAGGCCAACATTCGAGACGCTATTGCCGGAATAACGCCGCACATATTGGGCCGAGTCATCAAAAATTTAACTGACCGCTTGAAGCACTTCCAGCGAAGTCGAAATGGCCATTTAAATGATGTGCTATTCCATGCATAACGACATGAATGTATTAAAATAAAGCGGTTTTTGTTTTATTTAAATTTCTTTTCCTATCGTTCTTATCTGGTCACCCAATACTTAAGAAAAAGAAGTAATTCTACTTTTTTTTATTTTTTTTTTATAATTCGCGCACGCCAAAAGGAATATGAATACTTTTATACTGTTACAGAGCACGGGCTTTTAGGAAAAAAAGGAAGAGGAACAGAGGAGAAGCCTGTGCACGTTGGCTTTAAATGTTTGAAGGTTGTTGTCCACATTCGTGTCGTTCGGCTTATAAACGAATCCCTATATTTGATAGTATGACCGAAGTTAGGCTTAGGGTGAACTGATGTGCAGTCGAAGCATGTGGCGTATTGCGGGTGAAATTTTGAAGGGGAGGAATGCAACTGTCAGTTTCGCTGGAGCATTTTTTGTGGAAAAAACGATAAAACAGGGAGAAACATGAGACATTTCTCCTATGTTCAAGTGAATGTATAGCATTCACAATGTCTCTATCACCTATAAGTTTTAACACGCGATTTTGTACCCTATCAAGAATGTGCAGAAAGGTCTTGGTTGCACCAGACCAGATATGGGCGTTATATTCCAGCTTGTACTTGTACTTGAATTTTCAGCTCTGGTTAGAAGGCACACTTGGTGAAGAGACATTTTATTACTGCAAATTAAGGAAGGATCCAGTTTTTTGTTGTGGCGTTGTTTTACGTTACTGAGATCATTTCTGCTTTTGACATTATCACTACAAATAATTGTTTTGCTTTGCCGTAGAAACACTTCGCAAAGAACGTACCTATTTTATTCCCCCCTACCGTTGATTGCCTTCCTTGTCCTTCAAACCAATTAAAATAATTCACTACACCAATCCAAAATTCAATATTGTGTTATTGACTATACACACACACAAAACAAAACCGTTTCCAATGCCACAGCCATATAACATACCTATCAATGCACAGCCCAAAAGCAACAGACGAGGAAAAAGAAACAAAAGTCAGTCATCATCATCATCATCACCACTGTGCTGGAACTCGCTGTCCCTGTCATTCTTATTTTACCGATTGTTCGTACTCCACGATAACGTAGGAAGATGGCTTATAGCTTTAAATGTTCGTTATACCAAAATCTAATCGGCAAAGAAAAAATAACATTCAAATCGGAATACCTTTGCTAGCATTTTTACCATTTAACTTTGAAATTTGTAGATTCGTTACAGCATTTACGGAGCGGAGCGTAATGTATATACACTGCAGGCCAAAAGAAAAAATTCTTTAGTAGAATAATAATCATGTAAAATGAACAGGAAACATATACTCGTATGAAACCGAAATAAGAAGAAAAGTATTTTCATTTTGTTCTCAATATAAAGGAATTTATTAAAAAGAAGAAAAAATGTCTTAAACCGATTTTCCGTCATAAAAGCCAACTTTACATTCGCTTACTTTTTTTTACAATTCTTGGCATTCTAGCTATCAGTTTTTGAATAGTTGCCTGTGGTATATTGCTCCAGCAATCCAATATCCCGGACCCTTCTGTTCAGTTCCCCCCACAACAGCTATATATGGTTTAATCGTGGTCATTGCGGTGGCCATACCATGACTTGTAAGATTTCTTCATCTAACCTCTGTTTCAGGTAGTCTTGAGAAAGTTTTGACGTGTGTTTAGGGTCGTTGTCCTGTTGTAATACGAATCCTTCAACAATTAATCTTAGTACAGAGGTCACAGCGTTTTCTTCCAATATTATTTTGTATGCCTCCTTATTCATTTTTCCAATCACTCGAGCCAGATCTCCCACTCCACTTGCAGAGAAACATTCCCAGACCATAACGGAACCGCCGTCATGCTTGATGGTAGGAATCACACAGTCTGGTAGCATCTTTTGTTCAGTGCTGCGTCGAACAAAAACTCTCCGTTTTGTGCCAAATACCTCGAACTTGGATTCATTGCTCCCTTTGTTGGAATCTTCTTTCGTCCAGTCTTTATGCTTTTTGGCCCATTCTAACCTTTTCTGCTTGTTTTGTTTTTGCAGCAGAGGCAACTCGTCCAAATAGTCTAACGTGTCTTAATCTTCTTTTGACCGTTTTCGAGGACAGCGGTTTATTCCGTGATTCATTTATTTTGTTTGCTTGTCGTGACTATTAGCCGATCCTCGTGTTTAATTGTAGCTCTAGCCTCCTCTGACCGTGGTTTATCCTCAAGACTTCCGGTTTGAACGTGTCGTTCAATGGTACGTCGAACGCAACATTTTGATACCTTCAACTGCAAAAGAACTTCCCACTGCGATTTGTCTTCTTTAAGAAAGGTGATGATTGCGGAGCATTTCTCGATCATGGTTTCCGCGAATTTTTCCATTTTTAACGAGTTGTTTACTTAAGACGTGAAGAATCTTAAATAAATTCTTATTTTTTATTTTTTTTTTATAATTTGCGCGCTCCAAAGAGGATATGAATACTCTTATACTATTGCAGAACACAGGCGTTTTTGAAGGAGAGAGAGGAAGATTTAGTGACTGCAAAGTGTGGCCCTTGCAATCCAGGTTAACAAATTTTGAGATTTGAGAACCCTTTTGATGTAAGGAGTCATAAACAAGTTCTGAATCAACAACCAAAAGTCATAAAATTTAATAATTATTAAAAACCTAAACACTTATCAATGAACCACAAATTGGTTTTTTCCCACATTTGTAAACAAAACACCCATTGTTCAAAAACGTGGGTGTGAAATCCGACTTTTATTATCTGAATGTATTGTGTATTGTTCAGGTAAAAAAATTGGTAAAATAACCCAATATAATTCATAATATTCAATCTCCATGCATGAATGAAGTCAGTTGTCCAGGTAGGCTTCAAACTTTTGGCCTGCAGCGTATATACATATATGTATATATATATATATCCATACATATATTCATATATATAGCAAGAAGAAATAACACTTTTTCTTGTAGCTTTGCTTAGTCCAGTCACCCATTTTAATCGATTTTTTTGTTATATTACAGGTCCCACAGAGAATATGTCGCTGTTGGGCAGTTACCATCCCCGTGAATATGCATCAAATAGTGACCTTTCAACTCACATATGTGAAATTGAGGATTCTGAATTTGAAGAAATATCGCCATCGAGGGGTTTAGTAACAGCTGCAAGAGTCATTAATGTCCCCGAAAGTTGTCCTGCTAAAAAATCTGTGAACTGGTCAAGTATCGTCCATCAAACCGATGTTTGACAAATGTACTGTGCATTAATACATCTGACGCAACATGACTTTTACTTAATTCCGAGTAGATAACAATTATAAAACAAGCATCTTATGTTAACATATATTTAATAGTATTCAAATTAGGTGAATTTCATTTGTTTTGATATATACATATATAAGATATAATTAAGACTCACACCTAGACTGTAAGTACGTGGTCCATAAATATTTATTGTTTTTGCTTAATTAATGAAAGAACAATATCACAATCAACTTACTGATAATCTTTGAATAAAAACTAGAAACTTAGCAATTAATGACATTCGATTTCTTTGAGTTACTTTCCTACTTTAACAATCTAGGTATAATTAGCTTACTGATTTATATGTATATGAAAAACAATAAATATATGTAGGCCACTTACAATGTTACTGAATTTTGAAATGTATTTTTGTTTTTACATGTTTAGATTTAATATATGTATATATACCTAGTGTTAAATTGTTCATTATATGACTGATAATTATATTTGTAAATTAAATTTAAGTCTTCAATTACTTTCGTACTAAAAATATGTAAAAATAAGGAATATACATAAAGGCATATTAAAAGCAATTGCTTTTTTTAATATTGTAACATAATGTAGCATAATGCAACAAATTCCGAAGTGTCTTTTCATTCTGGCATAATTTTGTTCCGAAGTGTCTTTTCATTCGAGGTTCGTGTCTGCAATTAGTCTCCACAGTTCGTGTCCACGATAAGAGACGGATAATATCACGGATAAGAGAGAACAAGAGATTATTGGCTGCAGCTGTCATCCTGAAATTATTGCATCAGAATTTTCTTGTTCCAGTGGTCGAAGAATTTGCTAGAAGTTTCTGGCTATTAGAAATGCGGCTATTTAAGGACAGATGGCGGTCGAGACAGGGCAGTTGGTTTTGAACCGCACGAGGAGATCGGAAAAGTGATAATGGGCGAAGTTGTAATTTTGTGATAAATTGAAAGTTGAGAGTTAACAAGAAGAAGTAATTAGTTTGGATTTGTGAATTAAGTAATTGAAAGGAGATAAAGTGATTTGAGAAGAAAGAGACCTTGTAAGGAAGAAGTGTGCGAAGAATAGTATAGTGTGAACTTGAATTGTTCTATAGACAAAAAAAAATAAAGAAATAATTTCACAGAATATCGTTTTATCTACTCGAGCCGTAGCTCGCATATTACATTGGTGTCAGAAGTGGGATAAAACTTATTCTGTGAATAACTATTTCCGTGGTGTGAAATTGCACGAGAAAAAAAAAAAAAACATTTCTGTGTTGAGTTAATTAGTTGCGCAAAATGGGTCGCAAATTGGGAAAACCAACTATAATTCAACTAAAGGCAGAACTCAGTAAGCGGAATCTCGACACAACTGGGGGAAAAGATGCCCTACTGATTGGTCTGGAAGTAGCAGTAACGCAGGAAGGTGAAAATCCGCATGACGTAGAGTTTGACGCGGAAGAGGAACCAGCAAGTACAGTAGCCGACCCGGGTATAACAAGTCTGCTCCTGCAACTTAAGTTAGTCATGGACGAACAAAAGAAAGCAATAGAAGACCAAAAGAAGTCTCTGGAACTTAAGCTCGATGACCAAAAAAATTCTCTAGAACTTAAGCTGGACGAACAAAAGAATTCTCTAGAACTTAAGCTGGACGAACAAAAGAAAGCAATGGACGAACAAAAGAATTCTCTAGAACTTAAGCTGGACGAACGGAAGAATTCTCTAGATGCTCTGGAAAGGAAACTTGATGAGCAAAACAAGAGATGCGGTTTGGGGATGAACACATGCAGCAGGTGTACAGGGTTCAGCTGCGCAGTCGAGTCCAGAAAAGGGGGGAAACGCTCCAACAGTTGCAAGCGGATATAGAGCGACTAGCCCATCTTTCATACCCTAAAGCTGGTGAGGAGCTTATCAACGAAATGGCGGTGGAAGCTTTTATTCAGGCCATAGAGGACAGATAACTGCAAATGGCTGTAAGGATGGCTGAAAAGCGAACACTCCCCGAGGCATTGGCATTCGCTTTGTCAATGGGGGCTGCGGACCAAGCATACCAGGGAATACACCGTGTCAGGGAAATGTCCGTCGTGGAATGCTCATGCCAGAAAACAGCCGTCATGGATGAAGACAAACCTCGCGGAAGTCAAATCCGTTGCTGGAATTGCAACCAAACCGGACACCTACAACGGCAGTGCAGAAGTGCACCTAGACGAGGAAATTGTCCACATTGCGGAAGTAGGAGAAGCAGAGAGGAAGCATCCTGTCGGTCAGACTTCCCAAAACCAGCAGTCGGGAAATGCGTAAGAACCAACTTCGCGGGGCAGAAGTTGGTTACTGGAATCGAGGCCCCCAGGACCACCATTCAAGTTTCGCAAACTAAACGGGGTAACAAGAGCCTGACAGTGGAGGCACTAATCAACAAGAAGAAGTACGTAGCCACCATCGACACAGGTGCCACCGCCCCCATTGTAAGAAGAGATATCGTCAGAAGCTCCTGGCTGCACAATACCAACAGCTACTGCCTGAAGACTGCAACAGGGGAAATGGCGAAGGTGTTTGGAGAAGTTCGTCTTACGATTGCTCTGGCGGGACTGACAGTCTCCCATGCGTTTCTGGTGGCAGATATATGCGACGAGTGCATCATCGGAATAGACTTCATGAAAGCAAATGAAGTAATTTTGGACATCGGGATGCAAGTACTGAGGTATCGAAATGTGGAGATTCCGATGGTGTACGGAAACGAGAATGCCGTAACTCTCAGGACAGTCATCAGCAAAGACGAAGTTTTGCCGCCGTCTTCAGAGACAATCATTTGGACGAAGCTGGAAGGTGATCTTGGGAGCCACCGATTCTACATAGTAGAACCAGATCCAGAGAAGCATTCTCAAGACTACATCGTGGGAAAGACGTTAGTCGAACCAAAGAATACCATGGTTCCAGTGAGAGTTTTGAGCGCGAGACCACACACTGTCAAACTAAGGCGAGGGGAGGTGACTGGAAAATGCACACCGATTACCGCCGTCGCAACGATATCTGAACGTGATGCTCCAAAACCTCTCCCATCAGCTTGGACAGCGGAAACAAGAAAGACAATTCTCCAGTCCAGTGAGCTGAATCAGGAGCAGCGAACTATGGCAGAGAATCTTATCAATGAGTACGCTGAAGTATTTGCCTCACAGGACGGAGAATACGGCCGAACACACCTGGTACAACATCGAATAGACACTGGTGATACTAGACCAATTCGTCAGCCTGCTAGGCGCCTTCCATTGGCAAAGCAGGCAGAAGTTCAAGAGATGGTGTCGGCAATGGAGAAAGAAGGTCTGATTGAAAGTTCCAAAAGTCCGTGGGCATCACCGGTTGTACTGGTTAAGAAGAAAGATGGCAGCACTAAAAAAGAAAGCTATTCTCTGCCACGGATTGATGACACGCTGGACACACTATCAGGAGCCCAACGGTTTTCCACTCTCAACTTGAAGAGTGGCTACTGGCAGGTACAGATCCATCCAGAAGACCGGGAGAAAACCGCCTTCACCGCAGGAAATGGGCTATGGCAATTCACGGTAATGCCATTCGGGCTGTGCAATGCTCCGGCGACTTTCGAGCGATTGATGGAATGTGTCCTGCAAGGGTTAACATGGAAAACCTGTTTGGTACACTTGAATGATGTCATCGTCGTAGGAAAAACGTTTGCGCAACACCGAGACAATCTAAGGGATGTGTTTCAAAGGCTTCGAAGTGCCCACCTGATGCTCAACCCCAAGAAGTGCGCCCTGTTTAGAGCGGAAGTCAAGTACTTGGGGCACCTAATTTCAGCGAAAGGAGTGAGAACCGATCCAGAGAAGGTCGAAGCGGTGAAAAACTGGCCAGTCCCCAAAGATAAACACCAACTAAGAAGCTTCCTGGGCCTAGCCAAATACTACAGACGGTTCGTGAAGGATTTTGCCGGGATCGCAAAGAGCCTGCACCAGTTGACGGAAAAGGGAAAACAATTCAAATGGTGAATTGAGTGCGAGAAGAGCTTCAAGGCACTTAAACAACGGCTATGCGATGCCCCGATACTAGCTTACCCCACTCCCGGGGAAACGTTCGTTGTGGATACAGATGCTAGTAATGTCGGGGTAGGAGCCGTACTCTCCCAGGTGCATGATGGCCAAGAGAAGGTGGTTGCGTACTTTAGCAAGGTGCTCTCTAAGCCAGAAAGGAACTATTGCGTGACAAGGCGGGAACTTCTAGCTTTGATCTTGGCTACGAGGCATTTTCACAAATACCTCTATGGGAGGAAGTTCGTTCTTCGCACAGACCATGCAGCCTTAAAATGGCTATTACAGTTCAAGAGTCCTGAGGGTCAGGTCCCAAGATGGATCGAAAGGCTGCAAATCTACGACTACGAAATACAGCATCGTAAAGGAAAACTCCACTCTAATGCGGATACAGTGTCCCGGGGACCATGCAGAACGGATTGTAGACATTGTGCTCGTCAGGAAGAACGGGAGCTGGTTTCCATCCAAAGAATGAGAGCCGAACCTATCGCCGGCTGGAGCATAGATGAGATCCGGAACGCTCAGAAGGAAGACCCGGATATCGAGCCGATTCTGGCCTGGATGGAGAACATGGAGAAACCGGATCATCAGAACATCTCTCATAGAAGCCCGACCTTAAAGGCGTATTTTGCGCAGTGGGACTCCCTCCATGTCCAAGAAGGTGTTCTGAGAAGAAAATGAGAATCCTCTGACGGAAAGTCGTTTGTAATGCAGCTTGTCGTGCCGCGGACGAGGGTCAAGGAGGTGTTACAGGAAATGCATGGCGGGGCATCCGGAGGCCACTTGGGAGTGAATAAGACGCTAGAAAAGGGAACGAGAACGTTTTTATTGGTTAAAAGCGAAGGAAGATGTCGAAGACTGGTGCAGAAAATTCGACGTGTGTGCAGCTAGCAAGGGTCCGAGAATCAAAACTCGAGGTAAGATGCACCAATACAACGTGGGAGCACCTTTCGAACGAATCGCCATTGACATCGCAGGCCCTTTCCGGAAACCGACAATGGTAATCAGTATATACTCGAAGTAATGGACTACTTCAGTAAGTGGCC
The DNA here is from genome assembly GCA_963082735.1 of Pocota personata. NCBI lineage: Eukaryota > Metazoa > Arthropoda > Insecta > Diptera > Syrphidae > Pocota > Pocota personata. The sequence continues at coordinate 97,043,906 of OY720431.1, read as the reverse complement.
GGAAGCGTTTCCGATCCCTAACCAGGAAGCCAGAACCGTGGCGGAGCAGATCGTCTACAATTGGGTGAGCAGATTCGGCGTGCCCTCGGAATTGCATTCTGATCAAGTGCGGAACTTCGAGTCAAGAATCTTCCAAGAGATGTGTCAACTACTCGGAATTAAAAAAAACATGGACAACCCCGCTTCATCCACAGTCGGACGGTATGGTGGAGCGCTTCAATAGGACTTTGGACGAACATCTCTCGAAGGTCGTAGGTGACTACCAACGGGATTGGGACCGGCAGATTCCCTTGTTTTTGATGGCCTACAGAAGTGCCGTGCATAGCACTACTCGACATACGCCGTTCGAAGTCTTGTTTGGTGGAATACCTCGGTTACCCAGTGAGGTGAAATTTGGATCTCCTACCAATGAGCCCAGAAATGAAGAAGAGTACGTGGCGGACCTTGGGGAAAGGCTTAGGGACATACACCAAAGGACCAGAAGCCAGATTAAGATGACGAGCGACCGCATGAAGACCAGGTATGATGCCAAGGCAACAACGTCAGGATTCCAGGAGGGAGATCTAGTGTGGCTGTATAATCCCCATCGCCAAAAGGGGAAATCACCTAAGTTGCAGCAGAACTGGGAGGGTCCCTACAGAATAATAACCCGCATCAACGATGTTGTCTACCGCATCCAGCGAGGACCAAGGGCCAAAATGAAAGTGGTTCATGTGGACCGACTGAGTCGATACAATGGCCGAAGTGAGGATGCACTTGTTCGGGACGAACAAGTCTAAGAGGGGGGCAGTGTAACATAATGGAGCATAATGCAACAAATTCCGAAGTGTCTTTTCATTCTGGCATAATTTTGTTCCGAAGTGTCTTTTCATTCGAGATTCGTGTCTGCAATTAGTCTCCACAGTTCGTGTCCACGATAAGAGACAGATAATATCACGGATAAGAGAGAACAAGAGATTATTGGCTGCAGCTGTCATCCTGGAATTATTACATCAGAATTTTCTTGTTCCAGTGGTCGAAGAATTTGCTAGAAGGACAGATGGCGGTCGAGACAGGGCAGTTGATTGGAAAAGTGATAATGGGCGAAGTTGTAATTTTGTGATAAATTGAAAGTTGAGAGTTAACAAGAAGAAGTAAGTAGTTTGGATTTGTGAATTAAGTAATTGAAAGGAGATAAAGTGATTTGAGAAGAAAGAGACCTTGTAAGGAAGGAGTTTGCGAAGAATAGTATAGTGTGAACTTGAATTGTTCTATAGATAAAAAAAATAAAGAAATAATTTCACAGAATATCGTTTTATCTACTCGAGCCGTAGCTCGCATATTACAATATGTATACTCTCATACTGTAAGCCGTAGATATTAGTGCTTCACTTTGTTTTCTACGAGTAGCTATGCGATTAATAGAGAATGATAAGTTATCTTAAAAAATTTAATACAATTTTGTTGTTATTTTGCATCGGATAATGAGACCAAACATATTTAGAAGATCGTAGCTTATATAACAAAAAAGTATATGTACAATGTCTAGTGGCCTATTTCACGAACTTACAAGCTATAATTTACAACTGCTTTCTCGCACAACGTGTAAAAATATTTATATATTTTGTTTCACCATATTTTTGTGATAACAAGATTTTATTTATCATTCCCAAATTCAATGGTGAATGGTGAGTACAAATGAAGGGTCCAGAAGTCGTTCACAAACTTGCGGAGAGTTCAGACGTGTATCGGATTTTAGTTAAGTTCGGAGTGAGAAAATTTGACAGTGGATATCCTAATGGCGATTTAGCCTAGAGGTAGTACCAAGCCAGAGACCTTGGGTCAATTCCCGACGGGGGAAAATTAAATTGTGGACTTTTTTTTTATTTCATCTAAGAAAAAGTGAGTGAAATTAATATAAAATAAGAACAATATCATCAGGCCAACCAGCAACAGTGGCTATCGAGAGTATGGGGAGAAGGATAAGGAAGTTGAAACAATCTCCCAACCTTGTAAAGCGCCCCTCTACATCAGCTTCAGCTGAACAGTCGTCAGGTGGAGTGAGGAAAGGGGTGCCGAGTACAGCAACAGCAGCAGCAGAAAATAAGCGGCAGAGGTCGGATAACTCCGTCGTATACCCGTATATCTCCGACGATGGCGAATGCCACTACATAGGAGATAAGAACAACAGTTTCGCAGTTCTCGCAGCTTCTGAGTCCGACGATGAAGACGAGGAAGCTGAAAGTTTAAACAGCAGCATCAGACAGCTTCAACAAAGGGTGCGTGAAATAAAGGCCAAGCAAGTGGCTAGAAGAGAGAGGGAGCGGCAGCAAGAGCTCCAGTGCGCTTCGCAACAACAACAGAAGCAGCTATCAGAAGGCCAGCTGCAACAACAAAAGCAGCCGCAAATGCGACAGCAGCAGCAGCAACGACAACAACAGCTGAATAAACAGCAGCAACAACAACAGTAGCAGAAAACGCAGCAACAACCGCAGCAGCAGCAGAAACAGCAGCAACAGAAGACGACTACAGGGACGAGGGTGCCTCCAATCAATACCTTCAAGGTGAAGACAAAGGATACCATTGAACTATGTAAGTCGGTCATAGGTAATAATTTTCTCATTAAGCGTTTGAATAAAGAGAGGAATGCTATCTACAATACAAACAAATTAAAGATTTATAGAGGGACACGACGAAGGAGATATTCTCCTTCACCGCAAAGGTGGAAAAGCTCAAAACAATGCTGCTGAGGGGGATTGGGCCGTCTACCGATCCGGAGACGCTCCTTGCAAACCGGATGGTCTTAGGAGTGTCAAAGTACCAGGTTATCGCATGGCAGAAATTAAGAAGTAGCGAGAACATTTTACAATGTGTTCGCTGCCAAAGGTTCGGGCACGCCACGTCGAACTGCGAAATGCAGCCTCGATGTGTCAACTGTGTAAAGAACCAAAAAGCAGAGGAATGCGCTCTGGGTAAGGATGGAGTGACAAATAAGAGTCAGCTCTCGTGTGATTTATTCAGGAACTTGGAACACACCACAAACTATCGGGGTTGTCCTAAGTTCCAGTATATTCAAAAAGTAAATCTGGTTCGTCAACAGAAAGTCGGAGTGCAACGTCTACCTGTTCCAATTCCATTGCAATTAGTGACTCTCCAAGTGACCTACGCCCAAATGGAGGCAAGTCATGGAAAAGGCCACATCTTGCTGTCTATCGAAGGACTGAATTAAGGCAAGACAAAAATTTAAACATTTTAGTTTTTTATTTAATTTTAAGAAATAAAATAATCAATAAAAAACATAAAGAAGCAGAAAAGAGAGTTCACTTTTGAATCTGGCTTCATTGTTTGGAACATCATGGGTACATCCTTTTCTACGTGGAACTATGACAATAATTATAGCGCTTCTGATCTGCTGTCAAATGACCATTATTTCTATAAGGCGCCATAGGATGAACCTCCAGTGGATACGCAGAATCGCCTATCAGATGATATTGTGAAGGAATTTTAACATCGCGGTTAACTATGGCTTTTCGCAGTGGACTATCACGCCACACAGCAGCGTCGTGGCATGATCCTGGGTGACCAACAAACACATCCATGAAATATACGCTACTATCGCAAATACCCTGTCAAATGGAAAATACTATAAGAATGATAAAAAATGTGCTTATGTAAATCCATACTTGCATAATTAGTGAATGGGTACCTTTCCTGTTTATGTAACTTGATGAATCCTCGGTCGGATTTGGGATTTTAAAGTATGTACCGTCAATGCATCCCAAGACAAACGGAAATGGATTGTTTCGCTTTTCTTCAAATCCTGTTGCTGTTTTTCTTTGAGCAATTTTATTATTTTCTTTTTGAGCGCTAATTCTAGATTCTGTAAAGCGATCCCATTCCTATTCCAAATCGAACGCAAACCTCTCTAAAGCTGCATTGGTTAACCAATTTCCAAGCGTATAAACAATATTCAAATGAATATTTCGGTCTTCCAGCGGATAATGGCTTAAGCGTTGGCATAAGAGCTGTCTTAAGTAGCTGGAAAGTTATTTAAAATGTTTTTTAGTTCCCACAAACTAAAAAATCGAAAACTTACCAAGAATATGTTTCTGTTCATCCGAAAGTGGGAAAAAATACATCAGGGTACGAGTTAATAACTTTAGTAAAATTCTTGTATTTAGGTTCATTCCTTTTAGAGGCAATAATTGAGGATAATACTAAACTTTTACGTTTTAGTTGTTTCTGTTTTAATTTTATTACTTATTTTGTAAATGTTTTCCTATAGTTTTGGCAATAACTGTTTAAAATATTATTAACTAAAAGAGTTGCAATTAATTTTCTGGACAACATTTTTCCAAATTACACAAAACACATCTGATTATATGCATCACACGGCGTTCCAAAATGTCAGCACACAGAAAGCAACTGCAAACGCAGCAAAGTGAGAGGGCATCATATATTTTCAAAACAAATTTAATGCGCATTCACAATGAGCATTCCTTTACATTTAGGAATTCAGCCAATCTGTTACACGTCCCTCTTTCCAGGCCCATGCTCGTATTTGGCTGTCCCGTGTATTTCAACAAGGGAGCAAGCTTATTGGAAAAGATTCGAGTGTTTGAGAGGGCTTGCCTTCATTTATACAGAACACCAGAGTCCTAGTACATAAAATTATATTCCAATGAGGTCCTGTAAAACAGAGCTAACCTAATAAGAGTGGATTATTTCGTTGTCAAGCTGATTCGAAGGCACATGAGTTCGATGAACAACCTGATCTCCGGAGCTTATTACCACAATTACGAGTATCACGAAAAAGTGTGCCTTAATAGCTTTGTTCCCCCAGAGGCATTCCTCTATCTTGATGAGAAGGGTCTGATACAGGACAGATTGGCAGTGCCGCTAATCTTCCACGTTGCTCGGACAGTTGTGGATAGGCGACTAAACTACGACAGAGACGTTGCACACAGAAGTGTGGAACGTCTCTGTTTTAGTACAGCGGCATCGAGTCGCGATATAGAGGATGTACAACGTCAGTACGGACATCTCTGGTGGCTACCCGAAAGAGAGGAAACTCCTTCGTCGTTTCCCCATTATCCAGAGTAGTCTGTTTGAAGTTTAAAGTCGGCTGTTCTTTGCCCGTGGCCGACTTACATAGATTAGGTTTAGGTAGTTTAGGTAGCTTGTACGTAGGCAATAAGAATAAGCAAAATTATTTTTCTCGCAGCACTTAGAAAAAAAAAAACACTTGGATAAAAATAAAAATAAAAAAAAGTACCTACGTATTTAATTACGTCATTAGAGTAAAAAAGAAAAGTTTAGAATAAGGTAGTTTACGAGTAAGATTCATTTTAAGGTAGTTTTTTAAGTTTTATATTTAGGACCAAACAAAAGAAAAGAATTAGTTTCTTTCACAAAGTTTTTTAATTGTATCAAACATTTTTCTTAGTAACTATCAATAATAAAATAATGAAATAAATAAAGAATTAAAGTATGGTACGTCGAAAGACTTAGTTCTAAGTATTAGGTTTAGCTAGAGCACCCGCATAGGGCTAGTAAGTTAGAATAACATTTAGATTTAGATTTATTGAATAACTAATTAGCTTACACATTAAGATACATAAAATTATCTTCTAAACTAGTGCAAGATTAAAGCGGTTTGATAATGTAAATGAAAACGTAATAAAAGTAGATACAAAAAAGAAAAAAAACAAAAACAAAAAGATATTTTATAAAGAAAAGAAAAATGCAAACTATAAATTATAAAAGTCAAAAAAGAAATAAATAACAAAAACGAAAAAAAAATTAAGTTTAATTAAGTTTAATTATGATCATGTGCCATATTTGTTTTTTATTTTTTTTTTTATATAATTCGCGCACCAAAAGGAATATGAATACCTTTATACTGTTACAGGGCACGGGCTTTTAGGAAAAAGGGGAAGGGGAACAGAGGAGAAACCTGTGCACGTCGGCTTTAAATGTTTGAAGGCTGTAGTGATGGGGAAATTCAGAGCTTGGTAGATCATTCCACATTCGTGTCGTTCGGCTTATAAACGAATACCTTTATTTGACAGTACCACCGAAGTTAGGATTTAGGGTGCACTGATGTGCATTTGAAGCATGTTGCGTATTGCGAGTGAAATTTTGATGGGGAGGAATGCAGCTGGCTATTTCGCTGCAACATTCTTTGTGAAAAAAGATAAAACAGGGAGAGACATGAGACATTTCTCCTATGGTCGAGTGAATGTATAGCATTCACAATGTCTCTATCACCTATAAGTTTTAACACACGATTTTGTACCCTATCCAGAATGTGCAGAACGGTCTTGGGTGCACCAGACCAGATATGGAGTTATATTCCAGCTTAGGGCGGATGAATGCCTTATAAATTGATGCCAGATCAGACGAGGTAAAATATTTCTTAGGGCGGATGAATGCTTTATAAATTGAGGCCAGATCAGACGGGTAAATTATTTCGTGCACCGTTTAAGGAATCCTAGATATTGTGCAGCATTTTTGGCGACCTTGAATATGTGATCGTTCCATCGAAAATGGTTATTAGTACACATACCGAGAATGGGAAGTCTTTCGGTTCCAATGATGCAAGTACCATCTATGGATAATGGTTGAGGGTTTTGGTTTCGCTTGAGAGACGGAAGACATCATTGTGTTTTGGAAGCATTAAGTTCCACTCTTTTGATTGAACCCCATTTGATTATGCTGTCCAGGTCGGGATTCAATGTGTTTAACATACGTTGCCGTTCCCCTTTTGCGGCCGAAGACCAAGAGCGTGAGTTAGGGAACGAATATGAAAAACTGAGGGTACTGTCATCAGCGAAGGAATGGATTGGATTAGAAGTTGCAGACAAGAGATCATTTATAAGAATAAAAAGAGAGTTGGAGACAAAACAGAGCCTAGGGGAACACCAGCATTTATTTGGTGGATTGCAGACTTGAAGCCATCCAAAACAACTTGTATTGAATGCCCCGAAAGCTAATTTATAATCCATTGAAGAAGAGACTCATCGATGCCATATACATGCATTTTCGACAAAAGAGCCTGATGCCATACTCTGTCAAATGCCTCTGAAGTGTCAAGCGCAACCGTCTTTGTTTCGCCGAAGTGATGGAGAGATTGGTCCCACTTCTCGGTGAGATATGCCATCAAATCTCCAGTGGACATGTTGCTACGAAAACCATACTGCCGGTCATTAAGGAGTTTTCGCGAATCGAGATATTTCATAAGCTGACGATTTATCAGCGTTTTCATGACCTTGGAAAGAAGGAACGTAAGTGCAATGGGTCGGTAATTGGACGGGGACTCGCCTTTTTTAGGGACGGCTGGACAAATGCTGTTTTCCATATACTCGGAAAGTGCCCAGAAAAGTAGGATAGACAGAAAAGCTTACGCAGAGATTTCGCCAGCATAGAAGAACACCTCTTCAAAACTATGGGAGGATACCATCTGGACAAGCGGATTTGTGTATATTAAGACCCTTGAGTACTCCTGCAACTGTAAGAGTGCGAAAGTGGAGTTATCCCATGGAAAATTTGATGCTCTCAAATACAGGTGGAAACAAAGCATTATCTGGCAGCGTGCCATTCGCTACAAAGTGAGCAGCAAGCTGGAATGTCATTGTAGATGAGCATAGGGGTGGCAGACGGGGCAGAATTTTTAATATTTTTGACGAATGACCAAAAATGTTTACTATTTTGCCTCAATTTTTGGTCATGTAAGAATTTTACACTTAGAATATGGGCATTGCAGTCTTTTCCGGCTTGTTTAAACTTCTTTCCTCAGATTTGTTGGTTTTATAAGACCGAAGGCTTACCTCTTTTAACTTGATAGCCTCTTTATAGCTCTGGTCAAACCACGAGTTTGCCTTAGGTTTAATGCTCTTTATTCTGTCAGGAATAAAGTCATTCATACCTAAGAGTATAGTGTAAGTGATCATATCAGCAGCGGCATCCACGTCGCTATCGAGGAACCATAGCGACTAGTTAAAACTGCTAAAGAAGCTATTGAGGCCGCTCCAGTTGGTTTTCTCGTATTGCCATACTTTTCTTTTAGGAGTTTTTTCTTTAACCCTCTATAGCCTATAGTAGACTGCAGGCAAAATACCGTTTTATCCTCATAAATTCCTAGTGTATTTATTATTTTCCATTTTTAGGCATTGTAGGCTGTAGTCTACACTCCAATCTTCGAATCAAGTTCAGAAACAATGAACAAAATGATGTCTCTATGCTTCAAACAAAGAAATCCCGTTAGTAGAGTGATAATTTCTAAAAAGTTGACATGTGCTCTCCGGTAAAAATAATAAAAAATTGTTTTTGTGTTATTTGGTGAATTTTTTTGTGAAAATCCATAAAGTAAGTGTTCAGAGAATTTTCAGTTATAGCTCATTGTTGCCTACAAGCCACATTTCCTATTTTATAATATTACTAATAAATAATTAATAATTTCAAAATTCTAAAACATTCGATTTATTCTTTAAACTATCCAATTCAACGATTTTTTTTTTTAATTTGGTGCTTATGAGTTATAGAGGTTGTGTGGTCAGAGTACGAGAATTTAGCTGATACCACAGATAATAAACTCCCCAGATGTCTCATTCATATGGGAAGAAGTGATATATGAAAACGAAATTCACTAAAAACAAAGTTTTTTAAAAAGCTTAAACTTTTTAAGAAAGGGAAAAAATCAGAACACAAAACATTTGTTTTTTCTGCTCACTTTTTACTCCATCGTATCACTCACACATACCCTTGTTTACCTTCACTGCAAAAAAGAAACAAAAAATTATTTTGTGGGACTGCGGTCACGGAGTTCTGATGCCGACACGTTGGTAGGAGGGATATGGAGTATCTGTATAGATCGTATATATAAAGGGTGGTTAAGTTTTAAGGGCCGATGTTGATTTTGAATAAAACACAAATTATTTAGGAAATTACTGTCATTTCTTTTTATTATGATAATATTGGTATGGTTCAATTATGTATGGAACAAAATATCGGCCAAATAGCTGCCGCGACCTCGGCGGCACACCTCCATCTGATGGTCCAAATTTTCAAGGACGCTGAGGCATAATTGAGGTTCTATGCCATTAATGTGCCGAATTATCTCATCCTTTAGCTCTTGAATTGTTGCTGGCTTATCGACGTACACCTTTTCTTTCAAATAACCCCAAAGAAAGAAGTCCAACGGTGTCAAATCACATCATCTTGGCGGCCAATTGACATCGCCACCACGTGAGATAACACGGCCATTGAATTTGTCGCGCAAAAGAGCCATTGTTTCGTTAGCTGTGTGGCAAGTGTCACCATCCTGTTGAAACCACATATCGTCCACATCCATATCTTCCAATTCGGGCCATAAAAAGTTCGTTATCATCTCACGATAGCGAACACCATTCACAGTAACTGCCTGACCGGCCTCATTTTGGAAAAAATACGGCCCGATGATGCCGCCAGCCCATAAACCGCACCAAACAGTCACTCTTTGTGGGTGCATTGGTTTTTCGACAATCACTCTTGGATTATCATTTGCCCAAATGCGTCAATTCTGCTTATTGACGAATCCACTGAGGTGAAAATGTGCCTCATCACTGAAGATGATTTTCTTCGAAAATTGATCATCCACTGTTGCCATTTCTTGCCACCATTGTGACCATTGACGACGCTTGAAATGGTAAAGAGGCTTTAGTTCTTGAGTCAATTGCAGCTTGTAAGCGCGTAAATTCAAGTCTTTATGCATAATGTTCATCAACGGCGAGCAACATTCAACATCGGCCCTTAAAATTTAACCACCCTTTATATGTGCGAATGGTTGGACTTATGTTGTGTGCTTGTTATTTTGTCTGTATGCACGTACTTTATTTTCAGCACTTGATTAAATAAATAAAAGCTCTGTAAACTTTGTGGACACTAATTTGCTCTGAAAATGGGTATGAATATGAGTTTTGCATACTGCATTTCATATTTATGCCCTTATAATAACTGATCACTGCTCTTGGCCTACTTAAGTGAAGGTGACCAATCTTCGAAATTATTATAAAAAACTAACTAAATTAACAAAATAATCATTAACTTAAATTAGGTTAGTATTAATTTGCAGTTAAATCACCTTAATCATAACATACATACATTGAACCAATTCGGAAAATGTATATTTGTTGCCTTTACGAGTATACATTCTTTGATTATATTTTCTTTTAAGTTAGATGCAAAAGATAGTTTTCGAAAGTATTCAGAAAATATTTGTACATGAAGACGGCATACTTGAAAATCTTTTTCTGACGGCCATAAGAGAACCGTATTTTCTTTTGAATTTTCATATTCTTTTAATTTTATCAATACTTCCGTTAGATCGAAATTCTGTTTGTCCTTTGACATTTCTTCAGCACAATTTTCACAGATTTTGTTAATTTTTTTTTACTGTTTTAAAGATGCAGTATCCGGCAAAGCATCTTGTAGCAAGGTCGTTGACCTACGGTACCTTGACTGATATTGCGTCTTCATCTGGTGGAGTAACTATATTGTTCGAATTCATGTTATTTTCAAAATATTCCTCATTTTTAAGAATGCCGTGATTTTGCGATAGCTCTTGGGTAAGTATTATTTGTTCTTCTATATCACTCTGCAAAATAGAATTCCAATCCACCTGTAGATATTCTGTATCGTCTTCTTCGCAGTTGGAACATTTCGATTTGAATAAATATTTTATCGACATAACTTTGGCTAGCAGGGAGTTAAATTCGGAAACTCTTGGATTACTTTTATTAATATTTCGCGCTCTTATTTTACCAAATAAGTTCTCTAACGGATCTTGATTAAATTTATTTACATAAATGTAATAAAAATCATTATGATCCATGAATAATGTGTCTCTTATTCTTAAAACGCTTTCTATAGTTAAGGCCAAGTCTTTGAAACAAAATGATCTATTTCTTGCGTTTGTGGGTTCGATGTTTAATATATAATCCTTCATTTCTTGAAGTTTTTTTTTCATTTAGATTAAGTTTACTATATAAACTATGATTTGTGGATCCTTGATCACAGCAAATAGGTCTAAGGCTTAGTTTCAGCTCCGCGCATATATCAAGACAATTATATACCTCAATCTCAAGTTGTTTCATAGGTATATTGCTTGGACAAACGTAATGATATAAAACTTTCTTAAAATTTCCGCATAGACTCCGAATCATAAAAACACACACAGACCTAGCGCATATATTAGATCTTTGATTCCTTCCGTAATCAACAAAACTTTCAATTTCATCTTTGAATTTATTGTAGGTTAGATTCGTCTGAAGGCTCATCTCATCAAATATAATCACAACTTCTTTTTCTTTTGGTGATAATGTCGAAGTTATTTTGTTTATTTCCTCTAGAACATTTCTATTTATTCCAGGTGATGAACTTTTAATCTTAACCCACCTATGTGATGAAGACGGGTGCGGCAAGTTAGTTACGTTGTGCGTTGATGGGGAAAGACGTACAGACTACTGTCTCCACCATAAAATCATACCATTTAAGAATATTTATATAATCATTTATTAAATTCACGATATTGAAGTTATTATAAAATAAAAATAAAATGAAGTGCGGTTTGTGCAACTTAAAAGTGGATAGAACTGATTTAAAAATTAAATGTTCGTATTGTAATGAATATTTTCATGCCAAGTGCGCTAGGCTTGAAAAAAGAGACATTGAATTCTTTGAGAAAAGTAAACAGAGCTTTAAATGCTCTAGCTGCGTCTCACAGCGGAGAAAATCAATTGCAGCTGATCACACACATGTTGCAATCACACAAACTCTCTCGAAGACATCTCCAAGCAGTAACACAACAACTAATTCGGGACTCCAACAAACTCCCCACACATCGGATTCTATAGCGTCTCTACATATTTCTTCCGCATCTTCTGCTGATACTGTTATGCTTCAAACACTGTATAGTGAGATAATCAAACTGCAAAAGCTAAACACAGATGCTCTCACAAAAATACAGTATTTGGAAGAATGTAATGTCTCCTATGCGAAAGGTCGATGCACTCGAGGCAAAAGTAAATACTCTGGAACAAAAAGAGAAGCAATGTGAGGTGGATATCGTTGGATTGCCAAATGTTAACAAGGGGAACGTCACTGAGAGAGTGGTGAAACTCTTCAATGATGGTGTTGGCGAGCGTATCATCTCTGCTGATCTGGACCACTGCTACATCAAGAACAGCAGGAATAAGGAGAACAAAGTAGTATGTGTCAAATTCTCCTTCGTGTCGAGAAAAGAAATCATATTGAGTAAAGTGCGATCACAAAAGATCAAATTGAGCTCAAATATGTACAACGATCAAAGCAGCAACAACAACAGGATAATATTCATCAATGACTCGCTCACCTATTACACTCGTTCACTCCATGTAAAAGCTAAGCAAATGAAAGCTGAAGACAAACTGAAATATGTCTGGGTGAGAAAGGGTACAGTACTAGTCAGGAAGAATGAAGACGATAAAGTTTCTAAAATTTACTGTTTTGAGGACTTTTCAAAAATTATAACTTTATTTTTTCCTCTTAATGTTTTCACTTTCTAATGTCTATTCCTTTAAATTCTTTTTCCAGTCCTCATAACCATTCCAATATTGTTAATTCTAATTGTTTTTGTATAGTTCATTCCGACTTAAATTGTACATCTAATTTCCAAGTAATTCATCAGAATATTAGAAGCATTAGAAAAAATTTTGATTTGTTCTACTCGCATCTCTCTTGTCTGGATCACTTACCAGATATTATTTTTCTCTCAGAAATATGGATTTTTAGCAATGGAAAAAATAACTACTCTATTCCTAATTATACATTTGCAGCAACATGTAACGATACTTATTCCTCGGGAGGAATCGCAGTTTTCTTTCGTAGTGACTTAAAGTGTTCTATAAGTAATTTCAATTTGCTCAGTGCTGATATTATAAGTGTAGATTGCGTAATTGCGTTATTGTATCACTGGTGTTTATAGGTTCCATAGCTGTTCTGTAAATGTGTTTTTGAATGAATTTTCTGTTTTTCTGGATAAACAAATGTGTAGCAACATGGTTTTATTAGGTGATTTTAATATTTATTTACTCCAGAACTCAATTACTGTGGATACATATCTGTCTACTTTGTCGTCCTTTGGTTTTGAGTCTCTAGCAAATGAATGTACACGTATTGACAGTAACTCTTGTTTAGACCATATATTTATCCGACAACACAAAAATAACCATATTAGTTACCGTTCTGCAAATTACAATCTGAAAATAACTGACCGTTGTTTAATAACGATCCAATTTGATTTCAAACTTCAAAAACATAAACAATCGTATGTTTCTGAATTTCAGAAAATTGATTTTGTTGCCTTACGTAGAGTTTTGACCTTTTAATCATGGCATGATGTCTATGTAGCAAACTATCCATCCACTGCTTTTGATCTATTTCAGTCAAAGCTGCAATATTATATTTCTAGCTGCGTTAAGAAAAAAAGGAAAAGCACACAAACTGAAAAGACTTAAAGGATGAATTCTCGTTTGCTGGAAAAAATATTGAAAAAAAAAAACAAACTCGTATTTGTATCACCAAACATCCTAACAATGCAAGGCTTAAAACTTACTATAATAAATTATGTCATGAATTAAAAAGAGGGATCCCTATTTGTAGAGATTCATATTGTAACATAATGTAGCATAATAACTACGCCCTCAAACAGGCAACACATTCCGAAGTGCATTTTCATTCGAGGTTCGTGTACGGATTATGTCTAAGACGACGTCGCGGAATTATAGAGAATTATAACCGCAAGAGAAGTATAACCGCAAGAGATTATTGGCTGCAGCTGTCATCTTGGAATTATTACATCAGAATATTCTTGTTCCAGTGGTCGAAGAATTTGCTAGAAGTTTCTGGCTATCAGAAATGCGACTATATAAGGATAGATGGCAATCGAGGCAAGGCAGTTGGTTTCGAACCGCACGAAGAGATTGGAAAAGTGATAATCAGCGAAGTTGTAATTTTGTAATAAATTGAAAGTTGACAGTTAACAAGAAGAAGGAATTAGTTTGGATTTGTGAATTAAGTAATTGAAAGGAGATAAAGTGATTTGAGAAGAAAGAGACCTTGTAAGGAAAGAATTTGCGAAGAATAGTATAGTGTGAACTTGAATTGTTCTATAGACTAGAAAATAAAGAAATAATCTCACAGAATAACGTTTTATCTACTCGAGCCGTAGCTCGCATATTACATTGGTGTCAGAAGTGGGATAAAATTTATTCTGTGAATAATTATTTCCGTGGTGTGAAATTGCACAATAAAAAAAAAAAAAACGATTTCTGTGTTGAGTTATTAAGTTGCGCAAAATGGGTCGCAAATTGGGAAAATTAAATATAATTCAACTAAAGGCAGAACTCATTAAGCGGAATCCCGACACAACTGGGGGGAAAGATGCCCTACTGATTCGTCTGGAAGAAACAATAAAGCAGGAAGGTGAAAATCCGCATGACGTAGAGTTTGACGTGGAAGAGGAACCAGCAAGTACAGTAGCCGACCCGGGTATAACAAGTCTGCTCCTGCAACTTAAGTTAGTCATGGACGAACAAAGGATAGCAATAGAAGGCCAAAAGGAGTCTCTGGAACTTAAGCTCGATGACCAAAAGAAAGCAATAGACGAACAAAAGAATTCTCTAGAACTTAAGATGGACGAACATAAGAAAGCAATGGACGAACAAAAGAACTCTCTAGAACTTAAGCTGGACGAACAAAAGAAAGCAATGGACGAACAAAAGAAAGCAATGGACGAAAAAAAGAAAGCAATGGACGAACAAAAGAATTCTCTAGAACTTAAGCTGGACGAACAAAAGAAATCTCTAGATGCTCTGGAAAGCAAACTTGATGAGCAAAACAAGAACTTGGAATCCAAATTCGAAGCGATCGAAGAGAAAATCGAGAAGGTCGAGACGCAACTCGAAAAAGTCGAAACTAGATTGGATGAAAACTTTGAGAAACATGAAACTCAGTTCGGGAAGAGACTCAGTTTGAAAAAGTAGGTAAGCAAGTCGAAAATCTTGCTAAGGAACTCAGCAACGTGAAGAGACAGAAAGCACGGGAATATTCCACTGACGGTCTGAAAAGAAAGGAGATGCAGCCTCCTATCTTCGATGGTCAAACATCATGGCCAATTTATAAGAGGCAATTCGAAGCGGCCGCAATGACCAATAGCTGGGACGATGAACTGAAGTCTATTGCACTCACGCTTGCACTGAGGGGTCCAGCTGCGGAGCTCTTGCAGACCATCCCGGAAGATAAACAGCAGAACTACGACTATCTGGTTCAGGCTATCGAGATGCGGTTTGGAGATGAACACATGCAGCAGGTGTACAGGGTTCAGCTGCGCAGGCGAGTCCAGAAAAGGGGGGAAACGCTCCAACAGTTGCAAGCGGATATAGAGCGACTAGCCCATCTTTTATACCCTAAAGCCGGTGAGGAGCTTATCAACGAAATGGCGGTGGAAGCTTTTATTCAGGCCATAGAGGACAGATAACTGCAAATGGTTGTAAGGATGGCTGAAAAGCGAACACTCCTCGAGGCATTGGCATTCGCTTTGTCAATGAAGGCTGCGGACCAAGCATACCAGGGAATACACCGTGTCAGGGAAATGTCCGTCGTGGAATACTCATGCCAGAGAACAGCCGTCATGGATGAAGACAAAGCTCGCGGATGTCAAATCCGTTGCTGGAATTGCAACCAAACCGGACACCTACAACGGTAGTGCAGAAGTGCACCTAGACGAGGAAATTGTCCACATTGCGGAAGTAGGAGAAGCAGAGAGGAAGCATCTTGTCGGTCAGACTTCCCAAAACCAGCAGTCGGGAAATGTGTAAGAACCAACTTCGCGGGGCAGAAGTTGGTTACTAGAATCGAGGCCCCCAGGACCACCATTCAAGTTTCGCAAACCAAACGGGGTAACAAGAGCCTGACAGTGGAGGCACTAATCAACAAGAAGAAGTGCGTAGCCACCATCGACACAGGTGCCCCCGCCCCCATTGTAAGAAGAGATATCGTCAGAAGCTCATGGCTGCACAACACCAACAGCTACTGCCTGAAGACTGCAACAGGGGAAATGGCGAAGGTGTTTGGAGAAGTTCGTCTTACGATTACTCTGGCGGGACTGACGTTCTCCCATGCGTTTCTGGTGGCAGACATATGCGACGAGTGCATCATCGGAATAGACTTCATGAAAGCAAATGAAGTAATCTTGGACATCGGGATGCAAGTACTGAGGTATCGAAATGTGGAGATTCCGTGGTGTACGGAAACGAGAATGCCGTAACTCTCAGGACAGTCATCAGCAAAGACGAAGTTTTGCCGCCGTCTTCAGAGACAATCATTTGGACGAAGCTGGAAGGTGATCTTGGGAGCCACCGATTCTACATAGTAGAACCAGACCCGGAGAAGAATTCTCAAGACTACATCGTGGGAAAGACGTTAGTCGAACCAAAGAACACCATGGTTCCAGTGAGAGTTTTGAACGCAAGACCACACACTGTCAAACTAAGGCGAGGGGAGGTGACTGGAAAATGCACGCCGATTACCGCCGTCGCAACAATATCTGAACGTGGTCCTCCAAAACCTCTCCCATCACCTTATACAGCGGAAACGAGAGAGACGATTCTCCAGTCCAGTGAGCTAAATCAGGAGCAGCGAACTATGGCAGAGAATCTTATCAATGAGTACGCTGATGTATTTGCCTCACAGGACGGAGAATACGGCCAAACACACCTGGTACAACATCGAATAGACACTGGTGATACTAGACCAATTCGTCAGCCTGCTAGGCGCCTTCCATTGGCAAAGCAGACAGAAGTTGCAGAGAAGGTGTCGGCAATGGAGAAAGAAGGTCTGATTGAAAGTTCCAAAAGTCCGTGGGCATCACCGGTTGTACTGGTTAAGAAGAAAGATGGCAACACTCGGTTCTGCGTGGATAATCGGCAGCTCAATTACGTCACCAAGAAAGACAGCTATCCTCTGCCACGGATTGACGACACGCTGGACACACTATCAGGAGCCCAATGGTTTTCCACCCTCGACTTGAAGAGTGGCTACTGGCAGGTACAGATCCATCCAGAAGCCCGGGAGAAAACCGCCTTCACCGCAGGAAATGGGCTATGGCAATTCACGGTAATGCCATTCGGGCTGTGCAATGCTCCGGCGACTTTCGAGCGATTGATGGAATGTGTCCTGCAAGGGTTAACATGGAGAACCTGTTTGGTGTACTGGGATGACGTCATCGTCGTAGGAAAAACGTTTGCGCAACAGCGAGTCAATCTAAGAGGGATGTGTTTCAAAGACTTCGAAGTGCCCACCTGAAGCTCAACCCTGTTTAGAGCAGAAGTCAAGTACTTGGGGCACATAATTTCAGCGAAAAGAGTGAGAACCGATCCAGAGAAGGTCGAAGCAGTGAAAAACTGGCCAGTCCCCAAAGATAAACACCAACTAAGGAGGTTCCTGGGCCTAGGAGCCGGGATCGCAAAGAGCCTGCACCAGTTGACGGAAAAGGGGAAACAATTCAAATGGTCAATTGAGTGCGAGAAGAGCTTCAAGGCACTTAAACAACGGCTATGCGATGCCCCGATACTAGCTTACCCCACTCCCGGGGAAACGTTCATTATGGAAACAGATGCTAGTAATGTCGGGGTAGGAGCTGTACTCTCCCAGGTGCATGAGGGCCAAGAGAAGGTGGTTGCAAGGTGCTCTCTAAGCCAGAAAGGAACTACTGCGTGACAAGGCAGGAACTTCTAGCTTTGATCTTGGCTACGAAGCACTTTCTCAAATACCTCTACGGGAGGTAGTTCGTTCTTCGCACAGACCATGCAGCCTTAAAATGGCTATTACAGTTCAAGAGTCCTGAGGGTCAGGTCGCAAGATGGATCGAAAGGCTGCAAATCTACGACTACGAAATACAGCATCGTAAAGGAAAACTCCACTCTAATGCGGATGCACTGTCCCGGAGACCATGCAGAACGGATTGTAAACATTGTGCGCGTCAGGAAGAACGGGAGCTGGTTTCCACCCAAAGACTGAGAGCCGAACCTATTGCCAGCTGGAGCATAGATGAGATCCGGAATGCTCAGAAGGAAGACCCGGATATCGAGCCGGAGAACATGGAGAAACCGGATCATTAGAACATCTCTCACAGAAGCCCGACCTTAGAGGCATATTTTGCGCAGTGGGACTCCCTCCATGTCCAAGAAGGTGTTCTGAGATGAAAATGGGATTCCTCCGACGGAAAGTCATTTGTAATGCAGCTTGCCGTGCCGCGGAAGAGGGTCAAGGAGGTGTTACAGGAAATGCATGGCGGGGCCGGAGGCCACTTGGGAGTGAATAAGACGCTAGAAAAGGTACGGGAACGTTTTTATTGGTTAAAAGCGAAGGAAGATGTCGAAGACTGATGCAGAAAATGCGACGTGTGTGCAGCTAGCAAGGGTCCGAGAATCAAAACTCGAGGTAAGATGCACCAATACAACGTGGGAGCACCTTTCGAACGAATCGCCATTGACATCGCAGGGCCCTTTCCGGAAACCGACAATGGTAATCGGTATATACTCGTAGTAATGGACTACTTCAGTATCTGGCCGGAAGCGTTTCCGATCCCTAACCAGGAAGCCAGAACCGTGGCGGAGCAGATCGTCTACAATTGCTTGAGCAGATTCGGTGTGCCCTTGGAATTGCATTCTGACACTTCGAGTCAAGAATCTTCCAAGAGATGTGTCAACTACTCGGAATCAAAAAGACAAGGACCACCCCGCTTCATCCACCGTCGGACGGTATGGTGGAGCGCTTCAATAGGACTTTGGACGAACATCTCTCGAAGGTCGTAGGTGACTACCAACGGGATTGGGACCGGCAGATTCCCTTGTTTTTGATGGCCTATAGAAGTGCCGTGCATAGCACTACTCGACATACGCCGTTCGAAATCTTTTTTGGCGGAATACCTCGGTTACCCAGTGAGGTGAAATTTGGATCTCCTACCAATGAGCCCAGAACTGAAGAAGAGTACGTGACGGACCTTGGGGAAAGGCTTAGGGGCATACACCAAAGGACCAGAAGCCAGATTAAGATAACGAGCGACCGTATGAAGACCAAGGCAACAACGTCAGGATTCCAGGAAGGAGATCTAGTGTGGCTGTATAATTCCCATCGCCAAAAGGGGAAATCACCTAAATTGCAGCAGAACTGGGAGGGTCCCTACAGAATAATAACCCGCATCAACGATGTTGTCTACCGCATCCAGCGAGGACCAAGGGCCAAAATGAAAGTGGTTCATGTGGACCGACTGAGTCGATACAATGGCCGAAGTGAGGATGCACTTGTTCGGGACGAACAAGTCTAAGAGGGGGGCAGTGTAACATAATGTAGCATAATAACTACGCCCCAAAAAGATGCAACACATTCCGAAGTGTCTTTTCATTCGAGGTTCGTGTACGAATTATGTCTAAGACGACGTCGCGGAATTATAGAGAATTATAACCGCAAGAGAAGTGTAACCGCAAGAGATTATTGGCTGCAGCTGTCATCTTGGAATTATTACATCAGAATATTCTTGTTCCAGTGGTCGAAGAATTTGCTAGAAGTTTCTGGCTATCAGAAATGCGACTGTATAAGGACAGATGGCAATCGAGGCAAGGCAGTTGGTTTTCGAACCGCACGAAGAGATTGGAAAAGTGATAATCGGCGAAGTTGTAATTTTGTGATAAATTGAAAGTTCAGAGTTAACAAGAAGAAGGAATTAGTTTGAATTTGTGAATTAAGTAATTGAAAGGAGATAAAGTGATTTGAGAAGAAAGAGACCTTGTAAGGAAGGAATTTGCGAAGAATAGTATAGTGTGAACTTGAATTGTTCTATAGACTAGAAAATAAAGAAATAATTTCACAGAATAACGTTTTATCTACTCGACCCGTAGCTCGCATATTACAGTATTATAGTTCTATACTTGCTAAACATATTGGTAACACCAAAAGGGAGTGGGACGTGGTTAACAATATATTGAATAGAAAAAAACCAAACGATGAAATTTATTTAACTCAAAATGAAATAACCATATCTGACCCTTTTATAATAGCCAGTATGTTTAACAATTATTTCACTAATTTGCCTACTCCAGTTCATAATCCCTCGATTTCATCTGCATACTCGTTCGATAACGCAATTATACGCGAATCAATACAAACAAGGAGTTTTTTCTTTAAACAATTTACCGCGCTAGAGGTACATAAAATAATCATGTCTCTGAAAACGTCTAATTCAACTTCATATTATTGCATTTCTAGTAGAATCCTCAAAAAGGTATCCTTTCTTGTTTCTGACGTTTTAAGCTATATTTTTAACTTTAGTTATAACGATGGTATTTTTCCAGATTCACTTAAGATGGCAATTGTGATCCCATTACATAAAAAGGGTGAGACTACCATATTAAACAACTATCGACCCATTTCACTCTTGTCAGTTTTTTAAAAAAATTTTGAAAGAGGTTTTAAAAGAAGAATGCTTAGTTAATTCAAATTTTTTCAGTAATTTTCAATATGGTTTTAGAAGTGGTAAATCTACGGAAGATGCTTTGCTAAAACTTTGTGGTGAAATCTATATAAGTGTTAACGAAAACAAAACCCCTGCAGCTTTATTTATAGATACTACAAAAGCCTTTGATACTGTTGATCATGTGCTCCTGCTTAATAAGTTATATAATATAGGTTTTAGAGGTTCTTCACATTCTTGGCTTAAATTCTATTTAAGTGATCGTAAACAAAAGGTTAAAATTGGTACTCATTTGAGTGCAACCTGCTACACTAACATAGGTGTACTCCAAGGATCTTTCCTAGGCCCTATTTTATTTTTAATATATGTCAATTCCCTGTTTGTTCAACCCTTCAAAGGCAAAATTACCGTATTTGCTGACGACACTGCGTTATCTTATTCAAATTACAACCATTTTAATTTGTATGTAGATGTCAATCATGACCTCGAAGTTCTTCGTAAATGGTTCAGTTCCCACAAACTGTCTATCAGTGACAAGACAAAGTTTATGTTATTTAACATCTCGAATAAGACTATCATAGACATGCCCCTTCTTGTTTAAAATTTCCTCTTTACAATGACTACAACCATGATATGTGTTTTGTCTCCTTTAATAATGTTGCAAGTTGCTCTGATAATTGTTTCACTGTTGATTATGTAACGTGTTTTAAATATTTAGGTATAATTTTGGATCACAATCTAAGCTGGAAAAATCATACAACCCATCTAAAGCAATATCTTAATGTTGTCGTCAGACAGATGTATCATCTAAGCCTTTACTGCAGTTCAAGATTACTTACTTTAGTGTACAATGGTTTATTCAAATCTAAGCTCCAGTATGGATTTTCGTGCTGGGGTGGTACGCACTTTGTTAAAATTGAACCTCTACTTTAAAAAAAAAAACACACAATATCTTTAATTCGCAAAGTATATGGCAACTACAATCTGCGAGTCAATAACTTAAATTACGTGAATGTACCCACAATAAATAAATGACTTTTTTCTAAATTTTATTTTACTACTGCTTGTCGATTATTTAACAAACTTCCTGAGAATCTCATTTTTAATAATATAATAATATTTTTAAAGCATATTAAACTTTGGCTTTTCTCTTTTAACCATGAAACTATTGAACATTTAATTAGTCCACTATTGTAATTGTAATTGTAATAACCCATTTATTTTCTCTTGTAATTAATTTTTCTCTTATATATTTTTATATAAATATCTATCCAAAATTTATTCACATGAATTCCCCATCTTTAATTATTTTTATATCCTTTTGCTATGGTGCATTCGCCTCTTGTTCTTCTGACAACAGAATGCCCTAACTATTTCATTGAAATAACATACACTCTTCTTTGTATATTATAAATTGTAGCTTACTTATATATAAGTTTTTTTCATGAAATAAAGAATAAAGAATAAAATAAAAATAAAAAAAAATAAGTGTAAAAAATTGTATCCGGAAGACGAACGGAAAAAATGCACTGCGAAATCCACTTCTCCTCTTCGGTGTATTTTTTTTGTACTCTCAGATAGAATGAGCTTCGAAAATATCTTAGTATCTTGATCCGCAAGCAATAAATCAATTTTCTCTTGGATACTCTGCTTTTCACGCACTTGGAGCCTTTTTTGTCGTCTTTTAAACGATGAATTCTCTGCAGCAAATTTATTTTCGATTTGCTATTTCATTTTATTGTTATACTTAAGCTATTGTTCAATTTCTTAAGCCTCTCAATTCTTTTAATATAAATAGATTGCCTTTTTATATGAGTCTCACAGTTGGCGCAAGTAAATTCAACGTTATCATTGAATCTTTTTCTTGATAACCTTGTTGAAGAAGTTTAGTTCTTCTACATCATTCGAATTCCGTACTAATTTATTGCAGTTCTCATATGTAACCTTAGCTGTCGTTGGATCAAAACAAATGAACTCGTCATCAGATATAGCAACACTTCGTTTCAACAAGAGAGAAGGGTAAGCATTTTTTTTTAAATATTTCTTTTCAAAAAAGGCATTCTTAAAATGTTTGCTGCATATATAGGGCGTTTTAAGGCTTTTTATGTGTTCCCGAGACTCCTCTGCTAAAGCTAGCCATTCATCATATTTAACTGTTCCTTTTTTAGGAAATTTAAACAATTTTCCATCATTCAATTAATTTTTGGTGTGCAATTGCGCACTTCGTTTTTTTCCAGGACATTTTTTCCTTGAAGACAATTTTCTTATGCCTTTTAATTTTTTAGTATATGTATGTAATATATATGTATGTTAGTAATTAACCTGGAAATCTTAATGATTGATATTCGAGCAAAATCTCTCAAACCTTCTCTTCATATACAAAGCATATGCGTTTGCAAAATTTAATCTTTTGCTGTGGTGGTATGGAAATCACACCGTCATGCATCTTCATGCCCCTTCCCGCATACCCCTTTACACTTCCTCACCTCGTTCGTTTGCATGTCACAACACACGATGAGAAAGATAACTTTTCCTACACGAGCGAACGGAGTGAGGAAAAAGAAAAAGCTTTATTTGTTGTACTTATTCTGAAAGCTCTTTGTCTGCTACCACGTTGTCTGCCACGATAAAAATATGCTTAATTTTTTTATATGGGCGTGCGACATCTGGGTACTTTATTAGGGTTGGGGTCAAAATCCAGAAAATCCAAAACCCCGAAAAACCAAAATCCTGAAGATCCAAAATCCTGAAAGGCCAAAATCCCGAAAAAAATCCCGAAAAATTATATAAACTTAAAAATTTGTCAAATGTTCAAATATACATATATATATTATATCCACAATGCATAAACAGTAGAATATGTATGGGGGGCATCCTGCCCCCTCCAACCCCCTTGCTTGGGATCATTGCAGGATTTGGAGTGGGTGCGAGGTGTTCATTTTCATTTTCGGGAATTTGGCCTTTCGGGATTGTGGGTTTTCGGGATTGTGGATTTTCGGAATTTTGGGTTTTCGGGACTTTGGGTTTTCGGGATTTTGGGTTTTCGGGATTATGTTTTTCGGGATTCTGTCCGACTCCCACTTTATTATCTGTGCTGATACGATATTATTTTCAGACCGACCTAGAGGCGCTAGAACATCAATAGTGTATTTATCATTGTGCAAAGTAAGAAACAAGTAAAAGATGTTGGCGGAATGTCTTTCAATGTCCGGTATACGTGTAAGCTCATTTACAAGCTGAGCCAAATTGTTTATCTCAGCCAAAAGTTCAACATACCTTCCATCGGGTGTTGTCTGGCCAGAATGTTGAAGCCAATCCGAATTGTGTATATGAAAATCGCCCGCAATGACGATTTCAGTATGAGGATACAAGGAGACAATTCGGGTGTTGGGATCGGAAAACGTATCAATTTCATCAAAAGTCGAGTTGCTCACACTAGGACTTCTGTAAATAAAGCAGTAGTGAATTATTTGTTTACCTACGGTGAATTTTAGCCATTTGAAATTAAATACCGGGTTGGAACAGTGGCCATACTGTGGAACTTGGTAAGCAATATCACTACGGACATAAATGGCGAGGCCACGGTGGGGAAAGAATAATGACACTAAGTTATATCCAGGCATTTTCAAATCGGAAGATTCTTCCACTACCTGTGTTTCGCTTAGTGCCAGAACAGCTGGTTTATGGGAATGGACGTGGGCGTACATATCGAAGAAATTCGTTCGAAGCCCACGAATGTTGGTAAAATCAACCCTAAATTTCCTCATCACTATATCGTAGAAAAAGACACAAGTCTGACGTAACTGAGCAAAACTCTGAAGTGTAGATCCAAAGAATAATTTTCCAAAACAAACTGTCGCAGGTGCTATGCCCAAACGACAATCAGCTAAGGTCCGCTATTCGGATAAACATTCACAGTCCGCTATGAATCAAATGTTACACTCTCCCAGTCATAGCAACTAGTCATCGCAACTAGATACACCGGCACTGAATTGTGTTTTTTTTTATTTATTTTATTTAATTTTTTTTCCATTGCACTGTACTGAATTTGATTGACGCGCGAGTCGAAATCCCTGGGGTAAAAAGAACCAACTTTTCTTTTCGAACAACTTTAAGCAACTGAGTAAAAGACAATTTTTATTTCTACAAATCACTTACGTATCATTTGCAAAGGTGATTCTTAAGAAATTTGAAATTGAATTTAGATTACTCCGGAAACTCAGCAGACGCTGATTCTACAAATTAATCACCTGTGCAAGTACAATTTAATTTAATACTATCATGTTACGATACAATTCAATATAATAACTGCTGCTGCTCTTGGGGTGATGAACTCGCTGATGTTGCATTTACGTATATTGCTGCTGCTGCTGTTGATGAACTCTGCTGATGTTGCGTTTACGTATATTGCTGCTGCTGTTGATGAACTTTGCTGGGGTTACGGGGTGACGTGGGAACAGGTAGCTGGCGTGTTAGGTTCCGTAACTCCTCCCACCTTAGAGTAGAGCGACGGCCAAAGTGAGGTCATTGAGGGAGAAAATGACTGAAATGACGTCATTTTGGCAGGAGCGGGTGAACGCCGGAACGATGTCGTGGACTCTGGAGTGATTGGATTGTAGATTCTTCTTCTGGTTATAATGATGGTCACGATGATGATGGTGAGGAAACATAGGCATATTGATGTCCCTGTTGCATAGTTTAGGATTTTTGTGGTGAAGCCTAGATGGAATACCCTGGTTTCGGTGGTGAAGTCGTAGTCTTTAAGTTTCTGTAGGCTTAACACTTCCGTGGTTGTGTTTGAATAAATGCTGCTACTTGTTTCTGTGTCATCTTGGTAAGTTATCCCATTGGCTTCAACGTTACATCCTTTAAAGTGTACCAAGGATGTGCCCTCTATGGAGAATTACTTTGAGTTAATGAATAAAATTAAATTTGGTGGCGGTTGGGTAATTGTTTCAATTTTGCGGCAAAGTGTCTTGAAATAGTGTGATTTTCATTATAATTTATGTATGGTTTTATTCTTATAAGTTTTGTTATTTTCATTATAATTTATGTGTGGTTTTATGCTTATAAGTTTTGTATTGTTTATTGGGAAAGGTATTATATGATATAAGTGGTATTTTTCTTTTGAAACAATAGGTATTTGTATATTAAAGATTATATTTGATTCAGTCAAAATTAAAGCCTCAAACGGTTCAGACGTGTTTTCTTGTTTTTCCTCCTACCTCGCAAATTTAATTTCCCGTTAACGCTGCAAAATATTCAGTATTTTTCGACCCTGTAGTGCATTTACCCCGGTGATCGCCAAAAGTGTTCGCTTGTGCTTCGTTGTGAAAATTTCTGCAGTTATTTGTTTATCCCGTAGTGCATTTACCCCGTTGCTCGCTCTTATTCCTTGTCTGTGCTTTATTTTTGTGACATAATTATGGAAAATTTATGCGGTAACATAAACTGCACAGAAAGTGGAAGTGTGGAATTTATCGCTTGTGGGGGCCTCTGTGATAAATCGTTCCACCCCTTATGTACTGGCATTAGCAAGAGATCTGTGATCTATCTTAAAGACTTTTTAAATAATTTCTGTTTCTTCTGTGATGAATGCAAAGAGATTTCACTCGCGCACGTTATGCTTGCCATCAAATGCCATAACGAGTCGACTAACTCGCTCTTCATTCAATTAAAACTGTCATCTAAAAAAATGATTGACCATTCTCCACCGTAACTACGCATATTGACAAACTTAACTTATCTTTACGTAACTCTTTTCAATCGCACATGCATCTTTTAACTGAGTCCTTGTCCAGTAACTCCCTTTTAATCGAATCGTTGACCTCCTCCTTAAGACGTTGGAACATATATTAGACACGCACATCCGTAATACAATAGATACATCCCTTCTATCTAAATCTCAGCATGCGTTCACTAAGGGGCGATCGACTGAGACGGCGCTCCATGAAGTTGTGCGTACGATAGAAAAGACAATACACTACAAACAATTTACTCTTGCCACCTTCTTAGATGTTCAATAACGCTGGTACAGATTCCGGTGATGATAGCCGCTACGTAATATCACGTTTGAGAGATCAAACAAATTACGAAAACGTCCGTATTTATCTTGCCTACCTTCACAATAAAGATGACTCTATCTGTATTCATGGAAAAACTAATACTAATATTAAGGTCTCCATCTTTCAAGAGGGTCTCCCTACTGACAAGAATGCTTTGTTCAGTTTCATGAGAGTCTCAATATACCACCTCTCAATGTAACAAACGATCTCTCGTCTTTCGCATCTTACATCAGCTCCAAACGTAGGTCCCACCTCCAAAGATCACGCGCCGACCATAATAATTACTTTCGCCCCTAATTAGTCGCCATCTCACTCTTCTCCTCCTGATACAGTTTCAACCCCAAACCCCTCTAATGTTACTGTTACCTCCCCTGAATGCCTGTCTATTTATTACCAGAACGTGAGAGGTCTGCTAACTAAAATCTCCTCCGTATTTCTTAACTCTCAAAACCTCCCATACGATATTTTTGCTCTTACTGAAAAGAATTTATCTTCTAATTTCATGAATAATGAGCTTTTTACCTCTGATTTTGTTATCTTCCGAGATGATGGTCAATCGAAAGATGACGATTCCTTAGGTCGTGGAGTTCTTTTGGCGATACATAACAACTTTGACTCCACTTTTGTTAAATCCTCACCTACAGCTGACTTTAAATATATTTGCGTCAAAATCACCTTCCCAAGGCGTAACCTCTACATACTATGTTGCTACATTCGCCCTTCTCAACCAATCGAGGGTTATCAACTTGCCGTAGAAGCGATCGATTCCCTATGCGACATTGTAGACCCTTGCGACGACGTCATGTTTCTGGGAGACTTTAATCTTCCCCATCTACAATGGGCCCAGTCTGAAGACGAGTCCCATTTTGTTGCTGCAAATCCTACCTCTAAAAAGGAAGTCCTTTTCACAGACTGTCTCTCTGATTCTGGCCTTTTCCAAATTAGTGGTATTACGAACAACTTAGGTAGGCAACTAGACCTAATCTTCTCAACCGATGCCGCCAATTGCATAGTAACTGCCAGCAACCATCTTCTCTCCACATTAGATCGCTTCCACCCACCTCTATTCCTAACGCTTTCGTATAACAACTTAAGTACAATTCCTCACTGTGAGAAACCATATAGCTTTAATTTTCGTAAGGCAGATTTCACTAAACTTAATAATCTTCTCAGTAAGATTAACTTTAGTCCTATCCAGGTTGACAGCATCGACAATGCTCTAGCGTATTTTCACTTCGTAACAAAAGAAACAAAATATGGCAAGCATTCCTCAAATCCCGATCTGACTCCGATTTTTCTCATTACCAATACATCCACTCCCAATTCTCTGATCACTGTCAATGTCTTTACATCGAATATCTAGACAGAATGCAATCTACGCTAATGAATGACCCCAAATGTTTCTACCACTTTATTAATGCCAAACGAAAATCGGATAACTATCCATCCACTTTAAAATTTGCTAATAAATCCTCGGCAGACTCTAAAACAATCGCAAACCTGTTCGCTAATTTGTTCAGCCAATCGTTTAAGGATTACGTCATTCAACCTGATCATAACTACTTCCGCTACTTAGACAACTGTCCCCAAACCTCCTAAATCACAATTGATATAACCTCGGCGTCGTTAGTAGATAAGATAAATAAACTAAAGGACGAATACTCCCCCGCCCCTTATGGCCTGCCCCCTATAGCTCTGAAAAAATGAGTGAACTACTTAGCCCAACCCCTTACTACTCTATTCCAACTATCTATTTCGCAGGGAGTTTTCCCTGAAATCTGGAAAAACTCATACATAATCCCAACTCATAAAAAAGGTTATAAAAGTGAAATATCCAACTACCGGCCCATCGCCAAACTATCCTGCATACCTAAGCTCTTTGAAAGCATTGTTTATGACACAATGTTTTTTCACTGTAAGACTATCCTTTCACCGAACCTGCATGGATTCTTTAAGGGCAGGTCAACAACCACCAACTTTACCGAGTTTGTGGCCCAAACGATGGCCAGGAGCTCCTGTTCGAGTAATTTCTCTCGCTATCTGAAAGAGTGCGGCTAGTGAAAGCAATGGGTTTGTCGCTTCCAATGTGTCCTTGGGATAAAATTGCTCCCAATGCACAATTGCTCGCATCCGTAGTAAGAACGAATTGTTTACTAAAGTCAGGGTGCTGCAATATTGGATCGTTCAACAGTATATTTTTGCAGGTTTCGAACGCATCTATGTATTTTTTATCTAGAGTGATGTTAACGCCTTTTTTTAGGCAGGTGGTAAGTGGTTTTGTTAGTTTATCTAATTCCTTAATAAATTTCCTATAATAGCCGATTAGTCCTAAGAAAGATGTTATTTCTTTTCTTGTCCGCGGCAATGGGAAATTTTTTAAAGCACTTATTTTTTAAGGGTTAGGGTTAATTCCCTCTGGTGTTATTGCGTGACCTAGAAAAGCTATTTCTGTCCTGAGAAACTCACATTTGTCCATCTGGACTTTAAAATTTGATCCTCTAAGTTTTTTAAAGACTAATTCGATGCTTTCTAAATGTTCTTGTGAGGAAAAAAATAAACAGTTTTCACCGATGAGGTCTTTTAGGACATTGTCCATCACTCTCTGGAACGTTGAGGGGGCGTTTTTGAGCCCAAAAGGCATTCCTACGAATTCATAGTGTCCCTCTTCGACTGTGAAAGCTGTTTTTTCTGTATGTTTGGGGTTCATCTCGATTTGGTGAAACCCGCTAGCCAAATCTAGAGTCGTGAAGTAGAGACAATGTTTGGGATAGGATAGCGATCAGAAATCGTTTTGTCATTGACTTTTCTTTAATCCACACTGGAGAGCTCCAGGGGGAGTAACTATTCCTGATTATCCCTTGTTCAAGAATTTTTGTTATTTGGCTTTGAACTTCCGCTTTGTGGATGTATGGGTATCTATACGATTTTGTGAATATTGGAATATCATTTGTTGTGTTAATGTGGTGTTTGATTTTATTTGTGAAGGTGAGTGTTTCACCTTCCTTATACTTGATGTCGCTGTAGTACCTACAAAGTTTCAGAAGCTTCTTTCATTCTTCTTCGTTAACATGATCTGTTCTTATAAAATTAGTTACATCATTTGGTGAAATTTAGTTTGTAGAATGTTTGTGTAGAGTTTTTATTTGAAATAACTAAAGGTTTTCTCGCGACACAATGTGGAATTACAGTGTTTTATTTGAAATCACTAAAGGTTTTCTCGCGACTCAATCGATTAACAATTTATAATTTTCATTAAAAACCGTCCACTGTTCCGGACGACTGCGCGAAAACCAACTTTCCTTTCGAACAACTTTAATCAATTGAATAAAATACGATTTTTATTTCTACAAATCACTTACGTATCATTTGCAAAGGTGATTCTTAAGAAATTTGGAATTGACTTTAGATTACGCCGGAAACTCAGCAGACGCTGATTCTACAAATTAATCACCTGTGCAAGTACAATTTAAATTACAAGTACAAGCCCGACGACAATGAAATGGTACAATGCGACAAATGTGGTGAATGGCACAATTATTCGTGCGTTAACGTGACTTCCGATATCGAAAATGAAGATTGGATCAGTCCAAAGTGTTCATCGAACAAAAATGCTGAAAGTCAATTAGTGCCACAAAACGACAATATACCATCAGAAGATTATGGTACAAAAGGTTAAGCCTGCAAAGATTGGAAGAAGAAAGACTCCTGAAAGAAAGGAGGGATAAAGAGTAGCTCGACGCAAAATATGATATTTTGGAGCAGCAAGCATCAGATGACGATGGCAAAATACAATCCAGCTTTGCAAAAGATAGCCTGAACAAGTGGGTTTTCCAATCTCGTTGGTAGCATTCGCACTGTCCGTTCAAAACATTGTTGCCACGATGGAGTCTACAGGGTTAAGTTCACACCTCAACAACCCATGCTTACTGCAAGGAACTTACAGAAAAATTGCTTTATTAAACTCGTCTAAATTGGGGCATATTCAAAATGGGAACACAAACAGTCAATTTGTCGACATTTAGGGCTTGGCTATACCAAGTTGCACAAGCTGCATGTGAAGTAAAAGAGATCACGTCGTCGCACACAATGGAAGCAAAACCCGAAAAGAGACGCATAACAAACATATCCTTTATGAACGCACATCATGAGTCAGTAGTCAGCGACAATTTGGAACCACGGCATTATTATATACATAATTAGTAGCAATAATTGCAAATCCGTAGAACGATGCAGTCAATTCACCGGTTTGAGTTTGAAGAACAAGTGGAATGAAGTAAAAAATCATTTCCTTTGTCGCACATGCCTAATTCGACACTACAACCGAAGGTGCACTTCAAATAAAAGATGCGGAATAAACGGTTGTTCATTTAAGCATCACGAGCTGTTACATAAACCAGAAGAATCGTTGAATAGAAATGTTGATGATAGTTCAAATGGATACAATTGTCATTTACAGCAACATGAAGCTATGATTGTTCCTCCATAACTTTAATGAACCAGCAGTTGGGCCGACGTTTTCCAATTAGAAGGCGAGACAGAACAACTATGTTTGCCTCTAATTGCCCAACAAAATATTTGCTTTCAAACATTCGTACAGTGGAGTCACTGAATCTTCCGACACAGTCAATGAATTTCGATATGCTGAAGTCATGTTTCCCATACTTAAAAGGTGTTCCAGTTAGTTCATACTGTGGTGCGAAACCCCAAATATTCATCGGACTTGATCACGACCGATTATCGAATTCAACAATACATCGGGAGGGAAATGCTGATCAGCCGGCAGCAATCAAAACGCGATTAGATTCTACTGTGTTCGGTTCATTTACTAATAAGAAAAGAAAAAAAAAATAATGCATCACGTCAGTTATCATGTGTGTGAATGCCAAGATAAAGCACGTGAGAAGTTGAATGAAATAGTTCGCGAATTCTTCACTGTATAAAATATTGGTTCGAAGGACATAAAGCGTTTGATGAACAAGGATGACATAAAGGCTACAACTCTTTTAGAAAATGCCACTGAACGTGTTGGTAAGCGGTTTAGAGTACCCCTGTTGTGAATATGTAGAGCTGCCGAATAGTAGACCCGCAGCAGAACGCAGACTGTTATGCCTAGAAAAAAGACTTGAAAGGGAACCGGTCCTAGCAGCGAATCTTCGTACACAAATTTTGGGATACATAGAAAAGAGGTATGTGCGCAAACTTACCAAAGATGAGTTGATGGAGACTTGAAACAGAAGAATTTGGTATTTACCGATTTTTCCCATAATAAATATCAATAAACCATCTAAAGTAAGCATTGTGTGGGATGCAGCAGCCAGAGTTAACGGGATTTCTTTAAACTCAATGCTTTTATCGGGACCTGACAACTTACCAGAACTACCGGAGATACTTTTTCGATTTCGACAATGAAAAATTGCCATATGTGGAGAGATTAGAGAAATCTTCCATCAGATTATGGTGTCAGAGGTTGACCGAAACGCACAAAGATTCCTCTGGAGACATGAAGACACGGGAACGATAGAAGATTATAAAATGTTCATCCTGTTGCGTGGAATTTATTAAAAATAAGAATGCTTCGGAATATTCTTCTAATTTCCCCAGAGCAGTAGAAGCTATAACGCAGAACCACTATGTGGACGACTTCCTTGACAGCTTGGATACTGAAGAAGAGGCCATTAATTTAGCAAAAGAAGCTTTATGAGCAACTCGGCAAGAATGACAATGGCGCTCGGAGAAAACGGCTTGTATGAGGTTGAAAAGCTTCTAGGGATGTAGTGATAACCTGTGTCTGATCACTTCTCATTTTTATATAATACCAAGAAGTTGAACGCAAGAGTGCTGAATGGGGAACTTCCGCCAACCGAAAAGGAAATTTTGAAGATCCTCATGAAATGCTGATCCCCTTGGTCTTATTGCACACTTTTTAGTATTGCTAAAATTCTTTTGCATGAAGTGTGGCGTCAGCGTACTCAGTGGGATGAAGAAATACATCCTGAACATTTTGAGTTATAGCGCGATTGAGTCAAATTGTTGCCAATAGTACAAGAAATCAAAATTAGAAGAACCTATCTCAGTAAGATTAAATTTGAAAGCGAATGTTGTGTGGATCTTCATGTGTTTGTAGACAAAAGTATGTCAGTATATGCAGCGGTAGCTTACCTACGTATACAAAAGGGGTCTCACGTCGAATGTGCACTTGTGTGCTCCAGAACAAAGGTTGACCCTCTAAAGCACATATCAGTCCCACGTATGAAATTGGAGAATCAGTTTTATGTTGGATTAAAAACGACCATCGGAAAGTGAAACAGTTCGTGATGTTTAGAGTAGGTGAAATATTAGAGAACTCTAATGAAAGTGAATGGAGATAGGTACCAAGCGAAGAAAATGCCGCCGATGATTCAACAAAGTGGAATCTTAAGATTGACTTTTCCTCGGAGAGCCGTTGGTATGGCGGACCCAAATTTCTGTATCAACCCAAAGATGCATGGCCATCAAGTACAACAACACTACGCGAAAAGAAGAAAGCCGCGGTCTAACTTCAGATGACATCACGAGAACTGAAAATTATCTATACAGATTGTGCCAATTTGAGTGTTATCCGGAGGAGGTAAGCCTCTTAAAGAGAAATTTAGACAATACGACAGAAATGTCGACTTTAGAGAAGTCTAGCTCCCTATATATGTAAGTTAAACCCGTACCTGGATCCAAATAATGTAATGCGAGTAAAAGGCCGCATCGATGCATCCATTCATGCTTCTTCCAGTTGCAAAAGACCCATAACTCTACCAAAGGCACACTATATCACCATGTTAATAGTTCAGCACTGTCACAAACGATACAGGTACCTATATTCTGAAACTGTGGTAAACGAGCTTCACCATACTTACTACATCCCAACTCTGCGAATGGTATTAAAGAGTTTAAAGTAACTGTCAAATGTGTAAAAATAGAAGGGTAGTTCCGATACCACCATTGATGACTGAATTACCTCCAGCACGTCTTAAATCGTTCGATGGGATCGGACAACGCATCAAATTCATCAAAAGTTGAGTTGCTGTCCGCACTAGGACTTCTGTAAATAAAGCAGTAGTGAATTATTTGCCGGGTTGGAACAGTGGCCATACTGTGGTGGAACTTGGTAAGCAATATCACTACGGACATAAATGGCGAGGCCACTGTGGGGAAAGAATAATGACACTAAGTTGCGATAACGAAGAAGCGCAACAGCGAGTGAGTGGGGGTGAAAAGATGGGATACACCAGCACTGAATTGTGTTTCTTTTTTTTTAATTTATTTCTTTTATTTAATTTTTTTCCATTGCACTGCACTAAATTTGATTTGACGCGCGAGTAAAGTTGTCGAGTGCAGCTGGGTTAAAAAAAAAAAACACGATTATATTTTTATTTACCCAGGCCTCAACTGGGCCTTTCGTCTTTATTAGATATTGTAAGTTTAATGTACAATATTAACGTTTAACTTTAACCCGCTGACTTGGCGTGGCTGCGATTAAAGCTATCGACGAATTATTGGACGATTGTCTGTGGTGCCGTTTGTCGTTTTATATGTTGATATTGCTGATACTGCTGAAATGAGTTGACCCATATTTGCATTTATGTTCGGGTTGCTTGTATTTGCTATGCCATCGATTGGTGGTGATGCAATTGGGTCATTGAATGTCGTTGCTCTTGGTGGTTTCGGGGGAATGACCAGAGTTGCTGGTGTTGCATATATTACTCCTCCTCGGTTTGTATAAGAATTCCCCTGAATTCTATTGTTGGTATCTTTGGTTATTATGTATTTTATTTTACAAAAGTATGTTGCTAGTATTGCTATACATATTATTATTATTACTATGCTTAAGTTTATGGTATATGAAATGTTTTTATGTAATTTCAATTCTCGTATTTCTTTTATGTTCTCAAAATTACTAGTAACAATTTCGTCAAAAGAAATAATTCTTCCAAATGAAGAATTCAGATTATTATTGGGATAAAAAAAATTTTCTTGGATAATTTTCTGTTGATTATAAAAAGTTTCTTTTAAAAAATATATGTGACAATCAAAGAAGTTAATAAGATAGTTTTTGTTTACTTCCATTTTTCTGTTGTCACAATTTTGTATAAGTTCTTCTTCATATGCGTTTTTGGTTATAATAGTTTCATCATCGATAACCTGTATCTGGGTTTTATTATCATACCTTAATTTACAACTATTAATTATTACACAATGTTTACTTTGTTTCAATTCTTTAATTGTTACATCTGGTTGGTATACATAAGTTTGATTATTAATTTTTATGATAGATTCATCTTCATTATCTATTTCAAGATATTTTTAATTAGGTAATGGTATAATTAGTGTTTGTTCTACCGTAATACATTTTTTTTTGGAATTTTGACAGCAATGATAATGAATTTAATTTTATATTCAAGATCACCCATTTTTAATAGCCTTAGTTTATAAAAATCAATCTCATATTCATTTATTTCGTTTGATGTAAGAATGCTGGGATATATTATATTGTCTTTTGCTGATACTATATTGTTTTGTATTTGGTTAACTTTATTATCTATAAATCTTAATTTTGTTATTTGGTCCATAAACATTTGTTGTTTTAATATGTTATTTATAGTACTTTTTATTCTGTTGAAATTATCTAATATTAACCTTCTATTATTTTTTACAATTGTCTTAAGTGATTCTATGGATTCGTTAAAGTGTTTGTTTATTTTTATCTGTTCATTAATTGTTTGTATTGCATTATGACTATTTCTTTCTGCAATATCTAAATGATTCAAAGTTTCTTCTCTTTCCATTATTATCCATGGTTCCGAAGAGCCACTTCTCTATATTTCCTACTATATTTACTAATCCTCGTTTTTGTCTTCCGATTGGATTTGGCATTATTGATTTAATTTTTGCTCTTAAAGTTTCTATTTCGTTATTGATTATATCTACATCTCCAACTTGTAAGTGTTTTATAATAACTTGTATGAACGAAATGGTATCTAATATTTCTTCTGGATTAATTAAGTGTAAGATAGTGTTTGTTTGGTTAGTTATTTGTACCTCTTTTACTTTGATTTTTAAATATCCGGTCTGTTCGTTAATTGGTGTTGTGTGGAGTGCTCCGTGTATTGTTGGTATTAATAGTAATGTTATTAGAAATTTTACCTATGAATTTATATGGTCTTTTAGTGTTACTTGGATGTATTTTTTCGAGTTTCTTAATTTTGTATCTAGTATCTTCCTTATGCCTAACATGTTTATAATTCTTGATTTATAATTCCTGTCTATTTTCTGTGTAGTCTTCTCTTTTTTCATTGAGCTTGTTAATTTTCTTATCTTTAGTCTGTTGAACTACTTCGTTTAATATTTCTGAATCTATTTCTTCCTTAGCTTTCCTAGGTGTGGTTTTAATGGTTGAATGGTACCTGTTATTATAGTTATCTAATACTACTTGTATTTTCATTTCTACTGATAAGTTCTTTTCTTCGATACCTGTTATTTTTTCTAAAATTGTGGAATGTAATCTTTCAATATCTGCGTTACCTATGTGGCTATTAGGTTTTGTCCAATGTATTTCGACCTTACTTTCATTAAGAAAGTCTATAATATGTTCTGATTTGAATTCGTTGTCCGTAATAATCTTTTTTGGTTTCCCAAACTTAGCAAAATTTTCTATTAATATTGCTTTTTTACTTCTCCAATTCCTGTCTGTTATTGTATAAGCTACTGCAAATTTAGTTAGTTTGTCTATAATAGTTACGAAAGATTTTTTTTGTATATGAAATATGTCTAAATGGACTTGGGTTTGATTGGTCTCCTGTCATATTTTATTTCTTGACATTTTTTGCAATTATTTATTACTAGCTATATCTGTTCATGGAGTTTAGGAACAAATATTTTGTTTTTAAGTGCATAATAAGTTTCATTTATTCCACCATGCATGGATTCCCTAATACGATAAATAGAAATTTGTTTGTGTGCCTCGGTTTTAATTTCGGCAACTCTTTGTGAACACCTAATAAATTTGATGTGTTGGTCCTGTGAAAATAATTGTATTATAACTAGTTGAACCTTATTATAGTCGTGATCATTTATTTCTGAGTATATTCCGACTACTCCTTTCTTCATAAACCTAATTAATACATCCTTTATTTTACCTGTTCCCTCAAGTGGGTTTAACGATATGATTCTACGTCCATGTAAGACTTCTATCTCTCTGTTAATTCTATATGTTAGTATCATCTGAGTTTTGTATTTATTAACAATTTCTTCTTTTATACCTATATGGTCTAATTGTTGATCGTCCACTGAATGTATAGTTTCTGTTAATGCCATATTTGAGTCCATATCATTATCTTCATTAATCTTGGGTGTATTCTCCAATTCATCCATTTGTCTACGAACTTCGGCTTCATGTTTTGGAGGATATCTATATAATTTAAAGTTTATTTGTTGGTCTGTGGTGGTTTTTATCTCATGCACCACTGCATTGGTATTTGTTAACTGGTTACCTTCTTTAAATATCAGTTTTTTTATATTTATTCAGGAGTACTTTTATTGATTGTTTTTCCACTTCGTTGAGGTGATTTGTTTGAATCTCGTATACAAATTTTGTCTTATTTGGCCTGACTCATTTCGTCTAATCTATCCTGAGTTTAAATGTTGGTTTGTGTTATTAATAGTGTACCTATTATTATTACGATGGTTAGGAGTGTTTCTGTATTGTGTTGTATGTGTTTTTTCCAAATGAAGGTTAAATTTATCTTGGCCTACATATTTATATAAAATTTTTCTTATACTTGATAAACTGTATTTATCGTGAATTTCATCTGCTAATGACCCCGCAGTGATTTGCTTAATTTTTAAGATTAGCGAATTATTAAGGCAAGAAGCTATGTCTAAACCATTTTCATTAAATGCTGCACATTCCGTAATATAATTCACAATTTCCTGAATCTTATCTAATAAATGATTAATAGAAAATACCTTGAGATTGTTGATCTCCTTGTTGATGGTATTCGGGTCTTTCGCTGTTCTGTAGTGTATTTTTAGTTTCTGCTTACATTTGTCCCATATTGTTGGTGCTTCCGTGGCTAAGTAATTCTTTGCTGCTCCAGTTATTCTTTCATTGTAAATCAGGTTGAAGACTTGTTGTGCCTGGTCGCCATGTTCTACCAGGACTTGGTCCACTGTGGCGATGAAAGAAGGTAAGGTTCCTGGTTCGCCGCTAAAAGGCTGCATGAATTTTATTTCCTACTCTATCATTGTTCTCCAATTTTGAGGTTGATTTTGCCGTGCCACTATTTCTGTTAGTGCAAGCAGGCATTGTTCTAAGTTGTTTTGTTGAGCCATTTTAATATTAGGTTCACTGTTTCCCGGTTTGTTTCTTCGTGCACTGGTAAATTGTTCTTCAATACACTTTGTTAACTGCCTTATTTAGTTTTACTAACTGTGCTCGTAACACTTAGAGTTTTTGTTTTTCACTATGCTGTAAATTTTATCACTCACGGCTTCTTTTTACTAACTACGCTGTGTTTTTATCACTCACGGCTTCGTTTTACTAACTACGCTGTGTTTTTATCACTCACGGCTTCGTTTCGCTTTCCTCTAATTCGATGGGACAGAGGAACACCGACTGCGCCAGTAAAGTTGTCGAGTGCAGCTGGTATTTTTATTTACCCAGGCCTCAACTGGACCTTTCGTCTTTATTAGATATTGTAAGTTTAATGTACAATATTAACGTTTAACTTTAACCCGCTGTCTTGGCGGGTCGACGAATTATTGGACGATTGTCTGTGGTTCCGTTTGTCGTTTTATATGTTGATATTGCTGATACTGCTGAAATGAGTTGACCCATATTTGCATTTATGTTCGGGTTGCTTGTACTTGCTATGTCATCGATTGAGGGTGATGTAATTAGTTCATTGAATGTTGTTGCTTTTGGTGGTTTTGGGGGAATGACCAGAGTTGCTGGTGTTGCATATTAGAGGTCTGCATGAATGTATTCATTTGCTCTCTCTACACGTGTACACTACTTCAGTGTACTCTATTCATTGCAATAATTCGAACAAGTGTACAGCAAAAAAGAGTACCACACCACAAAAGACAGTTGCTGTAAAATACTCGGTCACCTGATAGCAAAATGAGTGCAGTGTTTTGTTTGTCTCCCACACTTTGTGTGCTTGAACTTGCTTGATGTGAGCAAATAGTTTACAATGTTAACTGTAAAGAATACACTGAGTACACTGAGTGCACTGAATAAAACGATTGCAAATACTAGTTGTTTTCTAGTATAAAACAGTGTACTCAGTTTAGTGTACACTTTTTTTTATGAATACCCAATTTATGATTACCCATTGTTTATGAGTACACTGCACTAAATGTTTGGTTTGAAATGGGTGCAATACTCATACAGTAATCACTTCATATATTAGATGATTCATTCATTTTACTTGTCAAGCTATGAGTACAATAATGAAGTGTACTTGAAATAAAACGAATGTCTTGGAACTGGTCTCAAGACATTCATTGCAGACCTCTATTGCTTATATTACTCGCGCGATCGATTTTTTTTTTTTTTTTATAGATTGAATTTTAGTTTTTTTTTTTTGTCACGACTATGTCACATATCGAGCGTGTGCGCTCGACGGCAGGCAAAAGGCAACTTTTGTAAAAATTAGAAAGAGAGTCGGAGACAAAGCAGAGCCTTGGGGAACACCAGCATTTATTTGGTGAATTGCAGACTTGAAGCCGCCCAAAACAACTTGTATTAAATGCCCCCAAAGCTAATTTCTAATCCATTGAAGAAGAGACTCATCGACGCCATATGCACGCATTTTCGACAAAAGAGCCTGATGCCAAACTCTGTCAAATGCTTTTGAAATATCAAGCGCAACCATCTTAGTTTCGCCGAAGTGATGGAGAGATTGGTTCCACTTCTTGGTGAGGCATGCCTTCAAATCACCAGTGGACCTGTTGCTACGAAAACCATACTGCCGGTCATTGAGGAGTTTTCATGAGTCTAGATATTTAATAAGCTAACGATTTATCAGCGTTTTCATGACCTTGGAAAGAAGGGACGTAAGTGCATTGGGTCGGGTTGGGTTTTGAAGTGTCTTGCGTTTCTACTTCTTCTCAGTTCTAATGGCAGGGAGTTGCACAAGCGAGTGGTATAAACGTAAAATTGGCGCTCAGATATTAGGCAGGAATACTTCGGTTGAATAAATGTGAACGTTCTCTGGGAAGGCGAAAACGAAAATTAGAGTTTGTTGAAGAGGTAGTCTGGTTGACGCGTTTGTATGATTTCGAAAAGGCAGGTTAACGGAAAGTATTTTAGCATGTTGTCAAAAGAGCAGCCAAGTATAACTTTATAGTGAGCGGATATGTGATGGTACCTTCCGAAGTTTTTTTTTTTTTTTTGTTTTTTTTTTATAATTTGCACGTGAGAAAGGGGTTATGAATACCCTTATATTAATTTTAGGACACGGGGGTTTTTTTTTTTAGGAAAGGGGAAGAGACAGAGATAAAGACAGATTGGTGTAGTTGGTTTGAAATACAGCTGGTATTAAGTTTCAGTGAACTCCAAGGGTGGCTGTCCAGATAACTGGGGAGCTTGTTTGTCTTTTCTTTTGTCGTTGCTCATGATTCACTGTATTTTTTTCCGTCCTCCTGATGTCATCATCACGATCAAGTTCCATTTCAGCCCTACTGCCAGTGTTATGCCTTCGCAGTAGAGTTGACATAAGCTTTCGCAATTGATCGACTTCTTATTTATTTCATGCTAAATAAATAGATGATTATTGACATCAGGATTCGAACCGTGAACCTGTAGCGTGACCCACGGCCACCCCCAATGTTATAGATGTATCGAGCGATATTGTTGTAGACAACATTGAGCTTTCTTCTGCTGCTGTAGCCAATTACAGAAGACTTCGCAACCATAGAACAAAATAGGCAGCAAAAGGGTTTTTGCGAGAAGCAGCTTAGTTTTTGTTAATGTGTAGGACTGTGTAGCACAGAGAACTCGCAGGACTCCGTAAATCTTTCCAATAGTTATGTTGATGCGGTCATCCCATATTAGGGTATGATTAAAAGTTAGTCCTAAATTTTTTTATATAGAAATTAAAATATTCTATATCTGATTGACCTATTTTCGTAGGAGGGAAAACATTCAAATCCAACAAGTATCGATAGATGACAAGCGTTTTAGACTTATTTGGTTTAAGGCGAAGGTGATTAGCCCAGAATAAGGTATTTTGAAGGTCATCATATATTTTGACTACTGCAGTTAACTCTATTGATCGAAGAGGAATGTTATAAATAATTGCAAATTATCGGCATACATTCATTTCATTTCATTTTTAATGCATTTTTATTAAATTCATTGTAACTTAATTGCTAGACAAAAAACGCTTAAAACTAGCTTAACTAGCTTAACTATTCTTATTCTAATTTACTG
This sequence comes from Pocota personata, assembly GCA_963082735.1. Classification (NCBI taxonomy): domain Eukaryota; kingdom Metazoa; phylum Arthropoda; class Insecta; order Diptera; family Syrphidae; genus Pocota; species Pocota personata. The sequence goes on along the minus strand of OY720431.1, from coordinate 97,002,850 downwards.
GCCCTATGCGGGCACTCTAAGTTAAACCTAATACTTAAAACTCTGTCTTTCGACGTAACTAAGTTTAGATTCCTTATTTATTTATTTTATTATTCTATTAATTAATTATTACTACAAAGAAAAATGTTTAATAAATGAAAAAACTTAGTACATGAACTTGTTTTTATGGTTCTTATATATAAAACTTACACATCTTCCTTAAAATAAATCTTAAACTACCTTATTCTAAATTAGCCTATCTTATTCTACCTTACGTATTCTATACGTAACATTTTTTTTTTTGTTTTGTATAATTTTTTATTTTTTTTTTATCGCGTGCTGTTTTTTTATAATTTTTTTTTTTTTTTTTATGTTTTTTATGTTTTTTGTGCTTTTTTTGTATTTTTTCATCCAAGTGCTGTGAATATATATATTTTTTTTTTTTTTTTCAATCATTACCTACAACCTACCTAAACTACCTACACCTAAACTATGTAAGTCGGCCATGATCAAGAACAGCCAACCTCAAACATCCAACAGGCTACCCTGGATAAGGGGGAAACGTCGAACGAGTTTCCTCTCTTTCGGCTAGCCACCAGAAATGACCGTACTGACGTACGTCATCAATATCGCGACCCGATACCGCCCTACTAAACCGGAGACGCTCCACACTGCCGTATGCAACGTCTCTGTCGTAGTTGAGTCGCCTATCCACAGCTGCCCGAGCAACGTGGAAGCCGTTAAGGCGCACTCTCTCGTGATACTCGTAATTGGGGTAATAAGCCCCGGAGATCAGGTTGTTTGTCGAGCTTATTGCTCTTGCAATGTGCCTTCGAATCAGCTTGATAACGAAATTATCAACTCTTATTAGGTTAGCCCTGTTCTATAGGACCTCATTGGGATATAATTTTGTGTACTGGGACTTTGGTGTTCTGTACAAATGAAGGCAAGCCCTCTCAAACACCCGAATCTTTTCCAACAAGCTTGCTCCCACGTTGAACCACACGGGACATCCATATAAGAGCATGGGCCGGATGAGGGCCATGTAGCAGATTACCTTTCCAAGTCAATCAGGAAGGCACCCGTGCACTGTTTCTTGCTTTTGTTCCATTTGATATCCGATACCAGTTTAGATGCAGCATGTATTGTATCATGCCCCGCCTTAAAACCGAATTGGTTATCCGGAATTATATTACTGTTCTCAGTCTTACTTAAGTAGGGCTCTATTGATCACTTTCTCGAATACCTTGCTGATGTTCGGAGGGAGACTTATCGACCGGAGATTTGCCGGATTGGAAGTGTCCTTACCCCTTTTGGGTATGGGTTGTATCACTGCTGTTTTCCAATGCGCTGGTTAATGTGAGTGGTGTAAATATCCACCGCTTCTAGAGGGAGATGTCGAAGCACAATGTTCGATACTCCATCGATTCCCACAGATTTCTTCCTTCTTAATGAGTCGAAGATCGCTTGGAGCTCCACCTTCTATATGTACGGGGGATGTACCCTTTCATCGGCGATGACATTATTTGCCATGTTATCGTCATTGAACTAGGTAAAACCTATGTTATCGGATCGCCAGTGCTCTATATCATTTCGAAGGTAGAAGTTGTGCACAAGGACGCGATTTTCCAGGTCGTGGTTCGGGCAAATGGTATCATTCAACTTGTACACTTCCTGGAAAGTCGCTCCTATAGCCTCTACCTTCTCCTGCGGACCTTCGATCACAAAGAAGTTATCATCCTCTACTGCGTTATCTGAATCTATACCTGCTGTTATTAGTATTTGTCCATTGTTCGTCGTTCGGGGGATCTTAAGACACGGAAGGTCGTTTTGATTATTCCTCCGAAATATTTTATTTATTTTCGGGAACATACTCGGGTTGTTGGATTTTACAGCCCGAATTTTGTTGTTCCAGTGCAAATTTACAGAAAGTCTGTAATTTTCTCTAATTAATTTCTGGAGGTTTTTAATCAACAACTTCAGTGTCCTAACCTCCAAGTTTTGTCTGTCAGTAAACTGTCTGTACAAGGTTTTTAGTCTCGACAGCAGTCTACTTTTGTGTTGGTGTAGTGCGTCAATTGTTGCATTACGGAATATGTCTGCGTTGTCAGTATGTTGATACCGAGGTATCGTATTGTCCATAGTTCGTTTAATTGTCTCGTCCATTTGTTTTAGGTACCAGTCAATCTCCTCGTGTGATAGATTCCTATTGGACGGTGGGTAGAGCGATTTCGAGGAGAGTGCTCTTGTCAAAGTTCTGGAGAAGCGAGTCCAACGCGTCCTACTATAATTGTAGGAGTACGTTTGGACAAACTCCTCCAACTTCGCAATTTCTTTGGGAATCGTTATTACGGCACTGAGTCCGCAATGGTCACTGTCATACACACAACTGTGCAGGCAGTTTATAGTTTGTCGGTCCATGTAGTTCAGTTGTAACCGTACGTCAACAGCATAAGATCCAGATAGGATTCGCTCCTAGGAAACGACGGACTATCTGTAGCTTTCAAATCGAGTTTATACTCGACACTGTGCCGACCCTACCAATTGAATAGTAGGTTCCCTCTAGGATTAGGAGTGTTATTTCCCCAATCTCTATGTTTGGCGTTAAGATCTCCGGCCATGATGAAATAATTCTCCTCCGACTCCAGCCTTAGGAATCGAAAAAGTGTCTCGAGCTCTGAAATAAATAAAGTAGATTGAGTAGCTTCAGGTGCATAGAGTGCGACCACCAGATACATATGAACGGAGCAGTGTGCAATAACATTGGCATAGATTGAAAAAAGATCAGGTCCAAGTATAAATCCTTGTGGAACACCATTTTTCATGGGTAGGAAACGCGACATACGATCATTTACAACCACAGATTGCCGTCTACCAACAAGATATTAGCGAATCAGCTTTGCAGATTTGCAAGAGAAATTGAAATCGTTAATTAATTTCGTACATAAAATTGAGTGGTTGACAGTGCCGAAAGCTTTGAAAAAGTCAAGGAGACTTAAGAGCGTTAGTTCCTTATTATCCAAACCTTTCCTAATTTCGTTAACAACGAAGAACAGTGCTGTCTTACAGCTACGTTTAGATCGGAAACTTGATTATCTAAAACTCAAGAGATGTTTGCCCTGAAGGTGTTTTTGTATCTGTTTAAGAATAGCTTTTTTGAAAACCTTGGTTAAAAATGGTAAAATTCCAATGTAATAAATTGCAATTACGTTTTTTAGGTAATGGGACTATTTTTGCTTTTTTCTATTCCGTAGGAAAAACAGAGGTTGTGAAAATAGTGTTGAAAATATAATAATAATAAATGTATAATTTAATGAATTTAACATTTAGTCCATCGAGTCCAGTTGCATTCGATTTTACCCCCATCAACACCTCAACGACATCTGAGTCCGAAAATCTGCGAAAGTATAATCTACTCCTGTTACTAACTGCTGTAATTTGTTCCTCAAAATACAGATCTTCAGGAGGGTGATATGAGGATGGAAATGAAGTGAAGATACCGTTGAGTGAGTCACAGTCAATATTCTCCGGGGGCTTAAGCTGTTTCTTGCCAATAACTATTTCTCGCAAATTTATCGAAAGATTTTTGCCTGAAGTTGACGAACTAAGTTTACTTGCATAGAATCGTTTTTTACAGCTCTTATTTCACGAATCACACTATTCCGAAGTTTACTATAAATTTCAAGAAGCTGTTCAAGTTTGTATCGTTTCCAGCGATGGTACGCAACGTATCTATCCATTATTAGCTTTAGTATGTTACCGCTCATCCAGGAAGGTGAGATATTTTTGACGAGCTTAGTTTTAATCCTTACATGCTTCTCGAAGAGCAAGTTCATTTCCTGTTGAAAGAAAGCAACTTACTCATCCACACATGACATATTGAAAAGTCTGTTCCAATCAGAGTTTTTCAAATCAGATAGTAGTTGCTCACGATTAATATTTTTAAAGTCTCTATACTGGAAAATAGTTGCACCTATGTATGTGGTTTGCGTAAGTAAGTAAGTCATGTTTTGAAAAACCTGGGGCTGAAAGTTGGTTGTAGAGGAGAACTTTGTTAAGATCGCTAGTGAAGAATAGATCCAGGACCGAACTTGTATCATTAGAGTGATGTGTAGGTATAGAAGTATTAACCGCTCTAAAGTCATATTATTCACTAGGTTCTCAGATCTGCTAACGTCCAGCAAATTGTAATTTAGATCACCGCTAAGGATAATATGTGGCGTATAGCAAGACAACTGCTCAATGATATTAATGATTGGAGCTATGATTATAGTGTAGCGTGGTCTGTAAGCTGTACCTAGTAATATATTTTTAGTGCCACACAACATTTAGAAAAAGAAAATCTATTGCAGAGTCAGCATCCGATTGAGATCGTTTCGTACATACATAGCGACTCCACCAAGCTTCAAACTATAAAATTCATCGCAGATATCACAAGAGAACCAAGTTTCTGACACTCACACAACGTCAACGTTGGAGCCCACGAACAGATAACGAATCTCATCAATTTTTCGCTATAATCTTTGTGCGTTGATGTGAACAATGTGTAAACCATTGTATTGCGAATTTGATACAAGAATCATTTCATGCAATGAACCCTTCCTACCACTCCCATAGGACCTCCTGCCACTCTCAGATCCACCAGTGTGCATCATTTGGATGGGTAAACATTATAGGGGGTAAATGAGAAGAAGCAGAAACGTAAACAAATTTATAGGAAAACTTAAAATACTCGTACAGTCTATGAAAAAATAATACGGCCATTGATCATTTACACCTAAGAAAGGAAAATAGATAAGATTATAGATTAAGAGGTAGTGATAAATATTAAAAAAATAGAAAAATTTTGGAAAATAGAAAATAACAAATTTGTGCGTTGATATTCCCAGCTGATTCTCTTGCATCAAGCGGTGGCAACCCTCAAACTGTCAGAGCTTTCAATGATAAAGCTTTTTTCCTCAGCAGAAAATTTAACGAAGACAGATCCAAATTTAGTGTAAACAGAAGCCAGCTTTTGCATTTCATGTTACTGGCACAGATAATAAATAAACATATAAAAAAATGAAGCATATTTTTGTCCTGGCAGACAGAGAGCTTTCAGAACAGGTACCACAAATAAAACTTTTTCCTTTTTCTCAGTCCGTGTGGGAAAAGTTATTTTTCTCATCGTGTGTTGTGACATGCAAACGAACGAGGTGAGGAAGTTTTTTTTTTTCTTTTTTTTTTTTTTTTTTTTTTCCGAGGGTTGGTGAAAAAAAAAATCTTCCATAGACACTATGAGGATAGCAACCGCGTGCTCATAGTAGTGTCAGATTCTTACTGACTAAAAAAAACCACCCTGCGATTTAATTTGTTATATATTGCAACTAAGAAGGATCTTATCAAGCAATTTTTCTATCATGAAAAAAAAACTCGTTTGGCAGGTTACTTTCCACTGAAAGATCCTGTATGTTCCGCAATCTAGGCGCGGTTGATTCCTATCTCGCCAAGTCGAAAGGTTTCGTCCTTTGTAGTCGGCGCAATAAATTGCTTTCATCCAGAATTTGTAGGATTATGTTGTTGACTTGCTTTCACGCGAAGCTTCTAATTTCAGCTTCGATTGTCGGAATTCAGAGATCCCTATGGATATCATCGTGCCTAGTATACCACGGTGCGTGGACAATTTCTCTTAGCACTTTATTTTGAAAAGTTTGTAAAATATTGGCGTTTGTTTTCTTGTTACAGCCGCAAAGTTGTATACCGTAAGTCCACACCGGCTTTAGCACTTGCTTGTATAAAAGCAGTTTGTTCTCAATACTGAGCCGGGAGTGTTTTCCGAGCAACCAGTTCATTTCTCTATATTTGATTTCGAGTTCTTTACGTTTCATTTTCACGTGAGAATTCCATTTCAGTTTTGCGTCGAGTGTCATTCCAAGGTATTTGGCTTCGTTTGCAAAAGGTATTCGGGCCAAGTTTAGGAAAATTGGCAAGGCATTAGATTTCTTATAAGTGAAATTCACGTGAACAGATTTAGATTCGTTGAGGGCGATCCGCTAGTCCCTCGTCCATTCATTTATTTTATTCAGTGCGTTTTGCAGTTTTTCAGTCGTTTCTTCAATTTATTTACCTACGGCTGGGATAGCGGTGTCATTGACGTAGCCAGGATAGTGCCATCTTCTTTCGGTATATCTCGAGTATATAACAGATAGAGAAGTGGCCCAAGAACGCTTCCTTGCGGTACACCGGCGGAAATTTCTTTGAGCTCCGAATATTTATTTCCATGTCTAACACGGAAGAGTTTATTCCCGAGATATGATTCTAGAATGTCGTGTAGGCATACGAGTACAGGGAGAACTTGTCGTAATTTGCAATTCAAGCCATCATGCCACACCTTATCAAAGGCTTGCGAGACGTCAAGAAATACGCTTGGGCATATCTTTTTCCCTTCAAGTGCTTTCTCGATTACGTCAGTAATTCTATGCACCTGGTCAATCGTCGAATGCTTACTTCTGAACCCAAACTGGTGGTCAGGGATAAGATTATTTCCTTCTATAATCAGTTGGAGACGCATTAGTAATACCCTCTCGAAAATTTTGGATATGACTGGAAGTAGCGAAATTGGTCTATAAGATTTTACCTCATTTGGCGGCTTTCCTGGTTTTAAAATTATTATAACTTCCGCAACTTCCATTGGTTAGGCACGTGCTTTAATCTGAGTGCAGCATTTACAATATGAAGAAGCTTAATCAGTGCTTTTCTAGGTAAAGCTTTGAGAATTTCTCCGGTGATGAAGTCATAACCAGGAGCTTTCTTAGGTTTTAGATTCCCGATCTCATGTTTGAGTTCCCTTAGCGTTGCACTTGTAAGTGCGAAATCGTCAGAAATCCGGCCTATTGATATTGTGGTAAGACACTTGACCATCGTACGGTTTAAAGGTGTCTTCCAGGTGGGCCGCAAAAACGTCCGCTTTTTCTTTATCTTCCCTTCCCCATTCATTGTGATTTAATTTAACAGGCGCGCGGGGACCTTGGGCCTTTTGGTGCCTTTTACAGCTTTCCAAAGTGAATAATTGGAATCTTTTTTCGCTGTTAAACTTTCAAGGTAAGAGCCTATCGCACGATTCTTAAAATCCTTTATAGTCTTCTTCAACGAATTGCACAGGTGATTCAAGTGAGTTTTATGTTGCGGAACACGACTCTGTTGCCATTTCTTACGCGCTTTTCTTTTTTCCTTGACCAATTCTTTTATTTTCGTAGGATATCGTAGACCGTATTTGTCCGGAGTTTTCCTTGGATTGGGAGTATTATTCCAAGAGGCGAGCTGTACGATCTCAACGAAGCGATCAACTTCAACCTCAAGTTGATAGGGTGTCGTAAGTGGAACGCTCAGTTCAACATTATCTTCAATTTCGTTCCTAAAACCTTCCCAGTTAGTTGTTCTACCGGTTAATCTCGCTGGCTCTAGGGTATATACTAGTTTTTCGCTCAATGTCAAAACAACTGGGGAATGGTCAGACGACAGATCAAAGCTCTCTTCAACATTAATGTGGTTGGTAGAAATTCCTTTCACGACGAAAAAGTCGATCAGGTCAGGTATTTTCGAAGTATCAGTTGGCCAGTAGGTCGGTTTACCCGTCGAATGGAAATCACAACTGTACTCCATATCTGCCTCATAGAGCATTCTGCCTTTTTGCGAGCTGTGTCTTGAGCCCCAGAATGTATGTTTCGCATTAAAATCGCCGCCAATAATGAAATTAAGTTTCAGCAATTTAAACAAGTTAGTAAAATAACTTTTTTCAAGCGCGGAACGCGGTGGGCAGTAGATAGATGAGATTTTAAAAGTACGCTGACTATTTTGTACTCGAATCGTGCACAGTTGCAAAGTTTCAAGCTCGATCTTTAGGTCTTCGGATTGTTCGATTCGGTCTTTAATAAACAATGATGATCCGCATCTCGCTTTTCCCGAAGGGTGACAAGCGTGGTAATCATTATAGCCTTTTATTTTTAAATGCGATCCGTTTTTTACGCGGGTTTCAGAAATCAGGCAAATATCAATAACTTTCCACGCAAGAATATTTCCAATTCGTCAAGTTTTTGCAAAAGACCGTTTGCCTTCCAAGTACATATTTTTAACATTCGTTTTTCATTCATATTGTAATATGCGAGCTACGGCTCGAGTAGATAAAACGTTATTCTGTGAGATTATTCCTTTATTTTCTTGTCTATAGAACAATTCAAGTTCACACTATACTATTCTTCGCAAATTCTTTCCTTACAAGGTCTCTTTCTTCTCAAATCACTTCATCTCATTCCAATCACTTAATTCACAAAACCAAACTAATTACTTCTTCTTGTTCACTCTTAACTTTCAATTTATCACAAAATTACAACTTCGCCGATTATCACTTTTCCAATCTCTTCGTGCGGTTCGAAAACCAACTGCCCTGCCTCGATCGCCATCTGTCCTTATATAGTCGCATTTCGGATAGCCAGAAACTTCTAAGAAATTCTTCTACCACTGGAACAAGAAAATTCTGATGTAATAATTCCAAGATGACAGCTGCAGCCAATAATCTGTTGTGGTTATAATTCTCTCTTAATTCTGCGACGTCGTCTTAGATATAATCCGTCTCTTACCGTGGACATGAACCTCGAATGAAAAGACACTTCGGAATGTGTTGCATATTTTTGGAGCGTAGTTATTATGCTACATTATGTTACAATATTCTAGTTGGAGTACGCGTTTTCCCTGAATTACTTTCGAGCCTAACCAGCCTATCGAGAATAATTTTATTTATTTTGCTTTGTTCTTCAAGTTTCTCTAGAATAACTGAAAAAATATGAGAAACAGGGTCCTTCGAAATTTCAATATTTTTTGGTATTTCGGATGCCGTGGCCTGAGCATAAGTCTGCACTCCTGGTGTCCGAAGGTCATTACCCGGTCGCTTTTCCAATGGTAACTTTTCTGTACCGTTTCTTTTAGGTACAGAGGTAGAGGGCTTTTCTTTCGTCATTCTTTCCCTCATCTTTTTGCGCTCTGAACCCGGTAGTTTGAATTTGCTACCTTACGCTTTGGCTTAGTTTGCGGTTTTGATTTTGCATTTAGGGGCTTAAGGAGAGCATCTCTTCGTTTTTGTAACTCGTTAGCTACTTCACAGCCTCTATAATTTGCCGGGTGCTTTCCCTTATAATTAGCACAGGTTGCGGAGGTTTGTTTACATTTGCGTATGATTGAATCCTTGGCAGCGTTTGACTACGATGTTTAGTATGGTCCTAATTCGGTAGATATCGTCGATATTGTCGGACTTATCGTAGGTAAGCATAAAGAGCGGAAGTCCACGCCTTAGCAAGATGTCTTTATCTATTTCCATTTGTTGCGTCTCCTTTTTGATGATATTAATGGCATCAAGAATTCTAAAGCCTTTGTCTTGAAGGTCAGTCATAATCTCTTCTTTAGTGCAATAGGGGTGGAGTCCCCTTGCAACAACACGATGTGGCCTTTCTGACTTGATTTCGAAAGTATACCACTCAATTTTTTCGGTATTTAACTTTTGGGACACTGCTTGGTAGTCGTTGTATTCATCGACGTTAATTTTCCACGCATTGTCCCTCAAAGACGTGACCTTATATTTCGATGTTAAAGTTCCTTTAAGAAGGCTTTGCAACTTATTAAATTCCGTTAACCCGACGATGTTAATTGGTGGGGGTGGACGAGTTTGCGCTCGAGTTGCTTTTCTTGCTGTTCTTTGTGCTCTTCTTTCTCTTTTTCTTTTAGGTACTCGACTTCGGGCGAAGAGCCGGCTCTCCGTTTCTTACTAGGTCTCTTCTTTGTGACCCGAAACGTTTCGCGTGCTAGCTCTTCTTCGTCGGTGTGATATTCCCGACCAGCTAAGCATGCTGGAGTACATTGGCGTTCTTGCTCTATACGTGAGCTCTTTAGGGCCTTATTTTCTTCCTTTAATAAGTCTATTTCTTTCTTGAGCTCTTGATAGAGTAGATCCATTTCGTTAAGCTTCCTTCGGAGTATTTTATTTTCTTTCTCAAAGCTGTTATATTTCGCTGAGTCCTGAATTTCGCGCGCTGGCGCTTCCGGTGGACTTCTTTTCCCGGAGTTATCCGATCTTGGTGGAGGAGATCGAGATACCCTTGAACTTTTTGAAAAAGTGTCATTGGATTGCAATAAGCGGCTCTCCCCAGAATCCGTAAAGCCGACCTCCGAAGAGGGTGGATTTTCCAGTAAAGCTCGACTGCCACCTGGGGTAATATATCTTTTTGTTTTGATCATTGCATATTTTGTATACACTATACGCTCGGTATACGGAGATTTGATGAAGATGCATGAAGATGCATGACGGTGTGATTTCCATACCACCGCAGCAAAAGAATAAATTTTCATGAATGGAAGTTTTGCAAACGCGTATGCGTTGTATATGAAAAGGTGTTACTGAAGGGAGGGAAAAGTCGATCATTTCGTTGCACTTGCATTACCTGATGGAAAATTATTTAAATTTCCTAAAAAAGGAACAGATAAATACGATGAATGGCTAGCTCTAGTAGAGGAGTCTCGGGAACACATAAAAAGCCTTAAAACGCCTTATATATGCAACAAACATTTTAAGAATGCCTTTTTTGAAAAGAAATATTTTAAAAAAAATACTTACCCTTCTTGTTAAAACGAAGTGTTGCTATATCTGACGACGACTTCATTTGTTTTGATCCAACGGGATCGAAGGTTACATATGAAAACTGCAATAAATTAGTACTGGATTCGAATGATGTTACAGTAGAAGAACTAAACTTGTCTTCAAAAAGGTTATCAAGAAAAAGATTCAATGATAACGTTGAATTTACTTCTGCCAACTGTGAGACTCATATAAAAAGACAATCTACATATTTATATTAAGAGAATTGAAAGGCTTAAGAAATTGAACAATAGCTTAAGGATAACAGTAAAAGGAAATTGCAAATCGAAAATAAATTTGATGCAGAGAATTCATCGTTTAAAAGAAAAAAAACTACTGCTTTATTTACAGAAGTCCTAGTGTGGACAGCAACTCAACTTTTGATGAAATTGATACGTTTTCCGATCCCAACACCCGAATTGTCTCCTTGTATCCTCATACTGAAATCGTCATTGCGGGCGATTTTCATATACACAATTCGGATTGGCTTCAACATTCTGGCCAGACAACACCCGAAGGAAGGTATGTTGAACTTTTGGCTGAGATAAACAATTTGACTCAGCTTGTAAATGAGCCTACACGTATACCGGACATTGAAAGTCATTCCGCCAACATCTTTTACTTGTTTCTTACTTTGCACAATGATAAATACACCATTGATGTTCTAGCGCCTCTAGGTCGGTCTGAAAATAATATCGTATCAGCACAGATAATAAAGTGGGAGTCGGACAGAATCCCGAAAACCCAAAATCCCGAAAACCCAAAATCCCGAAAAAATTAAAATGAACACCTCGCACCCACTCCAAATCCTACAATGACCCCAAGCAGGGGGGTTGCAGGGGGGGCAGGATGCCCCCCATACATATTCTACTGTTCATGCATTGTGGATATAATATATATATGTATATTTAAACATTTGACAAATTTATAATTTTATATAATTTTTCGGGATTTTTTTCGGGATTTTGGCCTTTCAGGATTTTGGATTTTCAGGATTTTGGTTTTTCGGGGTTTTGGATTTTCGGGATTTTGACCCCAACCCTAATGAAGTACCCAGATGTCGCACGCCCATATAAAAAAAATTAAGCATATTTTTATCGTGGCAGACAACGTGGTAGCAGACAAAGAGCTTTCAGAATAAGTACAACAAATAAAGCTTTTCTTTTTCCTTACTCTGTTCGCTCGTGTGGGAAAAGTTATTTTTCTCATCGTGTGTTGTGACATGCAAACGAACGAGGTGAGAAAGTGTAAAGGGGTATGCGGGAAGGGGCATGAAGATGCATGACGGTGTGATTTCCATACCACCGCAGCAAAAGAATAAATTTTGCAAACGCGTATGCATTGTATATGAAGAGAAGGTTTGAGAGATTTTGCTCGAATATCAATCATTAAGATTTTCAGGTTAATTACTAACATACAAACATATTACATACATATACTAAAAAATTAAAAGGCATAAGAAAATTGTCTCCAAGGAAAAAATGTCCTGGAAAAGAAAGAAGTGCGCAATTGCACACTGTTCTATAACCAAAATGAATTGGATGATGGAAAATTGTTTAAATTTCCTAAAAAAGGAACAGTTAAATACGATGAATGGTTAGCTTTAGCAGAGGTGTCTCGGGAACACGTAAAAAGCCATAAGACGCCCTTTATATGCAGCAAACATTTTAAGAATGCCTTTATTGGAAGAATTATTTAAAAAAAAAAAAGCTTACCCTTCTCTCTTGTTGAAACGAAGTGTTGCTATATCTGATGACGAGTTCATTTGTTTTGATCCAACGACAGCTAAGGTTACATATGAGAACTGCAATAAATTATTCTTCCCGTATTCGAATGATGTTACAGTAGAAGATCTAAACTTGTCTTCAAAAAGGTTATCAAGAAAAAGATTCAATGATAACGTTGAATTTACTTGCGCCAACTGTAAGATTCGTATAAAAAAGCAATCTATTTATATTAAAAGAATTGAGAGGCTTAAGGAATTGAACAATATCTTAAGGATAACAATAAAAGGAAATCGCAAATCGGAAATAAATTTGCTGCAGAGAATTCATCGTTTAAAAGAGGACAAAAAAGGCTGCAAGTGCGTGAAAAGCAGAGTATCCAAGAGAAAATTGATTTATTGCTTGCGGATCAAAATACTAAGACATTTTCGAAGCTCATTCTATCTGAGAGTACAAAAAAAATACACCGAAGAGGAGAAGTCGATTTCACAGTGCATTTTTTCCGTTCGCCTTCCGGATACAACTTTTTACGAGATCAGCTTGGACTACACATGCCGCACCCGTCTTCATTACATAGGTGGATTAAGATTAAAAGTCTTTCACCTGGAATAAATAGAAATGTTCTAGAGGAAATAAAGAAAATAACTTCGACATTTCACCAAAAGAAAAAGAAGTCGTGATTATATTTGATGATATGAACCTTCAGACGAATCTAACCTACAATAGATTTAAAGTTGAAATTGAAGGTTTTGTTGATTACGAAAGGAATGAAAGATTTAATATATGCGCTAAGTCTGTCTGCGTTTTTATGATTCGGAGTGTATACGGAAATTTTAAGAAAGTTTTATATCATGTCGTTTGTCCAAGCAATATACCTATGAAACAACTTGAGATTGAGGTATATAATTGTCTTGATATATGCGCGGAGCTGAAACTTAGCGTTAGACCTATTTGCTGTGATCAAGGATCCACAAATCGTAGTTTATATAGTAAACTTAATCTAGATGAAAAAAAACTTCAAGAAATGAAGGATTATATATTAAACATCGAACCCACAAACGCAAGAAATAGATCATTTTGTTTCAAAGACTCGACCTTAACTATAGAAAGCGTTTTAAGAATAAGAGACACATTATTCATTATTACATTAATGTAAATAAATTTAATCAAGATCCGTTAGAGAACTTATTTGGTCAAATAAGAGCGCGGAATATTAGTAAAAGTAATCCAAGTGTTTCCGAATTTAGCTCCCTGCTAGCCAGAGTTATATCGATACAACTTTTATTCAAATAGAAATATTCCAACTGCGAAGAAGACGATTCGGAATATCTACAGGTGGATTGGAATGCTATTTTGCAGAGGGATATAGAAGAACAAATAATTCTTAACCAACAGCTATCGCAAAATCACGGCATTCTTAAGAATGAGGAATGGTTTGAAAATAACATGAATTCCAACAATATAGTTATTCCACCAGATGAAGACGCAATATCAGTCAAGGTACCGCAGGTCAACGACCTTGCTACAAGATATTTTGCCGGATACTGCATCTTTAAAACAAAAAAAAAAAAAATTAACAAAATCTGTGAAAATTGTGCTGAAGAAATGTCAAAGGACAAACAGAATTTCGATCTAACGGAAGTATTGATAAAATTAAAAGAATATGAAAATAATTCAAAAGAAAATACCGTACTCTTATGGCCGTCAGAAAAAGATTTTCAAGTATGCCGTCTTTTCCGAATACTTTTGAAAACTCCCTTTTGCATCTAACTTAAAAGAAAATATAATCAAAGAATGTATACTCGTAAAGGCAACAAATATACATTTTCCGAATTGGTTCAATGTATGTTATGATTAAGGTGATTTAACTGCAATTTAATACTAACCTAATTTAAGTTAATGATTATTTTGTTAAGCTAGTTAGTTTTTTTTATAATAATTTCGAATATTAGTCACCTTCACTTATGTAAGTAGGCCAAGACCAGTGATCAGTTATTATAAGGGCTCATATTTATAACCATTTTCAGAGCAAATTTGAGTCCACAAAGTTTACAGAGTTTTTATTTATTTAATCAAGTGCTGAAAATAAGGTACATACATACAGACAAAATAACAAGCACACAACATAAGCCCAACCATTTGCACATATATATTGTAGCATAATAATAACTACGCTCCTATGTCTATGCAGCAAATTCCGAAGTGACTTTCCATTCTGGCAGAATTTTGGTTCGAACTGTCCTTTCATTCGAGGTTCGTGTCTGGGACGAAGTTTCCACAGCTCATGTCAACGAAAGAGACGAATAATATCAGGGATAAAAGGGAATTATAACTGCAAGAATTATTTCTCTTGTTCCAGTGGTCGAAGAATTTGCTAGAAGTTTCTGGCTATCAGAAACTTCTGCTATATAAGGACAGATGGCGATCAAAAAAAAGACACAGTTGGTTTAGAACCGTGGCGAAGAGATTGGAAAAGTGATAATGGGCGAAGTTGTAATTTGGTGATAAATTGAAAGTTGAGAGTGAACAAGAAAAAGTAATTAGTTTGGATTTGTGAATTAAGTAATTGAAAGGAGATAAAGTGATTTGAGAGGAAAGAGACCTTGTAAGAAAAGAATTTGCGAAGAATAGTATAGTGTGAACTTGAATTGTTCTATAGAGTAGAAAATAAAGAAATAAATTTCACAGAATATCGTTTTATCTACTCGAGCCGTAGCTCGCATGTTACATTGGTGTCAGACTTAAACTTATTCTGTGAATAACTATTTCCGTGGTGTGAAATTGCGCAAGAAAAAAAAAAAAAAAAACGATTTCTGTGTTGAGTTAATTAGTTGCGCAAAATGAGTCGCAAATTGGGAAAACTAACTATAATTCAACTAAAGGCAGAACTCAGTAAGCGGAATCTCGACACAACTGGGGGAAAAGATGCCCTACTGATTCGTCTGGAAGAAGCAGTAACGCAGGAAGGTGAAAATCCGCATGACATAGAGTTTGACGTGGAAGAGGAACCAGCAAGTACAGTAGCCGACCCGGGTATAACAAGTCTGCTCCTGCAACTTAAGTTAGTCATGGACGAACAAAAGAAAGCAATAGAAGACCAAAGTCACAAGCTCGATGACCAAAAGAATTCTATAGAACTTAAGCTGGACGAACAAAAGAAAGCAATGGACGACCAGAAGAATTCTCTAGAACTTAAGCTGGATGAACAAAAGAAAGCAATGGATGAACAAAAGAAAGCAATGGACGAACAAAAGAATTCTCTAGATGCTCTGGAAAGTAAACTTGATGAGCAAAACAAGAACTTGGAATCCAAATTCGAAGCGATCGAAGAGAAAATCGAGAAGGTCGAGACGCAACTCGGAAAAGTCGAAACTAGATTCGATGAAAATTTTGAGAAACATGAAACTCAGTTCGGGAAAATAGAGACTCAGTTTGAAAAAGTGGATGCGCAATTCGAGATAGTAGGGAAGCAAGTCGAAAATCTTGCTAAGGAGCTCAGCGACGTGAAGAGACAGAAAGCACGGGAATATTCCACTGACGGTCTGAGAAGAAAGGAGATGCAGCCTCCTATCTTCGATGGTCAAACATCATGGCCAATTTATAAAAGGCAATTCGAAGCGGCCGCAATGACCAATAGCTGGGACGATGAAGAGAAGTCCATTGCACTCACACTTGCACTGAGGGGTCCAGCTGCGGAGCTCTTGCAGACCATCCCGGAAGATAAACAGCAGAACTACGACTCTCTGGTTCAGGCTATCGAGATGCGGTTTGGGGATGAACACATGCAGCAGGTGTACAGGGTTCAGCTGCGTAGTCGAGTCCAGAAAAGGGGGGAAACGCTCCAACAGTTGCAAGCGGATATAGAGCGACTAGCCCATCTTTCATACCCTAAAGCCGGTGAGGAGCTTATCAACGAAATGGCGGTGGAAGCTTTTATTCAGGCCATAGAGGACAGACAACTGCAAATGGCCGTAAGGATGGCTGAAAAGCGAACACTCCCCGACGCATTGGCATTCGCTTTGTCAATGAAGGCTGCGGACCAAGCATACCAGGGAATACATCGTGTCAGGGAAATGTCCGTCGTGGAATGCTCATGCCAGAGAACAGCCGTCATGGATGAAGACAGAGCTCGCGGAAGTCAAATCCGTTGCTGGAATTGCAACCAAACCGGACACCTACAACGGCAGTGCAGAAGTGCACCTAGACGAGGGAATTGTCCACATTGCGGAAGTAGGAGAAGCAGAGAGGAATCATCTGGCGGTGATAACTTCCATCCTGTCAGTCAGACTTCCCAAAACCAGCAGTCGGGAAATGCGTAAGGACCAACTTCGCGGGGCAGAAGTTGGTTACTGGAATCGAGGCCCCCAGGACCACCATTCAAGTTTCGCAAACCAAACGGGGTAACAAGAAAATGACAGTGGAGGCACTAATCAGCAAGAAGAAGTGCGTAGCCACCATCGACACAGGTGCCACTGCCTCCATTGTAAGAAGAGATATCGTCAGAAGCTCCTGGCTGCACAACACCAACAGCTACTGCCTGAAGACTGCAACAGGGGAAATGGCGAAGGTGTTTGGAGAAGTTCGTCTTACGATTACTCTGGCGGGACTGACGTTCTCCCATGCGTTTCTGGTGGCAGACATATGCGACGAGTGCATCATCGGAATAGACTTCATGAAAGCAAATGAAGTAATCTTGGACATCGGGATGCAAGTACTGAGGTATCGAAATGTGGAGATTCCGTGGTGTACGGAAACGAGAATGCCGTAACTCTCAGGACAGTCATCAGCAAAGACGAAGTTTTGCCGCCGTCTTCAGAGACAATCATTTGGACGAAGCTGGAAGGTGATCTTGGGAGCCACCGATTCTACATAGTAGAACCAGACCCGGAGAAGAATTCTCAAGACTACATCGTGGGAAAGACGTTAGTCGAACCAAAGAACACCATGGTTCCAGTGAGAGTTTTGAACGCGAGACCACACACTGTCAAACTAAGGCGAGGGGAGGTGACTGGAAAATGCACGCCGATTACCGCCGTCGCAACAATATCTGAACGTGGTCCTCCAAAACCTCTCCCATCACCTTGGACAGCGGAAACGAGAGAGACGATTCTCCAGTCCAGTGAGCTGAATCAGGAGCAGCGAACTATGGCAGAGAATCTTATCAATGAGTACGCTGATGTATTTGCCTCACGGCCGAACACACCTGGTACAACATCGAATAGACACTGGTGATACTAGACCAATTCGTCAGCCTGCTAGGCGCCTTCCATTGGCAAAGCAGACAGAAGTTGCAGAGATGGTGTCGGCAATGGACAAAGAAGGTGTGATTGAAAGTTCCAAAAGTCCGTGGGCATCACCGGTTGTACTGGTTAAGAAGAAAGATGGCAGCACGCGGTTCTGCGTGGACTATCGGCAGCTCAATTACGTCACCAAGAAAGACAGCTACCCTCTGCCACGGATTGACGACACGCTAGACACACTATCAGGAGCCCGATGGTTTTCCACTCTCGACTTGAAGAGTGGCTACTGGCAGGTACAGATCCATCCAGAAGACCGGGAGAAAACCGCCTTCACCACAGGAAATGGGCTATGGCAATTCACGGTAATGCCATTCGGGCTGTGCAATGCTCCGGCGACTTTCGAGCGATTGATGGAATGTGTCCTGCAAGGGTTAACATGGAAAACCTGTTTGGTATACTTGAATGATGTCATCGTCGTAGGAAAAACGTTTGCGCAACACCGAGACAATCTAAGGGATGTGTTTCAAAGGCTTCGAAGTGCCCACCTGAAGCTCAACCCCAAGAAGTGCGCCCTGTTTAGAGCGGAAGTCAAGTACCTGGGACACATAATTTCAGCGAAAGGAGTGAGAACCGATCCGGAGAAGGTCGAAGCGGTGAAAAACTGGCCAGTCCCCAAAGACAGACACCAACTAAGGAGCTTCCTGGGCCTAGCCACCTACTACAGACGGTTCGTGAAGGATTTTGCCGGGATCGCAAAGAACCTGCACCAGTTGACGGAAAAGGGAAAACAATTCAAATGGTCAATTGAGTGCGAGAAGAGCTTCAAGGCACTTAAACAACGGCTATGCGATGCCCCGATACTGGCTTACCCCACTCCCGGGGAAACGTTCATTGTGGATGCAGATGTTAGTAATGTCGGGGTAGGAGCCGTACTCTCCCAGGTGCATGACGGCCAAGAGAAGGTGGTTGCGTACTTCAGCAAGGTGCTCTCTAAGCCAGAAAGGAACTACTGCGTGACAAGGCAGGAACTTCTAGCTTTGATCTTGGCTACGAAGCACTTTCTCAAATACCTCTACGGGAGGTAGTTCGTTCTTCGCACAGACCATGCAGCCTTAAAATGGCTATTACAGTTCAAGAGTCCTGAGGGTCAGGTCGCAAGATGGATCGAAAGGCTGCAAATCTACGACCACGAAATACAGCATCGTAAAGGAAAACTCCACTCTAATGCGGATGCACTGTCCCGGAAGCCATGCAGAACGGATTGTAAACATTGTGCGCGTCAGGAAGAACGGGAGCTGGTTTCCATCCAAAGAATGAGAGCCGAACCTATCGCCGGCTGGAGCGTAGATGAGATCCGGAACGCTCAGAAGGAAGACCCGGATATCGAGCCGATTCTGGCCTGGAAGGAGAACATGGAGAAACCGGATCATCAGGACATCTCTCACAGAAGCCCGACCTTAAAGGCATATTTTGCGCAGTGGGACTCCCTCCATGTCCAAGAAGGTGTTCTGAGAAGAAAATGGGAATCCTCCGACGGAAAGTCGTTTGTAATGCAGCTTGTCGTACCGCGGACGAGGGTCAAGGAGGTGTTACAGGAAATGCATGGCGGGGCGACCGGAGGCCACTTGGGAGTGAATAAGACGCTAGAGAGGTACGGGAACGTTTTTATTGGTTAAAAGCGAAGGAAGATATCGAAGACTGGTGCAGAAAATTCGACGTGTGTGCAGCTAGCAAGGGTCCGAGAATCAAAACTCGAGGTAAGATGCACCAATACAACGTGGGAGCACCTTTCGAACGAATCGCCATTGACATCGCAGGGCCCTTTCCGGAAACCGACAATGGTAATCGGTATATACTCGTAGTGATGGACTACTTCAGTAAGTGGCCGGAAGCGTTTCCGATCCCTAACCAGGAAGCCAGAACCGTGGCGGAGCAGATCGTCTACAATTGGGTTAGCAGATTCGGTGTGCCCTTGGAATTGCATTCTGACCAAGGGCGGAACTTCGAGTCAAGAATCTTCCAAGAGATGTGTCAACTACTCGGAATCAAAAAGACAAGGACAACCCCGCTTCATCCACAGTCGGACGGTATGGTGGAGCGTTTCAATAGGACTTTGGACGAACATCTCTCGAAGGTCGTAGGTGACTACCAACGGGATTGGGACCGGCAGATTCCCTTGTTTTTGATGGCCTATAGAAGTGCCGTGCATAGCACTACTCGATATACGCCGTTCGAAATCTTATTTGGTGGAATAGCTCGTTTACCCAGTGAGGTGAAATTTGGATCTCCTACCAATGAGCCCAGAAATGAAGAAGAGTACGTGGCGGACCTTAGGGAAAGGCTTAGGGACATACACCAAAGGACCAGAAGCCAGATTAAGATGACGAGCGACCGCATGAAGACCAGGTATGATGCCAAGGCAATAACGTCAGGATTCCAGGAGGGAGATCTGGTGTGGCTGTATAATCCCCATCGCCAAAAGGGGAAATCACCTAAATTACAGCGGAACTGGGAAGGTCCCTACAGAATAGTAACCCGCATCAACGATGTTGTCTACCGCATCCAGCGAGGACCGAGGGCCAAAATGAAAGTGGTTCATGTGGACCGACTGAGTCGATACAATGGCCGAAATGAGGATGCACTTGTTCGGGACGAACACGTCTAAGAGGGGGGCAGTGTAGCATAATAATAACTACGCTCCTATGTCTATGCAGCAAATTCCGAAGTGACTTTCTATTCTGGCAGAATTTTGGTTCGAACTGTCCTTTCATTCGAGGTTCGTGTCTGGGACGAAGTCTCCACAGCTCATGTCAACGAAAGAGACGAATAATATCAGGGATAAAAGGGAATTATAACTGCAAGAATTATTTCTCTTGTTCCAGTGGTCGAAGAATTTGCTAGAAGTTTCTGGCTATCAGAAACTTCTGCTATATAAGGACAGATGGCGATCAAAAAAAGACACAGTTGGTTTAGAACCGTGGCGAAGAGATTGGAAAAGTGATAATGGGCGAAGTTGTAATTTGGTGATAAATTGAAAGTTGAGAGTGAACAAGAAAAAGTAATTAGTTTGGATTTGTGAATTAAGTAATTGAAAGGAGATAAAGTGATTTGAGAGGAAAGAGACCTTGTAAGAAAAGAATTTGCGAAGAATAGTATAGTGTGAACTTGAATTGTTCTATAGAGTAGAAAATAAAGAAATAAATTTCACAGAATATCGTTTTATCTACTCGAGCCGTAGCTCGCATGTTACAATATATACGATCTTTACAGATACTCCATATCCATCCTACCAACGTGTCGGCATCAGAACTGCGTGACCGCAGTCGCACAAAATATTTTGTTTGTTTCTTTTTTGCAGTGAAGGTAAACAAGGGTATGTGTGAGTGACACGATGGACTAAAAAGTGAGCAGAAAAAACAAATGTTCTATGTTCTGATTTTTTCCCTTTTGTAAGAAGTTTAAGCTTTTTAAAAAGCTTTTTTTAGTGAATCTCGTTTTCGTATATCATTTCTTCCCATATGAATGACACATCCGGGTAGTTTATTATCTGTGCTAACGGCTTGCTGAAGGAGAGTACGATTACTTTTTGACAGACTCTCATGTAAATAGACACAGCCGTTCGATTGCAGTCCCACGTCACTGAGGCAAAGCTGGCTGTGGAGTTTGCGGTAATTTGCAGCTGATCGTAGAACATAGTTTCTCTCTTGAGGGCAGTTAAACTTTATGACGATAGGAGAAGCTGCAGAAGTTTTATTATTGCGTTTGGCACGGAAATTAGTTTTAAGCACTGGTTCCTTGCACTGGATTGTATTGCAGACTTGATTGAATATATCATTAAAGTTATTCCTCCAAGGCATCGATTTGAAATAGTAACGAGCGAAGCTCTGCTTTTACCGCTGGTGTATTTTTGTCTTGTTCATCTGCTTCAATTTTGTCAACACTACAAATAATGTCAGTTACCGAGTTCTTTAGCTCTTCAAATTGAGCAGACCAATTTGCCTCAATCTGTTCGATCCTTAGCAATAATTCATTACGGAATTTAGACATTTCCTCTGTGATGCGGGCAAGTAAAGCTCCTGTGAGTTTTTCGAAGCCATTGTGGAGATATTCTAGACCCGAAAACGTATCAGGAGCTAAAGATTGTTTGGGTCCGAGAGAATTGTTGTGTTCGGGTGTTGAAAGAGAAGTTTTAGATTGACCCGTTTTACGAGGGCAAGGTGAAAAGTTCTCGGCCTAACGCAGAGATGGCATTCTAATCAGCAAAAATTTATATTTCCTGCTTGGGTGCACTTCTCATTAGTTCGTATGACAAGTCTCAACTTGTTCTCTCAAGTAGTTTCTTTACACGAATTTTTGCAGTAGACGTCTTGAGTGATTTTCTTTAAAATGGATAAACTTGAATATCGTGCGGTGATAAAATTCTTCGTTTTGGATGGGTTAACCCTTAAGGAAATTCATCCAAAGTTGACAAAAGTTTACGAGAACTCTGTTCCTTCCATGTCAACCGTTAAAAAGTGGGCAGCTGAATTTAAACTGGTCGCACCGATGGCCGATTTGCTCGGCCATTCCCCCTATTCACCTGATTTGGCGCCCTCAGACTTCCTTCTGTTCCCAAACTTGAAGGAATTTGTTTCTGGGAAGCGCTTCGCATCCAATGCAGAAGTTGAGAGGGCCGTAGATGAATATTTTCACAGCCTTCCAGACTCTCATTTCCGAGAAGGAATACTGATGTTGGAGAAACGCTGGACCAAGTGTGTTGAAGTCAAGGGAGATTATGTAGAAAAATTGTGTGTGTGGGAGAGCGGTTATATATAGTGGTGTTAGCGAAAAGTGGAGAAACGATTTAAAAATTTTATACGATTTTTATTATTAGAATTCCGAGCAAGCAAAATGTTTTGAAAGCGGAATTTAAACAGAAATTAAGAACAGTGTCCAAGAGTTAATTTCACGCACTTTTACTTCAAGAATGGTTTAGAAATACACACTAAATTACTGATACTGCCGGGCGATTTAAAAAGTAGCCCAGTCTTCGCACATATTACACAAAATCTGTCGACATAGTTAAGTTAGTTAAGCGTTTTAAGCGTTTTTTATCTAGCATAAAAGTTGTAATTGAAAAATAAAAATTCATTAAAAATTAAAAAAAATTAAGGGTCCAGGAGAAAAAAGATTATATTCCTTTTTTTTTTTTTTTTTACAAAATTGAGCTACTGATACCATCTAATGGAGTATTAAAATACCTTTCAAACCCATGTTAGAAAAAGTTGTAAAAAGTTGGGGAGAATGACCAGAGTCACCGCGCTAGTTATAAGATTAAAATACGAGTATGTTTGAAAAAACTGCATGTTACCCTTTTTTGGAATTGGGTCATTTATGATCGACTCACGTCGATGGTCAATGCCCGGATTTCAGAGACGTGTCATTTAAATATTATTGCCTTATTGCAATGCATTTTCCTAAGCGCCCGTGCCCTGCAACAGTATAGGGTGTTCAAATTCCTTTTGGAGCGCGCAAATTATAAAAAAAAAATGCCAATTGATGTTAACATGATTTTTTTTACATATTATTAAAACATCTGATTTTCGAAATGGCGCAGTCGGTTTGAGCGAACCTAAGAGTGAAATTGGTAACAATAAATGTTTTGCATAATAAAACTGTGTAAAAAAAAACAAAAAAAAAAAAAACAAAAAAATTAAAGAAACAAATAATATTCAATAATAAAGAAAATATCAAAATGTACATAATATTTCGATACAAATAATATATTGAAATCTGAGTGAAATTCAATCAATGGCAGCTTCTCTGGATGTATTGTTGGACAGAGTCAATAGAATAAATTACATAAGTGAATTAGATGGAGATAAATCGAAACTGATTCGATTTATACACTTAGTGGACACTTATTTAGCTGATACTGGCAAGACGAGAAGAACCAACTATGGACAGCTATAAGACATACTAAACTGACAGGAAAAGCTCCGGAATTTGTGCTTGTCAATGGACTGGAAATTTGGAAGACATCATGAAAGCATTCAAACAACATTTGCGATCCATTATAAACATTGTGGTCTTAACTAATAATTTGTTATCTCATAGTAAGTTCGATACTAGATTTCATTAATAAAATAGAACACTTAATTGCGGAAACAAACACAGCCGCTATATATGAAAATGATAGCAAGTCTTTAAAAAAAATACAATATTTTTATTTTATTATTAGGAATTCTGCTTGAAAAATATGAAAAATTGCAACACCGAGAAGGAAATGTCTTGACCAATACTAAAGGTATTATGCATCAAATAAACTTGGTTCCACGGGGTTTCACTGTAGGCTATACCGGTTACCACAGAAACATGAGACGGAAATGGTTAGACAGGTTTTCGAGTTGGAGACTCAGGGAATTATTAGGTAATCCAAAAGGCGGTAGCCTCACCAGTGGTTATAGTAGCCAAAAAGCCTAATGCCAGGGAATTCTTACAAATTTAGGACGTTTTTTTAAACGCTGGTTCTTGCGAAGGATTATCATCAAATATTGATGAGGCCCCAGGACATACATACATAAGTCAGCATTTGTAACGCGGATGGGTCGATATGAATGTGTTAGGATGCGTTTGGGCTTAAAAATGCCCTGGCTACGTTCCAACGTTCTACGTTGAATGAAATTCTAAGGCAGTATATTAATAAATATATAAATTGTATAAATTTTTATTTTCTATTTAGATTATATTTTAAATAACATTTAATAGCTCTGGAAAAAATTTTCCAAGGTACAATTTAAAATACAAAATTCTTGAGGCAGATCTTAACTTCAGAGGGTATGAAACCCAACCCTAATAAAATAGGAGTGATTCAGAGTTGTTAAATACTCAGCACTGAAAAACAGCTTAAAGGTTTGTTAGGAATCACGGGATGGTATAGAAAATTTATTCAAGCATGTGCTAAAATCGCATATCTCATGATTAAATACTTGAAGAAACAAAACACCAGAATAAAGACAATCGACCCAGAATATATAGATTCATTCAAGAAAATAAAACTTCAAATAATAAGACACCCGATCCTCAAATACCTACACTTCTCTAAATCGTTTACACTTTTCACGAATGCAAGCAACTATGCTTAGTTTCATATGCTTCTAAGACATGGAATGATCACGAGCAAAACTACTTCACCACTGATAAGGAACTTTTAGCAACTGTTTGGGCCACAGGGTACTTTAGGCCTTACTTGTGAAAAAAAAAGTTTAAACTCAAAACAGACCACATGCCAAATAAGTATATGAAAAATATGTACTCAGGTAAAGTATTCAGTCAACGGAATCAGCGATGTTTGCTCAAACTTCAAGAGTTTGACTTTGAGATAGAATATCTAAAAGGTAGAGGAAATATTATAGCTCTTTCTGATTTCTAGATCCATCATTATTAATTTACTTTCCTCTACTCGCTACTTTTCCTACAGTTCCAGTTGCACTTCGTACAATTTAAGGTGTTTCTCGTCCAAATAGAAAAGCTTTCTATAATATCGCGAACTTTTTTTCAACAGCACCTCTGCGGTTTAAAGGGTCTTTCACCTCGTTCTACAAATTTTCTTATATTCTCTAGCATATTTTCGAAAATTTCTTTATTGCAGGCGTTCGATTTTCTTCTGCCTTTTGAAAGTGTCTTCGTTCTTTCATCTACTGTTTCATCTTCAAAATGCATCACAAGGGATGAAATTACTGTTAGATCGGATTCACCAATGATATTTTCGGATATCTCTAATTCGACGTTTGTTATTTGTGTGTGTGGAAAAAAATATAGATTTGATGTCTCTTCTATTGCTGTGGATGTTGATGGAAGTGTTGTTGGTGTTAATGGTGTCGATCCTAATGAATGTAGATGTACTTTGTGCACACTGTGTAGTTTGCATGTCGCCAAACACTTTTCCCACAGGGTCGACTAGTTAATTCAGGGTCAAAAGTTTTCCTATTGCTTCGTCCATTGTATTCAAGTACTTTTACCTGAACTGTCCTCCCCCTCCTACTTCTTTTTTGTTGAATATAAGCTTCTATTTTACTTTGAATTTGGCATCGAACCAAACCTATAATAATATAATGGTTAGTGGTTTTTTCTAACTTTATATTTTGAATACGCACTTTTTGCCATTCTTTAACGTCGCGTCCTAAGCCATTCAATATAGAAGCTACCTCTTCCCACCCAGTTTTCTGTGAAGCTGTTTTTAGCACACCTCTTTTGAAATTTCAACTGGGAAAGAGTTGGGGAGAGCTGAGGCACATTTCCAGAAATCGCACACGATGGCGAGTAGGCGTTGTAGAGGCCCAAGGACCCACAAGGGGATACAGGACATAAGTAAGTAAGTAAGTACAGAACCCTGGGGCACACCTGATTGAAAAAACACTAAGTCTGACGCGCTACTATTAACATAAACACTGAAACAACGGCCCGACAAGAAACTTTGCACAATTTTACACAGATACGGGGGAAAATCAAAAGCTATTAGTTTGTGTAGAAGGCCTTTGTGCCAAACAGTGTCAAATCCTTTTTCAATATCTAGTAATAGCATTCATGTTGACTTTCCTAACTCACGATTTCTTTTAATACTATTGACAATTCTAAGCACTTGATGGGACGTGCTATGGTAACGCCTAAAACCAAATTGCTCATCCGGATAAATATTTTTATCACAAACAACCTTTAGGATTTTATCTTTTAGGAATTTTTCATAAACCTAACTCATGCTGCTCAACAAGCTCATTGGTCTGTAGCTATCAGGGCTTTCAGGATTTTTACCTGCTTTTAAAATAGGCACAACTTTGGCTTTTTTTAAATGCATGAGGAAAATACTGAAGTTTAAGGCATGAGTTTATAATAATAGTTAACGTTTTTACTCCAGATCTGGGCAGTTGTAAGAGATATAAATTTCTTATATTGTCAAGACCTCCTGTTTTCTTAACTTTTAAACTGCGAATTGCCTCTAACATCCACGTCCCGCACAAATGCATTTGGAGGTGAATCGGTATAGACCGAATTGAAAAGGCGAACAGTGTCATTCACTAGGGTATTTGTAGCAGTGTCACCTAGATTTTGAGATACCTCGTGATTTCTTGCCTTTAAGGTTGGGCTTCTGTGAGAGATGTTCTGATGATCCGGTTTCTCCATGTTCTCCTTCCAGGCCAGAATCGGCTCGATATCCGGGTCTTCCTTCTGAGAGTTCCGAATCTCATCTACGCTCCAGCCGGCGATAGGTTCAGCTCTCATTCTTTGGATGGAAACCAGCTCCCATTCTTCCTGACGCGCACAATGTTTACAATCCGTTCTGCGTGGTCTCCGGGACAGTGCATCCGCATTAGAGTGGAGTTTTCCTTTACGATGCTGTATTTCGTAGTCGTAGATTTGCAGCCTTTCGATCCATCTTGCGACCTGACCCTCAGGACTCTTGAACTGTAATAGCCATTTTAAGGCTGCATGGTCTGTGCGAAGAACGAACTTCCTCCCATAGAGGTATTTGTGAAAATGCTTCGTAGCCAAGATCAAAGCTAGAAGTTCCCGCCTTGTCACGCAGTAGTTCCTTTCTGGCTTAGAGAGCACCTTGCAACCACCTTCTCTTGGCCCTCATGCACCTGGGAGAGTACAGCTCCTACCCCGACATTACTAGCATCTGTTTCCATAATGAACGTTTCCCCGGGAGTGGGGTAAGCTAGTATCGGGGCATCGCATAGCCGTTGTTTAAGTGCCTTGAAGCTCTTCTCGCACTCAATTGACCATTTGAATTGTTTCCCCTTTTCCGTCAACTGGTGCAGGCTCTTTGCGATCCCGGCAAAATCCTTCACGAACCGTCTGTAGTATTTGGCTAGGCCCAGGAAGCTTCTTAGTTGGTGTTTGTCTTTGGGAACTGGCCAGTTTTTCACCGCTTCGACCTTCTCTGGATCAGTTCTCACTCCTCGAAAGTCGCCGGAGCATTGCACAGCCCGAATGGCATTACCGTGAATTGCCGTAGCCCATTTCCTGCGGTGAAGGGGGTTTTCTCCCGGTCTTCTGGATGGATCTGTACCTGCCAGTAGCCACTCTTCAAGTCGAGAGTGGAAAACCATCCGGCTCCTGATAGTGTATCTAGCGTGTCGTCAATCCGTGGCAGAGGATAGCTGTCTTTCTTGGTGACGTAATTGAGCTGCCAATAGTCCACGCAGAACCGCGTGCTGCCATCTTTCTTCTTAACCAGTACAACCGGTGATGCCTACTGACTTTTGGAACTTTCAATCAGACCTTCTTTCTCCATTGCCGACACCATCTCTGCAACTTCTGTCTGCTTTGCCAATGGAAGGCGCCTAACAGGCTGACGAATTGGTCCAGTATCACCAGTGTCTATTCGATGTTGTACCAGGTGTGTTCGGCCGTGAGGCAAATACATCAGCGTACTCATTGATAAGATTCTCTGCCATAGTTCGCTGCTCCTGATTCAGTTCACTGGACTGGAGAATCGTCTCTATCGTTTCCGCTGTCCAAGGTGATGGGAGAGGTTTCGGAGCATCACGTTCAGATATTGTTGTGACGGCGGTAATCGGCGTGCATTTTCCAGTCACCTCCCCTTGCCTTAGTTTGACAGTGTGTGGTCTCGCGTTCAAAACTCTCACTGGAACCATGGTGTTCTTTGGTTCGACTAACGTCTTTCCCACGATGTAGTCTTGAGAGTTCTTCTCTGGGCCTGGTTCTACTATGTAGAATCGGTGGCTCCCAAGATAACCTTCCAGCTTCGTCCAAATGATTGTCTCTGAAGACGGCGGCAAAACTTCGTCTTTGCTGATGACTGTCCTGAGAGTTACGGCATTCTCGTTTCCGTACACCATCGGAATCTCCACATTTCGATACCTCAGTACTTGCATCCCGATGTCCAAGATTACTTCATTTGCTTTCATGAAGTCTATTCCGATGATGCACTCGTCGCATATATCTGCCACCAGAAACGCATGGGAGAACGTCAGTCCCGCCAGAGTAATCGTAAGCCGAACTTCTCCAAACACCTTCGCCATTTCCCCTGTTGCAGTCTTCAGGCAGTAGCTGTTGGTATCGTGCAGCCAGGAGCTTCTGACGATATCTCTTCTTACAATGGAGGCAGTAGCACCTGTGTCGATGGTGGCTACGCACTTCTTCTTGTTGATTAGTGCCTCCACTGTCAGGCTCTTGTTACCCCGTTTGGTTTGCGAAACTTGAATGGTGGTCCTGGGGGCCTCGATTCCAGTAACCAACTTCTGCCCCGCGAAGTTGGTCCTTACGCATTTCCCGACTGCTGGTTTTGGGAAGTCTGACCGACAGGATGGATATTATCACCGCCGGATGCTTCCTCTCTGCTTCTCCTACTTCCGCAATGTGGACAATTTCCTCGTCTAGGTGCACTTCTGCACTACCGTTGTAGGTGTCCGGTTTGGTTGCAATTCCAACAACGCATTTGACTTCCGCGAGCTTTGTCTTCATCCATGACGGCTGTTCGCTGGCATGAGCATTCCACGACGGACATTTCCCTGACACGGTGTATTCCCTGGTATGCTTGGTCCGCAGCCTTCATTGATAAAGCGAATGCCAATGCCTCGGGGAGTGTTCGCTTTTCAGCCATCCTTACGGCCATTTGCAGTTGTCTGTCCTCTATGGCCTGAATAAAAGCTTCCACCGCCATTTCGTTGATAAGCTCCTCACAGTCTTTAGGGTATGAAAGATGGGCTAGTCGTTCTATATCCGCTTGCAACTGATGGAGCGTTTCCCCCCTTTTCTGGACTCGACTACGCAGCTGAACCCTATACACCTGCTGCATGTGTTCATCCCCAAACCGCATCTCGATAGCCTGAACCAGAGTGTCGTAGTTCTGCTGTTTATCTTCCGGGATGGTCTGCAAGAGCTCCGCAGCTGGACCCCTCAGTGCTAGTGTGAGTGCAATAGACTTCTCTTCATCATCCCAGCTATTGGTCATTGCGGCCGCTTCGAATTGCCTCTTATAAATTGGCCATGATGTTTGACCATCGAAGATCGGGGGCTGCATCTCATTTGTTCTCAGACCGTCAGTGGAATATTCCCATGCTTTCTGTCTCTTCACGTTGCTGAGTTCCTTAGCAAGATTTTCGACTTGCTTTCTTACTCTCTCGAATTGCGTATCCACTTTTTCAAACTGAGTCTCTAACTTCCCGAACTGAGTTTCATGTTTCTCAAAGTTTTCATCGAACCTAGTTTCGACTTTTTCGAGTTGCTTCTCGACCTTCTCGATTTTCTCTTCGATCGCTTCGAATTTATATTCCAAGTTCGTGTTTTGCTCATCAAGTTTGCTTTCCAGAGCATCTAGAGAATTCTTTTGTTCGTCCATTGCTTTCTTTTGTTCGTCTATCTTAAGTTCTAGGGAATTCCTCTGGTCGTCCATTGCTTTCTTTTGTTCGTCCAGCTTAAGTTCTAGAGAGTTCTTTTGGTCGTCTATTGCTTTCTTTTGGTCATCGAGCTTAAGTTCCAGAGACTTCGGTCTTCCATTGTTTTCCTTTGTTCGTCCATGACTGACTTAAGTTGCAGGAGCAGACTTGTTATATCCGGGTCGGCTACTGTACTTGCTGGTTCCTCATCCACGTCAAACTCTACGTCATGCGGATTTTCTCCTTCCTGCTTTATTGCTTCTTCCAGACGAATCAGTAGAGCATCTTTTCCCTCAGTTGTGTTGAGATTCCTCTTACTGAGTTCTGCCTTTAGTTGAATTATAGTTAGTTTTCCCAATTTGCGACCCATTGTGCGCAACTAATTAACTCAACACAGAAATCGTTTTTTTTTTTTTTATTGTGCAATTTCACACCACGGAAATAGTTGTTCACAGAATAAGTTTTATCCCACTTCTGACACCAATGTAATATGCGAGCTACGGCTCGAGTAGATAAAACGATATTCTGTGAAATTTATTTCTTTATTTTCTAGTCTATAGAACAATTCGAGTTCACACTATACTATTCTTCACAAATTCTTTTCTTACAATGTCTCTTTCCTCTCAAATCACTTTATCTCCCTTCAATTACTTAATTCACAAATCCAAACTAATTACTTCTTCTTGTTAACTCTCAACTTTCATTTTATCACAAAATTACAACTTCGCCCATTATCACTTTTCCAATCTCTTCGCCACGGTTCTAAACCAACTGCCTGCTTTCGATCGCCCTCTGTCCTTAAATAGCCGCATTTCTAATAGCCAGAAACTTCTAGCAAATTCTTCGACCACTGGAATAAGAAAAATGAAAAGACACTTCGGAATTTGTTGCATTATGCTACATTATGTTACAGTATATATATTTAACAATAAGTGATTTCTATTTTTCATGCTTGAGTTCATTTATATGTTTTGTATTTTCTAATTGGGATAATACAATTTCACCGAAAGTTAATTGATCTTTAATTTGGTCTATTTTTATTTCGCTAGCTATTATGAATCTTTGTTAAAATATTACATTTCTGTTAAGATGCACAACTCCTTTGAAATGATTGTTACTTTATTTTTACTTCATTTTATTTACTTTGTTTATAGTTTTAATTAATGCCGAGGATGTACCACGATGACGACCAGATGAAGAACAGACAAAGAGCGAGATATATGGCGGAGAAACCGGAAAACACACACACTGAGATGGCGCTCAATACTAACGCTCGTTAACTCACCACCAGAGGGGCGCTCTATTCGCTTGACAGTTTGTCTTAGGCTCCTTTCACATGATCATAACAACTCGGCCGCGCTATCATGGTGACGTCCTCGTCATTTAACATTTGTATTTTTGTATTCTAAGCAAAAGTAATACTGATTTATATTATAAAATTGTACAGATAATTCAAAGTGAGAAGTAGAAAAGAATATAAAGCTATACATATAAACTAAGAAAATAATCGTTATATTTAATCTCCACTATAAGAAACTAATTTTAAGCTGTCGATTGGAAATACGCCTTCGAACTCGCGACTGGTCTGCATCTCACCTTCTATGTCTCCTACAACGTAACGATCATTTGGTAGGACCTTTTTCACTTCGTAGGGTCCCTTAAACCTGGAGCGCAATTTATGTGATACTGCGCTTGAGAATACTTCTACCCTTATCAAGACATGTTGGCGCGTTTGTAGTTGTTGCGATTTACGTCTCTTTTTATCGTAATTCAATTTTATCTTAGCGCGATTTTGTTCTAATTTATGTTCAATATCGCGATAATCAGTGGGATCCCTCCTTTCTTCGTTAAGCGAAAGTATTTCTGCAGTGAGTGGGTTATCACCCAAACCTATACACTCGAACCTAAACACTAAGCTCGAGGGTGTCTGTCTGGTCACACTGTGAACAGAGTTGTTGATCGCCCATTGAACCTCGCCTATCTTCATATCGCAATTTAGACAATCTAAGCCTTTTGATATAGAGCTTAAAGATGCGACTATAGTCCTATTAAGGCGCTCCGCCTGACCATTTGCCCGGGGTTTAGAGATAGCTATCTTTATATGTTGTATGTTGTGATCCTTGCAAAATGTTTCAAAAATATTGGCCGTGAAAGCCGTCCCTCTGTCTGTTATTATTCGAATAGGCTTCCCGTAGTGGGAAATAAAGTCATTTATGCATAATATTGTTTCCTTAGCATCTACACCAGCTACAGATTTTAAAAAGCAGAATTTACTAAACCCATCTATTAATACAAAAACATATTTATTTCTAGCCTTGGTCTTTTCAAATGGAACTAAGTGATCAGAGTGAACTGTGTGGAATGGATAGCCGCCCTTATCTAGAGGATGTAAAAATCCCAACTGTTTCCCCGTAGGTCCTTTATAATAAAGGCAATTTATACAGCGATTTATGTATGTGGTTATTTTATTACGCATGTTGGGAAAGTAGTAGGTTTTCTTCAACTTGTGCAGAGTCTTTTCTACTCCTAAATGTGAGAGGCTTTTATGCGCTTCTGAAATTAGTTCATTCTGCAATTCATGTGGCACATACAATCTCCATTTATTTTTTGTCACTTTGTACACTCGACCATTAATCAAAGTAAATTTACTGTGGGTTGGTTCGTCGCCATCTTCTAATTTGTTTCGTACTTCTAGTATTTCCTCACTCTGTCGCTGCATGGCAGCAACCCAATCCGTAGTGATATTAATCCCTAATATTGGCAATCCTGCAATATCTTCCTCTTTCGGTGGTCTTACTGGATGTCGACTCAAACAGTCAGCGACAACATTCTGGCTACCTTTATAATATTCGATTTCGTAGTCGAACTCGCTGAGCTTCATCAGCCATCTGGCAATTCGGGGACTAACATCTCGCTTGCTATCTAAAAGGCTCAAACTATTGCAGTCTATTTTTATGGTGAATCTATTACCTAATAGATAAACTCGAAATCGCTCCAAAGCGCTTACTATGGCTAAGGCCTCTAATTCTATCGCGGAGTACTTAGATTCTTCTTTGGAAGTTTTTTGACTATAATAGGAGATTGGGTGGAATTTTTGATCCGACTGTTGCAGTGCTAAGACGGCTCCAAAACCCAAAGAACTAGCGTCGGTACACAGCTCCGTCTTCGCATGCGGATTATAAATTCGAAGTATAGGATATTCCACCAGCAATTCCTTTATTTTGTTAAATGATTTATCCTGTTCTACGTCCCAATGAAAAGAAACACATTTCTTTAGAAGATCCGTCAATGGTTTTATAACGATTAAGAAATTCTTAACAAATCGCCTGTAGTAGCTAGCTAGACCTATGAAACTCCTTAATTGAGTGATGCTTTTCGGGGTGCTAAAATTATGAATAGCAAGTATTTTCCGCTTACTGGGTCCAATAGAATTAGCCGAAACTTCAAACCCTAAATAGTCTATTTTCTTGCACAGAAGCCGGCATTTATCTAACCGAACTTTTAGCCCTGAGTCTCGTATAAGCTGAAGCACAATTCTCAACTTCGCTAGTCCTTCTTCAATTGTTTCACTAGAAATCAAAATATCGTCTAGGTATGCCATAGCGAACGGTAACTTTCTTAAAAGAAGGTTGACTAACCGCTGAAATACTGCGGGGGCGTTGCATAAACCGAATGGTATTCTTTTAAATTGAAAGTGCCCATCAGGGGTAACGAAAGCCGTTTTAGCACGAGATGCTTCACTCACTGGCACTTGGTAGTACCCACTAAACAAATCTAAGCTAGTAAAATAAAGTTTACCGTGTAAGGAATCCAACTGATCATCTATTTTCGGAAGCGGAAATTTTTCTTTTACCGTATTTCTATTTAAAGCGCGGTAGTCAACACATAATCGTAATTCACCCGTTTTCTTCCGTACTAGCACAACAGGGCTTGCATAAGGGGAGACGCTATCCTCGACGACATCACCATCCTTCAGGTCTTGTATCATTTTCTGTAATTGTTTTCGCTCAACATAAGGCATTCTATAAGGTTGGTAACAATTTGGCTTCTCAGTCGTGAGTTCGATCTGCATTTCGACTTCTTTCGTACAGCCCATCTGCAAAATATTATTACAAATTATATCACTAAATTCAGTTACTGTATTTAAAAGTTTATCTTTTTCACTGCCATCTAGGTCTTTTTTGATGTCCGCTACTGTAAACTTTGCTTCCTCCGTAAGTTTGGGTTGAACATTCTCCGGCATAGTTATATCTGCGAAGTCTTGCCCTCTGACCAAAAGCTGACCTTTCTCCACATTGAAGTCTCCTTTGGATAGATTCAGAACTGGAACGGATGTTAAACCTTGCTGATCAGACTGCACGATACACCTCGGGATGAGCTCACCAGTTTCACGAAATACACCTTCTATGAAGTAGTTTTCATTCGGCGCACCAGTTTCGACCATCATATGACCAACGTAGTTTTGTGGAATGGTGTTTCTTTCAGCAATCAGGAATTCTGTTCTTTTTGCAGCATCACTGTCGGTATCACCAACATCAAACGCTTGACTATGTTCGACTCTCAGCCCGGTTGCATTACTGATGATGGACACATGATGTTGCTCCGTGAATGGATGTCCTACCAAAAGTGGTATGGTTGAAGAATAGCTGGTACGATATGGATGTCAACCTTAGCGCTAATTGCGTCGATTTCCATGTTTGCTGTCAGCAACCCTACAGGTTTAACCACGCCATTACCGTAGCCGACTAGGTTAGGCAGGCAATCGCTTTGGTAGTAAGTTAAATTCATTTCATCGGCTACGTCGTTGCGCATAGTAACACAACTGCTGCCCAAGTCAATGTAGCAATCGAGTTCGCGCCCGTTGATCTTCGCCTTTTTCATGTACTTCTGATGACTTCCGCCTTGAATATGCAAAACTTTCGGTGGTGCACGTGTTGGTATATTCTGCTGCCCAGATTTCCCACAATCACGAGCGTAATGTCCGGCCATGCCACACTTAAAGCAAGTTACGCTTTTGTTGACCCGCGGTTCGTTTTTCACAGGTACCTTGCGAATTGCAGTGGATTGGGAACCAGAAGCTAACGATTGTGTCTCTTTTAAATAACTAGTAGCCGAAATTGAGTCAGGTAATAATTCCGACGGCTTTTTGTATCTGTTTAATGGACCCAAATTATCACGAAATCTGCTGTTATGCAAACCATCCACTATCCACTCAATTATTTCTGAATTATCCATTCCCGCTTTCGTGCACCTAGATAGTTTTTCGAAATAATATTCGGTCGTATTTTGGTACACACCCTTCCTGTAGTTTTGTGCTTCAATTCTTAATTTCATTTTGCTCTTTTGCACAGGGAATGTTTCTGTCAGTAGCTCTTTCCAGTCAGCCCATGATCTTTCAGCTGGGTTTAAAGAATTTCGCCATCGTTTCGCAACTCCGGTTAGATGTGCTAAAGCGTGATGAATCATGGTCGTCTCTTCCCAATCATATAAGGTCCCAAATTCTTCTAACCTCTCTATCCACAGAGTGATATCTAGATTATCTCCTGCAACTGGATCAAAGTCAGGAAGTACATCCCTAAAATTTAGATAGCTGCTATGCTGCACAACCTGACGATATTTCGACTCCGCTCCCAATGCACCTTCGGGTACCTTCCCACCGTCTAGAGTCATCTTCCACTTGGACTACGATCCAAATTATGATTCTCCAGTGCACGCGAAATCCACTCTCATCCACGTCAGCAGCGTTCACAGGTTAATCCCACTTCTGAGATGTTAAGATGCACAACTCCTTTGAAACGATTGTTACTTTATTTTTACTTTATTTTATTTACTTTGTTTATAGTTTTAATTAATGGCGAGGATGTGCCACGATGACGACCAGATGAAGAACAGACAAAAAGCGAGATATATGGCGGAGAAACCGGAAAACACACACACTGAGATGGCGCTCGATACTAGCGCTCATTAACTCACCACTAGAGGGGCGCTCTATTCGCTTGACAGTTTGTCTTAGGCTCCTTTCACATGATCATAACAATTTCTATTAATGGATTATTTCCAATTTGTAATTCACAAATATTGAAATTTAATAAATAATATTCATTTAATCGAACAATTCTTTCATCACAAGTTCTATTTAAACTAATATTTTTATAATTTTGTAATAACAATAATGCTTCTTCAATTTCGACAAATTCCATTTTAAAATCTTTTATTCTCGTAAAATTTTATCTGGTATATATTCATGAATTCAATTTCTTTAAATTCCTTAAGTTAGTGTTTTTTTTTTTCTAAAGAGTATACAGTATTATTTATCTTTATGTCTTTCATAAATACTTACAATTTGTTCATAATTTGTAATACTGAGAGCAGTAATAAGGTATTTTTTTGTAACTATAATTTCTTGCTATTAGCAAGGTCGATTTAATTATTTTCATATTTACTCGTAGCTGTTCCAAGTTTTATATTTTTCAATTTTGCTAGTCAATATCGTAGCTCGTTGTGTTATCTTTAGTTAATCACCCTTATTAGAGTGACGTTAAACGCCTTGTCAAAAAACGACGGTGCGAACTCGGCAATTATAGCTGGCGTTACACCAGTTGTTTAACGTTATTTCTAACAGCTGTCATTTTATATTTTGTGGAACGTAATTCTTGTTCAACAGTTGGTGTTTAAGTCTCTTTATCGGATTTCTATCTGTCGTTTAAGTTTAGCAAAACGCTTAGTTAAACGCCTGTTTTTGTTGTAGAGGAATTGGTAAGCGCCAGACATTACAAATTAGTTCGAAATGTAAGTTTTGTTGAATTTCTCCATATATATAGTTTAATCTATATTTTTAAGAGTAAAATAACAAATAATAAACAAATGAAGTGTCTAGTCGAGCTGATGGAACAAACTGTAAGCTTGGTAACTAATTTCAAAAGAGGTGTGCCACAAACGACTTCACAGAAAACTGGGTGGGAAAAGGTAGCTTCTATATTAAATGGCTTAGGACGGTACGATAAAGAAAAGGAAGAAGCACGTATACAAAATGTAAAGTTAGACAAAATCACAAACCATTATATATTATAGGTTTGGTTTGATGCTAAATTCAAAGTGAAAAGGAAGCTTATATTCAACAAAAAAGAAGTAGTAGCCACAGGGGGGGGACCTTTCAGGTAAAAGTACTTGAATACAAGTACTTAAAACATTAAATGAGATCTTAACTCTATGATTGAATAAGGAAGTTTGTTAAATAACCGACATGAAGCAACAGTATAAAAATTGCGAAAAGCTATAGTGCGAAAACCTGGAACAGATAAAAGATTAAAAAAATTACCACGTAAACTGCAGCTATCGATTAGTCTGAAATTAAGATTAACTGATCTTCTAAAGAACATTTTTAGCACTTTATAATAAAACAAGTGACGAACTGGAAGAATTTTCAGATTTCGGAAAAGAGGAAAACTGGGGTGTCTGCGAGATTTCCAATATATTCTCTTCAAGACATGTTTTTGAAGGATCAAAAGATGTTGTATTCTATTGAAATAAGATCCTCCCCAGCAGGCAATCCCATATTGAAGTCTTGAATGAAAAATTCCATAATAGATTTTTTTAAAGAGTTCTGTAGAGCAAACCTTACGCAGATAATAGAAATTTCTAAGAGTGATACAAAAGTAAAGCATCAAATTTTCCGTGTGGTTAAAGAAACTCATCCTCGAGTCAATGACAAGTCCCAAGTATTTGAACTCATTAACGATTTCAACTTGAAAACACTTATCACTGCAGACGACACCGCAATTAAACGTACTAGTTGAAAAATCGGTGTTACAGGATCAATATGAGAGTTTAAATCTTTGACACTCAGATGCATGGAAGAACACATTAGCTTCAAAACTGCTTTGCACTGACAAATAAAAAAACATAATTTTAGTTTTGGAGCTAATTACCAATTAATGCTCAGCAAACCAGATTCTTAATAGACTAAGTTCCCAATTAATATCGGATACAAGATTCAGAGCACTATCGGAGCCATAGGCAAAACCCACGTCATCTGCAAAAGCAGTTAATACGCCCTTAAAGTACAAACCGAACAATGAATTTATTTATACCAAAAAAAGTATTGGTCCTAGGACGTAACCTTGAGGTACTCCCAGATTAAGATACTCCAAATCGTGGTTGACCATATCAAAAGCTTTTGATATGTCAACAAACAAACCAGCTGTATACTTTTTTTCGTCCAGATTCCCAAAAATTTGCGAACAAAAATTTAAAAATGCATCTTCTGTAGATATTCCTTTTTGAAATCCAAATTCGACAGCACTGAAAAAGTTCGTTTTATTTAAAAAGGACACAACCCTATTTTTTATAGCTTTTTCAAAGATTTTGCTAATTGAAGGTAAAAGTGAGATTGGCCTATAATTACTTAGGTCATCAGATGCTTCTTTCTTAAACAGAGGTAAAATATCTGCGTATTTAAGAGCTTCAGGAAAGACACCAGAAAAAATACTATTATTAAATATATGTGCCAGAACATCAACTAAAAAACTTTTTCTTTTTTTTAAGAATTACGTTTGACACGCCATCAATTCCAGAAAAATTTGAGTTTTTCAACGTAC
The DNA here is from genome assembly GCA_963082735.1 of Pocota personata. Lineage (NCBI taxonomy): Eukaryota > Metazoa > Arthropoda > Insecta > Diptera > Syrphidae > Pocota > Pocota personata. Next base: position 96,964,267 of record OY720431.1, on the reverse strand, counting down.
CAATTGAGTGCAAGAGCTCGAAAGCCATTATTGGTTGAAATAAAAAGCTATGTCTCTGTGAAGGTTCACCGAGATTAAATTCGGTACTAAAAAGTGCACACGTAGGATGTATAGGACTTGGAAGAAGATTGGCGGATATAGTTGCAAAATATTTGTTAAAAGAGTTAGCAATAACAAAATTGTCGGAAACGTCATTATTATAGGTACGTATAATAGCTGGTCTTATAACAGTTGAAGAATTATTAAGAATGCTATTGACTATTCGCCATTCACTTCTCAGATTTCCTTTAAATCTGTTGAATTTGTTGTTATAGAAGCTACCACGGCAAATCGGAACTTTTTTCTTTAGATTGTAAATTTTTTTATATTTAGATTGAAAATGTTGTGCCTTGTACATTTTATTCTTAGTTTATTATATCTCGTGATCCAAGGTTTTAGTCATCTTTCAGATTTTTTTTGCTTGACTTTATAAGTGGAATTTGATACATGCTTCATGAGGCACGCAATAAACAGGTCGTACGATAAAGAAACATCACTTTCAGCAAATATTGCTTCCCAAGTCTCGAAAAAAAAACTAGTTTTAGTTTTTAGTGCGTATTTCTCACTTGTATTTGTAAAAAATGTAAATCCCGGTAGATAATAATCGCTTTCTTCGAAATCGTATATCCAAATTTCAGAGCCCACAACAAAATCAGGAAGACACAAAAAAGTATCCAGATGAGTTACAAGAGAATCAAAATTCTCTCTTAAACTTCTGATGTTCTGATGAACGAAGAAGAGTTTGTTCAAGCAATATGAATTGTTACTAAATACATCTATACAATTCCTGTTGCTGGGATCGTAGGTCGTAGGTCGTAGGCCCTGAATTAACTAATAGACCCTGTGGGAAAAGTGTTTTTGGCGGCACACAAGCTACACAGAGCGCAGAAAGTACATCTACATACATTAGGATCGACACCATTAACACCAACAACACTTCCATCAACATTCCTAGCAATAGCAGAGGCATTAAATGTATATTTTTTCCACACACACAAACAACAAACGCCGAACTAGAGAAATCTGAAGATATCATTGGTGAATCCGATCTAACAGTAATTTTATCCCCTGTGATGAATTTTGAAAATGAAACTGTAGAAGACACTTTCAAAAGGCAGAAGAAAATAAAGAAATTTTCGAAATTATGCTAGAGAATACAAGAAAATTTGTACAACGAGGTGAAAGAATCTTTAAACCGCATTGAGGTGCTGTTGAAAGAAAGTTCGGGATATTATAGAAAGCTTTTCTATTTGGACGAGAAACACCTTAAATTGTACGAAGTGCAACTGGAACGGAAGGAAAAGTAGCGAGTAAAGGAAAGTAAATTAAAAATGATGGATCTAGAAATAAGAAAGAGACAACTAGATAATGAAGAACATGAAATACGCCTTTCTGGAGAAAGCAAAGACAACATGAATCCAAATGTGTAAATTTATTTGTACCTTTATTTTAAAATTTAAGAATTAATACTTCATTTACTTTATTTAAATTTATATTTAATAAATATTTCTTCTTGTTTGATATAAAATTGAGTTATTCAGGTTATTTCGAGTAGTTGCAGCCACTTGGTCACCATTTTTGTCCCCATATACCTTCCTAAATGCATAGGTTGAGTTGTTAGATTCAAAAACTTGAGTTACTGGAGGCTCTGATTTGTAATGAAGGCACATGTTGTGTAGAGCTGCATAGACATTTACTATCTGTGTTGTGTTTTTAGGGCTGTAGGGCAACTGTCTTCCTCAATGTAAACATCGGAATCGATTTTTTTAAAGTCCAATTATTCTTTCTACTATATTCCGTGTATTTGAATGAACTATATTGAGGTTTATAGAAATTGCTGTTTTCCCCTGTTGAACCAAAGGAGTTCAAGACTGTTTCAGAAAACCTTTCCTGCACTTAATTAAGAACAACAACAAATGCCTTGTTTAGCCGAAAGAACATTTTGGATCTGAATGAAAATGGATTACTTTCCATTTTAAAATTGATCCTCCTATGTATATACTTAGCATCTGGTAAATTCAATGGACTGAACTTTGATCTAATACTTCTCCGTATTTGCATTAGATCCGTTTTCCGTGCTCCTTCTTCGTCTTCATCTTCGCTACTCTCCAACATAAACATCAAAATGCTATCCATATTTTCTTTCACCAAATTTTATGTTTGACTAAAACCAACAAACTTGGTATTGGCAACCTAAATCCAATGTAAACTCTATGTTAATATGAAACATATGAAACAGAACAGACGAAACTTTTGAACTGTCTAAATAAACTTCTTCTCTTTTATACCGTCATTGAAACCAGACACGTTTTTTCTTTTTTTTCTTTTTTCTCTGCTGATACGGCAAGTTCTCTGCGTATCTTAAAAACTCTAACAGGTTATGGGCCATCCGCAGTCTAATTCGGTCAGAAATAAGAAATAAAAAGCGTGTTCTTTGCTATCGTAAATATTTTCCCTTATCTTTGCGCGAGAGTGTATTAAATTTGTTTTTTTTTTTGGCCTACACTCGTTTCCCATTGCCACATGGTTGGCGGCACTTACCAAAAAAGAATTGAACGAATCACTGGAAAATAATATTAAAAATATAGTCGAAAATTCGCCGGAAATTTCATCAGAAAATTCAATAGAAAGTTCGTATCAAAACTCGTGCAGCATGTCTTCGCAATTACCTTTTAACCGTTTAAAAGGTAGAGAAAACTACACAGAGCGGAAAGTTGGTGCAAAGGCGCATATGATTATCAAGGAAGTATGGAGCAATTGTACGGAAGAATTGGCGGCAACGGCCGATGCAAATGCAAAACAGAAGGATTTGCAAGCAATAGGCGAGCTGACATTATTGTTAGAGCCGTGCAATTACACATACATTGAGTCAGCCAAAACGGCGTATGACGCGTGGAATAGCATAGCAAAAGCATTTGAAGATACGGGAGCCGGTCGAAAATTGGCATTACAACAACAATTTGTATCGCTAAAACAAAAAGAATGCTCCTCAATGGAGGACTATGTTAATAAAATGAGTGCATTGTGGTCGAAAGTAAAAACGCATTTTAAAATCGACGGAGAAGTGGCAGGTTTCTTGATGTTAGTTGGGTTACCGGCCGAATATAAACCAATGATTTTAGCTGTTGTTGTCCGGAAAACAAATCACTGTGGATTATGTGAAAAATAACAACATAAGAACGAAAAGAC